>CM028367.1:14666762-15866762 GCA_016624345.1 Platycodon grandiflorus | reverse complement strand
TTCTAAAATAAGTATCTCATATTCTTTTCTAGGACAACCGAAATGAATTGTACTATATTTTTTTTTTCTTTCTGAAGATTAAGTTTTCTTCAAATTAATCGTTTATTATGTCCTTGTTTGTGAGTTGGAAAAAAAAAAAAAATTGGATCTATTCGTTTTACTAGGGATAAATTGAGAAATACTAAGAAATATAACATAAAGTCAAACATTTTTTTTAAAACTCGTATATAATAAATAAATAACACTTATTTTAGTATTATTATTGATCGAGTACATGTCAAGAATAAATTCAAACAATCAGGGTAACCGGACTAGCCATCGAATACATGTCAAGAATAAATTCAAACAATCAGCGTAAACCGGACTAATAGCACGTTTTTCTTCTTTTTGGAAAGAAAACAAAGGAATCAAACGATTGGCTGTAAAGTAAAGCACTCCCCTCCTCTAGCATGGAGTTGTCAGAGATAGCGTTTCGAAACTTTTGAAGTAAGAGTATCTATTTATACTCATCCTATGTTCTTAGTCTTAAACTTTACAAGAATATTTCTATTTTTGTGGGTTTCACTTTCCAAATTTAGCATTTAAGATTAAAATGGAGGGAGGCTATCTGGATCTGAACCAGAAACACAGTCCACAGATTGCGCAGGAAAAGAGGAAAAATTCAGGTATGTATTGCGTTAACCCAAACCCAAATACGGTTATAATAATATTATTTAGCTTTTTGGTTAATTTGGGAGTATTATTTTTTAAATTTTTATTAGGTTGGGCACTTTGTCTGTCGATCTGTAGTAAAATTTCCTCATCCTTTTCGTTTCCTTTTATAGTATGTTTAAGGTTTTCCTTTAACCCACCTCAAGTGAAGCTCAAACTTAACTCAATGATTTTAAGAAACAACTTTTAATGAGTTTAAATAGCTTGGTTTTTATCCTCTCTTAAGAATGGCTATACGCGAATTTAGTGAAGTTTAACATCTTTAACTCATATAATTTGGTGTTTAGGTTGCCTTAAGAATGTTAATACGTGAAATGAGTGATGTTTAACATGTTAACGTACTTTAAAATATGCTCAGGGTCTGTTTGGGAATCTCAATCCTATAGCTTGAAATTAGAATTGGAAGCACAATTTGAATTCCGTGGAACTCGAATTGTTCATCCAATTCCAAAACATGATATTGAGTAGCCAAATATAGCCTCACTGTAAAAAAAAAAAATATCCGATGAGTTGACCTCTAGTGCGCCCAAGTAATTGACTTTATGTTATCTTTCAATTTTTTAATTTTTTTCGCTGTATTTATTTCTTAAACAAAATTGGTATTGTAGTTTTAAGCGGAGTTGGAATTCTGTACATAACTGTCATTCAATTTTTAATAGAATTAATTTCAATCGCACTCCATAAATTTATTCCAAACGTTTGGGAGATCCTTAATTGTAGTTGGTTTTAGAAATTAGGTTGTTTTTTGGTTTTCAAATTATTAACAAGCCCTTTTTCTCCTTTTGAGTGTTTAAGAAAAATTAGATATATTATAAAAGAAATAAACAAAAAATATAAAACATAAAAAAGAAAAGATCGAAGATCTAAATGAAAAATTAGAACAAAAAGAATATCTAAATCAATTACTCCATTCGTTTGTTTTAATATACCTTAATATAATAAACAATACAATAATAGTAAAGAAGATTAATAGCATATTAAGATTTAAAAGAAATATAACCAATTAACTAATTTTATAAAAACTGATTCATGAAGTTCAGTCGTCAAACTTCTTTGTTGATTGCTGAAAGTAAAATTAGGTTTTAATTAGTGAAAAGACGACTGACTAGAAATAGTAAATTTATGTTTGTATTGTTATTTTTTAGTATTCACTTTAATTGGATTTAAGAAAATAAGCTTGCAAGAAAAAGAAAAGTTTTAATTCAACATTAATAGCCGACATCAAATTTATCTCATGTTAAGAATTTTTTTAATGAATAATTATCTTTGTTTATAAGAATAACTTTTTAATAATAATTTATTTTTAATTTATATCATTATTACTTTCAAGTAAAATAAGTGCTCTCAATAATTTTCTTTTTAATTTATTTGTAAAATTTTGGAGGAGGTGATTGAAATTATCTTGCCAATAACTGAATGATAAAGTTTGAGATAATGACAAAAGTGTAACCCTCATTTAAACTGCAATGTCAATTTTGCAAAATGTAAAGATCGATTAAAGTACAACGACAAAATGAACTATATTTCTGAATTAGCTCAAATATATGGGTGAGAATTGTTGTTCGTCTCACGATTTGAATTGTTTCAACGTACGAACAAAAATGGAGTGAGTTAGTTAGTTAGTTCAGTCTATTTAGAGTTGTATTTACAGTGATTTGGCCTAACCATTTTTCTTATTTTGGATAATTAATTTGAAGCAATTTAATCTAATGATTAAGATTATATACTCTGCTGATTTTTCTATCTTTCTTTTTCGGCTTAGCAGACATAAACCTTGCTCATTTAGACATAATTTTGTTAGTGATTTTACCTATCTTGTAAATTTTCTAGGTACCCAATATTTCTGATCAACAATTTTCCTTCAAGTGAAAACTACACTTTTGATCATCATTTTTATTTTTGTGAATATTTTACCAAAAAAAATAAAAAAATTAAAATTAACTTTTGAGGAATAAGCTGTCGGTAGACATGCTTTACAAAATTTGACGTATTAAATCTAAGTATTTGAAGTAGTTAGACCCTACCACTGAAATAAATGGAGGGTTGGTTGAGAAATCTTACATTTTTAACAAAAAGTTGGGGTTCAAATATTTGAGTCTGGCCAAGTATGGAGACGTTCATCTAACGTTAACGAAAATGTCAATTTCACCGTCTAACGTTGTTTTCTAACGAAACAAAAAAAAAAAAACAATACTATTGACACCCTAGTTTCTTTGATTTGGATGGTGCCACATTTAGACCGACGGGGTCCACTAAGAAAGTATTCGCTGTTCTCACATTGATTGCAGAGCCATTGGTGGGTCTAGCCAATTGACGAGAGCGCCCTGGCCCCTGCAAATTTTAAATTGTACTCCTTTCGTTTTAAAAAAAAACAATCTTTTTTTATAGGTTCATTTGGAAAAAAGAATTTTACTTTTTAATATTTTATTTCCTCCGTTTTACGCAAAAAATTTCACTATACTATTTTATGGTATTTTATTTTAAGAGTCCACATTTCTAAAATTATGCATTCACTCTTTATAAAATTTTCAACTCTATCCTTTAAATGTGATATAAACATATTGAATATGCTTAAATATTTTTGTAATATGACTAACTTTAATAGTACTTATATATTCCTCAATAATTAAAATTTTCAAACGTAGACTCTTTGGGTTGAACAGACGGAGTATATTTTATTATCTTTACTATTTTACATTTAATTTGATTCATATTTAATTGATGAATCCCATCCTCGCACGGGTATTATTAGTAAACACACAATATCCTACTCTCCGTTTGGAAAATAAGTATCTCATATCTTTTTTCGGGATTTTCTAAAATAAGTATTTCATTTCTAATTTTAGAAGTATTTTTAAAACAAATTATCTATAACACTCTTATTAATTGTGAAATGAAAAAAATAAGAGAAATTCATTAAATTGACACCATAAAAGATACTTTCATGGTATTAAAGAAAATTTTATATAATCAATTCATTTCTTAAAACCAGTGTAAATTCAATAGGCGACACTTATTTTAAGAAGAACGTAATATATATATAATAAATTTAACTAACATTTTATAATCTACGTGTAGAATAAAATATGATTTCTTACATACAAAAAAATAAAATAAAATCATTTACCTCGTCTAATTTATTAATAAACATACTCCCGTCTTCTCTAAATGATTTTTCTTGTCCCTAATTGAGTGTTGATTTTTGACAAACTTCATTAATTTTAGTAAAAAAATTGATAATGAATACCCATTTAGAGGCCGAGAGAGTAAAATATAGTAATTTGGTATTATCAAACTAAATACTCCCTCTGTTTTTAAATAATTAAGTTCTACTTTCTTTTTTTGTCTATTTAAAAAAAATGCAAAAATATAGAAAAGAATGTCTTATATGTATTTTCTGTAAGACGGATCTCATTGATCAGACCCACCATGTGTTGGTGGGCTGAACTGTGAGAAAGTGGGACTCCGTCTTACGAATTAAGATCCGTAAGACGGTTGTGAAA
This sequence comes from Platycodon grandiflorus, assembly GCA_016624345.1. Lineage (NCBI taxonomy): Eukaryota > Viridiplantae > Streptophyta > Magnoliopsida > Asterales > Campanulaceae > Platycodon > Platycodon grandiflorus. The sequence continues at coordinate 15,862,548 of CM028367.1, read as the reverse complement.
TCAACTGAAAAATAATTATATTATTTTTTCTTTTTAAGAAATTACTTTTACTATTTTACTTTTATTTTTTGTTTTTACTTTAATAACAATCTCATATGCAAATGAAATTTAAGAAATTTTTTATATTATACCTATATTTATAATACACAATTGTAAATTAATTTTTTTATCATTGTGAATCCGCCATTGAAAGCCACGTGCAAGGAACAATCACCTCCTTAAATTTTTGCAGAGACGTTTATTACGCAAAAATTTGATTACAATCGAGACATGTCACGTCAATCCATTCGAGCCCTCAATAAATGATTACAATGGCTATTTTTACTTTATGTTTTAAAACTAAAAATTACTACTAATTTTAGAAATTTGTCTCTCTTGATTAAATTACTTGAAAAATAATTTTATTTTAATTTTTTCTTGGTCCACTTGATTAAATTTTGAAATTTTTTTTATCTTGATCATACAAAATTTAAAAATATTTTTAATAATGTATTAATGACTAAATTTCATTATCCAAAACAATACAAATATATATTAAATAATAATTTAATATTATTTTTAAGTTAGTTCTTCAATAAAAAAACTATTTTCTTGATATGAAGGAGTATTTATATCTTTTACACAGTGATTTTCTTTTTCCTTTTTCACTTCTTCTTTTCATTATATAAATATATGGATGTACAGTTTCTTATTTATCCCCCAAAACTTAGCTGGATTAAATATATATATATATATATATATATTTTGTATTTTCAAGTTTAGATTTAATTTTTTAAAATTGGAAATTTCTAAGGAATATTTATTTTTATATGCTATATAATGATTTCGATATATAACATTTTCAAGTTGCTAAAATGATGTGAAATTAAACCTCCATAAAAGGAAAGTACAAATACACACACTTATCTATTTTGTTTTCTTGTACATTGAAATTTGTCAAATGAATTACCGAGATTGATTTTGATCATATTTTCAAGAAGTTAAAAAAATTATAAATAATCTCATCCGATAAATAGATTAAGACAATGTTTGACCACTCAATTCTAAGCTTTAAAATTTGGATTGGAGGAACAATTTGAGCTCTACATAATTCAAATTGTTCTTTATTTCAATTTCGAGCTTTGAACTTGAGCATTCAAACAGTTACTATAATTTTATACTATCATGCATGCAGTTGGTGGGATGCAATGGCCATTTTCATCCAAGGTGTTTCTTCCATCTCAGTACAACATGCCTATGAAATCTGCAGCTGAAGAGAATGAGCAGAGAAACTCTGCCAGAGCCTCCACATTGTGGCCTATGTTGAACGGTTCTAGACTCCTTGACCACAATGGCAACCCTCCTTCCTTTGACAAGGTTAAATCGCTCGGTTTTCTTTTCGATTATCATCGTGTTTTCTCGACTTCATTTCCCTTTTCGTTCATGTATACATCAAGTCAAGAAGTCCTAACGATCGATGTTCACTGTATCAAAACCAGAACTTGGGTGATGATTGGATGAAACAAGCCACATTATCTCTGGGATGGTCTTCTTTATCAATTGATGCAAAGCCAGGCGGCAGCAGCTCCATCTCTCCTTCCAACCATGCTTTTATGAATGGCCTCCCTAACACCACATCAAGTAACTTTCCAAGGTTCTACAAATCTCTTCCTTTTTTTTTTTTGGTTCTGTCTCATTCAACTCTTCCTTTTTGCATCATATCAAGAAAACATATTTAAGATTTCTCTATTTGTTAACAGAAACAATGACAAAAGTCCTCAGCTACCAGCTTCATTGACCATCTTCTACTCTGGTTCTGTCCATGTTTACCATGGTGTCTCTCCGGAAACAGTCTCTCTCTCTCTCTCTCTCTCTCTCTCTCCCACGCGCGCGCGCGCGCACACACACACACACACACTGACACTGACACACATGAGCGTATGCACATGTTTTCTCTTTTCTAATTTTTATGTTAATGGCCAAGTATTTAAATTGTATTCACTACATAGAAAAATGGTTGTAGGCTGAGGCCATCTTCTCTATGGCCAGCAAAGAATCCTCTCCCATGACTGGTGAAACTAAACAATGCTCAGAGACAGTAGTAGTAGCATCCGAAGACATCAAACTACAGCCTTCAAATGCAGCAGCTTATCCAGCAAAAATGACTTCCGCAAAATTCATTGCAGGGGGTACTAAAATGTGTACATTTATCCTTCATACTATGGAGTGACGATGTGAAAAGCATGTTTTCATACGAGAACACACTTTCTCTTCAAGAGTTTATCTGCAATGATTTCTTAATCTCGAGATATTATCTCCAATATCCAACAAAGAGAAGTGTGTTCTTCGTATCGCTTTCTCTATCATGACCTGTAAATATCTTCTACATGCAAATTTACTCGCGTTAAATTAATCAAAATCTCTTGACTTCTGTCGCAGCAGTAACTATGGCTCGCAAAGCAACACTAGCACGATTCTTACAGAAGCGCAAGTACAGGTACATAGTACATCACAAAAAGTCATAAGATTTTACTGGAATGGTCACGGCAAAACTATATTTCTTGAAATTCATGTATATATGTTCCTGCTGCAGACTGACAAATGCAAAGCCATATAATGTTACGAGTGAGAAGCAGCTGCACTTTCCTACTCCTCAATCAACTACAATGAGCTTGAATTTACTTCCTATGCTGCTGCAAGAAGAGGGCACTGGTTCATCGAGTAATTACTCCAAGTAACAACTACCCCAACAGACTTTCTTAATTTTTATCTTCAATTTTTAGTTTCCAGATGAATAATGAATCATAGAGTTCAAAACTTAAGCAGCCCATTATGTTTTCCACTTATTGCAAGTGGATTAACTAATTGATACCGAGCAATTAAGAGAGAGAGAGAGAGAGAGAGAGAGAGAGAGAGAGAGAGAGAGAGAGAGAGAGAGAGATGTGCTTATATTATTTTCTTGATGTACTAGCAAAAATGATTTAAAATTTATATTATATTTTATATTTTGGTATATACATACGACTGGACTGATTAAGGGAATTGTACCCGTTTATAATTAACGAGGTTTTCAATTTGTCGTCCTTAAGGGGTGGCCCAGTGGTAGAGCTGGGGCTTTACAGAGTGTGAGGTCTCAGGTTCGATCCCTTCTCACGCCCCCTTAGGACATCAAAAAAAAAAAAAAAAAATTAAAAAAAAGAGGTTTTCAATTTGTCTATTGAGTTAGATTACTCTATACTCTTTAACATCTAGAGCAACGTTAAAAGACTCGCTATGTTTTCGTTAACACCTAAAGATAAAGATAAAGAAAAAGAACAAAGAAAGAAGAGACTCGCGGGGAGACGTGGGAGAGACAGAACCTGTTCTGTTCGTTCTGACAGCGTCGTCACATGGGGTTGCTAACGGTAGTCGTCACACTCACTTGCAGGGCAGGGCTGGTTGATGCCTTTGCTAAGGCTGAAGGCTGGCCACGTCGTTCGTTAGGGCTGGTCACGAGTAATCAGGTTTGTTTTTGTCGAGTCAAGTGAGAGAGATGGAGTCAGAAAAGGTGAAGTTTCTTTTTAAGTACTATTCTTATACTATGTCGTTTGGTTAAAAAAAACCCAAGTTTTCAGACGTAGTTTAAGGCCTGTCACCTTCGCGTGCCTCTCACCTTGCGCCTAGTCGATAAAGGCAAACGCCTCGATCACGCCTTCCAAAAAATGCCTCACTTGACCTTCGTTGGGTGGCTTTGCCTCGCCTCAAGCAAACGCCTTTCATAACTATGCGTGCACCCCCTCAAAAAAAAAAAAATTTAATAAAAGAGAAAGGAAATAAAAAATTAAACATCAAGTCTTCTATTTATATTAAAAAATTAAAATTATAAAAAAAAAAAAAAAAAAAAGAGTTAAGAGCTTTGAATTGCTATATGAGTATAGTATAGATTATAACGAATTGAACTCCACCCAATCCGACTAGCGAGCTCAAACTCAACTAGAACTTGTCACGATTTAATAAACCGATCGAGGTAGAAAAATCTGGAAATTCATTTACGTCACTTGCTTACAACCATACATGCATTCACCAAATTGGAAGTCATGAACAACAAATAGTATTTATTCACAATCGGTTTACATATTGGTACAAGATATGAACTGTATTAAAAATAACAGCATGGCCTCTTGTCTAGTTGAAAACATTGCCAAGAACGGAAACATTTGAACACTGAACAGACTATCTATGAGATATTCGTTTACTATAAATAAAGATAGTCGAGAATATCTGCAACTAAGTGCAGAGAGAGAGAGAGAGAGAGAGAGAGAGGCACCAATTTGATCATTTTGCTGCTTTTGAATGTTTGATGAGCCAATCCATGACACCATCTATGTTTACTGAATCCTTGCAAGAGATCATGTAGCAGCAGACTTCTCTATCTGTAATTGTGTCAAGACCTCTGCCAAAAAAAAAAAAAACAATAAGAGAGAGAGAGAGAGAGAGAGAGAGAGAGGGAAAAAAGGAAAACAAAATGGCAAAAAAGAGAATGGAAAAAATGCGATCAAGATATTAGCATACACTGCTATGACAGTGACTATAAAATATAATAACATGTACACCAGATGGGGTTTGTTTAAACTTACAGCTGATCGACCAATGCCTGTTTGGATAGAGCTTCTGACTTGTCAACTTTGTTTCCTAGAACAAGTAACGGGATCCCACTCAACGAAGGTTTCGTCAAGAGTTCATGTAGTTCTGTTCTAGATATGAGAACACTGTCTCTATCAGCAGCATCTATTACATACCTGCAGTTTGCACATTCAGCACAACGTTAAAATCCAGTTCATAGCACATTTAAAAGCTTTAACAAGCTATGAGAAATTACAGAATTGCAGTGACACCACGACAATATCGCTCCCACATGGTGCGGAACCTTCGCTGCCCTCCAAGGTCCCAAAGCTTGATAGTTACATTTCCTTTGGTGACCTTTCGCATGTTAAACCCCACCTGAATTTTGAAGTATGCAATCTCATTCAAAATCACCAATTCTAATATCAGAAAGCCCAATCAAGTTTTTTGTTATGCCAAAAAGATACCTACAGTTGGAATCATGTCCTCACTATAGCCGCCTGACTGGAGGCAAAAAAAATAAACAAAAAAAATATTAGAGTTGAAAGATTGATTTTACTCTTAAAGAATATTAAGAAAAAAGAAATTAAACGAAATGGAAAGATGTGAAATTCACTCACAGCAATGACATTTACAAGAGATGTCTTTCCTGCATTTTGAAGGCCTACGAGGGAAAGTTCCATTTCCTGTTTATAGAATAAACTGATATCTAAACATGGTAAGAAGCAGAAAAAGACTTCAAAAGAAGAGAGCCGATTCAACATTCTTCTGGCATCATCCATTAGAGCAAATTGAAGACAGCGAAAATGAATGAGAGACCAACTTCTATACCCAAATAAACTATGTACTAATAAACAAGTGATCTACTTTTCAGCAATAAGACATTCGAGATACTGACATCACAAACTGGGCCTCGTCAAGCTACCTCTTAAACACAGTATCAGTAAACAAGATCTTCCTTAGTGGTTCTACCAACTCGTGGTGTATCCTGAATTTAATTCAGAGTGCAAGCAACAGTACATCTCTAAATTACAACAGAAGTCAAAAAGAAATGAACAAGTCAGATTTTTCAGCCATCTCTTTAAGAAGAATTTCAAACTGCAAGCTTTTTTCTCCCAAAAAATAAATAACTAGCAAAAATGTTGGCAGCACACCATGTCCCATCAGATGAATGCAAGGAAATTCAGGATCGATTTGATGAACTTAATTTTGTGTTTCAGTCTTTCAATAAAGATTTTACTCTAAGCAGAAAAATGGCATCATCTCCTCAATGCATATACTGAACTATCTTTTCATTAGAAACAAGATTGGTACCTTTCTATTCACGTGTGTCAAAAACTACCCTGTACATAAAGTTAAGTTTAGACAAAATGGTTCCTGGATTCCCACACAAAGGTGTACACACATACTATTTATGTTTGGGTTTAAAAGCAATATCATGATTTTGAAGAAGATATAGGGGATAGATACCGAATATGAACCCACTTGTTAATGTTCCAACTTCCAAGTGTACGAAATACAAGTTCTAAGGATCGATTTAAGCTAAGCAGAAACGACAGAGCAAACCAATTCCAACCCAAATCTCCAAAAATACTATGAACATGCCCTGTTCTCGATTCACATATCATCCATATGAACAATTCAAGCTGTTCTCTCACACGCCGCAAATGATAAAGAACATCACCTGAGACTTATTCACGATGAAAAGGACATTTTCGAAGCGAACTAATACAGGATATGCCTAAAGAAAGCCAAGGTGGTGGCTGATCATGTGGCTAAATAGTGGCTATATCTAGACTCTCTTTAGGATTGTGTTAACTCTTCAATTGGCAATGGATGGCCCGAGTGATTTGTTAGAGGAGACACTAGCATATTTGGCCAAAATCTTTGACCAAGAATTAGTAATTTAGGAGAGGTAGGCAGAAAAGGTTTTAAATTTTCCAAAGAGAAACTAAATTATAAGCATGTACTCCCTCCGTCCCAAAAAGGGAGTCCTATCAAGAGTCAAAATTTTCAAAATCGTACTTTTATAGTAAAAGTACGATATTGAAAACCGATCAATTCGGTTCACGGTTTTTAGGATTGAACCGAACCAAACCAAACCGAACCTATATATATATATATATATATATATATATATATATATATTAACTACTTTGAGCCGTTGGAATAGTATGTCAAATCTAGACCCTTAAAGTTATTTTATTTTAAAGTTAATTTTTTTACTTTTAGTTATTTTATTGTGTTAAAAGCATTTATTTTTAAAAGTATTTTTTTGGGATATTTAAATAATTAAACCGTGGAACCGAACCGGTTCCATTTTTGAAGTCTATGCGGTTCGGTTCGGTTTGGAAAAGATGGAACCGATGGGGGCGGTTCGGTTCATGGTTTTGGCTTAAACCGAACCACTTACACCCCTAGTTTTACTTCTATATGTTTCCTTTAAATTACACCAAAACTATATCAGTTTTTGTGTTATTTGTGAGAGAAACATCATGCTTTCCAATAGCGAAAAAGATAATGAAAATTTATTGCATAAATTTGGAAATGGGATCCTTTTAGGGGACAAACACAAAAAGAAAGTTGGACCTCTTATAGGGGGGAGGGAGTATGCAATAGCAAGCCAAATAGATGTTAGTGAACACCAACATGTAACATTTTAAATTCTTAAGGCAGCTATTGTAATTTACCTCCTATGTCAACAATATTCCAACTTACGTTAGTAGCACAGCTTTATATCTCAGAATGGTGGCATCTTTATTATACCCTAATTTACCTAGGCTTTCTTCAGTTTTGCAAGAGGACACATATTCTTGCATATCGCAGTGACATCCATTTTATTTTTTTCGTTTACAAGTTCTATCACAGTGAAAGTTGTATAAAAACTTTAGCATTATATTAATAATTCAAGGTTGAATATTTTGCAATCATCCCGAGTATAGTAAGATATAGTATGCAAGCACTTTAATAGACAATCACAAAACCTAAAATTGTAATTTTGTGTACATTCGCCCTTGCAGAGCACAAGATTGGGCCAACTCATGTAATTCTATTTTCCGTGTCAAGTTGTGTAATTCTTGGCTCAGTCTATCTTCAAAGCCAATTGAAGGGGTTTCACAAACCCATTTCTAAAAAACCCACAAAGAATACAATTCAGACCAAGTTGCTGAATTCCGTGTTTTTTTTTCCAATTATAATTATTGCCAAATCCTGTTGTTATTAGCTTAGTAGTAGTTCTATTTCCAGTTCTTCCAAGAACCAATGACATTTCTAACAACCAACAATCCATTTCCAAAATTCCTCAATCAAATCCCTCACTAATGATTTCTAAAAACGAAGGATCAAGCAACTATTAAAATTATCTCCACCCCTTGACATCCAACTTTCACTCTTCGCTGCTTTGAGATCTACTTCCTTAGGACCAGTCGGGAAACTTTTTTTTTTTTTTTTTGTCTTAAGGGGGTGTGGGAAGGGATCGAACTTGAGAACTCACACTTTGAGAAGCCCCAACTCTACCACTAAGCCATCCCTTGAGGATAGTCGGGAAACTTCATGGGACTCGAAATTTATAGGTTCCGATGCTACTTAGAAAAGCTTCTTCAAAATACGGCCTTTAAAAGATGGAGCAAAAGCAAGCGGTAGAAGAACTGGTCATCTCACTTATTCCGTCTCAAAATAAAAAATAAAAAAAAAAGTCCTACTACTTTTCAAAGTCAATTGGACCGATTCTCAAATTGATATTTATCTTACATTTATTTAGTTTTTGAGAATGAGACTATAACTGTTTTGAACTAAACAAACAAAGTACCATGAAAGCAAGCTTTTGAAAAAGCTAATACTCCCTCAGTCCCTAAATTATTGTCTTCCTTTCCTTTTTTGTCCGTCCCAAAATAATTGTCTTGTTTGAAAACTTTCCTTTTTAGGACATTATTTTTACCAGTTTACTCTTACTTTTTCCCCTACTTTAATTATGGACCATATACACGTGGGCATTAAAGGAAATTACACATTATACCAATATTAATAATCAAGTAAAAATGTTTTTTCTTAATCCGTGTGCCGGGTCAAACAAGACAATAATTAAGGGACGGAGGGAGTAATTCATATCAACTTTTCATTCAAAAACTATCGCGCGGACTTATAAAAACCAAGCTGACTCTAGATGGAATGAGTAATTATCTATTGACTTGTTAATAATTGATCAGATAGTACGGAGATACCATAGCAAAAACCCATGATGAATCTTTAAGAAATAAAATCAAACATAAGCAATTCAAAAATAAAAGTAGAAGCAAATTCAAGAAATCAAAAGAAAGATTGTTGCTGGTTACTTTTCCTTTCAATCCAACTGAGGAAGGAATCGCATAAACCCATTTCGGATAACGCAACAGATAATGCAAAATGATTAGGCCTAGTTACATAATTCCTTTCTGCAATTTCAATTAAGTAAGTTGCAATTTATGTAATTTCGTCAGAGTTAATAATTTCCATTCCATTTATCCAAAAACAACATTAGGGAATATCAATTACTGAATTCTCAAATTCGTCACGAACAACTTCTAACCCAACAACCTATAAAATGCTTACTAATTCATTTATTTACATTACTTGCTGATAGGTAATCTTAAGCTTTAACTGAGCTATATTGAGCTAAAAACCCATGATGGAAATTTCAAAAAATTAATAGGAAAATCACATATTTGCAATTAAAAAGACAATTAAATTTCTTTTTAAATTCAATGGAATTAAAGAGAAAGAGTGTCAAGTTAATACCTTCTGAGCCAATCGAGGAAGAAATCCCACAAACCCATTTGCAAAACAAAATAATAATCGTCTGGAAATGAATTTGGGTGTTGAAAGAAGCCCTAAAAATTATTTCATTGAATTCTCAGAAAAGGGGGAGAGTGGCCAAAGAAGTTGAAGACGATGGAGAAAGTGATTCAGAGAAGAACCCCTTTTGTGAATAGAGCTTTGGTTTTGGAGCAAATGACAATGCTGTGATCGTATTCATCATTTTTGTCACATATTTAGATGTTCACGTGGCTCTCATGTGGATAGTGTGCGGATTATTTGTATGTCGTGTCCTGGGAATTATCTATTGAAATGCTTAGTCTTACTTTATGGCATCTACTACTGACAGGTTATGGGTTCGAGTAATGTAAAGAAAAAAAAATCTATTAAAATGTTAGAAATTAAAAAGAGTAATAGTAGAGTAATGTAATTAATTTTATACAGAGAATGATATATAATTCTATGTGTTATTTATTTGACTAACTTCACTATAGGTTAAAAAGTTAAGTTGATAACAAGATATATAGAATGCTACGGTATTTTGTGCACAAAGTTAAGTATCCAACTTTATTCCATTAAGTTTTAGGGCAAACTTCAAAATTCATTCATGTACTTTTTGCATTTTTTGGTATTTGTCCTTGTACCCATTTTTTTTTTTTTTTTTTGAGATCATCCTTGTACCACGAACATTGAACATGATTGGCCCTTCCTTCAAATTTCGTTAACTTTTTTCTGTTAAGTCGACCCACGTGCCTTTCACAAGCATTTTGGAAAAGGTAATATAGTCATTTGTTTAGGAAAGATCTACCTATCTTCTCTCCCCTGCTCTCCTACCTTCGTTCATTCATTGATTTCTATGGATGGATGCGATCTATCTCCCGTCTATTCCATTTACTTTGAGAAAAAGTCTTTCTCACGGGACCTTTCTTTTGTCTATCTTTCTATCTTCCTACATTCTTGCTGGTGGAAGCCTGCTCCTTTTCTTCCTTCCCCTATCCTTTTTTTCTTCGAGACATAGATGGCAAAGTTAGCAATGATCTTTCCCTTTGCAAGACTTCCTCTCCCGAAAAATTCATGAGACCTACTTTGAGAGACAGGAAATTTGGGCTTGAGAGCGGTCGAGGTTGATGGATTTGATGGCGATGGTGGTGGTGGAGGAGTTGTGGGGTGTGGTGCATGTGGATTTGATTTAACGGGTATTGTTAAATCAAATTTTGCCTTTCCATTTTCTAAATCAAATTTAGCAGTAGCTGCCCTTGCCTGCGAAATCTTTTTTTTTTTTTTTTTCAAATTTCATCAACACTCATTTCAGCAATATCCTCTGTTTTTTTGTCTTCGCCGTGGTGGTTGAGGGAGGTGGAGAGGAGGCGGAGTTAGTGTTGAGAGAGAGAAGGGTGGCAACGGCGGTGGGATTTGATAAGTCGTCCTTTTGCTCATTCCATTTCTGTTTCTGGATTAGCACTTTGATTGCTTTCACTAACCGTAAATTGGCATGTGTGTGTGTGTGAGAGAGAGGGGGAGAGAGAGAGAGAGAGAGAGAGAGAGGAAAAAAAATGAATCAAGAGGCAAAGCATGTGGGGGAAGAAAGTGTCAAAGGGGATGGGGAAGTGTTGGGATTTCACACCGGCGGGATCTTATGAATTTTTTTAGAGAGAGAGAGAGAGATGGGTTTAAATTGGTATGGAGAAATGGTGTGGACTGTGTGGGGGATTAAGGAGAAAAGATTTGTTAATTAAGTATTTGGAATTTAGATGGAGTGACTGTATTACCCTTCATCAAATGCACGTGATGAGATGTATAAAGACTTAACGGCCAAAAAGAGACTGACTTGGACGGAAGGACCATTTTTGTTTAGCCTAACTAGTTCAGGGACCAGATGCACCATGAAGGACGAATACCAAAAAATACAAAAAGTATAGGGACGAATTTTGGAGTTTGCCCTAAGGTTTATTAACAAGCAGGTGAAGAGTTTATGAAAAATCTAATATCGCTGGCTTTTTGTGTGAAGCGATCTAGTTTGCAGGATGTCATGTGTTCGATTCTCAAAAGGTACAAATTTCTGTATTTTGGGGATCAATCTAGACTCGTGTAATTTGGAGACACCTCGTAGAAGATCAAAAACAAAAAGTTCATGAAAAGGGGTAGAGTGAAATCTATACTATAATATAGTTGAACAAAGCGGTTGTGGAAGCGGTACGTCAGCCTACTTTAGATGAATTCCTACTTAGAAGGTGTTGTACGATCTTTTTATCTTCAGCCAATAGCTGATAATTAACAATATTCAATATGATAAGGAATGTTCATTGTATTGGACTATCTTCAATCATAAACATGCATACACTAATATATTGTAAACAAGAAAATAATAGATATTATCTACATACATAAAGAATTCAATTATGACTATTCTTCTACTATTATAATGAATATACAATAATGAAATTAATTACTTAAAATTCCTAGATTACTGTCAACACCAAGGATAAAATTAGCTAATATGGTTAAGTTCAAGCTTGTCAACAAATCTGATATGGATTTTATTCGACCCTAAATAAAGTATTTAATATATATGACAATGCTAGTAAGAAATTTTAGTGCATAGAATACTTGGAATAGTAATTACTAATAACTAAAAACTCAATATGAGTAACTTTGTATGTATAACATAACTATATTTTTTTTATATTAGATCGGATCAAGTTGTAAACAGATTGAATCAACCTTGATCAAATTTGATTTAATCACATTAAATTGATGATTTGTCGGGGTGCTAAATTTTATCTGGTGATAGATGATGTTGTTGGTCGGATATTTGGCTACGCTTCTCACCTGAGATCAAGAAATGAATACACATGAGCTGGAGCTGGGAAGTTTTCTCAGCTCAAACCCTCCGATGTGAGAATTAGTGGGTGATTAGCAAGCAAATATTAGACGATCAAGGACCGGAGAGCTCTAACCCAAAGGTTTAGTGCTCAATAATAGAAAATGAGAGAGAGCTAGAGGGTGAATAGAGACTAGAAATTGTGAGATACCTTGAGATTGTTCCAGCCAAAGGACAAGGTAACAGTTGGTCTTCTAAGTGAACTAATCAGGTTGCTCCCGTACGTTGGGACCACTGGGGAATGGCGTTGACTCTCAGTTGCACTGTTGTTGTACTCATGGAGCCAATGAGGGGATCCCACGTGCTATCAGGTTTGCTAAGTTCAAGCGATGTTCCCTCGAGCTTTCACCTTAACAAAGAACTAGCTCTGTCAAGACGTCACACCTGGGTGACGTAGGCCGAGGTAAGTCAGCTTTCCCAAGGTTGGCCACATAGGTGTACATTGGTAGCTCGCACCTTGACGAGAAACTACCTTGGCCAAGTCGTCGCACCTAAGTGAGGTCAGACAAGGTAGGTCGGCTACCTCTGTGTGTTGGTCCATGTGGCTACTTCCTCAATAAAACTTGCTCCTCTCAGGTCGTCAGTGTCAAGTGGCAAGTGGGTCCTAAGAATATTCTCAAATTTTTTTTGGGTCCCATCATTAGTCCACTACTCTTTGGATATGATGAGTCATCCTCAAGTCGAGAAGTAATCATAGTTGTCATTGATGAAGTGCTTAGCCTCCTTGCTCGGGACTTTGACTTAATCAGATGACCTAGATTATAATTAACCAACCTTGGCAAGCAAGCTGGAATGGCCGACCTAGGTGAATGATTTGGAGGCGTCGACCTACATGGGCGAGCTGAAGTGACCATCCTATGTGGGTGAGATAGAGTGGCCAACCTAGGTTGTGATGGTTTATTTGTTAAGTGCCTTACTTTTTTATTTAATCATTTTAAAAAAAACTACACACAAAAGGAACTATCTATTATATGGCCTAAATAATCTTTTGAATATGGTGGAGTGGCCTATGGTTGGTTTATCTCTGTTTGTTTGTTCTTCTTTAGCTTTTTATTTGTTTTAATTTTATTTTTTAAATAACCTGTAGGATTATTTGGGCTTTTTAGTAACTGAGTCATTTCAATTATAAATTACAGGAAATTGCTGGCCGGTACACTTTGAATTTTTTTTATTCTCTCCAGTCCACCCTTTTTTTTTTAAATCGAAAAAAGGCACTTTGAGAATTTTTTTTCCTAAAATGCCCCCGTCTCTTTGATGATGAAGATTGACTTTCACAGCCCAACTCCCATGCTTGAAAGCTTCATAGCATTTAAATCTGAGATGTCAACAAAGGTTGTTTGCAAGTGAAAGTTAGAAAAACCAACTTAATGAAGAAAGGGGTGGGCGAACATGACAGATATGGAGAAATATTTTCAATTCCATTAACAACACATATTAGAAAATTCAAGTACTGGTCAACGCAACGGGGATCGACTTGCCCGGTCAGTTCGCAGGGGTCGAGGGGATAGCGTCCCTCGTGGGGGTTCAGGTGGCAGAATTACCAGAGAGTGATACGTGGCCTGACGCACGTGTCAGGTGTGTCTCGTCATTTTGGTTCTTTTTCGGTTGAAATGACGTCATTTTGTGAAAAGGTTTGGCCAATTGAGTATTATTTAATAGAGCTGGCAATGGGCTGGGCCGGGTCGACCCAATGCAAGCCCACCAGGCCAACACTTAAAATTGGATCGGGCCGGGACAGCCCCAATTTTCCTAGGGCCTAAGAAAAGTCAAGCCCAGCCCAACCCACCACAGCCCATCGGGCCAAAAAGCCCTAGTTGAAATAATCAATAAACTATTTTAAAAATAAAATGTCCTATAGAAAGTCCAACCAAAAGATGGAAGGTTTTTACATTTTTATTAAACCGAAGCAACAACTAGGAGTTTGAAGTTAGAATTGGAAATCACCTAAACAAATTCAATAAAATTGAGTCTACAAATCAAGTTCAATACGCAAAAAACAGAACAATTTCAAATTGGTTTGCAAAACGTTTCTTGCATCGAGACATAGTTGCAGAATATGAGTATATCTTTTCTGTGGGATGAGGACCTAGGAGTTGACAGTTTTCATCAAGGGCGCTTGAACTATGTTTACCTTTGCAACAATTTGAAATTCCTTCTAGACTTCTAGTATTTCTGTCAAGGGATATTAACTTAGTGCTTTTGGAAAAGGATATTCTTGAAGTAAAATTAAAATAAGAGGTTTGGTACCAAAATATGCTTAATAACAATTCACAATGTGTTAGATTTGTAAAAAAAAAATACAATAATAAAATAGTACCGGGCCGGATAGCCCAAAAGTCCCGAGTTTTTTTACTCAAGCCCAATAAATCTATTGGGCCTATTAATTCGGGCCAAAAAAACCCATATTTTTTTGAATTCAAAAAAATGAGCCTAGGCCATGTAAAAATCGGGTTGATTGAACCAACTCGTTAGGCCAGCTGCTTTTGCCGGCTCAACAGTTGAGAACGTTAAGCTACGGGAGCGGGCACTTGTTTTTTTAAGCTGACCCGACTGCTTGCCTAAGCCCTTTCCATCTCTTTCCAGCTTGACATGGGCCGCCGCCGGGGTCTCAGTCTCTGGTTGTGATGTCACTCGTAAGCAGGACCGAGCAAAGGGGATTAGATTTGGATTGCTAATGTGAAAGGGGATTCAAAATTGTACGTTCTGGATCTGGATAGTTGGCTTCATTGATTCTAGGGTTCTTCCAGCAAAGGGGGCTTTATGGAATCCAATCTCAAGTTTCAAAAATTGCATCTGCTCAATGTACGGGTGAGTGAATTACCACTAATTCCTATGTTTTCAAGGTTCAATTTCATCTCTACTTCAAGAATTTTTCCCCAATTTAGGAATTCTATTAAAATTAAAACATCTTTGCCCATCAATAAACTGCATTCTCTCTCATCGTCATCATCATCAGCTCCAGTTTCTCTCTCTGAAAATTCTCCAAATGAAGACTCATTTGAGGTCTTTTACCTCGTAAACACATTTGGGTGGCCTCCAGAATTAGCTATTTCAAAAGCCAAGCATATGAAACTCGACACCCCAGAGAAACCAGACAATGTGGTGGCCTTTCTCAAGAAACATGGATTCACCAAAACCCAGATTTCAAGAATAGTTCATCACCACACACGTTTCATCCTCTGTAATCCTCAAAAGACCTTTTTGCCCAAGCTTGGATTTTTGAGCTCCATTGGCCTTTCAACAACTGAAATCCCTAGTTTTATAACTGCAGCACCACGTTTCCTGATAAGGAGTTTAGCGAATAAAGTCATCCCGTTGTATAGTCTCCTACGTAATTTGGTTGGGTCGGACGATGAAGCTGTCGAGATGATCAAACGAGATATCCACGGGTCTTGACTCGTAACCCTGAAGATGATAGTATTCAAATTTTGCAAGAAGCAGGAGTACCCAAAGCGAATATTCTAGTTTACATGACATACATGAGGGAATACAATTGTACTGCTTATACTTTTAGGATGATGGTGGAGAATGTCAAGGAATTGGGATTTGATCCTTCTCAAATTAAGTTTCTACGGGCTATTCAGGCGATGAGGTCAACGAGCAAATCCACTTGGGAAGGTAAAGTGCAGGCTCTTAAGAAATATGGTTGGTCTGATCGTGAGATTATGCGGGCATTTGTGAAATGTCCAAAGTCTATTGCGTCGTCGTCTGTGGATAAAATTGTGGGAGTAATGGATTTTCTTGTTAACAGAATGGGCATGGAGGCAGCGACTATTGCTTGTCAGCCACATATCCTTAGCTTTGGCTTAGAGAAGAGGATTGTTCCGAGGTATTTGGTATATCAAGTCATGTTGGAGAAAGGATTGCTCAAGGATAAACAGAAACCGAGCATAATTACTATCTTGTCCTATAGGGAAAATTTGTTTATCCACAATGTTATAAAGCGATTTGAGGATGAAGCGCCTGAACTCTTGAATTTATATCAGGAAATGTTGGATAAGTCAAAGTGACTTGCAATTTGATTTGATTTGATTTGATTTACAGTAATATTGTTCTTCATGGAAAATCAGTTTTCAGTGTTCCTTATTGTTACCAATTGCGTTTGCTAAAGCTGCAATGGAAACTCCTCTTTTGGATTTGTACATATTGTAATAGTATGAAGTATCTTCCATCATTCGCCTCAGGTTTCTCCTTTAGAAAGGGGACTCGGCTCATAATTTTTTCACCTAATTTTCTTCAATGCATATTATGAATATTTAAAAGACTTGACACAATTGCCCTTAAACAAAAAAAATATTATGAATATGTATTTTTTTTAAATGCATAAAAAAAATATGGTAATGAATCTCAATCCCTGTGAGCTAGATAGCATTACTTTCCTGCTTCCCTTGTCCAAAATGGTGCTCTTTTAGCATTACTTTCCTGCTTCCCTTGTCCAAAATGGTGCTCTTTTGGAAAATGGACTGCTAAAAGTATGTTCTCTCCCTCACAAATTTTCTCCATTAATGTTCCTTAACACATGCCCTTGAACACAAGTTAATAAGATTCTAAATGGCCACATCCAAAAAGGGTAATTAAGTAACTTTTATCATTAATGTGAAGGATGTTGAAGTAATTTTACATTTTACATAACCAAGTTATCGCTAAGCTTAATTCGTTTGGCTCCAGTATTATTAGGAACAAAATAATAATTCACTTAGTTTATTCATTAATTATTTAATTGCACTCAAACCCAACATAATATGTCAACTATTTCTTGAATAAAATATTTTTATTACAAACTTAAAAATCAAAATTAGTTGTTGTTACAACTATACGCCTGAGCGTTATTGGCACTGAAAATTGTACATACTCACATCATATAAAAAGGTTAAGGACAAGAAATATACTACTACTACAAATCCAGAATCATTTCAACATCAAACCTTATTAATCTGTAACCTCTGACTTAAAACCTAAATATTATGGAGATATTTCACTCTTGCCCAAAACCTTTCTCTATTAGTAGGAGTAATCTCGATAAGGCCAATATACTCAAAGCCCACTCTTTAGGCCCATAAAAATAGTGCTGAATTGTTCTCAGCCAAAAGCATCCATCTGGTGTGATAATAAGTCTCCTTTGCTTAGAGAAAGAGAATAAGAGAGTAAAATGTGTGCTGAGCCACGATCGTTTCGCGTGGAGTTACGTGAACTTACAGGGGT
Organism: Platycodon grandiflorus; assembly: GCA_016624345.1. Lineage (NCBI taxonomy): Eukaryota > Viridiplantae > Streptophyta > Magnoliopsida > Asterales > Campanulaceae > Platycodon > Platycodon grandiflorus. The sequence continues at coordinate 15,845,093 of CM028367.1, read as the reverse complement.
CTCTCCACTCTATGATAACGGGTTTTGTACTCTTTCTCACATCCTGAAACTCAGCAAGTTTTGAACTCCTGACCTCATGGTTGTAGTTATAAGGCATGGGACATGAGTACCATTTGGGCACAAGTGTGTATGGAACCTGTCCTCTGGTAGATACCTGTGATGAAAAGAAACACCGTTAGGAAGCTGGACGTTGGTCCAGTTAAAGCCCTCCGGTGAGAAAATCAGTATATTGGTGAAAGTTATAATCTCCGGTGAAGATTCAGGCTGCTCTTAGAGAGTAAATGCACTGAATATTTTGGAGGCTTGGTTGTTGTGTGTGTTTAATTTGAACTTAAGGTCGGCCTTGACCACTTAGTAATGGTTCTAATTGTCACTCGAGGTCGGTCATGGCCATTCAGTGATGATTCTACTTGTTATTCGAGGTCGGCCATGACCACTCAATAATGATTCTATTCTAATTGTCACTCGAGGTCGGCCATGGCTACTCAGTGATGATTCTAATTGTTATTCGAGGTCGGTCATGGCCACTCAATAATGATTCAATTATTACCCAAGGTCGGTTATGGCCACTTGGTAATAGTTCCAAATTATTATTTAAAATCAGTCCACATCGCGAGGACTAAAATGAGAAATTGTACTGAGAAACATTCAAGCATTGAGAAAGTACTCAAAAACGAACCTATACTTGTATATATATGTACACAGATTACATTCTATAACTAAAATTGTATATGTCCATGATTACAAATTACGAGCTCGCAAGCTCAATCAAAAGATTATACAAAACACTAAAGCATTTCAGGTCGGCCCAGAAACTTCAGGTACCTTCCGAGGTCAGAACGTCACGTTCATTCTCAGCTCGGTTGGTGGTCCGTCCCTCAACGTCCAGCTTCCTAACGGTGCTTCCTTTCATCACAGGTATCTACCGAAGGACAAGTTCCATACACACTTGTGCCTATTGAGAGCCGGGGCATCCTACCAACGTACTAACTGCATACGTGGACTTTGACATATCATCAGAGCACTTTTTGGCGTGATCAATGTGTTTAGAGAGTGGGAGAGAGGGAAAGAGTAAGAGAGTTTCCTGTTTATAGTCTTTAAGGGTTATTTATACATGAATGAGTTGAATATGTTTTTCCTGTACCCACGCCTCTTGGGAGTACCCTTTTGAAAGTGTCCAAAATATGCCCATCATACCCTCATTTTTTTTTTTTTTTAAAATCTACCCTAAACCCCCAAAGGCTCTCCAACGAGATTCGACCCTGGGACCAAAAGCAGGGGGAGCGAGGCTTTAACCAATAGAGCAATCACTGAATCTCCCCATCATACCCTCTTAACAAGTGGTATGCCCAAAGATCAAGGGCCTCACCAATGTTCCTATTAGTGTTACTAAGTTTAGATTTGTTTCCCCCCCCCCTCATATTAGAATGACTGTCGCGTTGTGATTATAAGGTTTTTTTTTTTTAATTCTTAGATCAAATATGAAATATTATAATATAGTGTATTTTCTTTAAAAAAAAATTGGGTTCACATGTACATTTTAATAATTTTTTTAAATTTTGGATTTTTATAAAGTTCATGAAAGTAATTTAGCAAACACATTAAAATTTGCTGATTAATGATTGAGATTTACATCGTTTTGAGACCAATAAATTTTTTTTTTTTTGCTGATTCAAATTATCAGATCAAAAAACTTTTATAGTATGAACAAATTTTGATCGTGAACTCGGTCAAAATTACAAATTAATGAAGCTTGGCTAGGACCCGAGAGTGTTTATGCAAGTACCCTATTTGTGGACCAACAATGGATAGGACCGTTCCTAGCTTTTTATAGGCCGGGGAAAGTTAAAAGACGGGCCTTTATTTAATTATTAAATATTAATTTTATGTAATTTTTTTAATTTAATTTTTTAGAGAGACAAAAATAATTTTTACTATCAGTACAATTTCAATAACGGTTCCTACTGAGCCGAAATTAAGTTTGGTGAAACATTATTATCTAGAAAACTAAACAACTTCTTACTGAATTTCAACCTCGTAAAGTCAAAAGACTCAATTACTTAAATCAACAATCATCATAAGAATAATTTGAAATTTCTTATTGTTTCGTACTTCTATTTCATGGTTCTCTTATCACTCACTTAGAGTTATGACCTAAAATTAGTAATTAACTAAATTAAAAATTCAATGTAACTATTTAAAATGTGAACAAACTATCAAATTCAAAAGTCCCAACAAATAATTGAACAAAAATAATTCAAAATATAACAAATAAACAATGTCAATGTCAATTTCAATTTTTAGACACACAAAAACATTATAAAAAGAAGAGCAATAATTAACAATGTAACAAAATTTAACAAATAAACAAAATCTCAACAACCATAATTCAAAATAACAATAAAAGCTTTGAGTTTGGGTCCAATTCAATAAATTTGGGTACTACTTTTGATTTACATATATACTAATACTACAATAAAAAAGAAAAAATTTAGGCCTCTTATTAATTTGGGCCTTGGACAGGTGCCCTGGCAGGCGACCCGTTGGGCCGGCCCAGACAGTGGAATGCTTTAAACTCACTCTTTCTCAAAGAACAGTCTCCTACATATACCAAAATTTTGACTCGAGAAATCCCAAGTCAACCAAATTTTTTACTCCAAAACCTTCATCATGCATTCGCCAGAATGACATCATGGAAAATCCAAGATTTAAATAATACTAATAGAAAAAAAGAAGGGAGAAAACTAGAGAAATTGAAAGGGGGAACATCAACTAGAGGAGGGGGATGACTGTAGTGTTAGGAATGTCTCAATCACCTTTGATTATAAGAGGGAGCTTAATTTTCTAGTGTAGAAATGAAGACGCAAAGGCTTTATCTGCAAAGACCTAAAAAGTGTGTTGAAATTTATGCCTTAGGGTTATTCTCTAGAGAGAGAGAGAGAGAGAGAGAGAGAGAGAGAGAGAGAGAGAGAGAGAGCAAAGCAAACCCAACTTAGACTTAGGGAGGATATTTTAGTTTAGGTCTAGTTTGTTGAAACTTAGACCTTTGGAGGATATTTTAGTTTAGGTCTTTGTTGAAAGATGTTGAAAGACAAAACTAACAAATCGATTTGATGTGATGATTGGAAGGTACTTATGATTGGTTGATTGAGACAAAAAAGAAAAAATCACTTGTGATTTTTCAACCAAAAGACCTAAAACTAATTCCTAATTCCTAAGTCGGTATAATTACAAGGACAATAAGTGAATAAACATTGCCCGTCCTAAGATTTTGGGAGTCTAGCGAACTTAAAAAATGAGGCCCCAACCATATATATGTAAAAAAAAATTGAGTCTACAAAAAATTGATCACTTTCATATTGCAGTAAATTAATTTAAAAAGAAGAATTAATGACTTAAAAATTATCAAATTTCATTGAGCATGGTTTATAAATCTATAATAATTAAAAGAAATAGTGCAAAAACAAAAAAATGTCACTCAAACAAAACACTTCTAGCATGTTAGCTGCGAAATTACAAATTAAAGTTTGATAATCAAGTTGTTATATTGCAAATATAATGTGCAAAACCTAAATAATTAAACCTTAAAATTTAATTACCTAGCTAAACATTTGGCAACAGATGTACCTTTTTAGAAATTAATAGCAATGAAAGATTCAATGGTACAATATTTTTCCTCTTTTTTCTTCTTCTAAATCATTTCTTTCTTTTCATGATTATCGAATCCTAACTCTCAATCTTAATTTATAAAGAGTAATAATTTTTTCTTAATATGTTTGTCGAGACTTTTTTGTTTTTTAAGAAGCGGGGAGAGTAATAAATTATATTGAAGTAAAGTATACTAAATCTAAAACCAAAAATAAGTACTCCTCCCGTTCTTAAATAATTATCCTACTTTATTTTTTTGTCCATTCCAAAATATGTTCTCCTTCTAAACTTTCTCTTTTAAGGAAATATTTTTACCATTTTACCCTTACTTTTTCTTTTTATTTTAATTTAGACATGCCCAAACTGGTTCCGGTTCTGGTTCGAAACTGACGGTTCCACAAATCGTGACAAGGCAAACCGAATCCGAACCTTGGAGTTCCTGTTCGCCTGTTCCGGTTTCTCGATTTTTAATTTTTTTGAATTATTTTTAAATTATTTTAATATTTGTTTTTATTTTTAATTTTTAAAATCTATTATAAAGTGTAAAAAAAAGTGTTATAATATGTTATTAATTATCAAAATACAAACTTCAAAAAAATAAAATGTTTGAGGTGTATTAGACATCATGATATAGTAGGTTGATTTTAACATTCAAAATTTACTATGTTAGACTCATCTATCCTTTTATCAAGTCTCCTCTGGTATTTCATCAAGTCTAATGTCCAAGGAGGTTAAAGTAGTTGCACGCGTGGAGCATGTAAGAGCAGATGATTTCAAAATTCAAAGTTTCAAAAGTTAATTTAAAGTTTGAATTTGACGGTTTTTGAACGGTTTTATGGCGGTTTGGAACCGGCGGTTCACGGTTCCTAATCCGGTATCGGTTCATGATGATTCACAGTTTTTGTGGTTCCAAAATCAGTTCGGTTTCGGTTTTTGGAACCAAATGGGCATGTCTACAATTTAATTATGGTCTAATGTACAAGGATTTTAAAGAAAACTACATACTATACCAAAATTTATAATAAAGTCAATTAGTTTTTTTTAATCTGTGTACCCAGTCAAACATGATGATTATTTAGGAATGAAAGGAGTAGTACTACATTTATTTATTTTTCAGTTAAGCGAAAAGGTGGTGGTCCAGGTTAGTTTGCTCACACCTCAATTAATCTACATTTTTTGGCTGGTAGATCACAATTCATCCACACGAACGTTGGGAATTCTAAGAAATAACTTCCTTATGGATAGATATGCCCAAAGCGGTTTTGGTTCCGAACCGATGGTTCCTCAAATCGTAACAAAGCAAACCGAAACTGAATCGTGAAGTTCTGATTCATCGGTTCCGGTTTCACGGTTTTTAATTTTTTGAATTATTTTTAACCTATTTAACATTTGTTTTTATTTTAAAATTTTAAAATCTATTATAAATTGTAAAAAAAAAAAAAAGTGTTATACTATATTATTAATTATCAAAATACAAATTTAAAAAAATGCGTAGGGTGTGTTAGACATCATGATATAGTTGTTTGATTTTGACATTCAAATTTACGATGATAGACTTTTCATCCTTTTATCAAATCATTCCAGTCTTTCATCAAGTCTAATGTCCAAGAAGGTCAGAGTAGGTGCATGTGTGGAGCATGTATAAACAAATGGTTTCAAAATTCAATGTTTCAAACGTTTAAAATTTGAATAGTTTTATGGTAGTTTGGAACCGGTGATTCACAGTTCTTGAGAAATACATGTACAAACCGGAACCGAAGCGTCCTAATCCAGTTTTGGTTCATGACGATTTACGATTTAGGCAGTTCACGGTTCGGACGGTTCCAAAATTGATTCGGTTCCTAAAGAATGGGCATGTCTACTTATAGATAGCTCCAAAGGGGACTCGAACTGAAAATCTCGAGCTATCTTTAAGGTTAAAAGGGTTAGGGTGCAACATAAAGACTTCCCAAAGAATCACCCATAGTACAGTGGTACTACTTTCACCTAAACATGCTTTAACTCAAAATTTTTATGAGATCCATTACATAAGCGCACTAATGGAATTTTAAGTAAAGTGCATGCAATACTATAATTTAGCGCATAAAACATAGTGCTACCCAGATGGTTTGGTCAAACTTTAGCCTTGACCCTATTATTTTGGCCTATCCCACTGCCGTCTTTCCTTTTACTTACTAGCTTTTACTAGAAATTTTTATGAAGTTAGGCGTAATTTAGTCAAATTTGCGAAACAACGTAAAGTTACTAAGTTAATTTAATCTTGTTTGCAAACGTTGCACTAACCTTGTAGTAGTCAAAGAAAGTTGTTGGAATATGATTACTATATGTATTCTCATGCATTTATTTTGGATTTTTGATTAGTTATTATCTAGTTGTAATTACTATACGTATTCTCATGAATATGATTACTATACGTATTCTCATACAATTCAAGAACCCTAAATTTAAAACTCGGACCACCATAACAACTTGCAAATTAAGTTTTGGTAAATAAGGACCGTTTTGGTAGAATATAAACAAATATTTCTTAAAATCATATAACGAAACTTATTTTGGGACGAAATTTTTTTGTTAAAATGACACTAGTTTTGGGACGGAGGTAGCATATTGTTAACTATTCTCACCGTCCCAGATAAATGTTCCTAGTAGATAAAATACAAGAATTAAGAAACATAATTAATGATATGCTGTAAAATATGTTCTGACAATAATACTCATAAACATTAATTGAGTTCAACTATTATAAATAATTGAGTTTCTTTGGAATGTGTTATATTAATAAAACTTAAATGGTATATTAAGAAAAATGGTAAAAAATATATAAATTAAAAGTCTTTAAAAATATTAGTTAAGACATCTCAAAATAAAAAGTAAAAATATTTATCAGAACAGAGGGAGTACAACTTAAATATTTATCGGGACGGAGGAGGGATACAATTTAATGACACTGCATAAATTTGTACTACTACATGCAAAAGTCGAACAAATTCATTGCATCCCATAATGTCATCAATCCTAAGAGGTTGAATTTATCAGTCCAGAATCAAAGATAATGGGCCAAGAACCCCACCCTAACAGTCCAATATTGTTAAATTCATAATATTCCTTCCTTCTCAAATTGAGTGGCCCGATTTACTTCTTTGCAAAAATTAAGAAAATTAATTTTTAAATTATTTTAGTAATATATGTACATGCATGTCCTTATTATTTACATTATAGCATTACAAGTACACATTTGAACAAGATAAATAGCACAAGTGAATTTCGTAAAACACTCGTTTTAGAACTATTTTTTATTTTTAAAGATGCTAAATTTGTGCGGAGGGATTATTATAATATTTCTACATGTAAAATCAAGTATTTTGTCCTTAAAATTCTAACAAAGCTGCTGAGCTAAGATTAAAGTGGGTTTTAGTGGGCAAGTCAACCTTTAATTGAATTTTTGTTTAGTAAAAGACATCTCAATCTCTTTCTACAAATAAATACACTCATCCAATTTATTTATTTATTGGTACAAACACTCCGCCAAATATTCCCTTCGTTCCACTCAAAAAATTTACGTTTAAATTTATAAGTTTTATGAAGATTGTAAGGGTAATTTTTTAAAGTAGACTCTTTAAGTGGAACATTCCAAAGTAATATATACCGGGCGAGAGTAGTACTCTCTCCGTCCCGGATAAATGTTCCTACTTTCTATTTTGGGATGTCTCAACTAATGTTCCTAAAGACTTTTGATCAACCTACTTTCTACCATTCTTCTTAATATACCCTTAAAGATTTATTTAATATAACACGATCTCAAAGAAACTTAATTATTTAAAATTGAACTCAATTAATGTTTATGGGTATTATTGTCAGAATATATTTTATAGTACATCATTAATTATATTTTTTTAATTCATATATTTTATTTATTAGAAATATTTATCCAGAACAACGAAGGGAGTATTTAGTTGAGGCCTTTAAATGTGAGCATTAAATATAGATGATGTAATCTTCATTAAATGTAGACTTGTTTGATTAGAGTTGAGTAGTTGACACTGAAAGAATTTGAACTATAGACTATAGAGGCTTCATCATCTTCGGAAAGTTAAGAGATTTTTGCAAGGTAACGATGCAGTCCAAAAAAAAACTCTATTCGATTATTGTCACCGACCGATGTGTCCATCAATAAAAATTATTAGGTATGAGCTCTACATAATGAAAAAACATTCCTATTAAAACACATGGGTGGGATAGCCATTTTCGGACATAAAATCCCGGACTATCATTAATTAGACAATCCATTTAAGAAAGCTCCTAAATATGTGTATTTTTGTTTATGGGACAATATATAAAAAAAAAAAAACAAGAGTTTTATTAACTTGTGCCCAAGGGCATATGATAGCATTAAATAGGGTGGTTATGTACAAAATTACGAAAAATATGCACATAAATTCACAATTTACGTAATTTATTGTTCAATTTATAATTTTATGTATAATTACCCTTATTAATACTCTTTGACATATGCTCTTAAGGGAAATACTTTTTGCTCGCAGACCTAGTTTCAGGACTTTCAGCGCATTATAAGTTTAATGTTAGATAAAGTAATTTAAAAATTTATTTGATATATATCGAACATTATAGTTATTGTTGTTATATGTATTTTTCACAAATTAAAAAGTTCATTGTTATCTTTTAAATTTACTTTGGTGATCGGCTAATCAAATGACTGGAAGTAAAAACTCAATTTATTTAGCATCAAAAATAAAAAATAATTGTGTTAGGGAGCTTTAAGTTATTTGTCATATGTAATATGGAAATCATGCATAAACTTTCTCCTAGTATTTGATATCAAATCGAACAAGGTTTTATGTGACTAATATAAATTTTTTGATACACAAACTATGCGCCCTCCGAAACCGTGAACTTAGTAGTCAACGGTAAATAAGGGAGTAGTAAAGCACAAATTTCAATGTCGATTCATGCAATTACGTTTCTTTCTGGCTTTGCTTAAATCCGTTAACAAGAAACAACGTGACTCTATTGCGATGACGATTTGTTTCTACCTTTACTTGAATTTGTTGATGAGAAACAGAGTGACTCTATTGTAACGATGGTTTTTTCTCTATCACTACAAAAAATATATATATATACTACGCTTCAAATTTTACTCCTTTAAATGTAACGCAAAGGCTAGAGAACAAGAAATTGGAAAAGCCTTAGTTGTTTACTCTACGGCGGCCGGCGGGTATAGGCCAGGTTTGGACATGTTCTAGGTCTAGCCCATACGTAAGAAATATGAACCCAGTCCTATTATACAAATATACACTGACAATTTCTTGGAAGAGGTCCTGCCTCCCAACAATATTTTAGAATCGAGATTCAGTAATTGTTCTGCTGATTAGAATCTTACACTCTTTGCTGTTGGTTCAGGGTCAAATTTCGTTGGGAGTCTTTAGGGGTTTAGGATAGATTTAGAATATATAAAAAAAAAAAAAAAACTTTAGAATTAGTAACCCTTATTGATTTTAGACGAGTTTTTAAAAAATCGTTAAACTTTATACTTCCTGTGTTTTCAAGTAAAGAGTTTACTTTTTATTTTTAAAAGTTAACATGTGATTAAATTAAATTAAAATTTTATATACTTTACTTATATTTTAAGAAATAAAATTTTATTAATTAAAAACTACATTAAGAATAACATGGATTAAAACTTTCATAACTTTGTAAAAACAAATAAATTTATATAGTTTATCGGTCAAACGTTAATTAAGTTAATCCAAAAAAGTCAAAAGTAAACTATTTAGATACTCTTTTTTCTTCAAAAGTGTCTAATTCAAAGAGGGAGTATTATTTTGCTTCGGTAACCTTAAAATATCCCTTAGTGGAATTAAAGTTAGACACTCTTTTTTCTTTCATCTCAAAATTAATAAGAATATTATAAATAGTTAACTTAAAAAATCATTTTATAATTAAAAAATAAATACTTATTTTGACACGTTTCAAAATAAAATAAGAGACAGTTATTTTAAAAATGGAGGCAGTAAATTTTTAATTTTTTCCTAGTTGACTCTCTCTTGTCCTTTTATTTTTGTCTGGCTCCAAATTTCTATTTTTGTCTCTATTCCGATCCTTTTTGTCTCTTCCTATCCCAGTTTTTTTTCTTTTTCCTATATATCTTGCTTGGTCTTTTACCCCTCTAACGCGTTTTCTTGCAAGTAGAATTTGTCAGTAAATATTTTTAAAAAAAAAGTTTCTATATATATATATATATATATATATATATATATTTCCCCCGATCTCATCTACAGGGCTTCTCAAGCATAGAATAGTTTTATTCAGGCTTGGAATATATCTAATCTCCTATCATTTATAATTCTTCAATTCGATGCCCGGTTAGGTTACTTACTCGGAAGTCGTCTGCATGAACAATATCGTTACTAGTTCAACATATTATATAATCATCAGATCAGAAAAAGTCTTATTAAATTGAGATAAAATTGAATCTTGTAGTGATTAATCTACTAGTTAATGATGAAGAAATACAAGTCGTTTTTTATTTAAGGATTGATCAAATTTTATTGTGCTCTGACACACACAAAAGCATGCACGTACATGTAATTCCTTTTGGAGTGCGTATTTTGTAGACTTGCAATTCACTCAAATAAGACTTGTTCGATTTTACAAATCATTATACAATTTAGGGTAACCTATATTAAAAAGACAAAAACTTAGAAAAGACTGTCTTACGGGTATTTTTTGTAAGACGGATTTTCCTGACCCAATCCGTCGTGTGTTGGTTGGCTGAGCTGTGAAAGAGTGAGGTTCCGTCTTACAAATTAGAATCCGTAATACGGTATCACAGAATACCTACTCAATTTAAAATAATTGTTTATAACGGTTGAATATTTTATATTTTCGTCGCGATCAATTCAAACATGAGATAAACCGGCAGGTGTGTATAGTATATATGTGTGTGTATTTATATGATATGACCAATTAAGATTTTGCTTCGATGCACAAGTTTAGAACAAGTAAAAACGATTTTGTTACCTCTTCCGATCCATGTTGATAATAACAAACTAATTCAAAGAGGGTTGGTGTTACTACTTATTCATCCTAGGCCATTTCCCAACCTCCTCGACATAGAAAAATAGCTGAAGTATATTAAAAAATAGAAATAATAAATAAATTACGTACTTGAGTGAAGTAAAGGGAAACATTTTTTATATAATTATAAATAAATACTGAATATATTTTTGCAAGCACATCTATTGGAAAATGACCCCATGGATTGAGTGGTAAGATATAAAAGTTATGAGCACTAGTATTTAAATGAAAGGATCGTAGTCATGAGGTTGACTAAAGTCATATTCATCAATCGGTTGTATTTTAATTTAGACACTAAGCTTTTGATTTTTCTTGTCTTTTAATCTTTACATAAGTATATAGCTAGCGTAGTACAATTATGCTTAATACATAGGAATGTGGGACCCTCTTAGCTAACGTATAAATGTTGTTTAAGGTTGTATAATGATAGTAATTAAATCTTATGTGTATACTCCCTCCGTTGTACCCAAAAAGTCTACGTTTGAAAAGTATAATTATTAATGAATATATAAGTAGTATTGTAGTTAGTTATAATTACAAAAATATTTAAGCACAAGATGATAATTACAATACAAGTGAAGGGTAAAGATGAAAGATTATGAAAATTATTTAGATAATTTTTTAAAAGTAGACTATTTAAGTGAAACATCTCAAAATAGTATAGTGAACTCTTTGCTACAGTTTTCTATGTTTGTATTAAATTCGACACGAATGTGTTAAATAGAACAAATTATTGTTAGGCATCCGACGAAAAAAAAAAAAAAAAAGAAATCGATATCTACATCATAAATGTGGTTAGAAAGATTCTCGCAAAAATATTTACTCCTCTCGTTTCAGGTAAAGAGTCTACTTTTGACTTTTTAAAGTTAACTTAATTAACGTTTGATCGATAATTAACATAATTTTAGTGATTTTTACAGAGTTATGAAAGTTGTAATCTATAATATTTTTAAGATAGTTTTTAATTAATAAAATTTTATTTCCTAAAATATAAGTAAAATATGTAAAATTTTGATTTGATTTAGTCACATGTTGACAAAGAAAAGTGAACTCTTTCCCTGAAACGGAGAGAGTATTATATATAGAGATTCGTTACAAAGATTCCTTAATTACGATTCATTAATAATAGATTGCCCAACGCATAGGACTCAATAAATACTTGTTATTTTTTCTTTATAAAATAGATTGACGTTATATTAAAAAAAAATGATTGAATTTAGAATAGTATAACGAAAGACTTTTTCTTTAGGGGCAAATAATATATATACTACAACTTAGAGCCCGTTTGGTGTAGCGTTTTTAAAATGCAGTGTTTTAAAAACGCAGCGTTTCTAAAATGCAGATTATTTAAAACGCTGTTTTTTTCTTTATAAATGCGTTTGGGATATTATGTCAAAATGCAGCTTTTTATTCCCTATTGCGTTTTAAAATCTGCGTTTTGGAATAAAGCTAGGAATTCCAGCGTTTTAAAACGAAGCTGCGTTTTGAAAACGTAGCGTTTTCTACTGCAGCATTGAAACGCTAAGTTAAGGAATAAGCTGCGTTTTAACCCTGCATTTTGGCCAAAACGCACGAACAAACGGGCTCTTAATCTATCTTTTTGGCCAAGTTCAATAATCTGCACCTTCACTCAACCTACGTATTTTAGAAATTGCATTTATAAAAATCGAATCTGGGGTTTGAATTTGTACACTAACACATAATATTGATGTACAACATTAATGTCCCTTATTAATAGATATCACTCTCTCACACACACACATACACTTACATTTAATTAATCGTTAACTCCACCAATTAGGAATGTTGTATTTTTAATCAACATTAAATATTGGTATACAAATTCGTTCTCATTAGGATTGGACATAACCATTTGACAAAATACATAAATTTACGTTACAGTAAAGTAATTTTTCAAACAAAATTGAAATGAAGGTCCAACAATAATATTTTGCTAAAAAAAGCCCACTTTTATTCTTTTGGTGTGGGGCTGTTGAGTTTTTAGGATGTCTCTTAAAACTTTTTACGCCATGCTTGAAGTCTAAGTAAGGTGTGGTTTGATGAGGTGGCACTTTCTGATGGCGAACGGTACGTGCGATGACGCGCTGCGTTGAAGGAGCACACGTGTGAAAAAAAATATATATATATTTCCTCCGTCCCGGATAAATGTTCTTACTTTTTATTTTGGGATGTCCCAACTAATGTTTCTAAAGACTTTTGATTTACCTATTCTCTATCATTCTTTCTAATATAATTAAAGCTTCATTTAATATAACACATCCCAAAGAGACTCAATTATTTAAAATAGTTGAGCTCAATTAATATTTATGAGTATTATGGTCAGAACACATTTTATAGCATATTATTAATTATGCTTTTTAATTTTTATTTTTTATCCACTAAAAACATTTATCCGGAACAGAGGGAATATTTCTTCAAGGAGCTTGAGAAATTGAACACTTAATATATGTAATGCCGTGTATTCTAGAGGAGAATCGGATATATAAATAAGCCAAAGGCTCAGTTGGTGGTTTAGACTTATTCAGTTTCTCCAGCAAATCCCATCACCTTCTCTCTCTCTCTCTCTCTCTCTCTCTCTCTCTCTCTCTCTCTCTCTCTCTCTCTAAAACACACACACACACACAAACACACACATTGGATTGAACAAAAAACAATGGGAAGGCAACCTTGTTGTGACAAAGTAGGGTTAAAGAAAGGGCCATGGACTACTGATGAGGACAAGAAGCTCATCAACTTCATCCTCACCAATGGCCAATGCTGCTGGAGAGCTCTCCCTAAGCTTGCAGGTCAATCTCCAAATAACCCTCTAAATATATATATATGAAGAGAGAGTGATTAAGAGAATCAAGATGGGCGTTTCTTGTTAGATTCTTTAGAATCTAAATGGAAAGGTTAAAGTAGAAAGAATTTCACGCATTAGAATTTGAGTATATATAAAGCCTTGGTTCAGTTAAGTTGGATGCTGGAATAAAGAAGAAGCTAATTGGTTTTGAGGCGAAGTCGTGTTTTCAAAAAAGAAATAACCTTTAGGGCCAGATGATCTTTGATTTCATTATGAAAATGGATGGATGTTCGGGTTTATGATGCATGTTAAATGAAATTCACCAACTTTATTTTTGATCTTCTTTATAAATATATATATATATATATATATATTTAATTTAGATTTATTTTAACATATATGGTTGGTGACATTTTGCAGGGCTACTAAGGTGTGGCAAAAGCTGCAGGCTAAGATGGACAAATTATCTTAGACCAGACTTGAAGAGGGGTCTTTTATCAGAAGATGAAGAGAACTTGGTCATTGATCTTCACTCTCAGCTTGGCAACAGGTTAAATTAATTAATTTACTAGATCTCATTATTTAGTTCGACGAGTTAAGTATTTAAGTAAAGTGATTTATTCGAGCCAATTTACGGGCACACAATTGCTATAATTGGATCAATTCCAAAAACTCTGTTTCATTCCAATCCCATTAGTCATAGAAAGCAGCTGCTTCAAGAAGAAAAAAAAATCACTATCATGATTGGTAGACAACTCTAGTGGCAGACATCAACTGCGAATATTCACACTCATTATCTTCTTACTTAAGGGCAGTTCTTGAATTAATCATTCATAAACAGCTGCCTAAAGTATTTTAAATATTGTGTCTTCACCAAAAAGTTAGAATATTTTATACAGTTAATAATATTAACCTCCATAACATAATCTTCTTTCTTATTTATTACTAGAGCCGGCGCGACGACAAAAGAGTTTTCTTTTTATCCAGTTACATAAAAAAAAAAAAATTTTTGTAAAATTTGGTCAAATGTAAGTTTGATAAACATCGTATTTGGCTAAGAAAGTTTTAAGAAGTATTTACTTTTTAACGTGTTTACGATATAACACATGGACCGATTCTAGTGGCTAATATATAGTAAAAGTTTATTTCATGCTAATAATTTATTTTTCTAATTTCTTGTGTACTTAATGGTTTTGCAGATGGTCCAAGATTGCATCTCATCTTCCAGGAAGAACTGATAATGAAATCAAGAATCATTGGAATACGCATATCAAGAAAAAGCTAAAGAAGATGGGGATTGATCCCCTCACCCACAAACCCCTCCCTCCACCACCTCAAGAACTGCAACCAATTGGGCCATCAATGTCTCAAAACAATGGAGAGTTTGAGGCCAATACTGAGACATCTGTCCAGTCCAGTACTATAACAGAGTTGGCCCAACAAGAAGATGCAGAAAAGAGCCCAATTAGTCAACTCATTGATGATTTCTGCACTGATGAAGTCCCATTGATACAACCCCATGAGATCTTGGCTCCTTCAACTTCTTCAACTTCGTCGTCGTCATCGTCATCTTCAACCTCAGAATCATCAAATATTACCAACTCACCCAACAGCAACAACAACATACTTGAAAAGTTTGAAGAGCTGTTGCCAAGTTTTGACTGGCAAAGTGACCAAACAACAGACAACAGTAACAATAACAACAACAACATGGTATTTTGGGATGATGACTTCATGAGCAGTTTGGATTTGTTATTGGATGATGATGAAAGTGACAAGGCTTTATTAAGTGTTGAAACTGGTGAACTTACCCACTACTCAAGAATGATCTTAGATGAAGAGTGCTTCAAATATGAGCAGCTTTTGTGAAATTGTGATTATTTACATATATATTTTTTTCCTTTATCTACTTTTCTTGTTATTAGGGGGGAATAAAATTGAGGAATTAGTCCAAGAGAAATTCCCATGATTAATTTTTGTTTTTTTTTTTGTTTTGGTACGTTGAAAAACATTTAGCTATATTTGCACATTAACCAAATGAATTGATTGTCATCTGTTAATCTGTTATTAATATTGCATCACACCCTTTTTGTGAGTTCAAATTTAAGTTATTTAGTGAATTTTTGTCGGAAATGCTGTTCAACATTTTGTTTTTGGTCTTCCACGAAGTGTCCCACAAATTAATTATATGAGTTCTGAAACTAATCCTCGTTAAACCTAGTGTGTGTTGGCTAAAGGAAATTTGTGAGACTACATGAAGAGCCTTATATAAAGGTCACAGATATGAGGCCGAAGGTCACGACGTGATACTAAAAGAAAGACGGATGACGAGCACAATTAGTAGTTGAGGGTCATGGATATGTAGCTGTGCGGTGGGATCGTGTCGATTCTTATAACTCTTTTCCTAGGAAAGGTAAGTATGTAGGAAACTCTCTATTAAAATGGATTCATTGCTTAACTTGAAATGGGTTAAACTACTTAACTTCTCTTCTCAGTTTCCCTTTTGCTTGATAAATTCAATTATATATGTTATTTTTTGTCATTGTTTTTCAAATACTTGATACTATTATTGTTAACCGATCTACTTTAGCATTAAAAATAAAAGCCATAAAAAATGTAATCCAAAATTACATATTTTTGGAATTATAAGAAGGTAAAGGCGTAGCTGATAGAATTTTAAATGTGGTATTTAGCTTGACATATTTTCCCTTTGTTAAAGTTTTCTAAATTGATTTTCATTTGCCATTTTCAAAATTCAAAATTTAGAATTACTTTGGAAAATTTATTAAAAATGACATCAACACGTTATCGTTTTAAAAGGTAAATATACTAAAACCACAGTCAAAAAGGGTGTCATTTGAACCTTAATTGTTTATGTTGTAAATCAAAGTGTGCTACTGCTACCTAACATCATAGTTGTACGTATAAGGACGACCTAAGACATAGGAAAAAACAATTTGGAGTTATCAAAACCCAAAACTGTACTTAATTTAATCTTTTAGTGGTCGAGCAATTACGAGCAAGTCAAATTAATTAATGCATAAAAAAACTGTTTTCATAAAACTATTCACGTGTTGGATAAAATATTTAGGGTTTAATGGCATACTTATCTATTAAAAAGTATTATTAAAAATTAAAGATGAAATTAAAAAAAGAAAAACACTAGTAAATAATCAAAAATGGTAAATAATCAAAAAGTTGATCAAATAGCAACATAATTTAAGAGAAGGGTGTTGAAACGTTTTTTTTGGATGGTGCTCGAACTCGGCCAAACATGCATTTTACCCGTTACATTTTTAACGGAGTCTTGACG
The DNA here is from genome assembly GCA_016624345.1 of Platycodon grandiflorus. NCBI lineage: Eukaryota > Viridiplantae > Streptophyta > Magnoliopsida > Asterales > Campanulaceae > Platycodon > Platycodon grandiflorus. The sequence continues at coordinate 15,828,234 of CM028367.1, read as the reverse complement.
GGTAGGGTTTTCTTAACCTTTTTCAGAAATATTAGTATATTGTTAAATACATAAGGGTAAATTATAAATAATTTTCCTCAACTATGGGTTGGATTTGAATTACCCCCCTCAACTATCAATTGAAGCAATGTGACACCCTCAACTATAACATTTTTCTTAATCACAGTTTCTGTTTAGACACTGTCATTTGAGTTGACGTAAAATGCTTGCCCAATACTCATGCGACCATTTTTAAGTATTTTTTTAATAATAAAGCCCTATTAGTGTTTTAATTAACTATTTCACCCTTATTGCTCTAAGACCCTTTTTGTGCAAAAAGATGGTCAAAAAAGTAATTGTTTATCTTTATTTTGAATATTATCTTAAAAATAATATGTACAGATAGTCATGTGAGTATTAGGTGGAAAAATTCAGTCGATTCAAACGGTAGTGCCTAAATAGAAGGTGCAATTTAAGAAAATGTTATAGTTGAGAGGAGCACATTGCTTCAATTAGAGCCCGTTTGGTCGAGCGTTTTGGCCAAAACGTAGGGATAAAACGCAACTTATTTGCAAAAAATGTGTTTCATTACTGCGGTAGAAAACGCAGCGTTTTCAAAACGCAGCTACGTTTTAAAACGCTAGAATTCCCAGCTTTTTTCCCAAAACGCAGGTTTTAAAACGTTACTAGGAAAAAAAAAGCTGTGTATTGAAGTGATATCCCAAACGTATTTATAAGGAAAGACCTCCGTTTTTAAAACACTGTGTTATTTAAAACGCTGCGTTTTTAAAACACTGCGTTTTATAAACGCTGTACCAAACGGGCTCTTAGTAGTTGAGGGATGTAACTCAAACTTCACTGATAGTTGAGGGAGTTCTTTGTAATTTACCCAATACATAAATTACATTGATGAATTTTTTGGACCCAAAACAAATGCTGCGTAGGTAAGAATGCATTAATCCAAATATTTTTTGAATTATAACTTTTCAACCCCAAGATAAAGACATTTATTTTTCTTTTTGTAGTTTGTCAAACTCAATCAGTTTATTAATTAACCAAATAAATAAATTTAATAATAAGGTCGGACAGCTAACCTAATGTCTGGCTTTGAGGTAACGAAATTAGTTGAGAAAATCAAATAATAATGATGATTAAAATACTACTTATCAATTGCCAATCAAATACCCGAACAACCCACTTGAACACATGGGAAATTCAATTTTAAAGCGAAATTGAATATTTTGCAATTATTAGTCAAATATTTTTAATATGTTACTTGTGGTGTTATTTTATTAGTTAGAAAAAAATTGTTAAAATTTCCTTATCGTGACTGATTTTATAATGAAGTTAACTGATAAAATTAAGTTCTAATTAAGCTAGTCAACTTAATTATAGTAGGAGCTAACTATGCATTTTTATTTTATAATCAAGTGACATTTAAACTAAATGATTTAATACACTAAAATTGATTTGACTGTGTATTTGCTCAATTGCTTAATTTGCCTTGTTCAAGTGAATTTGCTTGAGTAGTTGGGATATTGTTCTTTCATATATATTAGGGAAAACCATGGCGTATATTTGGTGTCACAGGCATGACGACTAACCCAAAACGATACATAATTATCATAGTCTCATGGCTATCATCTCCAAAAACCTAACAACATGAAACACATTAATTGTTGTTTTCCCTCGATGGGTCACTCCTTTTCAGAGTCACTTTGCCGCAACAACTCCTTTCGTTTCACCCAAAAATTTGCGTTTAAAAATTTTAATAATTAAAAGATATATAAATATAATTAAAGCATGTCATTACAGGGCCGTTCCTGTGAAATTTGGGGCCCAAGGCCAGTGATGTCAGACGGGGCCCTTCCAGTTTGAAGTATGATTTTTTTTTATTTCTTTAAATTTAAAAAAACAAACATAAAAGATAATAAATAAAACACCTCATTTCAAAATTGTGGGCATAACACACAATATATTTACAAAGTGCTACTTAAACATCACTCTTCTAGCACATTTAGAAGCAAAATCAGTAATCAAAGTAGAATAATCAACTTTTTCAACCATGTTCTTTTCAATAGATATCATAGCAAGCATATTCACGCGTTCTTGAGACATTGTGCTCCGAAGATAGTTTTTTATCAACTTCAACTTTGAAAAACTTCTTTTCCCAGATGCAACCGTAACCGGAATAGTCAACAGGATTTGATAAGTAATTTTCGTTTTTGGAAAACAACCATTACTCCGTTTCAAATAATTTAATACTTGGATATATAAGTCCTCTTATTTTTGATGGCAAAATATGTTTAATAAGTTGCAACTTCTTAAACAAATCATCCTTGTTTTGAAAACGCCGTAAGTGCTCTTGCATTGAAGGATCAAACTCTGCAATCATTAATTCAACCGTACTTAAGAAATTTTCATTATCATCCTTATATACCTTCTCCTTATTTTCCCTAAAGGCCAAATTGTTTTTTGCAAGACTTTTAACAACAGCCTCACTCGTATTAAAACTTGTCTATTGTGTTCTTTCTCTCTCATAATTAATTTGTTCTTACACACGTTTATTAATTGTCTGATTATACATCAGTCTCGTCTCCAAAACAATCCATTTTTGCATGCAAATTATGTGCTCATTGTTTGACTAATGTTGTTTGAGCCTGCTTCCAACATTGTGCCAATCTCTAAACCCGGTACTAGTCAATTGAGAATCTAAGAGGACGACTGGGACTCAAGAAGGAAGGGATTTAGCAATACATTAAGTGTAGATACCGAGTCAAATCAAGCACTTTCCTTACTTACGATACGAAATGACTTTTTAAGGAGATCGAGCTTCAGGCACGAAGGCGCCTGCTCGTGGGCCCTCTCGGATGTCTCAGCCAAACTTTGCGAAGCTAAGGAAAGAGCTGTCCCTTGGAACCTGTATTGATTTAAGTGGCAAAGACTGACTTTGGTCCTCCTCTGCTCTTTCAAAAAAAAGACGGTTCTCTGCGGATGTGTGTGGACTTTACTGAATAAGGTAAGCATTCGAAAGAAGTATCCGATCGCCTTTGCCAGCCTCTTTCTTTGATCGGCTTCGAAGGGGACGGGTCCCTTTATTCTTGAAAAGCTTACAACAAAAGCAAAACACTTTATCAGAGGATTTTGAATACACAAGCCATTTTCTATCTTGTTTAATTTCTCTCTATTGGACAAGCGACGAGTATAATGCACATTTGAAAAATGTCGCTTTTTATCTGAATCATTCCTCGGATATTCTGATTCTTCTATTTCAGCTCTTATTGGCCCTTTTTCCACCAACAAATCTCTAAGATTATGATCAATTGATTTCTAATTAATTATTTAGATCATAAATGTCTAAAGATTTTCCATGATTTTCTTGAGTCAGAGGAATGTCACTATTGGCCCCTTCTCCTTCCGGACCTACCTTCCCCATGGTCAATAATATCAACGGGATTATTGGGATTCACATTTACCGCTTCTTCGTACACCAAATTTTCAATAGAAATAGTTTCACTTTCACCCAACTTACTAGAGGTAAAATACTTGTTAAGAGAACCACTTAAAGCTTGCGTTAATTGTTCTTGCTTTTGTTTCTTCTACCTTTTTTTCATTTCCACAAGGATACTTTCGTCATGACTTTTTGTCTACGGTCTACCTATAATAATTTCAACAAAAATTCTATTACCAAACAAATATATATACACACAACAATAGCTCAAATCAAACAAATTCCCAAACATCACAATTCACACACAAGTAAAAAAGGAATTCCAAATTAAAAAAATACTAATTTCGGATATAAGCTCCAGAATCTCAAGAAACCCAACAATGAATAAGGCAACAAATAATTTCAACAAATTACTGATATTACCTTCAAATTGTTCCAAGATAAGCTCAACCAAAACTTCAAAGGTTGTTTTTCTATAAAATTTATCACTTAAATCAATTATTTAACCCCAAATCAAAAGTCCTAATTTCGGATAAAATAAAGAGTGAAGAGAGTGTATGTTTATTACCGAAAATTCTTTAAAAAACTAGCTTCGATCAACGGTCTCTTTAAGCTTTGTGCCAAAATTCACATCAAAATCGCAAATTTTGTGGCTTTGTGCGTGTTGGCCCTTTGGTTGGTGGGTGGGATTGAGAGTTTTTTTTTAAATTTGTTCTTTCCTGGTGTATTGCAGTGGTGACTAGGCGCGCTAGATAAGGGTTGAAAAATTAATTTTTTAGTGAGGCCCCTCATCCTTGGTAGTTTACACTAAGATCCATAAATTTGGGGACCCAAGGCCTCTGCCCCATTTTCCTTGCACAAGGGCCGCCCTGTGTCATTATTACAAAAATATTCAACATAGTCATAATGTTTATATAAAATGTGGAGAATAAAGTTAAAAAGTTATGAAAACTATACATAATTTTTAAAATGAATTTTTTAAATGAAACAAAATCAGAAATAAAATACTCCCTCTCTTTCAAAATATTTCGTTTTAGCTTTAAGAATTTGTTACAAAATGATTGTCGTTTTTAGGCTTCTAGTGTATGTTTTGCCTAATTTATCCTTGTCTTCTCACAATTCCCAACAATTAATTATTTTTTATTAAATATTTTATCGTCTCCCAATAAGTATATCCTTCTAAATGAGTATCTCCTTCTAATTTATATTTTCAACTACGTCTAGCACAAAAATTAAAGATATATAATAAGGGATCGTTTGGTAGAGGGATAAATAGGGGGATAACACTAAATTATCCATATTCTTTGTTTGGTAACTTTTTTTTATCAAGGATAAAAATATCCGAATTATCCGGATAACCCCTTATCAGGGATTAAATAATACCTCCCTCCCCCTGTTATAATTTAATCTCGAATAAACAAAAACTGAGACTATTATTTATTCCTAAATTGCTCCCTCAGTCTCCCTCCTCCCTCCCAGCCTCCCCACTTCCTCCTCCCTCTTCCCCGCCACCCCCCTCCTCTCCTTAACCCACCCTTTTTTTTTAGTACCGTCCTCCCTCTCTCATTCACCCTCCCTCCTCCCTCCTCCACAGCTCCTCCCACCCAACCAACCAACATTTTTTTCTTTTTTCATTTCTTAATTTTTATATTACTATATTATGTATAAATTTATTTAAACGTACAATACATATACATATTCATTTTTTAAAATAAACTAAATATATTAATATCTTTTTCAAGGTTGAGATTAAAAAGAACTTTAAAATTTATAAATTTGCAATTTTATTATCCTTATATACTTTATAATAATTATAAATAGCTAGATTTATCTAATTTATAAAAATATTGATGTTGCATTAAACAATGGAATTAACTATATTATACATAAAAATGCAGACAATAGTAGTTCGGAGAAAAAAATCCAAGTGAGATAAGCTCGAGTCATCATTTAATCAACCTAATTTATAAGGGTGTTTTTGGAAAAATAGCGTAATACTAAAATTAATTTAGGCTACCAAACTTCAAATTAGATAACTAGCAGAATAAATTAATCTTATCCGTAATCTACCAAACATAAGATAACTCTATAACCGAGATAAAATAATCTCGGTTAAAATAATATATGTTATAGTATTAATTAATGTTATCCTGACTTTTCTACCAAACGACTCCTAATGGTATATTTGTCAACCTATAAAATTTCTTAATACGGGTGCACAAGTCTAAAATGACAATTTTTTTATGACAGAGAGAGTAATAAACAAGAGTAACCCTTTTTCCGACCAATAATATGTTACTCCCTCTGTCCTAAATTATTGTCTTCTTTTCCTTTTTTGTCCGTCACAGAATAATTGTCTTGTTTGAAAATTTTCCTTTTTAAGACATCACTTTTACCACCTTACCCTTACTTTTTCCCTACTTTAATTATAGGCTACATACACATGGGTATTAAAGAAAATTACACATTATACCAATATTAATAATCAAATCAATTATTTTTTCTTAATCCATGTGTCAGGTCAAATAAGACAATAATTAAGGGAAGGAGGGAGTACATAATATCCAACAAAAGATAAACTTTTGGTCTCTTGAGTTATTAAAGAGTTTAATATGATATTAAACTATTGTGTTGGACTGAATGAATGAGTAATTGATTATTGTAGTTATTGGGATAATGTGTATTACGTCTGTCTTATGAACTTGTAAATAGGCCCTTCAATATTTACCCATTAATTACTAACTAACTTACCCAATCTAAAGTAAACTAATAAAAACTTAATTCAATTCAACCTATTATCTTAATGAGTTGAAACAGGTAATTCCTTTTAATCCATTAGATGAAACAGGTTTAACCCACCTCATTTCTGACCCAATTCATCTAACCCGTTACCTAAATGGGTTACAAGACCGTGCTACAACTCGTAACCGCTTTAACCCAAAAAATCTACTTGGCGGTTAAGGACTGATTCTTCTTTATCTACCTGACAAAAGGATTACTAATTGGAAAGCAAATACAATTGGAAGAAATCTACTTGACTCGGGCCATGGTTTCCTTTCTTCTACGGTTGGTATTGAAGCAGCAGGGAGAGGCAGACATAAGTGGAGGCAAAAAGAAGCAGAAGGGGAGAGCGAGAACGAGACAGACGGCTGTTGAGAAAGGGAAGCGCCGTCGCTGTTGACGGGGATGAGAGGGAGCGATGGAAGACTTGGACAAAAAATACCCCCTCAATTGGTTATTATAGACGGTTAGAGGACAATAAAAATTGTACTCTCTCCTTTTTAAATTATTATTTTATTTGATCCGATACACAGATTAAAATAAAATAATTAACTTAATTATTAATATTGATATATTGTGTAGTTTTCTTTATTGTCTATATGTATGTGACTCATAATTAAAGTATAAAAAAAAATAAGGGTAAAATGATAAAAGTGTTATCTTAAAAAAAAAAACTTTCAAATAAGATAAATATTTTGTGACTGACAAAAAAAAAAAAAAAAAAAAGTAAGACCATAATTTAGTGACGGAGGGAATATTAAGATGAAAAAAGCGCTATAACATTGGCATTTTATCCTTTCTTTTCTATAAGTATATTGACTTTAATATATTTTGAGCAAACTACACAAATAGTCCCTGTGCTCTGCCCCTTTTTTGGGATTGGTTCTTGAACTAAAATTTAAAAAAATTAAGTCCTTGCGCTGAAACTTTTTAAGCAATTGGTCCTTTCGTCCAACTCTGTTAGTTTTTTTCCGTTAAGTCCGCTCACGTGCAACTCTCATGCCTTTGCCCAAAGGTAAAATTGTCCATGCGTTCTTTTATTTTGAATGGACAAAAACATCCATAATATTTTTGTTTTTTTAAAGCTTAAACGAGGGTATTTTTATAATTAGCTAAATCTAATTTTTAAACCCCTTTCTTCCTCATTCCGGCCCCTTCCATTTTGGTTCCACCATGGTTGTCGGTTCAACCATGGCCGCCACCACCACTACCGTTGCCGGCGAACACAAAATCCAAACCCATAATTTTTAATCCCCTTTCTTACTTGCTATTGCTCTATTAGTCTTTCAAAATAACTACTCGAAAAATTATTTAAATAAACAATCAAATCAAATCAAATCCCACAACCCCTTGCAAAAGACCTAACAAATCGAATATTCTGCAAATTGTATCAACCCGTCACTCCGTTGATTCCTCCAATTCCTTAATTTCTCCTCCAATTTGAAGAACGACAGCAAAAACTTGTTAATTCTTCAACGTTAAATTGTCTAACTTCGGTTTCGATTTGTGGAAAAAATGTTTCCAGGAATGATGGATCCTGAGATGATCAGACTCGCTCAGAACGGATGAGTCGTATGTCACTGCGGAGCTAACGAGGATCCAAAGAATGTGTCCGAATTTTGATAATTTTTAATTTTCTTTTTGGTTGTTGTTAAGAGAACCCTTTGCTGATTTGAATTTCTTTTTAGTGATTTTGAGAAGACCCAGCATGTAATTTCAATGTGATTTATATATTAAGGCACAAGTTTCAATCTTTTGGTTGTTAAGTTTTGTAAAGAAGTTATAGTAATTGTTTATTAAATTTCCGAGTCTCGGGTTAGTACTGGTTTGATAAGTGTGTGTGTATGTGTGTGTGAACTGAGAAGTGTGTGTGTGAACTCAGAAGTGTGTGTGTGATGAACTGAGAAGTGTGTGTGTGTGTGTATGTGTTTGTGTATGAACTGAGAAGTGTGTGTGTGTGATGAACTGAGAAGTGTGTGTGATGAACTGAGAAGTGTGTGTGTGTGTGTGAACTGAGAAGAAAAAGGAGAGGGAAGAAGAAAAAGCGTAATTAAATGCCTAGAAAGTTTGAAGGAGGAGAAAGAAAGAAAAATTTTGGTAACTGGTCCCTGTACTTTTTATTGTGATCTGACTATCTTACCCTCAACTGAAACCACGTGAGATACACATGTCTATACTTAACGGTAAAAATTTAACGGAAGAACCAATGATGTAAGTTACCCCACTACAGGGATCATTGGCGTTGAGTAAGGACCAATCTTAAAAAAGGAGTAGAGCACAGGGACTATTTGTGTAGTTTGCTCATATATTTTTGTCAATTTCGAAGAATAATCGACATGAATTCTCTCATAAAATAATGCAATAAATCAAATGAAATCATTTTTATCACTCAATTTATTATTATAATTATTATTTTGATAAAAAGGAAACACAAACAAATAAATTTAAAATAACAATCCTTCCATAATGTCCTTGACACTCCAGTGTCATGGATTGGCTCATTCCAGACTCGAAAGCCTTCTTTTATCTCAGTCTCTTGCTCCATCAAGTAATCTGAGACTTTGTTGCCATCTCATTTAATATTTTTAATGTCGCTCTTGGCTCCATATCAAAAGAGATGGCAACAAAGTCGTGAAGCAGCGATTGAGATGGTGGAAGGCATTCAAGGCCTTCAACAAAGTCACAAATTAGCAGTTAACTTTCAATCGTAGTTGAGAAATAAAATGCTTGCAGCGATTCACAAAATCAAGTGATATTTTTCAAATTTCATAGTACTCCCTATTACATTAATTCAAACACCTATATCTATATCATCTATTTAGACCACACATCTATTTAGATCATACATTATTCAAAGAGTAATGCTATGGATACCTAAAGAGTATTAAAATTTTTTGTACCAAATGATGTGTCAGCTAACGTGGTACAAAAAATAAAATAAAAAATTATAATTAATGCATCACATAAGCTGTCACATCAACTAACACATCATTTGGTACAAAAAATTTGATAATTTTTAGGTACCATAGCATTACTCTTATTCAAAATCAGGTCTGTACCCAATAAAGAAAAAAAAAAAAAAAAACCCTCCTAATCAAGTGTCGTTAGTGAAGTGGTAATCGACAGAAATCAAAAGAAAAGGTCCCATATGTTGCCAGCCTGTACACGAACATCTTCCCGCGTTTTTCCTAGTACTATAATACTATTTGCTAGTCTTCAAATCATCAGTACGATTACAAGTGATTGTTCATATAAATGTCACATTACATAGGCAATTTCCTTGTATCTTACCTAACATCGTTTACATCACTTCACATACAATTGAAACTAAATATCCAGACTCTAAGTCAATGTTTACTAGTCTAGACTCTAAGTCAATGTTTACTAGTTTTACTTACCTTCTTATTTTAGCAAAATATCAAACCGATAGAGATTTTCATGACTTAATTTATGGGCAAATTGGTGTTCAATAAGAGAAATAATGTACACTTGTGACAAGGCGAGCTAAGTCTAGCTTTAGAATATCAAGCTTTAGAATATCAAGCTCGGCTCTTTAAAACTTTAACTTAACTTGGTTTCAACTTGATTCAAGTAGAACATATGCACAAACTCGACTAATTTACATTATAAGCTAGTTGCGCGCTGAATTCTTGTTAAACTCGAGAGAGAAAGGGAAAGAGAGATTGTTTGATTGTAATCAAGCTCATCCATTTATTCCACCGAGCCAAAAATCAAATTCATGGTGATGGTACCGCAAAAACTGAAAATCAGAAATTATACTACTCCCTCCGTTTCGGATAAATGTTCATACTTTCTATTTTGGGATGTCCTAACTAATGTTCTTAAAGACTTTTGATCTACCTATTTTCTACCATTTTTCCTAATATATCCTTAAAGCTTTATTTAATATAACAAATTTCAAAGAAACTCAATTACTTAGAATAGTTGAACTCAATTAATGTCCATTAGTATTATCTTCAGAGCACATTTTACAATACATCATTAATTATATTTCTTAATTCATGTATTTTACCAATTAAGAATATTTATCTGAAAGAAAGAAATATTTAGAATAATTAATATCCGGCCAAATATTTTGTCAATGAATGCACAGCTTCCCATAGGGAATGTTCAATTACAAACCCGTGCATTGACGATCAAGTCATTTTGGATATTAGCAATACCAGAAAGAAGTACACGATCCATGTATATATGACCACTTTAAAAGTAGTAGAAATAGTACTTTGTAAAATTTGATACCCGTTGACTTGTGACGTTTCTAACTCGGTTTGCTCAACGGTTGCTCAAAGCCAAAAGAATTTGTTAATGAGAGAGAGAGAGAGAGAGAGAGAGTACTTGAGTGAGTTGAACCAAAGTATAAAAATGTGAACTCTAAATATGCCAACTCTTTTGGACCACACCCAACCTAGAAATGACCTAACTGTGGGTTTCTTTATTAATGTCAACACAACAGAAATGCGTTCACACTCTTTTTCGGGGGAATATTGCATGTAGTCTTTGCTACCACACACAATTATTCATGGTTTCTTACTTGTATTTTGTATTTTTAGTACTCCATCCGTACTTAAATTATTATCTTGTTTGACTTGATATATGAATTAAAAAAAATAATTGATTTGATTATTAATATTTTTATAGTGTAATGTCCATGTGCATGTGACCCATAATTAAAGTAGGAAGAAAAAATAAGGATAAAATAATAAAAATGTTGTCCTAAAAATAAATTTTTTAAACAAAACAATTATTTTGAAATAGATAAAAAAGAAAAACAAGACAATAATTTATGTTCGGTGGAGGACTTGCAATGCTAGCTATAAGTGGTTGTGATAGGCAGAGGTTTGATCATTTTAATGTCATTCATGTTTCTTTATAGACCCACTTGTGTAATTTGGTTGTGGGACAGCTCAGTTCAATCCCTCAAAATTCAAGATTAATTCATCATCTTGATCGTTTCTAGTGCTCATTGATATGTTAATTAAGTTAAGTTTATGCCCAAATTGAATTGGTGAAATAAAATAAATGATGATGTATAGAGCAAATTGTGCATATATAAATTGTAACTAACGTAAACAATTGCAAGTGCTATTGATCTATGAGTTTCTGTTTAGATTTGGAACATATTACGTATTTTGTAATACTGTTTTTATGGAGAAACAAATATGCAATTTTCTCATCTCAACTTAAGTGGTAAGCATGTAATTAGTTGGATATCACATGACTTAACATATGATGTCACTGAGATTCAGTGATTGCTCTACTGGTTAGAGCCTCGCTCCCCCTGCTGTTAGTCCCAGGGTCGAATCTCATTGGGGGGGTATTTGGGGGTTTAGGGTAGATTTAGTATATAAAAAAAAAAAAAAACATATGATGTCACTTTAACTTATCATACATACTTGACATCTAAATTGGTATAAAAAATTTGTAAAAAAAAATGTTTATAACCCTGTCATTTCCTTGGAATAAAAACTTCTATGGGGTATTTTTTGATTATAGGCTCAAATCACAAAGGGCATGCCAATTAGCCTTTGATAACGCGGATTAAAGTTTTTGGACATTGATTTTCGGTTTTTTACTTTCACTCTCTTTGGTCCTACCAACCTAAAAATTTCATACCAAACACACTCATATAGTCGTTTCTTCTCTTAGTTTGCCACCTAAACACATTTACAATTTGAACACCCTCTCATTATAAATCTCATCTCATTTATGTCCACAAATGCACCTCCATCTGTTTACACGCATGTATGTATTATTAGATGCTTGTCACTTAACAGACGCGATGATCATCCATTAGTACAACATCGAGAAAATTGACAAAATTTAGTAACAAAGAGGACTTCAAACCTGTAAAAAAGAATGATTTCGACAAGATTGTAGCTAACATCATCAGTGATGATGTTATAATTAAAGTATGATTCATCAATGAATCATCATCAATGAATATTTGTTAATTAAAGTATAATTTAGTAACATCATCAATGAATCATCATCAGTGATGATTCATCACTAATACTCCATCCGTTCCTAAATATTTGTCTAGATTGACTGGACACACAGATTAGGAAAAAGTAATTGACTTTATTATAAATATTAGTATAATATGCACTTTCTTTTAAAGTTCTTGTGCATATGGTTATAATTAAAGTATGAAGAAAAAATAAGAATAAAGTGGTGAAAGTGTTTTCTTTAAAATGAAAGGTTTAAAACAAGATAAATTTTTTTTTTTGAACGAACAAAAAAGAAAAGGAAGACAATTATTTAGGAACAGATGAAGTATTATTTATGTACTTACTCGCGTTGAGGGCATACTTAAAATAAAAATTTGCAAGTTAAATAACGATGGCCCTTTATTATCATAAGGGTGGAAGTGGAAAAAAGTTGCATAGATTTACGACAATAAAATACTCTCTTCGTTTCTATATTATTCTCCCGTTTTTATTTTTCTTTTTCGGCTATTCCAAAAAAAAATTGTTCTGTTTTTAAACTTTTCATTTTAGAATACTTTTACTATTATTACTCTCATTAAAGAGAGTTGGTAAGGAAAAAAAAAATGAATACCTATACAACTTCTCTACAATAAATGAAAATAAATAAGAGTACATCAGTAGTTTTTTTTGAAAACTTTCTTAATCTGTGTGCAAATTTGCTTAAACGATAATTATTTTGGGACGAAAATAGTACATATTTATAATAGAATCAATTAATTTTTATTAATTTATATGCCGAGTCAAACAAAATAATTATTTAAAAATAGAGGGAGCAGTATACTACAAGGGCACACATACTGGAAGTGTGACATATAAACTACCAAGGAAAAATCATGATGTAGAATATGAAGCCATTTTCTTCATCAAACAAAGGGTTGGCAAATATTTAAAAAATAAATTTGACTTTAATGAGAAACTCTATTTGGAATGGATCATATAGAGCAATTTATGGAAGGAACACTGAAGCATATATGTATGTGCATGTTGGCAATGGCTTCTTCGTTGGGGCGGTTTCCGATCTACCCACGCCTGTCGATTCTTTTTGCCGTTTTAGTGGATTTTGGGTCCCTCTGATCTCCCTCTCCACTCTTGGAACCAAACTAAAATAGAAATGATCATGTGGCCAAGAAAATAAAAGAAAAACTTATTTGATCCAATAATGGTTTTAATTTTCACTCTCTTAAGTTGGAAAGGTACAAAATTAGGTCAAAAATATGGGTAGGAAGTATATGTCCGATATCAACTATGTTGAAAGCCTCTACCTTAAGAAGCCATAATTCAGAGGCCGCCAAGCGTGGATCATTATATGTGTGTCAAATGATCTCAATCGTGTAACTCAAAATTAGTATGATCTTATAAACTTGACACTGACACCGAACCTCTTCTCGACTTCTCATTTTTCACTACATGATGTGAACAAAGTCCACGTAGACATGTGTATAGATAAATTCGCGCGTTATGACTTTGCCTATATATCTTTTTCAGATTATTGGATCATATAGTGGGATGTAACTGGAGATAGTACTGTTTGAGTGCCTCATTTCATTAGGTACTAATAATTTGAACCACAAATAAAGATAAGAGGAGGAAAACAGTTTTGATGGCATGGGGGAAAGCCACCATAGTTAGAGAATATATATATATATATATATATATATATATATATATATATATATACTAGATTTTGTGTCGTAGTACAATGACCGTAGGGATCAGATTATTGTATATTCGAAGGTAACGTATGCTCGAAATTTTGTAAAGGGTGGTAAGACTAAATGACACAAAAATAATGAAATAATAATAAATTATAATTCATTTATTTCGTAACAAAACCAATAATGAAATATTGTAATTAAAAAAAAATAAAAGCAACATTATTTTATTGTTTTTTCAATAACAAAAACTTAATATTCTTTCGGAGGCTCTTGCTTCACAACAATATCTACTTTAGCAACGCGAGCTGCTATACATTTTTCATTACTTTCACTTACACGTGAGACAAAGAAGATGTCAAACATATTCATTGAACAATATTTTATGCATAGGAGTCGATTAATTTAAATCTCAAAAAAACTTACCGCTTCTTCTACAAAATTCGAATCCTTCTAAATACCATCATCCAATATAATAGTTATATGGGTAGTTAGAATTGCATGTGTAGGGGAAGGTGGAGTTGCAGGTAAGTGTCAAAAAGGAGTTGTTTCTCACTTGTTTCTTTCCAATTTATTTAGTCTATCACTTTCTCTCTGTCAAGGAGTTATATGTGGATTCAAGCTTTTTGTATGGAATTGATTGATTCTTCTATTCATAGTAATGCCCTTAAATAAATAATTTTAACATTATCAATCACACACACTCAACACACTTCTTCTACATTGTTCTTGATTGGTGCTAAGGTGGTACCATTTAAATGGGTCACTAGAATTGCGGGTGGGGTGATCTTGTGTTGGATAGTACTGATCAATACTCATTTCCTTTTTTATTTTTTTATTTTTATTAATTTATAAATATACTTTGTAATCTGAGTAGCATTTGACAGTTGACACATGGCCCTATCTATATTTAAAATTGGTCTTTGGCTGTCTATGCAATAATCAACTACATCTAGCATTATGCTCTATGTCTCAAACATATTTTATCACACTAGTGCATATATATATATATGTTCTTTTCAGTACCTTTAAGTTTGGTAGGATTGAAGCTTTTTTCTCCCCCTATATTTTATTGTTTGGTTTTTAGAGGTTTTTGTGAAAAAATCATTATCAAAAGGAAAAGGTTGTTTACACTTTGTGAAATCAGCTGCACTTGTTGGCTTAGAATTTAGAAATAAGTTATTTTTACAATTGGGTTCATCTGATTGGTTTCTTTTATCTCATAATGATTTACCAATATGTGTTAGTTATGTCAACATTATGTCACATTCTTGTCACTAATTCATCATCCATGCAGTTGCTATGACATCTACTAGCGAGTTGAGAGAGAAAGAGTGTTATGAAGTACATAAATACTGTAAAATAGAGGTTCTGTTACTTAATGGAGAGGAGTCTTGAGTTATGGATTCATTTTGGAGTAATTAAAAATTATATACTATTTTGTCCTTAAATAATTGTCTATTTCTTCAATTTTCTTATTCTAAAACGAGTGTCCGTTTTTGTGTAAGTTTATTAATTTCACATTTGACACATAAAGGCCTCTAGTTGAGCTGAACGAAGCCGGTTTTCTTCGTGCTCTAGCTGAGCTCGCCATTTCATCTCTTGAGCTGAGCCTTGTCAACCTCGAGCCGAATTTAAAATGCACCTCAACACACTCGGCTTGCCTCGAATATGCGAGCTGCTCACGAGCACTCATGATTCGAGCTGAACGGCGAATCGAGTTGAGCCTGTGGCTCGGACCGGCTCACATAGTGGACCAGTCTTCAGCAAGTAGGGCTTTTAAAGACTACCCAATTCACAATGGTCAAATTTTGTTATTGTTTTGGTTAAAGCCGAATATCTAGTGGCCCAATTTTCCTTGCCAGGCCCAAACCATGGCTAGAGCCCTACCTAATATAATAATATTATCATTGCCGCACGCACACACCATTTTAAGCGCAGCTGCACACACCTCCGGTCCGTTCTTCACTTCTTCTTCTTCTTCTCCCCAGGCTGCGCATTGCTCTAGCCTCCGATTCTACACCAGTCCACCACCGCACTATCTTTCTCTACATGGAAAAAATCATTCACAGGCTCCACCACTTCCGCCCCCCTCCCAGCAGCCTAGTTACCTTGCGGTTGTGCAACTAGCTAGCAGTACCAACAGCTGCCGAAGAAATCTTCACAATCAATTTATATTTGTATAAATATTGGTATAATATGTAATTTCTTTTAAAGTCAATGTGCATGTGAACTATTATTAAATAGAAAAAAAAATAAAAATAAAATAGTAAAATAGTTTTCCTAAAAAGGAAAATATACAAGATTGACAACAAAAAAAAAACCAGGACAATACGGAATTGAGGTAGCTAGTATAATTTATCGAGTTGAGTCGAGCCAACTCAAGATAAGTTGGGCTCGAGTTAGCTAGCGAGCTCATCAAATCAAACACCCCCCGTGCTCGACACGGCTTGCAAAACTATACGTGTATGAAAAACAAGCTCGACTCGCTTCATATAAAGTTGAGTCGAGCCTGGCTCGTCCGAGTTGAGCCTGGTAGACTTCTTTGATTGTATGCCAACTTAATTACCTATAAGCCTAGACATATACTCCGTATCATGTCATCATTTGGACTTTTAATGTTAGATATGGACATTAAGAATTGTACTACTAAAATAGTCCAAAAATCAACTTCCTTAAGTGTAGTGAAAATTAAAAAATAAGAACTAATTTAATAACGGAGAGAGTAATAGTTTAGCGGAGAGTACGGAATAAGATAGGGCAAACTCCACAATTCGTCCCTGTATTTTTTGCATTTTTTTGTATTCGTAACTCATGAGCGCATCTGGTCCCTGAACCCAATTTCTTTACACATTTGGTCTTTTCATCCATTGTTATTTATTTTTTTCCATTAAGTGAAATCATGTGCATGTCACGTGATTTAGCCCAGGGGTAAAATAGTCTTTCCTTAAAAATAGTACAGGGACCAATTGTGTAAACCAGGAAACTCAAACCAAACCCGCTTGTCTCTCTCTCCCACTTGTCGGAGGTTTCTCTTTCATTCGTTACCCCCTTCATGAGTTTGATAACAATCAACATTCACTGTGCATTAAAAATTCATGCATTTAAAAGAACAAGTTACTTTGGAGAAGAGTAGTTGAAAAGAAGGAAGAAAATCAACGTGGAAGTGTGAAGCTACGGAAGTAAACTCTACCTTTTTAGATTTTATCACTTTCTTTTCCACTTTAGCTCGAGACTGTCTTTGCCTTAGAATTCCGTGATACTTCTTTGCATTCACATAAATAGGCTCCTCCTCAATTTCAAGAGGCAAGGGCATTGTAGCTTGATGAATTCCAAATAAGTGTGGATGTACCTGGCACCATTCCACACTGCTTAGAAAATGTCTTTGTAAATCACCAAAAGAGAAGTCATACATGCGTATTAGCAGTTTCATTCACAACAAAAATGTGATACGTCCATAACACACTTCATTAAAATCATTGTAAAACTTACTAATTTACTTTTGAATATTCTTAACTTTGCTTGGACCGAAATCCACAAATCATTCCTCTGGGCTTGGTCTGGGAAGTACCATCAAGATTCCCATCAAGCAAATGATACTTTAAAATCCCAACAACCGTAAATATTTATATTTACTGAAAATACTACACATTCAAAAAGAGAAGTGGGTTTTTCGACCATCGCTATCGAGTTATGATTCCGAAATGGGTTGAAAATGTGTGCGCTCGTGATTTTTTTAATAAAAAAGTAGAAGTGGGTTTTCAAAGCTATGTTTCTTTTTAAATGATTGTGAGCGGGAAGTAGAAGGGGAGAGAATCGGAGGAGAGGGAGTCATGGATGTTGTTGTATAAACAAGCTTTGGAAATTTTTTTTTTTTTAAAACCATGGCAGAATGCATCATTGTGCGGTTTTCGTGAAGGAGATGAACCAATATTTTAGCTTCACCCCCTGTGCTTTTGGTCCCTGTACTTTTTATTAAAATGACTGTTTCACCCCTTGTGAAAAGCACATGCAAGGCATGTGGAAAGACTTAACGGAAAAAAGTTAACGAGATTTGACGGAAAGACCAATCATGCTTAATGTCCGTGGTACAAGGATGGTGTCAAAAAAAAAATTTGGTACATGGACGAATACCAAAAAATACAAAAAGTTCAGGGACGAATTGTGGAGTTTGCCCAATAAGATATGACTTAATTTACTGTGTAACTAAAAATTGTTTTCTCAGTCCCTAAATTATTGTCATTCTTTTATTTTTATTCATCCCTAAATAATTGTTATATTTGAAACTTTCTTTTTAAGATATTACTTTTACCACATTACCCTTATTTTTTCCTCCTCCTTTAATTATGGGTCACGTACACATGAGCATTAAAGAAAATTATACACTATACTAATATTAATAATCAAGTCAATTATTTTTCTTAATCCGTGTACTAAATCAAACAAGACAATAATTTAAGGACGGAGGGAGTAATATATTTATTGAATAGTAATGGAGTATGAGTAATGTTAAAATAACTGAATTTAACAATAGAATTGGATTGCAGCAAACTTCAAGATGTTATACAATACAACTATTACCCCACGTTAATGATTTCGTCAATTGCACATTTCGACGTGTTGAATATTTCGTAAACGTACAATATGCTCAGGGTCGACCCAAGGGTAAAGCCACTAAAGCCCTAACTTTTGGCCTCATAAAAAATTAGGCCTCACAAAAAAAGAAATTTTATTTATTTTAATAAAAAAAAATTTAAATGTTAAGAGTAACTCTTAGTTTTTCTCGGTCACTCATAAATAATTTAGCAACTTACGAGCCTGAAAATTTTAAATTTTTGTTAGGCATGACTATTTGGTATGAGTTATTGTTGCCATTAAACTCAGTTAGTAAAAATATGCAATTAAAAAATATGTGTACCGATGTTGTTATACAGCAATCGAAAAGTCTTCTTTCATTTTTTGAAAATATAGGGAAGACGGATCTGAAAATGCTATAATTTCTGTCAAAGAAATTACTATAAAAATGAATATAGAACCTATGTCCCGAGAAAAATGTATTATTCGTAAAAAGTAACAATTTGATGAAATTATGGACAGTAAAGTTGTAAAATCCGCTGGAGAATCATTTAAAGTTGATTACTTCTTGTAATTAATAATAGATACAACAATCACTTCATTTCAAAATAGATTTGAATAATTTTAAATGTTTCAAAATATTTTTGGTTCTCTATTCAGCATTGAGATTAAGGTTATTGGATAATGAAAATTTTATAAAAAAATGTCTTAACCTTGAACTTTTATTAAAACATAATGACAACTCTGATATTGATGGATTAAAATTATGTACAAAACTAAAAAAATTAAGAGAAATTATAAAGAAAAATGATACACTAATTGACATATTTAATTATATAATAAGGCTTGATTCTTTTCCGAATGCGTATGTCGCTTGTAGAATAATGTTAACGATTCTTGTAACTGTTGCTTCAGAGAAAGAACTTTTTCAAAACTAAAATTAATAAAATCTTATCTAAGATCAACAACATATTAACAAATATTAAGTAAACTAACTTTATTATTGATTGAAAATGAATTATTAAATTAAATCGATTACAATAATTTAATAAATAATTTACAATTCCAAAAAGTACGAAAAATAAACTTTAAATAAAAATATAATAATTTTAATAAAAAAATTATTTCTTTAAAAACACCATATTTTAAAATTTGCATTACGTCGCCATAAGTGTTGGGCCAACCTTGAACATGCTAAATCGGTTGATTGATGTGATGACTCTATTACTCCCTCCGTCCCCTAATTATTGTCTTATTTGACCCAGCACATGAATTAAGAAAAAATAATTGACTTGATTATTAATATTGGTATAATATGTAATTTTTTTTAATGACCATGTGTATGTGGTCCATAGTTAAAGTATGGGAAAAAGTAAGGGTAAAATGGTAAAAGTGATGTCCTAAAAAGTAAAATTTTCAAACAAGACAATTATTCTGGAACATACAAAAAAGAAAAGAAAGACAATAATTTAGGGATGGAGGTAATATTACTCTTTCATATATTTTGTCTATCTTTATAGACAAAAATACAGATATTTAGATGTCTTTTTAAATTCGATTGACTATTATTTTATTTTTCACTTATACCCTTCCATGTAATTAATTGTTTGTAATTAATACTCTTTATTTTTATTGATTTATACTGTAATAGATTTATTTAATTAATAAATATTCATTAATTAATATTTATTAAAATGCTTAGTGATCAAAAACTTGAGAACATCTAAAAATAATAAGTTGAACTATATATATATATATATATATATATAGTTTAATTCAGGCCGGCGGCCCAGTAATAAATGCTATAATAATTTGTTCATCTAGACAACCGGCAAAAGGTGCTACCCCCAGACCCCGCCAGTTGACCGGCCAGCAAGACCGTCGTCCTTTTTTTGCGTCTTTTATCAGATATCGTAGAGTCAATGTTTATCTAACTGAGAGACCAACACGTACAATTCAACGATCGTTTGGATAGATCTCCTTTATCCATGTAATTGAGCCATATCGTGCTCTCATCTCATCAAGTACTCTACATCCCGTCAAGCATGTCGACACACAGACCATGTTCGTATTTTTTTTGGTCATGTGTCCAATTGAGGAATCGAGCTACGAAGCAATAGTTGTGATGAATCAACTAGATGAGATTGCATACATGAGCGCCTGGAAAATGGTTTATATTGTCTGTATGTATCTACTACTCTTTCAAAGCTCATAATTGGTACTCGAGCTGCTAAGTAGAGATCTTCGAATTGCCTACAAAGAATGTTAATGTCTGACCTCCTTTGGTCAAAAGGTAATAACTAATCGATATAACAGGCTAGAGCATGTAAGATAGACACATCAACGCTATTTGTTATGGTGATAAAAGATACTCAAGCTACTGATTAGCACTTGTATTTCACATTGATTTTTAAGTATTCGACTAACATGACACTCTTTTTAGAAATGAAGAGAGTATTGGTAAGCTACAATTAGAATCTCCTACACCTCGGAGAAACCACTAGACGTCCATTAGATGCATTTGCTGATTCCATTGGATGTTTGTAAAGCCAATAAAAAGATTCTAGTAAGACTAAGTTTTAATAATAATTTATTTATCAGTATTAAAGAAATGGTAACATGTCACCAGGTCCGGGCCTTGAGGGTAGTTTGGGAGTGCAACGGCCTAGGGCCCAAAAATTTGGGGGGCCCAAATTTAATTATATATATATATAT
Organism: Platycodon grandiflorus; assembly: GCA_016624345.1. NCBI lineage: Eukaryota > Viridiplantae > Streptophyta > Magnoliopsida > Asterales > Campanulaceae > Platycodon > Platycodon grandiflorus. Next base: position 15,807,073 of record CM028367.1, on the reverse strand, counting down.
ATAACAGTAATTTTTATTAAAAAAAAAATTTACTCCTACAATTCTACCAGTATTGGAAACATTGAGACATCAAATGCGGAGGGCCGCAGACATTCAGGCCGATTTCATCTCTTCGGATTCTTGAAGATTTTGATTGGTTTAATGGCTTTGATTTTGGGCAAATTCGAAGTTTACCGTTCACATCATCACAACTCGCAAACTCTCTCTCTTTCTCCGTCAACGAACACTCTCTCTTTCTCTTTCAACAGAACAACAGAGGCTCACTCTCTCTTCCTTCGATTTCACCATGTTAGAAGAAAAGAGTTGTTGGACAACGGCTACGCTTACACTCTATATATAGAAGCTTAGCTTATTTCAAATAGATAAGACTATGATTTACTAAGTTAAAGGAAAAAGCCAGGCGAAACGAGAATAGTCATCAATAACAGATAAATAATAACGAAAGCCAAATTTAGACACAACGGGGGAGGGACCCCAAACATCCAAATGTAACATATCTAAAGGTTTCTTAGAATGAATACTACGAGAAACAAAAGGGAGATTACACGACTTGCCCATCGGGCAAACATGACAAATACCATTTTGTGTACGGGAATCGCTAATCGGTATCCGATGTTTATTGACTAGAATATCAAAAATGCGGGAAGATGGGTGACCAAGACGAGCATGCCATAGATGTGAGGGAGCACGTTCACCAATAAGTGCTAGGGGATTGAGCTGTGAAGACGGTGAAAAAGCAAGATGATAAAGTCCACCGGAGCTACTGCCAGAAAGAATGATCTCCTTGGTGTTGTTGTTCTTAACACGAAAACCAGAACCGTCAAGCTCAAAAAAATAATTATTATCTAAAAAAAATCGACGAATAGAAAGAAGTGGCTTGTGCATGCTCGGAACACAAAGAACATTATTTAAAACAAAAGAACGAGAACCATGTAAAAAACGTGACTGACCAATAGAAGAGATGGGTAAAGAAGTACCGTTAGCAATTTTAACGGAGTCCGTACCTGTATAGGGAGTGGAGTGAGACATAACCTCGGACGAAGAGGTCATATGATTTGTAGCGCCGGAATCCAGGACAAAAGAGACTGGAGCCATGTGAGATGATTCAGCATAATGGGGAGACGGAGACTCATAGGCAGAGTAGGCAAAATTGCTTCTGTTATGGCACTACGGAGCTATGTGACCCTTCTTGTTACAGAATTGACAAGTAGAGGATTGGCCAAAGGGAGGAAAGTGATGGGTGGGGAAGGAAGGAGGAGTGTAGTATGGGTTAGGTGGGAGGTTAGGAGTGGGAAGAATACCACGGCCATACTGCCCTCTACCGCGGCCACGCCAACTGTTACGGCCCCCATTTCTTCCTCGACCACGAACATTTCGCCCCCAAGCAGACACGGGTGGAGAGGTTTGGTTTTGGACGGGTTGAGGAGACTCGGTAGAGGTGTTTGGGTCGGAGGTGGGGGTTTTAGAAACTGTAAGGGTAGTAGTGGGGTTTAGAGAGAGGGTAGAAAACTTGCGTTGGAGGTCTTCCTCTTGAAGGAGGAGATCATGAAGGTCATCGGAAGTGGCTGCGGGTTTAGAGTTTTAAACCGTTATGAACTCTTTATAGGAAGATCCTAGGCCCCCTAGGATTCGACGGTGAAACTCGGGATCGGGAATAGCAATACCTGCTTTGGCAAGAGAATTGATTATGGTTTTGCCATAGAGAATGTATTGGTCAGTAGTCATATCTGGTTTTAACTTGAGATCGTGTAACTTGTCTTGGAGTTTCTGGATGTGTATATAAGAGGTGACACTAAACCGTTTGGCAAGGAGATCCCAAGCTTCATAGGCAGAATCAAACGGATTAACGAGTGGTTGAACATCGGCTGTAACGGTGGCTTTTATCCAACCCACGACTAACTCGTTTGCTTGCGAGAAGAGAGCTGAACGAGGATTGGGGCTGCCATCATCAAGATTATTGGGAGGATGATCTTTTTCGGTAATGGTATAGATGAGGTCATGGATTTTTAGAACGGTCTGAAACAGCGAACTCCAGTTTAGATAGTTCTCGCCATTTAGATGACAATGGGACACATAGGATTGAATGTTGAAGAAAAGAGGGAGAGGGTTGGAGGAAGGTATCATACTGTCTTGAGATGCGGAGGAGGATGTCTTGGTTTTCGACGAGGCAACTGAATCATCCGCCATAGCTTTTAGTAGCTCTGATACCAAGAAAGAATCAGCTTACAAGAGAAGAAAATAAAGAACCTAAGAAGCTTAAAGAACGAAAACAAGAAGAAAAGGAAAAAGCTGAATAAGCCGTAACACTGCTCTGTTAATTTCTACGGCTGTGTCATATTATATATATGTATAATCCTTGCTTTCCAAGTTTGTGTATGATTACAATATTCCTTGTTTGACTATGAATCAAATCATTGCCTAAGATTACTCCTATACAATCAATATAATAAATACAAATATACATTACATATACGTCAGCTGTTAATTTTTTGATTATCAGTAAAAAAACCCTAGCGATGTGAATACATAGGCTTGCAAGAATATATCATGGAATCCAATCTACTGTGATTTGCCAAAGTTAGGGTTTATAGTAATTGCAAAAGTTAATGGAATATGGCCGGTAAAGGGAAAATTTGTCGTTATCATAAAGTGATTATAAGAAAAGCATCTAGTGTTGATCATTTATGGATACAAGTTGACTACAACTGTTGATGACATTTCACTAAAGGAATATTCGAATGAGATCTAATCATTTGTCGTTGTTCACGATCATTTAATTGCAAGACTTAATCAAAGTTAACTGATAACAGAACAACTTTGTCGTCTTCGACAAATAGATGATCAAAATGAAAAGTGAATGGTTGCATTTTTGCTAGCAGAATGATTACGTCCATCGTTTAGATATTACAGCATCACAAATCCTTACTCAAAATCAAGCAACTGAAATTTGTCGAAAGTGTCAGATACGACAAATTGATCAGTTATTGTAAATTCAAGGGGTATAGAAGTAAGCTTAATTACATTCATTATCCGCTTCTTTTACTCTCTCTTTTTTCCACCTTATATGTTGTTTCCAGAAAAATGATCTAAATTATATCTCTTATAGTTTCCCTTAAGAATTAATTTCTTCGTAACAGAAAACTGATAAGTGGGTATTTTACTCATTTATTGGGTATTATTCGAGCTTAGATTTTACTAATTCTCGAGGTTTTTGTAATCTAATGTTTTGTTTTAGTGTTATTTTATAGTTTCAGGGTTTAAGGGGTTAATCATGCAAATTTGTAGAACTTTGAAGCTTATTTGAAAGTTCAGGGGGTCCTTGTGCAAATTCTAGAAAGTTGAAGGAAATATCTAAAAAATTATTTTTCCCTAGAGTTAGGGCCGGCCATACTTTGATTTGTTTCCCCTTTTCCAATCCTTTTTGGTTTCCTTTTTGTATTGGATTCCTTTTCCCAAAAGTATTGTATTTTAGGTAGGTATAAATATATCCCTTTTAGGCTAGGTTTAGGGATCCAGTTTTTAGAGTCGTCTTTGAGAAAAACAAAGAGAAGAAGATCGTGAAAATTCTTCCAAGATTCAAGTATTGTATTTATTACTTTTATCAATTTTAATCTTCTTTCTCATATGCTTAATTTTATATATCTTTTGAATGATATGGATTTTGTTTGTTTAATTATGAACTAAATTCATAAAGCTAGGTTTTAGGGTAGCCAATTCATGAATATTTAATATTGATTCGACTAGGGTTTCAATTTGAATTATAATTGTGTGAGTGTAATTTCTTGTTCTTAATGCTTTGAAAGATTGGCCACCTTTTAATTGATTTAAATCATGTGGATGAGACCGAGAGGAGATTTCATGTGATGGACCGTAGGAATTTACACCGTGGATCTAAATCCATGCAAGAGATAGATGGGTTGATACACGCAGTTAGCTATAGATCGTCTCGAAAGCTAAGAGGATTTCACAAACCCTAATGCTTTGTTTTCTTTCTAAATCTACCTAGAGATACGTAGGTTGTCAGTTAACAATAGAATTAATATTGCTCGAGAGAGAATATTGATTAGATTAGGAAATTCCGTTGTCGCACATAAATAATCAGTTGATACCTGAAGTCGTTGATTTATTACTTGGAAGTGAATTGGTGAACCTAGCCCTAGCGTTTTCTCTCATTGATAATCTTTAAATTCTGTGATCACTTTTACTTGCTTCCATTAGTTAATTTAGTTTCAAATCAAATCTCAAGAAATCGTTCGTCTAGATTAAAGTGAAAAATAATTGATTTTGATATTTGTTGCCAATCCCTTGGGTTCGATAATCCGTAATTTACTTACAATTATTACTTGATCTAGTGCACTTGCTAGTATTCGGTTTTAACCACATCAAAAACCCTTATATTTGTTTTTAATTAGTTTTAGCAAAGTTACAGTTGACTTATCAACTATGCACAATCTCAATGGACGTACGTACACAACCTCAATAGAATTTGCTTTACTAATGTTCTTTTTATAGTAAACATGAGTTCTATTTATACAATGGTACCAAAAAGCCATCTGTCATTGTCTTCTACTATAAAAAGACTCTAGCACATGAAGGTAACATTGTATAAATAGAATTGTTTTGCTAATGTTATTTAAATTTTGCCATGTATTTATGACTTCATTTAGTGTATTTGGACAAGATAGATGTACCAAGATATGAATAGTGGCTTATTATTGTTATAAATATTTGGAAATGAAGGGTTGTACTTAGAGTTGACTATGCAGTTAAATTGACATTACTCCATCTATCTGTTCCTAAATTATTATGTATGTTTGACTATTTTTTGGTTAAATATGATATTTTTTAAATACAAATTCTACATTTATTTTTTTATTTTTTATTTTTAAATCATGAAACACGTAATTCATAGTACTTCCAAAGTATTACGAGTAACGTGTTTTATGATTTTTAACTATTAACAAAATCTAAAATCTAAATATTTTGATGTTGGAAGACTGATATTCGTCAGTGATAATATAAGAATTCAAAAGTAACATTTATTTATTCGAAAAATGTTCTCTTTCATATTACTCTCTGATTCTAAAACTTTTGTGAGAAGAAGAAGGAAAAAAAAAAGACTTCCAGAACGTAGTTAAGTATGTAAGGGATAGGTTCGTTAAATCCCTTAACATCAAGGGTACGTTAGTAACCATACAGGACAGCCTTAACCGCTTAAGAGAAAAAAAGAACAGAAAGGTAATTAAGAAGAAAACAAAAATCAAAAGTAGCCATGACAAAGTATGATAACGTAGAGAGAGAGAGAGAGAGCTAATTATGATGGAAGAAGACAGAAACTAATTAAACGAGATGTGTATTTTTCCAAATCGGATCCTCTATTCTAAAATGGTGTTCCATCTCCTATTCCAACCGTTGGATGTGCACCACATGTGCATAAAAAATCACGGGGTAATTAATGTTGTTTATTCACATGCACATGTAGCGCACATCCAACGGTTGGAATAGGAGATGAAACACTATTTTGGAATAGAGGATCCGATCTGGTATTTTTCATACTTGGGGTTTACTTCACATTAACTCTCTCTCACGTAATATTACTCTGTTATCTTAAAACTCTTACGTAATCTTTTTCAAACTCTTTCAATCTCAAAAGCAAAAAAACAAGGAAAAAAGAAATTAAAACGATTCTCAGTGTTTGTAAGTTGTAACCCTCCAAGTAAAAATTGATACAATTAATCAGGTCAAGTAATTACGTAGATTTTTTGTTGTTGCATTTTAGCGTCTCCAAATGGCATGCATGCATGCCTTTAGTCTCAATTTACCATCGTAAATTTGGTCGTTATTAGTCATTGAGATTTTGAGAATATCTATTAACAAAAGATGATAAGACATAATTTGATCTTTTCGTTCTTAAATAAGTGTCTTGTGTGACTCTTCGAATAAAAATTTGACGTATATTTTTATTTTTCAAAATAAAAAAAAATATGTAATTCATAGAACTTTTTTTTGAGTACTACGAATTTCGTGTTGCTATAAGTAGCCGAGCTTGTTAATCACATTAATTATAAATCTAGCCTAGCTTCTTAATTAGTTCTTAATATGTACAACACTAAGCTGATTTATACCTCTAACTTGTTTTCTTACTAAGAATCTTAATTAAATTGATTTCTTAATTTTCCTTCTCCATAATCTTAAAAAGAGCATAAATTTTTCTACAATAAATATAGTAAAAACGTCATTTAATTTTTCTTCAAGATTAATTGAAGTTCAATTCAACCATAGCTCAGTGACGTGCCAAACAAACCACAAAATACGAAGAAAAATAACAAAAGTGGAGAAAAGTTAAAGATTACGCGTCCAAAACGCCTCGTTTTCACTTGCATGGAGGTAGACAACTGTTGCATGCACGTTTTCCATCTAACACCTCACCCCCTTCAACCTCCCCAATCTTCTCTCTATATAGACCCTCCCTTTCATCACTCCTTTCACTTCACCCCAAAGCTTCCATCTCTTCTTCATACTTGTTCTTCAGTGCCCTTCCCCAACCCAAGTACTCTCCTTTCTTCTAGCTCGATCTCTCTCTCTTTCTTTTTTTTTTTTCTTTTGATTTCAGCTTTCCCTATATTGATATTTTATATATGAAATTTCTTCTATATAGATCGATACTTGGTGTGGTTTTCTATACATAAAGAAGATCAATAGCATCTCTTCGCGAAGAAGAATGTTATTGTTTCTATTTTTTGGAGAGACGAGGAAATCGAAAGGAGAATCAAGATTTTCCTTTTTAGTTAATGCTTTTGTGATGTTTTTAGTTTAATTATAGTATAGAAAAGGAAACTCGCATTATTTTTATGTAGTTGCTATTTTCGACTGAGAGGAGTAGTGCTACAGATACCGAAATCTCTTGACATAAAATTCGAAACAATATCTTTGTGGTTGAGAAAGCTGTAGGTCACATCATTAAGTAATGGAACCGACACACCTACTCAATCGGTTTGGATTTTATGTCCTTCTTCATCTGAATTTTCGTAATTATAACACTACTCTTCCTGGCTATTAAAGAAAAAATGAACTTGAAGAAATAAATGAGACAATCTTTTAGCAAGGTGACACGACCCGTCCCATGAGAGTCGTGCAAGAAGTTTTTAAGTGAAGTTTAGTACGTTGATTCAAGCATTTCTTGTTTGTTTTTTTGTTGATGATTTCGATCTTTTCATCTAGGAAAAATGAGTGACAACATGGGTTCCCGTGCCAACCGCCTGATGAATGCTGTGATGAAGGAGTCAAAGCCGGTGAGCCCTTTTGGTGAAGGAACAAGCCACAGGCATGCTAGCACACTATCCACTATTGACAATGATGAATGGGACAACAAAGGGTTCTCGTTCTCGGATGAAGAAGAGGACAGCCATGGTGCACTTGGAAAGAAGAAAGAATGTCGCATATGCCATGAAGAAGACTTTGTGAATAACATGGAGGCACCTTGCGGATGCAATGGAACTTTGAAGGTATATATATATATATATATATATATATATATATATATATATATATATATATATACATTTTTTCAATTTATTCTACATTTTTCAAAATGTTTTCTACTAACATTGAATATTCGTACACTAAAGCTTAATAATTTATGTGTTATAGATAATAATAGTCGAATATTTATGAATCATTATATATACAGCTAGCCCACAGGGAATGCATTCAACATTGGTGCAATGAGAAAAAGGATACAACCTGTGAGATTTGCAACCAGGTATAGATTTGTTAAAGTTTTTTTTAAGGAAAATTTTTATTAATCAAAGCATTTAATTGATTACTATAAATTGTTCTGCATTTTTATTCTTTTGACAGCCTTACCAAGCTGGTTACACAGTTCCTGAAGAAGGGATGGTGATTGAAATCAAGTAAGTCTTATCTTTTAATTGGTTTCTTTTGTTCTCTTTCCAATGCTATTAAATAATATTAGCAATGTTTGTTTCTTAATCTTTTATATATTTGATTTATCACTACGTTAATTCTTAGAAAAATTAAGATGGTTTTGTACTAATACTTTGTTCTACAGTGAAAGTTCGAATGAGGACAACGGGAATCAGAACTTTACTCGTGTTCTCACAATTGAGCAAGCTGAACGCTTGTTGACTGTGGATCGCTATGATGAGTGCGGTACCCCTTCAGGAATCAGAACTGCACTCATCCGATCAATTGTTCTCATTGTAATGTTCTTATTTTCCCTTATTATGTGTGCTAATTATAGGTTTATACATGTTATAATATTGGTGCAATCACTCTAAATCAAATAAACCATATCATGCATAATTACGTGCATATCACGTAATAGATTCCACGAAATTATAAGCAAGTAGGCGTAAACCAGACTAACTAATTATCTACGATCCTAAATTATGCAGTCATGTGCATTCATGATGATGAAGAACGCGTTCAGCCAGATCGATGAGGATGATCACAGCATTGGGAACATATTATCGGTAAGTTGAGATAATTATTCCATAAGCATCTTTTTAACTTGTTGAGTAATTATCGACACTTATACAAAATATGGGGATGACATTTATCAGAGATAATGTAACTGATCCAACTAAATATTAGTGAACGAAATAATCACTACCATGGAAGCACTTAAAGGAGTGAAAGTGCAAATTCTAAGAAATAGAGGGGGGAAATGTGTCTTAGTGAATAAGATCTACATAAAATGGAAGGGGGGGAAACTTGCCAACAATAGAAGTTTGGAGGGAAGTGGCCAGCCCTAGCTAACGCCCACCCTAATTAAGTCCCTATGCATTATGTTGTTCCGTTATCTTTATATTTTTTATTTTTTGTCAAATTTATTGCTACTAAGTTTACATTTTAAGTTAATTCCAATTCTTGTATAGGCTATACTAACTCTAACATTTTAGGCCTTTGCCCGTGAACAGATCTTTTTCCTTCGCGTTATGGCTGTCATGATGCCGATCTACATCCTCTGCTGGATAATTAACCTGGTCATCCGCAGGAGTGAGCGTCGCGTTAGTCAACCTTACCTCCTCGTATACATGTGTGTTTGTGTATTCATTAAAAAAATAATTCACTTGTCGGCTCTCATTGAAACTAATAACCATAACATTAATTTCTTGTAACAGGAAGCAGCGGCAAGACTAGCAGCTAGGTACAATGCAAGGGCGGCTGCAGCTGCAACTATAGCGCAGCGTAGATCAGTGGCTATGCAGCAGCAGCAACAACAACAACGAGAGCAGCAGCAGTACGAATCTGATTCCGATGAAGATAAGCACGAGTCCTAGTAGTTGTACGGTGATTGTCGTGGCGTCGTAAATGTTGTTTGTGTACGTTCCTCGAAAATAAAGTCCCTTATGCCAGGGGACATCATAGTAATAAAGCAAGCGTGCTAGTAGTAATAATGGAAGTTAAAACTATGGCTGGCTATATATGGAAGCCTGGCCCGTTAATTGTTGTCTTGTCTTTTGTTGATTTGGTTTGTGTCATGTTTGAAGTTATTATGTACTATATATGTATGTCTTGTTTGTGAATAAGTTGTTTGCTACCTTAATTAGGGTTGAAACAATACCCAAAGTTTTAATAATTAAGTTTGTATCTTTAATTAATCATGCTTTAATTTAAATGTCAGTATTAATTTAGTCCTTATTTCAATATGGATTTCCATCTCTCTCTCTCTCTCTCTCTCTCGATCTCTCTCTCTCTCTCTCTCTCGATCTCTCTCTCTCTCTCGACGTATTCAGTAAATCTTCGCATCGAATCCTCTTTTAGTTAGCCCTAGAGTTGCTTAGATATGTATACCCCAAAAATGGGTCCAATGCATTTTTTCCTTCTCAACTTTCATTTAGGCATCAAAAAATCTATCAATGTAATTTGTGTAATTAACCATATCCTAATATTTTTAAAATAAATTTAGAAAATCTGTAACAATCGAGATTCTTCATGTATTTAGCCGAGGTTGTATTTACTTTATATTTGAATCGGCCTCATATTATTTTCTAATTTATGTACTTATAGCTTGATTTTATTATTGGGATGTGGTACATTCATTCTTGCTTTGGCCTGAAAGTTTTAGAAAAAGTGCAATTTGACCCCCTAAACTTGTATGATCACTCGGTTTGCTTTCATTCCAACTTGATTAGTGAGCTATAATTCGTGGTAAATAAGCATAATGAAACAAAGTAATGATTTTCTAAAGCTAATAAGGGTTAATTGGGTTTAAGATTGAGTTATTATCGCTAAACACCACACCAATATTTTAAATTTTGCATTCTAGTCCTTAAAGTTCTTAAATCACCCGTTAAGCATCTTATTAAGTTGAGATTAGCGTGATTGATCATGATTAACTAAACTTAAGTATGATTAACTAGTATAATCAAGATTAAGTGGTTCTAAACTTGATTAGTGGGTGTTGATCACATTTAATTAGCATAATTATATAATTAGTGACCAACCAATCAAATTAGGGTACACAATGTTTGACCTTTCTACAACTTGCCACCTCAAGCTTCCTATGGCTGATTCACCACTTAAAATGGCTGGAGAAGGGGGATTAGTTCACCTCCTTATTCAGTTCTTCTTCTTCCTCCTAGGTATAAAGAAAGAGAGGTCATTTTATAGAGAGAAAGCTAGGGTTTGAAGAGGAAAACTTCATCTTTCGCCTAAGTTGCCTTCATTAAAGTTGTAAAGCTTGGCTTGGGGATGAAGAGGACACAAAAATATTAAAGTTTAATCGGTGGAATAGTTCTTCAACTTGGTAAGGGGACATCTTGCTTATGTATGTTCATGATTATGATTGAAATTGATGATATGAGGTTGATGAATTGAGTTTCATAATATGTGCCAAGTACAACCATATTTGTGGTGAGATTTTGTACTCTTTGTGTTGATGTTTTAAGGGGAAATTATGTTGTAACTTAACTGATTCATAACATGCTTGTTGTGTATTGATGTTGGCTTAGTGATTAGAGAGTTATTGGTTGGGTTGGTAAGGTAGACACATAAATTACAATAGGAGCAGTCCCTGTTTTATGCTACTGTCCAGAAGGTGCTGTGGAAAATCCGTCCATGAGAATTCTCTGATTTTTAGATATGATTTACATTCATGTGTTAGGAAATAGCCTGTAAATTTTCATGAGATTTTGAGGTCGGGAAGTACCTCAATTGCATTGTTAATCGTCGCTGCGGTGAGTGAACTGTTAGCAGGAAATCTGGTAAGTAATTTGATCTTTAAATGGATGGAACTTGATGGTTATTGGTCCAAATGAAGTGATTCAAAGTGGTAAATTGTATTTTGAAATGTCTAGTTTTTAAATATGTAAGATTGGTATTATTTTGATTTATGAGGAACATTTGGTGAATTTAATGGTATAGCTGCGCACTGATTGATAAATACTATACTTTGGTTGAATTAGGCTATTGATAGTATAAGTTGATCACCGTCAACTAGACTCTACTGGGATGATATTATGTGAAAATTAGTATTATGGGCTATGCTTTCTTTGAACCCCAACAATAAGCTTATGAAGGTGAAATCCAAGGGATTGGTAAGTAAGTGAATAATGTGAGGGTGGATGTATAAGAAATAGGTTTTGTGATGTAATTGGTGACCAAATGTTAAGTAAATTTTATGTGTAGCATGAGGTAGATCCTCAAACATGAAGGAGTATATGAGTAAATGGCATTAAATTGTTAAGAGTTGTAATTGAAGATGAAAAATGTAATTGTGAGGTGCCAAGCCTTATAATTGTGTTATGTTTGAACTTGTTAGCAAATTAGTGGTATTAAATGGATGAAATTGTGTGATTCAGCCATGCTAAGTTGTTTAATAAGCTAATATGATTATGGATAAGGGCTATTAAAGTGAATTAATGGCTATATGAATCTTGAATATGTTGTTAATCGATTGTATACTTGAATTTGCGAAACTGATGAAAAACTAGTTGAATCAAAGTGTGTAATTTGGCTATGAAAGTGAAGTTATGACATGAAATCGAATTGTTGGATATGGGTAACTTGCTATTTGTGTTAATTCGTGAATATGGAAATTGAATTGATCCTTTAAGGATAAATAAAATTTTGGAATTTGTAAACGAATTCGAAATGATATGTGAATACTGAATTGGTTAACAAAATGTGCACATTTAACTACTAACTTTCAGGGGGTTTTGGTTGACTATCGATCTTAATCCGGCCTGCCTCCCTATTTTCGGCCAAAATAGGGTACACCACGTAGATTGTTGGACAAGAGTGGTGTTGTCACATGGATGCCAAGGTTATAGGGACTTGGGGCATGTTGACTTATTCCGCGGAATATTCGAAATATGAATTATATGGTTACAATGATCTGATATGAACTTCAAAGCCGAATGGTGTTATAAGGGGAGCTGGTTAGTCGGAGGTGTACCTCGACTATTATATCTTGATACATGTGATCTCGTGATGTTACTACTTGTTTAATACGTGATATAAAATATTGTTTAGCTCATTACTTTGTAAGTTGATCATTACTTCCAACTGGTATGGGACAGTTGGCGCTCGTGAGCCTTCTTGCGTTGGTAATGAGACTTGGTTGTTATCAGATATGATGATTATGTGTTGCTACTTGTTAGCATCCTATAAATGTTGCATACATGCATAGCATACATAAGTATAGTAGAACCTTATTGAGTCATAGGTGACTCACCCTTTCACTAATGTTTTTTCTTAGATTGAAGCGAGGCAAAAAGGAGTCACACAAGTGAAGTTGTGCGAATTGTGGTTCAATAATAGATGATTGTTTAATTTGGGTTGTCTTTGATTTGTACATATGACAGGATAATGGTTTTATTGTACTTGTTATGTATCATTAACATTGTATATAAGGGCTGGAGGCCTTTTAATAAATGTTGTATGTAAGTTGAATAAGTTTTGTAAACGCATTTGTATCCTCTTTAGTTTATGAATTTGAATGGCGCCTTGCCATGTTTCAGTTTTAGTAGTTGTGTTGTGTTAAGCAAGTGATTATTTTGATTATGTATAGCGGATTCATGTCTGGATTTAGGCTCTGTTTAGAAGCTTGAATTGGGGTGTGACAAAATCCCCATCCATTAAAACTATATATTACAAATTTAGCACCTTTGTTTACTTATGTAAACTAATTACATAGGGTCAATGGTATTTTTACCTACTATTAGACGGCAGAGCACACAACTATACATACCTAATTAATCAACTACTAGGTTTTCTCACTGATGCCCAAGTGAAATCAAAGCGTCTAACTACTAAAATTTCTAGGAGAACCCCTATAAAAATGTATATTTCAGAATTAATGTCTTCAATTCTCCTCAGAACCCCTATTAAAAAAATTAAAAATACAAGATTTACAACTAGTTCTACCACTTTGATTACAACTTTGACTTTTGCAAAGCTACTCACGTGAGGTATTACGAGGCATTAATACTCGATAATTAAACGCTCAATCCGAACAAGTTGAAGAAGAAATTATAGTTTTTTTCTTAAAATGAAGTCAATATTAAAAAATCTATCCATCCACCAATCCGAGCTAAATCATATATACGAACAACAAAAATAAATATTGTAGCTTGCATACAAAGAATAAAATATCCTCTAATGTCAATATAATTGGAATTAGGGGGGAGTGGTGTATTTGCACCATATCTTGGAGGTGGAATGCTAACACCTACACCATATCCTGGAGATCGAATGTTAACATCTGCACCATTTCCTGTGTGCGGATCGAATTAATTAATTACGTAGTACCAAGGTGGATCCTGAGAAATTTACAGAGTTATCATATGCATAATTAGCAATATATAAATTTAAAGATTAAGAATATACATCGAAAAGCAAGAACGCACAAATCCGCGATAAAACTAACAAACTTACATCATAAGGAAGTGCATGTTCTCCGATGGATGTATGCATCAGGAATGTATAATCTTTCTTGTGCATGACGAACACCCAAAGTCACACTCTCGTGAAGAGAACACGTATGTAAACTCATGTTTAACATTGTTGGTTTAATTATTACCTCATGAATTTGAGAAATGGATGACTCCCTTGAATACACTTGTGTAAAAATAGTTGACAATTGTGTACCTACATGTATGATCTTTTGTGCTAGTGTACGTTCCTAAGAAACAGATGACTCATTGATTTGATTTTCCTAAAAATAGCTAATTGTCAACTACGTAGTACATATATTGAAACATAAGCATAGAAGGCTAGTTACAAACAAATGGAAATACCTGTGGAACCTTCTTGCTCTTTTAAACGTGTTTATTTTGTTTGTTTATTTATTTATTGGTATTTTAGGATCTTCAGAATTAGACGGTTCATTGTTCTTCAAAGCCTCCTATAACATACACAAAATCAATTATTATGTGAAACACATAACCAATAGATGATATAAGCGCATACAAGATACATAAAAAAAATAATTAATTATTTTTTGTATTTTACGTACCTTCCTCTTCTTCTTCTTTATTATTATTTCATAAAATGACACCTTCCTTTTTGTCTAATGGGCGAGCTTTAGTCTGTTTGCAAATTGGGTCAAGGATATCTTGATGTATTGGTTGGGCGTTGGAAGAGGCAAATTGAACAAAGGTTGGTAAGGGTATGTTTTTAGCTGAGCTGGAATATGCATATCTTGACTAGTGTTCTTTTAGACTTTCTAAGAACACTAACACCTCACTGTATTTGTTTTCAGTATCTGAAGCCAAATCTATAACTTAGTAAAAACAGTGCACAAATGATTATACCTTTTTCTTCAGACTCCGTAGAAATCCAACCATCATAAGGAATTTTTACTCCTGAATGACATCTCTTTGTATCTTTCCTCCACAACTTGAAAATGTATTTCTGACAACTCCCTATCCTACATCGGGTAGCCGTGAGGCTTGTGTTTACCTTATAAAAGTGGCCACCTACTATCACTAAACACCAATCTTTCATAGACTTTTGGGTGGCCGTGTCGTGGGCCAGTTAACCCAGGTGCTTAGTGGGCTAATGCGTAGGCCATACGTGGCAGACCGAGCTTCAAGCTCGGATCGTTACAAATGGTATCAGAGCAGGTCCCGGCCAAAAATGTGTTGAACACATCGCCCGGGGTGCCGATCCTTTGGAACTTGACTAGGACGTCAATGATTTAAGTGGGGGAGATTGTGATATCCTAAAGTGGTCACCCACTAGCACTAAGCACCAACCTTCCATGAACTTTTAGGTGGGCTTATGGTAGGCCTAGTTAACTCAGATGCTTAGTGGGCTAGTACGTGGTCCATGTGTAAAGGACCGAACTTCGGGATCCGGTCATTACAGTATTTCTTTGGAAGTTCAATATTACCATATTCCTTCAGAAATGCAGACAATGCATGTGTGCTAAAACTTATGTTTTGGAGGTTTTTTTTGCAATTTTGGTGCGACCAAACTCACCCCTTGCTTCCAAACTTGATAAACAACCCCCTCCACTTGTAAAACATAATTCTTGGACCCTATGATCACATCAAAGTATCCCTCTGAACTCGAACAATTGATAACTACACTTGATATCAGAGTCTGTTTTATTAATTAAAATAATAAAACTTACTATTTTCGATATCTCGTCTCCAACAATGATATCTTCTTTCTATCACCCCACTCTAAACACATGTCACTTTCCATCTTTGAAATTTGTTCACAATAACTCTATATGAAATTCTTTAAACTTTGAAAGGGTGTAAACAACTTGAAATTGCTTATCCATTTTAAAACGTGTTGCAAGAGGTAGCATTTGTGAAAATGAGCTATGATTAACTCGAGTCTCTTTTAACATTTTGCTTCAAAAAGCATTGCGATATTGTTTCACAAATTATTTTAAAGTTGTTTTTTAATTCACATACCCATCAAAAAAGGCATTAATGCTCTTGCTTCGTTGAGTGGTTGACATGCCAGCCCAAAAACTTGACTTCCAAAAACACGTGATCCATCGATGCCTCTAATTATACAATTAATCCACTCAACCAATCGTTTTCTTGCAAGCAATCTTGTCGATCTTTGCATTTCAATTTAGAAAATTATTTTGGTTTCTGTGAATCATAAATGTAGTTAAACATGCCAGAAATGATTGAAGCATTTGCGTTATAGCTGCTTAACTTCTGAGGAATGTTATTTGTCATATGTCACAAACACCATCGGTGCCTAGTATTTGAAAAGACAATCTAATTAAATTGCATTTTGCATTATTTTATCTTAATCAGTAATCATGGCTTCAGGGGCATAACCTAACGTACAAGTAAGCCAAGTTCTAAATAACCAGCAAAATATTTTTTTTTCTCCGATGAAATAAAACCATACCCAAGCAACATAAATTGGCCATGATGATTAATTACTACAAATAGAGCGAATGGCATGTCAAACCTATCTACAAAATGTGTGGTATCAAAAGTAACAACCCTACCAAAATCCTTGTAGGCTTCTCTGCTTTTAGCATTAGCCCAAAATACCGACCTTCAACCTCATCTATATCCATAGAAGAAAAAAAAAACATGGGCTTTGAGCTTGCATTTTCAAAAAATAATTTTGAATTGCCATTGCAATTCCTTGACCGAGTCGTAAATGTCTTTCTTTGTCAATTTGATTCCTTGCATCTTTTACAATCCACCACTCTCCTCTATGCAAGCACGAATATTTTGATTTGCTCTAACCCCGGCTCTACCATTTAATTCAAGTCGTCGTCTAGTACTAGCACGAATGAAGCAATAATGTAGAAAGTATCATGACTTACTCAGACTTAAGGCATGATTATGTTAAAGATTGAGAATTGTAATACATCATTGCCCATCTAAGCTCAAATGGGTATAACTGGACATCCTAATCGAGTATTTTCTTTAAGCTTTAAAGGATTACTGGATTTACTTCTATGCTTTTCTCCTAGAGAACACATATAAGAAATGAAGGATACTGCCCCCATCAACCATTTTTTATGTTCTTTTTCTGACTGGAAAACCCTTTGTTGTACCATAATTAGCCTTCCAATAGTCATAAAGTGCATCCAAATCGGGAAATGACATGCAACCCACACTTGAGTTCTACAAAATTATCATCTTGGTGTCTTCCAACATTGGCTTTATCTTCTCTATTGATTTCTTCTTCAATATTGGCTTCATCTTCAAAAACAGTATTTCCTTGTTCAACGATTTCTTCTTCTTCAAGCATTGCTTCCACTAAATCTTCTCCATCCATCTTGTCAAAAAGTTTAGGTATACGAAACATGAATGAGAAAGTATTATTGTCACCTCTCAAATACCACAACAATCTTTGAATTTATTGGTCCTGTATGTTGATGGCTTTTACTCGCTGCTACTGATGTTGAAATGTTATGTATTGTAAAGTGATAAAGAATCCTCATCATCATCATGCTCATGATAAAGAATCCTCATCATCATCATGCTCAACATCAAACATGCACAGGTTGTGATTCTCAAGGGAATGTATAGTTAGATAATGCAGGGGTGTATAGTTATATAATAGCAGTTGATAGTTGGTTACAGTTAGTTATTAGCAGTTATAGTTAATAGGCAGGTAGTTACTTTTATTCTTTTTAAAGATCAATTAGATTTATTTTGGTTCAGTACCTTTTTTTTTTTTTTTTGTAATCAATGGATGAAGATTTTAATTGAAGTACTGTCTCAAATTTTTAACATGGTATCAGAGCTTTAGGTAATTCGATCAATCTTCATCCATATCCTGTGTTCTGTGCTTATAATCGTTCAACTGAATTGATAGTACTTGCTGATCTTTCTTTGTGAATCAGTTTCATCAAATTCATTGTTCCTCCTGTATCTGTTTGATTGTTGGTTCTTGTCCTTTTTTTAAATCAATCACAATGCCATCTGAAAATTTACAAAATCAGGAGACTCAAGTTACTGATGTCTACGATTTATCAGAAACTACCATCCAACTTCAACCTGTTCATCCCCTTTATTTACACCCTAATGACCATCCAGGGATGACCCTGGTGTCAGATGTACTCACTAATTCCAATTTTGCTCAATGGAAGATCTCAATCACCATTGCCCTATCTGCCAAAAATAAAATTGGCATGATTAATGGATCAAACAAGAAACCCCCTTCTCAATCAAAATATGCTAGTGCTTGGGATAGATGCAACAGCATGGTCATCTCTTGGATTTTGAACTCTGTGAATCCTGAAATTAGACAGAGTATAGTATATTTTACAACTGCTTGTGAAATATGGGAAGACCTAATCACTAGGTATTCTCAAAGTGATGCCCCACGTATTTTTTAAGTCAGGAAGGCCAACTCAAGGTACTCTTTCTATCAGTGCATACTTTACCAAATTTAGGGGCCTTTGGGATGAGTTAACTAGCCTACTGCAAATTCTCAAATGTGTTTATAACTGTACTTGTGGGGCTTTCAGATTGTAAGATGAATATGAACATGTGTCCACACTCACTCAATTTTTTATGGGCCTTTCTGAGAGTTACACCGATGTTAGGGGACAAATTTTAAGAATGACACCACTACCTTCTATAACCAAGGTTGTTTCTATATTAACTCAAGAGGAGAGCCAGAGACAATGTGTGAATTATGTGAATCTTAATGAAGTTTCTACAGCCTTGTTCAGTAAGTCAGTGGACTCAAATGTAAACAACACCAGTCGTAATGGGAATTATAGAAATAACAGATCAAAGACAGCAGGGAACAATAATCAACAGCATGGAGCAAATGGCAAATTCTTCTGTCATTTTTGTCATGGTGATTCTCACACTAAGGAGAGGTGTTTCTATTTGAATGGTTATCCAGACTGGCATCCATTGTTTGGAACTAAACCTGATCTTAGTAAAATGCCTATGAACAAGGGAAAAGTGAAAACTCTTCACATTACAAATAGTGCTGCTATACAGAATAGTAGTGGTAATAATATCTTAACTGATTCTAAGATCTCTCCTTTCACCAATGAACAATATCAACAAATTTTGTCTATGCTCAGCAACACCAATGCAGGATCTACTAATTCTATATCTCTACTTGATAGCCTTGAAGCTCATATGGCTAGTAAGTTTTCTAAGACCTCAATATTTGATAATCCTACTTGTTTAGCTAGTTGTAGACTTGCATTACATGAATGGATTATTGACAGTGGTGCTTCTGATCACATAACTACCTCCTTTGATAACCTTGTCAACCCTATTTCTATTCATTCTGTTATTCATTTACCTAATGGCAAAACATCAAAAATCACTCATAAAGGTACTGTTATTCTGTCTTCAGACATTGTTTTGCACAATGTCTATTTTGTTCCAGATTTTCAATTCAATTTGATGTCTGGAAGCAAATTCACTTCTGACAATAATTGTTGTCCTGTATTTACCAAAACCCAATGTATTTTACAGGACCTAGCTCAACAGAAAAGCAAGGAGATTGGTAGACTTGATGGTGGTCTATACAAACTTATGATTTCTGCATCTTCAATGTCTTGTAGTGTCAATTCCTTTAAATGTAAAACTTTTAGACTTGATGGTGGTCTATACAAACATTTGTATTCCATTTCTCCTGCCTTGAATAAGATGTATTTGTGGCACCAAAGGCTTGGTCATGTTCCTATAATATCTATGAAACATATTGATTCCATTGCTACTCAATTTATTCTAAAGTCTTGTGATACTTTTAATTGTGATATATGTCATTTTGCTAGACAAACCAAACAACCTTTTTCTTTGAGTTCTTCCCATAGTACTTCTCTGTTTGATTTGATTCATTGTGATATATGGGGTCCTTATAGACACCACACATATGACAATTGCAATTCTTTCCTCACCATTGTTGATGATCACTCCAGAGCCACTTGGACAATCCTC
Organism: Platycodon grandiflorus; assembly: GCA_016624345.1. Lineage (NCBI taxonomy): Eukaryota > Viridiplantae > Streptophyta > Magnoliopsida > Asterales > Campanulaceae > Platycodon > Platycodon grandiflorus. Next base: position 15,787,193 of record CM028367.1, on the reverse strand, counting down.
TTACCATCTAAGGCTCATGTTTGTCAAATCTTCAAGACATTTCTTACAATGATTCAAACTCAATTCCATAAAACTGTAAAGCAAATAAGATCTGACAATGGAACTGAGTTCTTCAATTCAGAAATGACCAGCCTTCTCAATTCCCTTGATATTCTTCATCAATCCACTTGTGTTGATAAACCTCAGTAGAATGGTAGAGCTGAGAGAAAGAATAGACACCTCTTGAAATTAGCAAGAGCTTTAAGATTTCAAGCCTCTTTACCAATTAAATTTTGGGGTGATTGTCTCTTAACTGCAACCTATCTTATCAACAGAATACCATCTTCAATTCTTAAGTACAAAACCCCTTTTGAAGTTCTGTTTGGTACAACTCCTCAATACTCTCATCTCAAAACTTTTGGTTGTCTATGCTATGTCTCTACTGCCTCACACAATAGAGACAAGTTCTCTTCAAGAGCCACTAAATGCATCTTCCTTGGTTATCCTCAAGAAAGCATATAAAGTCTATAATCTTAGCACACATAAGATAACCTATAGTTGGGATGTCCAATTCTGTGAATCTATTTCTCCCTATGCCACTTATCAGTCACCAATTACCTCTTCTAGTGTTCCTCACCTTTTTCCTTCTCTCACTCATATCTACAATGATTATCCAGACTCTTGTCATACTCCTGCTGGAGTAGACCATCCTGTTACTGATCATGTTTCTTCACACCCTAATTCTTCCTCCATTCCTGTGGATTCAAGTTCCATTGTTCCCAGTACTTCTAATGTTCCTATCTCTAGACCTCAAAGGATAAAGTCTGTTCCCAGCAGGTTTAAGGATTTCACAGGCCTTCCCTCCCATCTGCAGTCCTCTTTATCTGCTACTATCTTCACAACACCTTATCCTATTTCTAAATATGTCACTCTTGACAAGGTGTCTCCCTCTTACAAAGCCTTTTCATGCCACATTTCCTCAATCTCTGAGCCTGCTACTTTTTCTCAAGCTGTCAAAAATCCAGTGTGGTGCAAGGCTATGACTAGTGAACTACAAGCACTGGAAAATAATAATATATGGACCTTGCAATCTTTACCTCCTAACAAGCATAATGTAGGCTGCAAGTGTATTTTTAGAATCAAATACAATCCTGATGACACTGTGGATAAGCATAAAGCTAGGCTGGTGGCCAAAGGATTCACACAAACAGAGGGTACTGATTATTTTAACACCTTTGCCCCAGTGGGTAAAATGACTTCTGTCAGAATTTTGTTGGCTGTGGCTTCTATCAAGGCTTGGCCTGTGTTTCAAATGGATGTGAGTAATGCATTTTTCCATGGTGATCTAGATGAAGAGGTCTACATGGATCTTCCTCCTGGTTACAAGTTTGATTATGTTCCTTCCTCATCTACCTCAGTTGTGTGTAAACTTAACAAGTCTCTTTATGGTCTCAAGCAGGCCCCTAGGCAGTGGTTTGCTAAATTATTTAATACACTTCTTCAGTATGGTTTTGTTCAATCTCCTAATGATCATACACTGTTTACTCTTATATCTTTCAGAGGTTTTCTTGCTCTTTTGATCTATGTAGATGACTTACTCATTACAGGCTCAACAACTGAGATGATTGATAAAGTTAAAGCGTATTTGCACTCTAAATTTCCTGTGAAAGATCTTGGCCCTCTCAAGTACTTTCTTGGGCTTGAGATTGCAAAAAATCATACTAGTATATGTCTTCATCAGAGAAAGTACACCCTTGACATAATCTCTGACACTGGCCTTCTTCATGCTAAGCCTTCTCTCTTACCTATTGCTCCCAATCACAAATTGGCTCTCAGTTCCAGTCCTCATCTTTATGATTGTGCTCCCTACAGAAGGCTAGTTGGAAGGTTGATTTATCTTACAATCTCCAGACCTGACATCTCCTATGCTATTCATGTTCTTAGCCAGTTTATGGCCACTCCCACTGATGATCACTGGCATGCTGCTTTGAAACTTGTGAAATATCTCAAGGGTAACCCTGGTCAAGGATTGTTCTTCCCTGCAGCAGGGTCTCTCAGCTTGAAGGCTTTTTGTGATTCTGATTGGGCTACTTGCCCTCTTACAAGGAAATCCATTTCAGGTTTCTGTATATTTCTGGGCTCTTCTTTGATCTCTTGGAAATGTAAAAAGCAGCCAACTGTAAGTAGGTCTTCTGCAGAGACAGAGTATAGGAGTATGGCCAACACTTGCTCTGAAATCAAGTGGATCATTGCTTTACTTCAGGACTTTTCTGTTTCTTCCATTACTCCTGTGGTTCTCCATTGTGATAACAAGTCTGCCCTCTACATTGCTGCAAATTCAGTGTTCCATGAGAGAACAAAGCACATAGATACTGATTGTCATATTGTAAGGTCTATGCTGCAACAGAATATCATCTCCACTATTCATATTCCTACTCAGCTTCAACATGCTGATTTGTTTACTAAATCCTTGGCTATTTCTCAGTTTTCCTCTCTCTTGGCCAAGTTGCAAGTGAAGTATTCGTTCTCCCTTTCCACCTTGCGGGGGGATGATAAAGAATCCTCATCATCATCATGCTCAGCATCAAACATACACAGGCTGTGATTCTCAAGGGAATGTATAGTTAGATAATGCAAGGGTGTATAGTTATATAATAGCAGTTAATAGTTTGTTACAGTTAGTTAATAGCAGTTATAGTTTGTTAATAGGCCGGCAGTTACTTTTATTCTTTTTAAAGATCAATTAGATTTATTTTGGTTCAGTACCTTCTTTTTTTTGTAATCAATTGGATGAAGATTTCAATTGAAGCACTGTCTCAAATTTCTAACATAAAGGAATTTCTTGATGTGATTTTGTGGCCCATAAAGGATGTTCGACAATTGGAGGGGTCCCAGAGTTATGTTTGGAAGCCTAGGGGTGAGTTTGATCGCAACAATAGGGCCAAAAAAGACTTCAAAACGCGAGTTTCAACTGCTAACATCCCAAAACCGGGATTCTTACTTTCTTTTTCTTTTTTTTCTTTTTTTGTATTTTTGGTAGGTTTTCTTTTCCATATTGTATTGTTATTTACCTTAGATATTTGAGGAGTTTTATTTTGGAAAGTTAGGTTTTTTAGATTGAAACTCAAATGATTTCCTATTTCATTTTGGGTTTTCTTTCCTTTGTTTAAGAGGTTTTAATTAATTTCCTTACGTAATTTTTATTAGTTTTCTTGTTGGAAAAGGTTTAGGGTTTCTTGTGATATACCAACTGTGATGTTATTCATTATACCAAGGTTTGAGGTCGTCTCAAGCATCGGGTTGCGACTTTATATGCCAAGGTTCGTGTTTGGACTGCTTTCATTGGATCAAGGTGTCACCCTCCATTTAAATTTACTTGATCTTCGCTTCCGTTCCACGTTAAATCGTAACTTGTCAATTAAACCTGACAATGTGCGTATCATTTCTCTCTAAGAATTTTGAAATGAAATTAAGATTTAAGTGAGGCATTCTATGTGACAGGAATAGAAATATGACAGATCACATAGAATGTTGAGGTTGTCTCAAAAGGCCTATATCAATAAGGTCTTAAAGAGATTCAGAATGAAAAGATGTTCCGATGAGATAGTTCCAATCCAGAAATGGGACAGGTTCAGTCAAATACAATATTTCGAGAATGATTTGCAATAGAAGAAAATGAATTCAATTTCCTATGCTTCAGTGATTGGGAGCTTGATGTATTCCCAAACTTGTACTCGGCCTGATATTAGCTTCGTTGTTGGAATGCTATGCTGATATCAAAATAATCCTGGTATAGACCACCGAAAGGCTGCAAAGAAGTTCATTTGATATTTACAAGGCACTTAGGAATGCATGCTTACTAGAGCTATTAAAACGGTTTTAGCCCGTTGGGCCAGCCCGGACCGCTACAAAAATAGGCGGTTTGGGTTGCAAAATATTGGAATTTAAAAAATGGGTCAAACAGGCTGAGCCCGCGTGGGCTACGGGTCAAGGCGGGGCTGGGCGGGTTGGCCCGCCTATGAGTGACACTGTACCAAGGCCAAAATTGTAACTTTCAATTTAGGAGAAAAACTCAAAAACCTAGGCTGAGAACGACGAGAAGCTTCACTTCTTACTTCCCAAATCTCATTCTCTCACCTCCCGTCTCCAGCGCTTCACCCGATCACCGTCTCCAAGTCCCCGACGCACTCTGATTCGACTTCTTTTCGTTTGTCCAATCGTCTTGGCTAGCAATCCATCTTCTTCTTTCTCAAGTCGACTGCCGAATCGTGCCGATCTCTTCTTCCCGTCTCAAGCCGACTGTCAAACTCTTCTTCCTTTGTTCTAGCCGACTGCCGAACACCCGCTCCAGCAGCCTCTCTCCCGCTCCGGCAATCTCTTCCCAGCCTGTAAGTTTTCGTTTTCCCTTTAATGACTTGAAAGTGATAATCGATTTTTAGATTAATGACTTGAAAGTGATAATCAATTTCCTTTTCCAAGCTGTAAGTATTAGTGTATTACGATTCTTCAATTGCTTCAGAAAAGAAATTCTTAAATGGGAGTTCCATATTTCTGTATTTTGGTAGATGGAAGTGTATCATAGTCTTTGAATTATGTTACTGTGAATTTTCTGATAAATTGCAAATAAATTTGTTTTTCGATTATGTTGAATATGTTATCCAAGTTTCCTTCTCGAACTAGCTCATGTGAATCTTGATTGCTTTCGCTGGGAATTGGTCCTTAATTTTTAGTGCTACTATTCCTCTGACGATCTCTGTTATCAACATAGATTACTTGCTAAGTTTGTTCTTTTTTCTCCTTTATGCATAACTATTTGCCCTTCTTTTGAAGTTTTGTTCTTCATAAATAAATTATGATTTTGCGTCAAGTTCTTTAAGTTCACTGGGTCAATGTGTTGGAAATTTGTGACTTTCTAATAAAAGATGATATGTTTCACGTTCAAGCTAGTTTCTAATAAAAGATTATTTTTTGGTTTTATATATAATGTTTATTAATTTTTTTAAATGTGTTTTTTTTTTACGGCTGACCCGTTTAATCCGCAACCTGCAATAGTTTGAGTTGGGTTGACTCTTTTTAGGCCCGCATCGAACCGCCAAATAGCGGGTTTAAGCAGTCCGCCGGATCGCTTTGACAGCTCTAAATTGCTCACATAAAGGAGAAAAGAACCAAACTACTGGCCCAATGCCTTAAGGACTCATGCAGAAAAACATTTTGGGTAGCCCATCTAGGGAGCTTAATAATGGGCTAAGGCCATGGCTCAAAAACCCAACTAAATGTTCTATAGATTATTTACAGAAAACGATGGATTCTCACTGGAAAGAAAATTATGAAAATAAATTCCAACCGTTGTTGAGTTATACACAAATAATTTTCAATAATGTGATATTTAGACTCTTACCACACACAAGAAAATTCAAATGGCAAGCCTAGAATTAGTATATCTAAGGTTGGCTATTAAATATCTACTTTTAGAAAATTTGAATCGGCATTTACGTTAGTGGCGTTAGACGTAGATGAATATTTTCCATTACAAGGGTGCTTAACGTGTAATTTTTGCCTATATAATATTCCCTCCGTTGTACTAAAAGAGTTCACGTTTAAAAATTTTAATAATTAAGAGATATATAAGTGATATTAGAATTGGACATAATTACAATAATGTTTTAACATAGTTAAGATGTTTATAGCATATGTGGAAAGTAAAATTAAAAATTTTATAGAGATTGTAAACATAATTTTTAAAAGTTAACTTTTTAAGTGAAATATTTTAAAATAAAATAGTGGACTCTTTGCATGGAACGGAGGGAGCATAACAAAAATATATATAGAATATTATAAAGACACATATTAAAAGGCAAACACATGATGTCTCACAAAAGTTTTTTTTTTCACTCATAGATATAGCCGACAGTCTAATAATTGAATTCAATAAGATAATAATAGTTGATAAGAATTTTGAGACATTAACATTCCCCATTGGACAATAAATAATTTTCTTAAATTCTTATTAATTGTATTTGGGAAAAATTATTGAATAATATTTCGTCCCTCCTTAATTGAATGACTTTTTTGTACATGACTTTTTAGTTTTTAATTGTTTTTCTCTTTGCATAAGAGTAATAAAATAAAGAAAAAATAAATAAAGTGATGCACATGCTATGCATGTGCTTCTTTTAACAATATATTTGAGAGAAAGAGAGAGAATGAAGAATGGTAGGCAAATATCTTTTTGAATATTACTCCGTTTCTAACTAATTGTCTTTTTTTTTTCATTTCAAAAAAATTGTTTTGCTTCTAAACTTTCCTTTTTATAAAAATACTTTTACCACTTTATTCTTATTTTTTCTTCCTATTTCAATAATGGTCACATGCACAAAAACTTTAAAGAAATTACTCCATATATTATACTCCCTCCGTCCTGAAATTATTGTCCTGTTTGACTTTTTTTGGTCAAACAAGACATTTTTCAAACGTAAATTTGACGTATATTTTTTTACTTTTTGCAAAATCATAAAACATGTAATTCGTAGTATTTTTTTCAGGACGGAGGGAGTAACAAAAATGTAAATAAGACCGTTTTGCGGTAAGAAGATAATATAGTGTTAATGTAGTGAATTGGTCAGGGTGACTCCGTCTTACTGTAAGACGGCCTCATATGAGACCTACTCATATATTATATCAACATTTATAATAGAGTCAATTAATTTTTTTTTAATATGTATATCCAGTCAAACAAAACTATTATTTAGAAAGGGAGAGAGAGAGAGAGAGAGAGAGAGTATTAGAAGAGCATGGATATTGATTTGTCTACAGTCTACCACTTGTTTATTCAGAGGGGATAATTGCAAATCTGCGAAAGCATGTCTATGAGTATTTAACTGGGGCGGTGGCTGGCCGGTCGCCCACACGCACGCCGATTCCATTGGCTATATAGAGTGGATACTGGGTCCCTCTCATGCTCTACTGTCAAAGAGGCCAAACCTAAAAAACAAGGTTATTAATTATTATCCGTCTGGCCAAAATTTCCAAATCTTTTTTTTATTTATTTATTTTTTACTCCTAAGGGCACCTCGCACGTTGTGAATCTCCAACTCTATACAAATTCCCAAATCATTGAATCAAATGAATCAATGTTTTAATGAGTACACCATCCTCTATCCTTCTAAGTGTGCATCATTAATAAAGTTTACTGGCTTAGGTTTGGCCTACATTGCCGCTCGGTAACAATTCGATCTGATTTTAATTTGTAATTGGTTAACATTGACTCGTTCATAACTCGACTTGACTTTAACATATGAATGACCTACATTGAGCTCGTTTATAACTTGATTCGATGCTTAACCTGTAGAACAACGTCAAATATAAACATGATTACAACTCAGATAATTAGATTAGCGATCTCGTCCAACTAGATTAATGCTGAAAATACTTAAATTATGTTAGTTGTCTTCTAACAATAATTCACAACATAGGTTGCAACCAGGAGCTAGACTTAGCTTGATTAGTAATGTGCATGATCTGAACTCAAAGATACACCACTAAGTTACATTTAAAGTTTTTTTATGCAAAAAATTTAAACTTTTAATGTTTGATTCAGCTCGACTCGTTTGCAGCCCTGTAAATTATCTAATAGGTTTCAATGTTTTAAACAAAATACAAAATTGTCGTCACATAACGCATCGTCAACAAAGCTAATCATCATCCAACAAAACGTAAATCTTACTCGGATAAAATAGGTTTACCCGTACAATATATCAATTAATCAAATGCAATATCTAATGTCGGGACCAAATTAGCCAAAGAAAGATAACACGTCAACATTGATAATCCTTTTGACAATAATACTGGAAAAAGTAACAAAAGGTTCTATCGATGTATGACCACAGAATGACTTAAGCAACCAATCAAGATGATGTCAAAATTAGGTAATTCCGAGAAAATGAGAGCATAATTAATGAGAAGATTTCATTTTGACCATGGAAATTGTTATTACGGGAATCACTATTAGCACTTTATTTTTCAATTGTAACACTTTAAAATAGACTATATTTTAGTACAATCAAGATCAAACGTCTCGCAGTTAAAAAATAAAAGAGTGCTAAACTCATGTCAAGACTAAATGAGAGCAATTTTCGAGATAAAAATCACTTGAGAATCTAAGATGATGCTAAACGTGAAAAGTTCAATTTCAACCATGGCAGGTGTTCTTACTACTACATGACCACGATTTTTGCGATTAAGTCATTATAAAACCTAAGACGACGCTAAAATCTAAACCGAAAACACAGGTTATTAAAACAGAAATTACAGGAGTAATGAAAACAGTTATATTTCAACCATGAAAGCTGTGCGCTTGCTTCAAATCTTCTATCACACTCACTATCACACTCGGTGTCCCACTTAATTCTAGCCTTACACATGTACATATTATTTTATTTTGTCTTCTTTTTACAATTTTTGAAAGGAAACATGTAGGGCTGAGATTTAATGAGACAGAAAATGTGATAGAGAGTGTGATAGAAGATTTGATGCCGTGCTATACTAGCCCAATCGTTCCAAGTTTTGGCGATAAAAGTGACATGAGAAGCTAGTCAAGATGATGCAATTAAGCATGAAACACTAAACAAAGACTGATTAACAGCCAACAATGCTTTCAATCAATTAACCATGAAAAAGTCAATAGAAAGATGATGCAAGTATGCAAACACTGATTAAATTAAACAGTTCAACTAGCTCACTTCATTTCTCACTCCTCTCGATCGAGATCGATCGGTCGATAACATTCGCGTTAGTACACGTACGTACGAAACGATGATGATGCGCGCGCATTTGCAAACGCGGATTTTGTCTCTCTCTCCTCCACGCCGGCCATTACATATCCGTGTGTCGTCACTACGTAGTACACGTAGCCAGTTAGTTATGATCAGGTGGAGCCTTTCTCTGATCATGGGATGAAAGAAAAAGGGTGACCTAAGAATGCATTACCAGCACAACAGAAAATCATAGGACAAGAAATTAAAATTTTCAGAGTAGGGCATTTAGAGACCCACATGCAGAAAAGGCAAGAGCACAGATCCTAGGCTCCTAGCATGCACTATGGAATTTTATATACCTAAACACTTTTGATCTGTTATAATGATTAAGAAGAAGAAGATGATAGATTCAATGCTTTTATATCATTGATATACTATTTCATGGCAATGCAACCCATCTATTTTCATACAAAACCTTATCCTCTGACAACACAATCTTCTTCTACATTGTTCTATCTTGAACAAGCTCTACTCTGCCATTTGTTTATCACTAGACTAGACTAGATCGAGGCCATCCAACACAAATGGAGGAGACATTTTGTGTTGGAGGGTACCCATTCATCATTTCCTCCCCACATATATATATATATTCACACACACACACTCACCCATGTTCACACACCCACACACACACCCACACCCACACCCATGTTCAGTTGTTCACACACATATGAGTAATGAGATGAGTAGTGGCTCATCTGCGCTTTTAGTAGCTTTTCCATGGTCATAGCAATTGATGAGATGGACCAATAATATTTTAACACACACCTTTGTGTGAGTTGGTAGTTTATGTTGAGTTTGTTCGTATTGGAAAATGGAAGCTTTAGTGTCAACTTTTTGGGTTTGGTAGGAGGAAGGCTTAGAGCATCCCCGATAATAAATCTTTAAAAGGTTTATTTGATGGATAATTCTTTAAAAGGTTTATTCAATATGTTACATCATCACCAATCATCACCGGTTAATAAATTTTTTATTTATAAATATATTTTTTACTATAAATAAATATTTAAAAATTTTATAGCATAGACTCACTTTTAAATATTTTATTCTTTAACAATATACATATAAAAATAATTAATATAGTGTGTAGTTTTTTTTAATATCTATATTAATGTGACCCATAATTAAAGTAAGAAGAAAAAGTAAAGATAAAATGGTAAAAGTATTGTCCCAAAAAGAAAACATTCAAACAAGACAATTATTTTGGAACGGACAAAAAAGAAAAGCAATACAATAATTTATGAATATATCATTGTAAAACATAAAAAAAAAATTATAGAAAAATATATTATTCTCACTAAATAATTTATTCATTTCTTAATTTTATGTTCACCAAATAATATACTACTACCTCCGTCCCAAAATAATTGTCGTTTTAGCAAGAAAAAATTATCCCAAAATAATTGTCGTTACAGGATTTCAAGACACATTTGGTCATATTTTGTCAAAATTGCTCTTATTTATTATTCTCATTAAAAATGGTTGGTAAGAAGAAAGAAAAAAATACTCTTACAACTTCTCTATAATAAATGAACTTAAATAAGGGTAGGTTAGTCTTTTTAAAAGTTTTCTTAATCTGTGTGTAAATTGCTAAAACGACAATTATTCTGGAACGGGGGTAGTACTATTTTGCAAAAACAACCATTGCCAATTAATGGGGATTTGGACAATTTGATTTGTAGTTAAGTAAGAAAATCTCTTTTTTTTCCTAGTCAGCCAACGCTAAAAAAACACCAACCGGTTGGTATTCTTCAACCGGTGCATCCTCATCAGCAACTCACTATGACATGGAGCAGTTCATAAAGCTTTAAAAAGGTTTTATAAACATCCCATTGGAGGTGCTCTTAGGTTGGTAAAATTCTTCTGAAAATTATTGTGTTGACAGAACAAAGGGCTTCTTTACACACTAACTTGAGAGTCATAACAATTACTCGTTTTGTTTTAGGCAAAGAGTTCATTATTTTATTTTATGATGTTTTACATAAAGAGTCGACTTTCAAAAATTATGCTTACAATCTTCATAATTTTATAACTTTACCTTTCACATGTAGCATAAACATAATATCAATGCTCAAGCATTTTTGTAATTATAACTAATTCTAATAATATTTATATATCTCTTAATTATTAGACTTTTCAAACGTAAACTCTTTGGGTAGAACGGAAAGAGTATTAGTTAAGATTAATTGCATACTACTCCCTCCGTTCCACCGAAAGAGTCCATGTTTGAAAAGTCTAATTATTAAGTGATATATTAGTGTCATTGAAGTTGGTTATAATTACAAAAATACTTGAGCTCAACCGAGATGATTACAACACAAGTAGAGGGTAAATATGAAAAATTATGAAAATTGTAAGCATAATTTTTTGAAAGTGAACTCTTTAAGTGAAACATCCAAAAATAGTATAGTGGACTTTTTACCTAGAACGGTGGGAGTAATTCCTTTTTTTTTTTTTTTTCTTTTTATAGAACATCTCTTCAGATAAATTTTTTACATAAGTTTATTCTTGCTTTTTCTTCAACGGGATATTTTATATGGTTAACGAAGAACGACGACAAGGATTAATTACAGCGTTAAGAATCTCTTAAAGTTATGAAAAGTACGGGCAATTCAGAATTAAATTATGGATAAAAAGGATAATTTTTTGTTTATTTTACCACGTAAAAGAAGAGAATTGAAAACATGGCATGAACTTTAAGTTGGAAACTCACCTTCACGATTTAATCATAAACCTATAGGAAGAGCAATTACTTGCGTGCAGCTGGTACATTCTCCCAATTATGTTCTACACTAGATTTTACTATTGGGACGACATAAATTTAGGGCTAGGTCTTATAAATTGCTACCGCACAACAATTTTCTAGTTGCCTAATTTATCTTAGTAACAGTGATGATGTCAGGCTAAGAATTTCGTGGATTGAAGGTGCTAAATACAACACCCACAATGTACTAAATACAACACTCCATTGACAAAAATATTATTTTGACCCTGCTAAAAAAATAATAATAATAAACAAGGCTCCGTATACTAGGTGGTCTTCTTCCATATGGGCCGTCACCCCGAGGTGGTCTTCTTCCTAGAGGGCCGCCACCTCGAGGGGTGTTGTATTTAGTACTTTGGGTGTATTGTATTTAGCATGTATGTTCGTGGATATAGTTTAAGGCCCAAATGAGAGAATTTTGATACAAGAACTTGGGCAGGCTAAAGAACCAAACCCGTGGATTTTGAAAATTTTAAGTCTCCTGGATTTAATTTAATAAGGCCCGAACGGACTAATTTTGATAAACAAAATTGGGCATAAGAGCCTAAAACACCAAGGCCCAAACACTGGAACTCAAAATGACACCAACCAAACTACTATGGCTTGGAAAGTTGAGAGATGCATGGCTTGATTTGCAAATCCTGCAAAACTGCAGGGGAGATGCCATCTATCATGTATCGTCGATTATGAAATGTGTTCTTCACAGTGGGATTCTAGGGTAGTGAGATTCCAAAAGTTGTATTTGGAAATGTGTTTCTTCACGGTGGACTTCCGGGGGTAGTGAGATTCCGAAAGTTGTATTTGATCAGCATTGGCGATGCAGGACAAATTAACTGCCTGAAAACTTTGATGGTTTTGAGGATCAGTTCAGAAGATACATACGTAGTAATAATATCAGTCGCATCTTAATATCACAACGCTTTTCTCATCAGACAAGCAGCAGGTAGGCAATGAGGATAGAAACATACAGAAGAGGAGACAGGCAGGCGTAGACCACGTCTTACCTCTTTGCTCACAAGAAGACAAGTTGCTCTCGTACACCCTTCACTTGGAATCCCTTCAACTCTAGCTCACATTAATTTTACGCCACCACAAACTCCTTTGCTACATACCTGACTAAAGGATTCACTCCCTATCTCTACTGGTGTGCCTAGCATCATCGTCGCAACACACGATAACAATCTTTCCATATCAAAGATTGATGTATTCCATAAGCATCGCACTCTTCCAAGTAGTTGATTTCTCTAGAATCCACACAACAGTTGACTGAGATTGAACATATTTCCATCCTTTTATTCTTTGAAACAAAGTAGAACTGAATCAAACTAGGATAGCACAAGTAAAAAATAGCAGGATCAACGCAAAGATCCTATTCATACAAAAGGTAAAGCATATGAGTCGTAAAAACAAGGCGAAAATAGAAAGAAGACACCATCAAGGATAAAACTGCTACATAATCCTCGCACTTACACAAAAGGTCAAACTATCCCACTATCGTAGCCATACCAAGAAGTTGAGAATATTAGCAAAATGAAAAATTAATAATAAGAGCATTCGCATAATCATTTCAGAAACAAAGCCATATAATTGAATACATCCGGAGATGGTTATCAGGTTTACACAATATAATAGAACTATATCTTGCATGAAAAGAATCTTTAACAGAATGCTTCGATGAATAATACAACCAACAGGAAAAAGAGAATACGTAAAGACGTATTGTCTGGACGCCAATCTTTTCCTTAGCATAAAAAAGACAAGCCCTTGATTGATAGTTCAGTGTATTTGGGCAGAACTTAATTCAAACGCAGAAATCATTTTTATAGACAAAAGAAATGATAACGACTGACTAACATGTTACAAATACACTTGCTTAAAATCCCAAGTATTAACTTGCTACAACAGATTCAACTAACCTACAATGCTCGAGAGACGCAAAAGACTCTCAATTTACTACACAAAACTCTGCATTATGTAATAAACCCACTGACCAAAAAGCATACTATGCAAAGCTTCATGACTGACATGCATTTACAGATTTTTGGAATTAACTAACCTTAACTAAAGCTCCAACTTGATCTGCGGACTGTGAACAACATTTTGTTCCATAACCAATTTTGGAATATCAGTTGAAACAATTTTTCCACCATTATAACCATCCACAAGCAACTTCCCAATCTTTGACCTCCATTCTGAGATGTCACTTTCATTCTTTCTGTCATGAACAACTCTATCACAATAATTGAGCATTGTTCCTAAACCACTATCAGGTACCCAACCAAATTCCATCAGCACCCGTGCTTCACCTTCCGTCAAGTCATCTCCAACCTGTACTTTTAGAGAGTTTAATAACGTAAATTAAAAATTCTTGGGAAAAAAATATATAAATTGGGGGGGGGGGTAGTGTGTGGAGGATGGAAGAGATGTTAAAGTGAAATGAAATTGTTTAAAGGGCAGAAAAGAGCAATATCTGAAGCTCACATGAAACTTTTTATTGCAAAATCATTGGGAGTTTTCAAATAACTGATATCGCTAATACGGTGAGCCAAAAATTAGATACAAAAAGAATACTTATGTATTTCCCCTGCAAAAATGAGCCAAACAATAATAGAGAACACAAATTTCAACCCATTTTAATAATCAAAAGCTATTAAATAGGCCCCATATTGATGCCTGCGAGGAGTCAAACGCCAAGGCAACCAGTGGATGGACGAGAATCACGCTGATTCCCACCATTAGGGAGTGAGGCTCAAGCGTCTTCTTTGGTGCCAACTTTAAAGGATATTAAGCCTGTATAAACCCAGAGAAGTTATTGTCCCTTACATCTGCCCTGCGCCCTCTCTTTCAAAAAAAAAGAAACCACCAGCACCCCAAACAACAGAAAATCCAAACACAGTCCAAGGTGCAAATTCATAAATGAAGCTTGTAGAAATGTAGGATATCTCTCCTCTCTCCCCATTCTCACCAGCATCCACGATTCAAGACAGTGAAAGGCATAAAAAGTACAGCTGTTCAGCGTCAAACACTATAACAAACAAATGATGCAGGTTTAAATTTGTTTACAGCATTTGATTTTTCATGTTTTCTCTTCTGTCCTACTTTGTTCGGGACTCCATTTCCCTGAGGTATTTGAGATGAGATCACTAAAGTGAAGGAATCTTTATCTGATTCTCCTCTTAGCCATGTATTCGTCAAACTGTCGTAGCCCAGCAGTCATTTTCATTATAGTTTGGCAGTCTGCTTTACTATCCTTGTTAAGTACTGGCTTGTTTTCAATTACTATTGTCAGGTTGTGCATTCCCAAAGAACCTCGAACAATTTAACAACCAGAAGCTATCTACAAGGTTGCTTTATGGGCTTGAGCAATGGGCACCTTCAGAGAGGTTCAGTTTGGATATTTATACGAATATCTATCTTGCACCAATGTTTACCATTCACCAATCTTTACCATCCTTCTTATTGCTTAGCTTTTGCACTTTCTTTGTTTGACTGGACTTCTTTTTCACCTTCAGTGTGATCTTCCTCTCTCTATTACTAAAGTTTCACCAAGAAAAACAGACACAAGCTATTACCGTACTAAATTTTGTTTCTTGACTTGAACTTGCTACGTATATCTTATTGAAATGAAGTTATAGGTATTATTTTGAACTTATAATCTAATGAAGGTATACCGAGAAGGATTTGCCAGCTGCTACATGTATTATTAGTTAAAGAATTTTGAACATGCCCAGTTTCTCGGTTAACCGGTGAGGGTGGGGGAGAAGCTCGTCCTTACCTTACCTACGCAGTTTTATGACTATGTTATCAATATTTTTGTTAGAAAATAAATCTAAAATCATTACCGCTAATGCTCTGTTCTCAATTAGTGTAACCCTGCTACAGCTAGTAAGCTTCATGGCAGTCACCAAACGTTTGATCTGCCAATGTATGGGTTGGGAATCCACCAGCTCAAAGAAGTATGTTGCGTAGCCATATTCCGGACGCTCCAACACTATCCTGCATTCAAAAAAAATCAAAATATCTTAATCAATGATGCTTTTTATATTGGAGGTGGGAGAATTATAAAGCATAATCTAAGTTGCCAATAATAAACCTGTTGTGTCTTTTAAAAACAAATATAAATGACTGAAGGTCCCGACACCAACCCCATTCCACGGGCCACTTCCGGAACTGTAAATACCGTGCCTACAAGGAAAAAGACAAAAAGAAAAAGAATGACATAAACAGAAAATATGTAGATGGATGTGAACTAACAAAAGATTTGAATTTCATTGTTCACCATAACTCAGACTGATGTTTCGTAACAGTTTCTCGCCCGACTTCTTTGTTTTTGTTTATGTACTTATTTTACCAACTGTAGAGTTGTTCACCTATAACACTAAACGAGGAACACCAAAAAGGCGCTCCAAAACTACTCCTAGTCAAAAACACAGAAGCCATCCTCTTTTGATGAGGTCAAGGCTTCAAAAATTGTGCCCAACAAAAATCCTTTGTCACAATTTTTTTCCCAAAATGAACACATGCAGTTAGATCATTCGTTCTCTCTCATCACTGCCACACTCCATCATCTCCCTCACTACTGCCTCTTTTCATCTTCCTAAGGTAAGTCACTTTATCATTCCTTCCCTTCTTCCTTCCTTTCCCTCTCTCTCCCCTTCTCTCCTCTCTGTTCCCTCTTTTGAAATCTCATTTTAGATGTACGTTCCATCCATTTGATGGAAAATAAATAGCGGAAAATGATTTCCGAAAGTCAGTTTCACGGAGATTGTTGTAAGATAACTAGGGTAAACTACACCAATCTTCCCTGTACTTTACATTTTTCTATGAATAGTCCCCAAACATAAACTCCGTTCATGCATTGTTCAATGAACGTGATTTTTGCTCAGTAACAGTCCTTCAAGTAGACGGCATTAAAGATGCCTCCCTTAAGTGGCCATGCGCTCTTCACATGATTACTTCAAGAGAGTAAAGTAATAACAGGAAATCAAACATTATTTTTCTAATGTCCGCTAAACAAATAAATTTTACAACCTATATTATAGAAATGTGTAACAAAAAATTCATGTTATTTTCTCTTCTTTTTTTTCTCTTTTTTCTTTTTTTTTTGGTAGAAACTGAAATCAAACCTGTATTTTTAATATTTAGTATTCCGTCCGTCCCAAAATAAGTGTCCCATATTTGATTTTGGGATGTCCATGAATAAGTGTCCCCTTTCCATTTTTAGAAAGATTCCTCAAGCAATTTGTCAATAATGCCCTTACTAATTGTAAGATGAAAAAAGAAGAGGGACCCATTGATTTGACACTCTGAAGGATACTTTCAGGGTATTACATAGACTCAATCACTTTCTTAAAACCCGTATAAAGTCAATAACAAACAATTATTTTGGGATGGAGGGAGAATAAGAGGAGCAAAAAAGTATTTTAATTAAACTCATTAAAAGGAAACAAGAAAGTCACACTCCTAAACATTTCTTATATTCTTTTTCTTTCTTTCTTTCTTTCTTATTTTATTTTATTTTTGAGAAATGATTCTTTATTATCTATATATATATATATATATATATATATATATATATTTTGGGGGAAAACACAACATTCGTCTCATCTAGTTGAACCTAGTTCTTTCATTTCCTTAGAAAAGAAAATGAATGGAGAGACCCACTATGCGCATAAAATACAAGAGCCCAGCATATTCACAACAGCAGCCGCCGCCGCTACCGGCTGTGATGCTTAAGACCACCCCCCAAGATCGCCCGCAATGTATCCCATCTAGTTGGCGATTACCTCATCTCGGGTTAGCATTCTAATTTTCTCCATTTTCTTTATCACGCTTGTTGGTTATAATATTTTTCTGCTTCTTGTTAATTTGATTGAGTCTCTTTAAGCATAATTGTAAGTTGACGGCGTGCTACTCCCTCAATTCCACTCAAAGAGTCCACGTTTGAAAAATCTAATAATTAAGGGATATATTAGTGTCAGTAGAGTTGGTCATAATTACAAAATTACTTAAAGCACGACCAAGATACTTACAACACAAGTGAAGGGTAAAGATGAAAGGTTATGAAAATTGTAAGCATAATTTTTTAAAGTGGACTCTTTAAGTGAAACATCCAAAAATAGCATAGTGGACTCTTTGCCCGTAACGGAGGGAGTACATATTAGTCGGCAACTCTATTTAAGACTTAGCAATAACTAGTTAGGTTGGTGTGTGCTCTATAGGCGTCAATGAACAGATAACAAACGATCTGCAAGTCTGCCGATAAGCTCATTTCCACAAGCCTCTATTTTAGAGGACTCGAAATGTGGCAAACTAATTCCTACGTGGACTCGATAAGTAGATTCTCATGGATATCTTCGGACCTTATCCTTCCATTGACATTTGACCTCGAAGAGCGTAGCTTGTATCTTCACATGGGTCCGCAACACCTCTTTCCTCTTTTAGGCAACGGTTCTGAAAAGACAATTTCAACGGTAAAAGTTGCCTACGAGTAAAAGTGTCTTTGCAATTAAATTGCAACAGCTTTACCAGCTCACTCAAAGGAGGACTGCCAACACCTCGACCAATGAGATTCACTTTCAACAGCTATATGCATTTAATGCATTAAAATTTCAAAATCCTCACTATATAAAGCTACATTTGAAAGCATTTCGAAGATAAGGATTTGAGGCGAAAATCTCAACTCAATCAAAGTCTTCGAGTTGAAGTCTAAAGCCATCAAGATCCAAGAAAGACCCACAATGATCAAGTAGAGAGAGATAGAATCCAGTAAAGAGCTAGAGAACATAATACAAATCTTACTCAAGAATCATCAAGCTTACACTCTATTGTATTCCTTGTTCTGAGTTCGATCACATTAACCCACACCTATTGTAAAAATCATTGAGTGGCTTTCCAAACTATTAGTATTTGAAAGCCTCAATGATTGAACCCACACGAGATATCTTAGTTCATTTTGTAATGAACACTTATCTCTTAAACTCTAGGTCAAAACAATTCTTGTACACGATCCATTAGTGATCAAGTTAGTTATTGCACTCAAGTTTTTGCTAGTGAAAACTTGACTTATTCATAGGCTTAATACTTCTGAATTCTAGATAAAATAGTGCCCAGTTTAAAATCCAAGGTTGACCACTTTGGTGGTGGATGTAACACTATCACAATGTGAACCACTTTACATTTCTGCCGATTTACTTGCTTACTTTAAGCTATTGTACCTTTTATCAAAGTCTGTTGACTTAATAGTAGACCTTGCTGAATTCAACATATTTGCAATAGATTATCTTAAGCTTGTTCATACTTTTTGTTCAATATCTTTCGGCAACATTTTTTTGTAATAACCACGATTGCATCAACGTACAAAGTGTGACAATACGACTTTGATTATGTTTATAAGTAGCTTTGTGATGTACACTTTCTAATCAATTCCGCTGCCCAACTTATTCTATAGTTGGTCACTTTGACTAAAATGAAAATTCAACCAAATTATTTTTAAATTGGTAAATAGGCTATTCAAACCCCCCCCTCCTTGCCTACTTCTGTGTCTCTCGGAAATAACAACTCTCCTTCGCCTATGTTTTTGCCCTTGTTGAAGAACCATATATACTAATGCGCGCTACCTCAGTAAGTGAGCAATGATTGGTGGATGGTGGCAAAATGGGATACAATATTCACACCTGAATTTCTCATATATTAGGTTTAGTCCATATGCCCTTTGATTGGAGTTCATCTTAATGGAGCTGGGTATTCGATTGATTAGTCATCACCGAATTATTTGAAGTAAGAAAATCTATCAAATTATCCAATGAAGTGAAAAGAGGTCTATATTAAGGAAGAGAACTAGAAACTTGCTAACAGATTGGGAGATAGGGCTCAATGTGGTGGCGTTGGCCGAGTAGCACAGGGGAATAGAAAATGACCAACAGGTAGTCGTAAAGAAGAGATGAAGCAGCAATTGCACTAATGCACTTATGCCCCTACTGTTGAGAACTTGAGATAATTTACTAATAACCCCCTATGATAATTTATATATCAATTGGTTATAATATCCTAGTATTCCCTATTGTCCTTGTAAAGAGGTCATGTAAGGTGCACATGACCACTTAACAGAGTTTCTTTTAATGCCGTTCACCCGAAGGACCATTGCCGAGCAAAAATTGTGTACTTTAAACTATGCATGAGTGAAGTTTTAGTTTAGGACTCTTTCTAAAAAATGTAAAGTACAGGGACTATTGGTGCAATTTACCCTAAAAATATCTGTTCTCTTATGCTTGGCTAACACATTGAAAACTGGCCAGAGAATACTTTACACAACTCATTTCCAACAAAAGAAACAGAGGAGAATAGCTTTCAAAAGAGGTAAGTGGAGATAGAAGAGGGAGAGGGGAGGGCATAGTACTTCACTTTCAAGAAAATGGCTTACGAAGCTCAAATCTGCAAGTCATTCTCCTAGGGAAAATGGCTGTCACTAGCAGAATGTCCAGCAGCGGACTCATTTTCCAGCAGAGCTGTTTGATAAATATAAGGTGGTACGCGCATGGCCCGGTTATAAGAGGACCAAGTTTGGAAATGATAGAAACAAGTGGCAGTAACCTGTTAGGGTGTATAAAAGACGTGGGAAAGAAGCTTCCAAGGCTCAAGCTTTGATTTGGGATGCGTGTGCGGACTACTTAAGTCGTCATCTTTTTTTTTTTAAGTTTTTTTTTTTGGTCTTCCCCAAGGTGTCCCCAAACCTTATTGGATTTGAAACTAATCCCCACTCGCGGTACTGAGCCTACAACTAGCCCAAGAGAATATGTACATTGTGAGAGTCGAACACAGGACATCCCGATAAATAGATCGCTCCACACAGGAACTCAATGGTGGCGGTCAAGGTTAGTTTATGTTTTAGAGTCTTAGTTCATATTTGATTTCAGTGATTTGCTGTTATTTTTATATTTTCTAGAGTAGGGTAATTTTGTTAATTTCCACTATACTGGGATTGGGTTTCCTTATTGACCGCGGAGTGCTGTTATTAATTTTGTGTCAGATTCTTATAGGATTTATAGTTGTCTTAATTAATTTCTAGTTAGGGATCAAAATCCTTGTGGATTTAGGATTAGGAGTAGCCTATAAATACCTTGTAATACATTGCTTTTATTCACAGATCAATAATAAGAGAACTTCCAGCAATAAATAGTTTGCTTTATTGAGTTGTGTGACACAATCCAATTCTCTTGGGTGTGATGCTTAAGGTTGCCTTGGTGTGAAGCAGGCTTTCCCCTTCTTTTCCCTTGCGATTTCCCAGATTCAACAATCTCTGCACCTCCTAAATTTTCCCCTTTACAAGCCTAAGCAACTCTAAACCCTAACCCTTTTAATCTACCTTTTAAATACCAAAGAACAGCCTTCTAATAACTCTTGTTCCGCTGCATTCTACATCAGAAACCTGGCTTACTTTGTCCTAATTTGTACCCAAAACCGGGCCCTTCTACATCCAGTGCAAAGGTCTCAGACTCATTCTCCTTCTCCCATGGCTTCTCCTTCATCTCCATTCCTTTCCATAAGAATAGTAAAATAAAAGTAGGGGATATTTTAGTTTCCTTCAACAGAATCACTCTTTGAACTGTACGTAATTATTTGGGGTCCTCAAGAAAGCTGATGAACAGGTTGAAAGTTGGAACAAACCCGAAAACATTATATAAATATATATATATGTGTGTGTGTGTGTGTGTGTATGAATTTAAACCAAACTAAAATTCAATGCTAGTTTGAGCTAAACTATGTATATATCGCAGTTAAAGAAGTTGGTTCTGGACTACCAATTCTAGAAACTACCAAACATCAGAGAATACGGGAAATGTTTTCCATAAATCATTTCTGGAAACATTAATTTTACTTCAAAATTTCGCATTGAATAAAAAAATTTAATGAAACTATCATTTACGTTTGCAATCATTGAGAAATAAAATTATATCAAATTTTAACTTCAAAAAACAAAATGAAAACGAAAACAATTTCAGCCGTGTTTCTGCATCTTGCTAAAGAAGGAAAATAGGAACAAGTAGTGACAGTTAGCAGGAAAAGAAACAAATAGGAACCTATTTTAGTTCCTACTATTCAAAACAGTTACCAAACGGCACCTGATTTACAGCCTTACAGGGATGTTCTTACCTGCTCCACAAGTGAAATCAGACAAGCCAAGCAATAACTAGCCCTTTCACCTTTCGTACACCTTATGGGAGCAAGCTTCAATAGTGATGGGCGCTGAGAGAAAAGCTGTCTCCACCATTCAAGAAAATAGAGAGTTAGAAAACAAAATTGATCCTTATGCAAAAGATCTTGATACCACTGGAAAGTATCACATCAAACTGCCAGAAAACAGTGGACTACCTGTATGCTGATATGCTTAACGTGATGAGATTTAAGACAAACAATGAACAAGGATTGCAACTAGCAACAGAAATCATGTCTATAAAAGAAAATAAACTAAAAAAAAAGTAAAGTTAAATTGACAGCTTGAGATTTCTCAAACAATTCTCATGTTATACAAACAAAATACACACAAAAAGGCTAAACTTGCTTAGAGTCTATGATATCTATATCTCACTATCGCAAAACTAGTACTTTAAAGGCACTTTATCACAAGTCTTCTCTAAATCAATGAAACCATTTACAGATTGCTTCTCTCTCTACTTTTTCATTTATACTCTTAATAAGTAAAAAAAAAATTATTTGTTCTGCAACATGGATTTTTTTTTATTAATTATATTTTAGATATACACTTAAGAGCAGCCCAAGGAGCACCAAAGACATAGCAAAAACTAAACACCTCCCCCATGCTAGCAAAGCATGCACCAAGAAACTGAAAGCAACAACCTGGGCAGCCCCAACACAAGCACAAACACTAATGCGAACAATAATACTTTGAACAAATGCACCTAGAAGACATTTATCCCTGCACCAAGAAATTAGAGAACCAGCAGACAGTAACAGTGATCCTTCTGTGGACCGGCACACTTGAATAAAAATATAAATATACACACACAAACACACGCATATATATATATATATATATATATATATATATACATATATATATATATATATATATATATATGGGTGTTGTTGGGGGTAGCCTAACAAAGGGTGAAAAGGCCCAATTTTTTTGTACAAAACAACCCCTTTCTTTCGTAGTGCAAAACATTTGAATGGAGCTTGAGATTGTAATTTCCCATCTTTCAATAGGCCCAACATGTTTACCCTCCCTCTCCCTCTCCCTCTCCAATGCCGTTGCCTAATGGCGCTGCAATTTGTCTACTAGGTTGGGAAAGGAAGAAAGAAAGGTGTAATTTGTCTACTTCATTGTGGAGTGATTTATTTTACGTTAAAATATTCTGGAGGATGATTTCGCTTTCTTCAGAAAATAAAGCAAAGATTTTTCTTTTTTGTTTCAATCCTAACACTTGAACAATAGTAAAACCTGAATTCGTGTATTAGGGTTATGAGGAAAGAAAATTTGGGGATAACATGAACTACAACTGAAGTGGGTTAAAGAATATCAATGGCATAGATCAGAGAGAAGGGGATACTGAAACTAATAAAAGAGAGAGGACAGTAAGTGAAGTGGGCCAGCTGAAAAATGTCAAACTACATTCTAACCCCCCCCCCTTTTAATTTGTTTTGTTCTACAAAAGCAGGGGTTATTTTGTCAAAAAAAAAAAAGTTGGGCCACTTGTTAAGTTACCCTTGAAGAGGGCCTCCTAACAAGACCCTATAATCTGTATATATATATATATATATAAAACCAAAGGGAAACTCCTACCACAACAAGGCCACATTGGACCCTCCTGTGGGGATAAATCCCCTTGAGGTTCCGCCAACCGCCCCATGCCAATAGAACAGGGCAAAGCCGGGTGAACTTAGCTTGCATGAGTCACACTCATGACCTGTGGGCTGTATTTTACAGGCCCGAGCTTGATCACTAGGTTGCGGCCCATAGGGCTGCAGGCTTGAAATATCTCCCTCATATACACACCTAAATTTGCTAATGAGTCTAGGGACCAAAACACTAGCAACTGCAGCAAAGCCCAAAACAAAGTCTATTCATCTCCACAGCTGGCATCTATTCTGCGCCACAATCAAACTAGTTTATGACTCGCTCTTCAGCTTTGAACATTGCTACAGCCTAGACTTTGAAGCCCCACCAAGCTTGAGACATGCCAACTTGTCAACCTCAACTTTGCAAGTAATTTAAAATTATCTCATATTGTACAGAGAACCCCAGCTAGGCTAATTGTCATCACTTGCAAGTTCAAAATCAACACAACCCCAAACTTCCCTGACTATTCTGATGAAAAGTATTACTAATCATCGTCTTCTGCCACAGAATCATTTGAGCCCTATGACTTCTCATCAAATTTCTTGCAGAACTACAATTAGCTTAACAGCAATCCCCCTCATAATCCAACCCAAAATGATCATCCTGAGAAATATAGAATAAATGACTTAAATTTACAAAAAGTAAAGAAAAGGAAAAGGCCAATCTCAAATTTAGTTTGCTAAAAGACATGGAAAATTTTGTGCCATGTCCAGCAGTTAACTTAGTTGGCATATCATTCTCTGTTAACTGCCTAAAGTCTATACAGTTACACTATTGAGACTAAATACACCACAGTATAAAAACATACAGATACCAGAAACATGTCACAATAGAAGGAATTACCACCAACCTTTGATATCACAGCTTCAAGTTCAGCAAAACTGTCTTCAGTTAAAGAATCGTCCAAAACTTCATCACCCTCCATTTCATCATAAAGCTTAATTTCATCAAGTAACACTCCTTTTTCAATTAATACCTGGCAAATAGATGGAAAATAGGGATGACACAATATTTGGTGGAAACATGCAAGTATAATGCATGTTATACCTGCAGGAGTCCAGGAGCATCTTCTTCCAGGGCCGTTTCAACAGAGTCCCTACAAATTAATTTGCAGAATGGCTAAATCCTAAGATTATTAAACATGACAGAAAACATAGATTCAACAATAACAAATATTACGTGGCAGTTTTTCGCCTTTTCCGCGGACGCTTCATTCTAAGTGGTTTAGTGGACTCTGCAGGACTATAATCCAAGGAGGGGATAATTTTCCTGGAGCACTTGGAAGTTCCATAGATATCAGGCCCCCTTGGTGCTCGTAATATCATCCGTTCTTGCAGTAACATATGATCTATTTTATCTCCAAGAGTTTCGTCAATGATTCCAAATTCATTTTTCACAGGAAGAACTTTGTCAAAGGAGTTATCCAGAGCCTCTTTGCTTGGGATCTGTAACTCATTAGTATCCAAAGGTTCAACCTTGACATTGTAAAAGGTTGGCAAAGCTGATTTATTCTGGTTACCAGACAACAAATTATTTCCACTATTTGGCTCATCCGATGTAGGAACTTTGCTGGAAGAGCATAGCCTACTATTTTTTTGCATACTCGCAGAGATTCCTGATTCAATTGATGTGGACCCTTGGTAGTGGCATGTCAGTGCCGAATATTCAGGGGTGGCAATAGGTGAAGCTTTACATAAACCAGAGGCATATTCATCAGGTATGTCATGCAAATGACTCCCTCCCATTACAGAATCTTTACCACCAAACGTACTCTCATTTTCGATCCCAGCACTTTGATGAATCATGAAACATGCAGTGCTAGACAAACCTGAAACATTGCCCTGCAACAAGAAAAATCAGTTAATTTTATCAGCAAGAGCCATGCAGTGATAAAAGCAATAAATTTCCAGGACAGCACTAATCAACCCATTATTTGGAGTGGTTAAGTAATAAATCCAATCTTCTTGCAACAAAGAATTCCGAGGAACATACTGGAGCTTTCCCTCTTCTTTCTATTTCTACTAAATTTTTCTTATGCTTTAATTTTTAGCTTCTTTTTTTTCTTTTTCTTTTTGGGTGTCAGATGTGGGCAAGACAAGAAAAATGTTTAGGCAGAGAAAGATAATCAACCAGAGCCAAAGAATGTTCGGGGTAATGCCACGTGAACCATAGTACATCAAATAACCCAAGCGGTCCTGCAATTAAATAGAATTTCTAGTTCTGAGCTCAAGGCATCTGACCTGACCTCTGAAGTAACAAATTCCCAATAATGCATCCTTTGAGCAAACATGTGCCCCCTACCCAACTATCACTTAAAAATAAAATAAAATAAAATCTAAACTTGCATTGTGAAGGACAAGCCTTGGGCCACCAGTAAGGTTTAGAGATTCAAACCACGCGAACTTCCTGCTGCTTATGGAGGTAAGCCTCTTTACGTTAGACCCATCTGAGGCCCCAGAGTACTGGGGCACTTTGTGCATTGGGTTGTCCAATCAATTATATGCGATGGTGCTAATAAGCATTCGAAAATGGAGAGAATAGGGTGTTGAGCAACCAACTTATTTAACAGCTTAAGTTGTTACAGACACAACAACGATATTTCATACTTTAACAATCCATCTCATGTGTGACCCACCCGCACTACGGATGCAACAACGTATTTCATTCTTTAACAATCCCTCTCATGTGCGACCCACCTGCACTCGCACATGAAGAAATCAATCAAGGGGCACCACAAACCAAACAATGCATCAACTAGTACAATAAGAAGAAATGTTATACAAGTGGAAGTTGGACGACTCACAACTCAAACGCCAATACCAAAAAGAGGTTTAATGCTGTGTTAAGTAACGAGCTCGTCTAAAAACTGAAGTTGTTAGAAAGGACCCAACATGGTACATCATGCTTTAGCATGGAGCACTAGTCTAAAATAGTTCAAACTGACCAATAATGATATATATATACATATGTGTACATATACACATACACGTGTTCGCGTGCGTGTGCGTGGTGCATTTGGGAGCGCGCGCATGCATGTATTATATGTATATGTGCAATGCAAAGACAGGATTTGTTGAATGGGGGAAAGATTATTATAGGGAAGGAAAATTATATGGAACTTAGGTAGTATCAGAATTTGGCTCTAGTGGGGGGGGGGGCAAATTTATACCATGTGCAATTTTTTCCTAAAACAAAGGGGTGTATATTTTCCTGAACGTAAGGGTAGTTAATGACATTTTTCCAGAACCAAAGGGGGTCATGTGTCCCTAGGGCCTAGGCTGTGTGCGGCTTTGCCACTGTATGTGTATGTTTGTGCGTGTGATATACACACACACACACACACACATATATATATGTGTGTGTGTGTGTGAATATTGAGAGAGAGAGAGAGAGAGATTTAAGCATAAGATGATAAGAACTTGGTGAATTTTCAATTACCTTGTTATAGTAATAACATGTTATTGGTCATACAATTATGAGCAACAACACTATCTAGAGTCAAGTGTACAACATTGGACTTGTGTTGTACCAAACAAAGGGTCCTATAATTCTACCTACACTAAGTGCATAATGTGTGCCCTTCGCTTCTTGTCAATCTACTTCACAAAAGATGGAGCTCTTTCTCCCCTCGCAGCTTCTATGTTCTGTGTTTCTTCTCACCCTCAACCATAGCCAGAATAGAAAGAGCTCCAGTGGATTACGAGTGAGATTTTTATGAAGGATTATCAATTTGCAAGGAGGAAAATATTATTTTACTCAAAGTGATGAATCATCCTAATGGCATATATCGATCAATTAGCTAAGAGTCGTCCTCACTGGCATTAGAACTTCAAAGGTTTGGACTTTCTGGATATAAAAATTATGTTATAACTTGTTGAATAAAAAGTTTTGTCAAGGGACTTTTTGGTACTTTTAGCTGTAGTGTATAGTGTCAGCTGTGTGTCATTTCCTACTCTTTTAGAAAATATCGTGTATCGAAGAGTCAGATCGACGTCGTGTCATAGTGTAACATCATGTCAATAACAGTGCTTCTCATTCATAGATAATTACTAAAAACTAGATGACTTCAGGTCTCTCGTCAACAGACCACTTATGCATCACCTAATAGATAAACAACTATGGGAATTCTCAAGTTTATAGAGCTCTCACTGCAGCGGAAACTTTTTGCAGCTAATATAACACAATTCGACCTGCTGGATTCGAACCAGCAACCAAGAGGAGTATTCCTCTGCTCTGCCTCTGAGCTAAGGTCGAACAGAGGAATGGACAACTCCTCATGGAAAAGCAAAACAGACATGAGAGGTTGAGAACATATTATAGCACACACATTAAGCCTCTCCGTGTGAACCATGACAAACATAGAGATATGAAGTTATATTGGATTCTTAATCTCCTGGAATGATTCGTAAGCGCTATCAAAGATGAGATATCTTTCAAACAGATGTGAAGAGCTGGGGAAGTTGTGTGACTTGGCAAATGTCTTGGGAAGCTTCAGTAAGGTTGGGTCCGAGTAGCTGATAAAAAATATGAATTCCAAGTTGAGCCACATTGAAAGCTGTGCATGACATTAATTGCTAACAGTAAGCTCAGGGTTGATAAGTAAAGTAACAAGACATTCACCATTTGCAAGCTCAATAACTTATGTGAGTACTTTCGCAACGTACTCCCATATGGGCCATGATGAGAAACAATAATCAGTCCCTCACTCACTCACTCTCTCTCCCTCCCTCGCCATCTTGTTCTCCTATCTCTGGATAGTTACTCCCCTTTCCCCCGTGGCATCTCTTGGCAGTCAAGATCTTTGAATGCACATAAGAACATAAAAAGATTTATTCAAGACCATTGATATATCCCTTCTTCTTTCTCTCTCTAGATCAGTCGTTTTTGCTCTTCAGATGGCATTCCCAATCCAGGATCTTATCTTCCATAGATAGAAGATCCACATGAATATCTTTAATAAATAGGACCATGCTTCCTAAGTCACTTCAATTTGATGCTCTACGACATAGATTGATGACAATGAAGATATACAAGAAGCATTTTGATTTTCACGTTTCTCTTTATCTGTATTTACTCTTTATGTGATGTTTTATCTCTTTGTAATTTTTTTCTGCTACAAATCTATTGCTATAGTGGTATTACTGAAACTGTTAGATCTGATAAGTTAAATACATCATATTTGACTGAAATTTGAGGTTCTTCATCGGCAGTGAATTTTCAGTTAAACTTCTTAGTTATTATGCTTGTAGTAATCAAATCTTAGGTTCATCTTTTACTCTTTCATGTCCCAAGAAAAAGTAGCTGACTTCAAATTCAGAAAACCCAAAAAAAGGAGGGAAAACGGAAATGACGAAAAATCTGTCAAGCTGTGGAACCTAACCAAAACGACCAAACTGCATTAACTTTCATTTCAGTTCAATTTGGTCACGTCACGTAGGTCAACCAGTCTTCTTTTAACTGGGCGAGGGTTGTTCACCAAGCGGAGTAGAACACTAGAACCAAACCAGACAAAACCATTTACACACCTACTTTGGATGCCAGCCTTCGGTAGTATGCGAGCCAATGTTATTGTGGTCCAGAAGTTTTATTAACAGTTTTCACAATAAGATTATTATTGTATCAAGTTATTGAGTTGTTTAGCCCGTAGTTATTTGGATAATATTAGCTGTCGTCCATGCAAATCTTACAAGAGCTGTCTCAGCTATAAATGACGATTGATTTCCCCCCGCCCTCTCATGAACCATTTTACTCTTCTCTATATGCTTCTACCATTACCTTCTCTTCTTTTTTTCTTTTTATAGAGGTAGGAGAATGACCAACTGATGTGTCGTCAACGACGTCAAGTGACAAGGAAAAACTGGCCCTATTCTACCAACAACCAGAAATCAAATTTAACTGCAAAAACTCCAACAAAGGAGCGGGTGGGGAGTGCACCTCTACCATAAGGCAAAATCTCAGGAAAAAATTACAAGAGGGACATCAAAACCTGGTAAATACAGCCTAGACCAACAAAAAAATACAAACTGGGTCAAAAGTATTGACTTAGGTGTTGACTAGGAGTCAGATTCTGTTACCTTCTCTTCATCACCAAAATATTCAAGTTTTGTCTACCAATGTCAACAGTCAAAAGCCTATATAACCAGTAAGGAACCAAAAAGGGGAGAAGAATTCTAAGCACAGTAATATAATTCATTTTCTTTATGTCCAGATAAAACCCACATAAAGCATCAAAGGAAAAAGGGAAGAAAAAAACATCGAACGAGCAAAACACATTTACATGGCAAAGGACAAGGTGCAAATAGCTCCAACCCCTCCCCCCAAGAGAAACAAAAAAAGCAGACAATTGACCCCACTATGGAATAGTGTAATAGCAAGTTAGACAACATAAGAAAGGCCTATAATGGATCATTTTATGGAAGATCAGTTCCAAAACCATATCTGCTATGTACATAAAGGTAAGGATCGGAGAACTCATCTAATGATAATAGAGTTTACGGAAAGTTTTTCAATTTCTTTAGAGTAATTCAAATTCTATTGGTTTGTATGTTATAGCGTTAGTCCTGTTATGACTTATGATCAACTCTGTCATGCCCACTTGACTGGGTTAGTTTCTCCTTATTGTAGTCGCCCTATCTCAGGCTGAATATTAAACTTTTTAAGTGCGAGTCCGCTAGAAGTAATGTTAGGGTTAGGTTTTAAGTTTTTATGTCTCTATCGTGGGTTGGGCATTGTAGGTTGGCCCTTGACTAATGAGGGGGAGCCTTAGGCAACCCTAGGTCGGTCCCATTTTGAACCCTGTGGGTTAGAGAGTTTCAAAGCATTTGGATGGTCAAAAATGTGAATATGTTTGTTTAGGCGGTGGGACCACTTTGATCCAGGCTTCTTTGTCTGGATTTCTGATGAATTTCCTTTCTCCCTGAGCCCTTGTCACTTTTGCAAAGAGGCGGGACATTAAATTGAGACTGGAAAATTCGTTTGAAGAAGTTAGATCTTTAGATGAAAAAGGAGTGGGGGCTTTGAGAGCGGCAGACGCCAAGCCTCGTACATTAAAATCAGAGATTCAGAGGCTTCTTGTGAGCGGGGAAATGAGTTGGAGACAAAAATCTAGGGTGTAGTGGTTGAAGGAAGGGGATAGAAATACAAAGTTTTTTTAACGGACGGCGAATGCTCATAAGTCAACCTGATTAATAAGGTGATTATTAATGGAACTCTCTTGGAAGACATATCGGAATTTAGAAAGGGGATTGCTGGTTTTTATGAAAATCTTTTAAAGGAAAACAGTGAATGGTGTCCTAAATTGGGGAGGGTTTCGTTTAATTCCCTAAATATGGAGGACAAGGATTTCTTGGAGACTTCGTTATCGGAAGAGGAGGTCGTGTCAACGGTTAGAGGGATGAGTGGGGATAAAGCTACAAGGCGGACGGATTTCCCTTGGCCTTTTATCAAAATTACTAGGAGGTTATTAAGGATGACCTTATGGAAGTTTTTCATCATTTTTATGTTCACAAACATTTCGAGAGGAGCTTTAACGCCTCATTTATTACGCTTATTCCGAAGAGGATTGGAGCGGAGGACATCATGGAGTTAGGAGAGGTTTATAAGATTATAGCTAAGGTACTTTCGATCCGTTTGAGGAACGTTATCAGGAAGGTGATTTCAGATTCTCAACACACCTTTGTGGGTGGTCGTCAAATCACCAAAGCGGCGTTGATTGCGAGTGAGACAGTGGATGCGAGGATTAGAAGTGGGGTGCCAGGTTTGATGTGTAAACGTGACATTGAGAAAGCCTATATCATCTTAGCTGGGAGTTCCTAATGTATGTGTTGTCTAGGATGGGTTTTGGGGATAAGTGGAGAGAGTGGATTTTGTTTTCTGTATCTTCGGTGAGATTTTTTGTTTTGATTAATGGTGAGCCGGAAGGATTTTTCTCAAGTTCGAGAGGTTTGAGACAAGGTGACCCCCTATCACCGTGCCTTTTTATCATTATCATGGAAGCTTTTAGCATGATCATGGTGCTTTCAGTAGAGGGTGGATTCATTCGAGGTTTTCGAGTGGGCAGGGATAGACATTCTGAGGTGGTGGTTTAACACTTGTAGTTTGCAGATGATACTCTCATTTTTTGTGAGGCGGAGACCTCCGAGCTTGGTTATCTTCAATTAGGGCTTCTTTATTTTCAAGCTCCTTCGGGTTTGAGTATTAATACTCACAAGAGCAAGATTTTTTCAGTTGGGAGGGTGGAGAACATTGATGCTTTGGCTCTCTTTATCTCGGTTCACCGCTAGGGAATGTCCCTAATAATAAAGACATATGGAACCCGGTGATTGAAATGTTTGAACGTAGGTTGGTCGAGTGGAAGAAACAATGTTTATCGAAGGCGAGTAAGCTCACTTTGATCAAGAGTACCCTTTCTAGCCTTCCCACTTATTTTATGACAGTGTTTTCTCTTCTGGATTTTGTGGTTAAGAGATTAGAGAACTTAGAAAGGGATTTCCTTTTGGAGGGGTCGTCGGAGGAGCGAAATTTTCACTTGGTCAAGTGGGAAATAGTGTGAAATGATTTGAGTGGTGGCAGGTTAGGGATTAAAAAGCTAGATCTTTTTATTCCGCTCTTAAGGGTAAGTGGCTTTGGAAATATTTGGTGGAGAAAGAAGCTTTCTGGAGAAGGGTGGTGGTGGGGAAGTATAGGGAAAGTGATTATGAGTGGGCACCGGGCAAGGTTAGGGCGACCTATGGTTTTGGTGTGTGAAAAGGGATTCACAAAGGGTGGGACCAGTTTAGAAGATATATTTCTTTTGATATTGGAATTGGGGATGCGGTTAGATTTTGGAAAGAAAAGCATTGAGGAGATATGGAGCTTACGAGAGCTTTTCCTAGGTTACAAACATGGCTGTTAGCAAGGAGATTTGTCTTGCATACTATTGGTGATGTCATTGCTTGGAATCCATCTTTTAAAAGAAATTTGCAGGACCGGGAGTTTGATCAACTTCAGCGCTTCTTTGAGTTGTATGCTCAGAAGGTGAAGGGCAATAGAGAGCATTATGTTCTGTGAGAGGGAAATAAGAAGAGAATTTATTCAGTTAAATCGTTCTATCAGAAGTTAAGGAGTACTTACAGCGTTTTCCCTTGAAAGACTGTGTGGAAGAACAAGGCTCCAGCAAGAGTAGCAAGAGTATCTTTTTTCATGTGGGAAAAGTAAGCACTTTTGAGCTGCGATAACTTGCGGGCCACGAAGAACATTTACGTGAATTGGTGTTATATGTGCAAAGTGGATGGGGAGAGTATTAACCATTTTGCACTGCTAGTTGCAAAGGAGTTATGGGATTTTATTTTGAGACACTTCCGGATGTCTTGGGTGATGTCAAGTTCTGTCAAAAAACTTCTTCTTAGTTGGTCGTTGTACAAAAGAAGGAGGAGAAATAGCTTTTGGGATACGATTCCTTTCGTAGTCACATGGAACATTTGGAAGGAGAAGAATCGCAGAGTTTTTGAGAATGTAGAGACGAGTGTTAATAATTTAAAAGAGTTATCTTTTCGGACTCTATTCTTTTGATGTGGCGAGTCGAGTGTGCCCGTTGGTAATCCTTCTGTAATTTGTATGCAGCATCTCTGTTTGATAGTTTGCTAGTTGGATTGTATGTGTACTTCCCATGTACATAGGACGCGTCACCTGTTTTGATGCTTGTCTATATATATTCTTACTTATCAAAAAAAAAAAGGATCATGAACCATATTGTCGATCCGATGCTAAGAATAGAAGGACCATAAGAGTAAGGGTGTATAGGGATCTAGATCTCCCTTCGGCACCAAGTGATTGCTATGCCACGAAACAATTAGGATGTCAATCTCATGCTAGTCCCTAGAAGTTTGTTCACTAGTGTCTCCATTTCTACCTTCCTCATTTTCAATTAGGCCAAGTTCAATTCAAAGATGAGCAGGGCGGAAATCCCCTGATTCTTTCTCCTTTCCTAGTCTCCCCTCCCTTCATGATCGTACTTTGCAATTTGCATCTTAAAGAAGGTTGTACCTTCTTTTGGAATTTGAACTTTTTGGTATTCATAGTCATCTGAGTCTTCGTTAGCACTTTACTTCCTGTCCTAGTCGACGTCATTGGGCATAATGTGTATCTTCTTGCAATATCTGGTCAGGAATCCCACTTTCTTCCATCTCCCATCCTTTTCATATGGCCAAGTACCTCTAAGCTCAAGGTTTTCTTGTGGTCTCACATGCTTGGGAATTTGAAGACAAGTGATCAAAGACATAAGCACAGCCATGTAAGGTTGTACATTCACATGAAAATGTGTTACATGCATATGTCAATGCAAGATTAATGCCCACCCCTTGCTGCATCATACCTCCTTTTTGTTAGTACCAGGGAATTGTGGTGTATCCTTCCAAAACATGCCTCCTTTTGATAGTATCCAGGGAATCCTGGCTGTATCCTTCCTAAGGTCAAAAAGCTACTTCTAACTTATTTTATGGTTTGGGAGTCGTAACAAGTAAGTGTCATAAACTTTTGGGGCATCGTGATGCATTTGAGTCTCGTTGGGTCCTGGACTGAGAAAAATAAATGGATCCATGACTAAGAAGAATTTGAGGGTATATTGGACTGAAAAGAGTACTAGAATAGTAGAATCTTCATATTTCAGTATCTTCCCCCCACACACACACACACACAACACACAATTAGAGGAATAAAATGGTGGTTGTCTTATTCCCAAGCTTAGTGTGGGGAGTCTCAAAGCCATAGCTCATTCATGAGTTAGTTTTGTCTTCCTTGAAGGCTCGGACACACACACACACACACAGAGTCCCAACAAAAAGATATCAAGTCCAAAAGATAACTTGATTACTTAACAAAAACAGGAATTTGAGAGCTAATTGACAACATATTGGTAATTTCTCCTTTCAGCAGTAAACATAAATCTTGAACTTGTTAACGTTTACTGATTAAGGCTCGAAGAAAAATGCTTTGCAAATTGTATCAACTGAAGACAAGGGAGGACAATAAAAACTTTCCAACAGCCTCCAATTCTCATGGTGGAAGACATAAGCAGAACAACCTCAATATATAGCAATCTTTGGCGGTACAGGACATTTCAGCAGCCTCATCTTCAATTTTGTTTCATGATTTGAGTAATCCTTTAATTGCCTTGATCTAGTAATTAATTTCTTCACTACTAGATGTATATTTGCTTCTTGAAGATATATCCAATATATTGGGCAAGAAAAGAAAAATTACCTCCATGGCTGGTTCGATGGATCCCAACACTTTCCTGCAAAAATGAGGTTTAAAAATTATTTTCAACTGTACCACAATTTAAAGGCAATATAGGAGGACTGCATCTTTAAGGATAATAACTAAATAAGTAAAAATGTATATCAGATCCTTTCCCTCAGGAACTTGATTTGAAAACACTGCTTCGCATCTATTCTAGTGTTGCACATGTTTCACAGAACAAAGACACCAAATGGAAGAATAAGAAAAACCAATGCATGGAACACCTTGAAAGCAGCAACCTCCGACGTTCTTTCAGTACAACATGGTCAAGATCATCAAGGAAGACCTCACGAATCTCAGTACTTGTTGCATTCTCTTGCACATTGGCATTAGAAGATACAATTAGACAGGTCTCTAAAGAACCCATTGAGTTGTTTTCAGTATTCTCAGCCTCCAGTTTGACAGGATATTGCGACAACACTGTATGTTGGAGAGAAAACCCAACAGTGTCGCTGACTTTCCCCACTTCAACAATACCAGCATCAACTTCACCAAACTTCATTGTAATCAAAGCTGTGTCATTATTTGCATCAGTCTCCATTCTATTGCATTCTCCCAGTCCACCTGCATAACACAGCATTTTGAAGGTAGGGGGTAAAGGGAAGCAATTGAAGCAGGACCTTTTTATAAGTAGCTGCAGGAATAACTGCAGAGAACTCGAGAAATAACTTTTTCAAGAATTTTACCATGGTTACTATGTTCTGATGAGACTCTATCAGACATCCCTTTCCAAGTGCTGCAAGCAGAATGAGTAACCTGCAAACACTTTATTCATATAATCTAAACGGGGATAAGAAACTGACACATAGCATACAACCTACAAATAACAGACTAATTGGTATTTTATACAAAGGAAGAGGGTAAGTAGCAATAGCAAGATCTTGGTAACAATCTCCTGGCCTACGAAAAGGTTGCAAATCTACAATCTTTTAATTTATTGGCTCTACCTCTAAGCTGCAGTCGAACAATTACATTATGTAGGCAAAAATCTTACAAGCTGCCTCTTCTTGGGTCAAGGCACAAACTATTAACCGAGACCAGATATGTAAATGATGGTTTGCATCCATCTTCACCCAACTACTTCCTACCCAAAAATGTATTGATCTAAGCCTGTTAGACCTTTTTCTCTTATTCTGCTATGGGCTACTCGTGATGCTCTCTCCTACAACATGCCTAACATGACAAGAGGAGTGGTCTATATACATCTCTGCCCTTCCAATACAGCAAAAGCTGCCAAAAGTTACTCAGTATCAAGCTAACCACTAAAGTTCTAGCA
This sequence comes from Platycodon grandiflorus, assembly GCA_016624345.1. Taxonomy (NCBI): domain Eukaryota; kingdom Viridiplantae; phylum Streptophyta; class Magnoliopsida; order Asterales; family Campanulaceae; genus Platycodon; species Platycodon grandiflorus. The sequence continues at coordinate 15,751,224 of CM028367.1, read as the reverse complement.
GGTGTCTGGTTCACTACTTCGAGTAACAGCATAACAAAGAGGAGATCAATTACGACCGATTTGTAGTTGAGACTTAAGGCTATCCAACCATTCAATTTGGATGGCATAATTTGTGGGATTTTATAGCAGCAAGCACTATATGGCTTGGATCCATAGTCCATCCAATTTCCAACAGGTAAAACAGGAAGAACAACATCAGGTAGTGATATGATCAGGTCAGCTCCTTCGTCAATATCCCTCTATTTGACACCATCATAAATTTCTCAAAGACAAATTAATTTTTTATGATGATAGCAAAATCACCAGTTATCCACGATGCATATAGCAATTATCAATAAATGGTGCAGCGGACCACGTCAAATATATTTACACACACATATATATAGGGGCAGGGTACGATCTAATCAACCAGATTATAATACCAAAAGCTACAGCTAGAAAAACAAATATATATAACACTACAAAAGCAAGAGCATACAAATAATAGATATGAACATCACGGTAAGAAAACAGCAGACAATCTAGGTAAAATAAAGGGAAAAATATTGGAAGCAGATTGCAAATTATTAAGATTAAACTCGTAACACCTAGTTCTTGATCTGCATTCCATTCTCAAACTTTATGCCAATTCAGATCAGGCAAAATCCCAAAACATATAACTAAACCAATAATTTTGCAAATCTAAATGCAATCAACAAGCCTCGACATGACAGCGAACTCATAGTGCTGTTAACAATCAAGAACATGAAACCATCACATGAACTAAAGTACCTGGGACTCAAAGTGCTCATCCTCCTTTTTCGCATAAACATCAATTATGGGCCTGCATATATAACATGAAAACATGGGTACTAAAAAGACAACCTACAATCTCTCCGGAAGTTATTACTCCTTCCATTCCATAAAAAGAGCCCTACTTTGACTTTTCAAAATCATTTTGACCAATTTTTAGATAGATTTGACATACATATATTTAGTTTTACAGAATAAAACTATAACCTCATAAACTACATAATATAATCTACAACCCACAAACTTTATAATTCTGAAAAAGTAGACAAATGCATATCAAATCTTCAAAAGACAAATGGTCAAGACAACTATGAAAGTCAATCTACCAAATTCCAAAATCAATTTGACAAATTCTTAGGATTAATATTTTCCGTACAGCTATTTACTATCAGTAAAAGAAAATAATCTTAGTGAATAACAAAAAAAATATTTAAAGAACCACAAATTTTTAATATAGAAAATGCATATTAATTCATCTCAAATCTTCATTAAGAAATTAGTCAAGCTGCCTCTTCGAAAATTCAACAGCAAGACTCATTTTATGTAACTGACGTAGCCTAAATCAATGATGTGAGAATCAAAAACTCACGTTTTGGAGGCATCAAAATCTTCAAATTTCTTACTAGCGAGTAGCATTTTCAAGCGTTGCTTCAACGGAACACGATCATGTTCCTCGGACCACAAGCTTTCACGGGCTCCATTCCGATCGAAATCAGCCAATTCAGCCATTCCTCCTAACAGAATTCACAATCAACTTTAACGATAGATTTTTCTATCCACTGGTAACGAATTCTGTTCGATATATACACAACCAATTATGTACACAAACAAAAAGTAAATTTCTAAACCCTAGAGAGCTATCAAAATCCATACAACGACATAGATGTGATAGAGAGATAAACCTTGAATGTGTGTGCTTGGTTCCGAATTTGGCGCGGAAAGATGGAGGTTCAAACTTGTCATGATATCGCCATTGTTTGTTTACTGGCACGCGAAAGGGAAGGGTAGAGAGTGATAGGGAGGGAATTGGTCACTCACTCCCGCCTTTGTGGCTCTCTGTGTTGGAAGGCGCAGAGTTTGGGTAGGCCCCAGGTGAGTCCAAATCATCGGAGCGACTGTGTGCGCTATTTACGTACCTTTTTATTAATAATTTTAGAGTTGTTCGATTGGGTAAATAGAACATTTTAAAGGGGTTCAGTAAGTATTGATTAAATATTTTAATAATATTTTTATAATAATTGAATAAAGGGTAAATAGTTTAAATTTTATAATGATATTTTTGTAATAATCAAAAGGAATGTGAATAACAATTCTCATATTTTAATTTAGCCTAGTAATATATAAGATGGCACACACAAGTGTTACAGGAGATTTGAATTCTCGGACGGTGTTTTTTTCCCCTTTCTTGACCTCGAGTGTTTATTTTTATACTCCCTTCATTTTAAAATATTTCACTAAAGGAGTTTACTTTTAAAAATTATCTTTAGGATTTTATAATTTTTCATTTTTACTCTTCACTTGTGTTGTAAACATCTTAGTCGTGCTTAAATATTTTTATAATTATCACCAACTCTGATGACACTAATATATTTATTAATTATTAGACTTTTCAAACATTCACTCTTTGGGTGAAACGGATAAAGTATAAGTTTATTAATTTGATTTTTGACACACATAATGTCTTAGTGTATATTTCTAATATTATATATGTGTAGACATTAAGAACATTAACGTAGATGTACTACTAAAATACTTTAAAAGTCAACTTTTTTGTTTTTAGTGAAAAAATAAAACTGGGCACTCATTTAGGGACAGATAGAATACAACATATCAAAAGTGTCAAAATTTCTATGAAAAGTATCAAAAATTCTATGAAGGTAACAAAATTGTTATAAAGAATATTATATTTTCGAATTGTGAAAATGGAGGTTCTTCTCCTGCCTCTGATGGATTTTTCGGCTATATGATTTGGCCTTGTTCAACTCAAAAAAGGTAGGTTTAACAAATAAATATAGTTTTAGTTTCGAAATTAAGTCAATTTTTTGCCACTTAATGTTCATCTCATAAGCTTAAGAAAACGGCTTGTGTGCATCTTTGTTCTACCAGCGACTTTTGATCATGAATTCGTCTATGCCTACTACAACCTAGCCGGCGCCTACTCACTGCCATTCACTCCGTATCATCGGTTCAGAAGAAGAGTTAAGTCACTGCCACTACTAATTGCCACCTTATCAAAGTACTCCTTCATTGTAACCACAATCTTGGCCAAATCTCGGTGTCGCGCGACACCACCATTTCCATATTTCGTTCTAGTGTTCACCTAGTCGATGGCCTAGCATTATCTGTACCATCTCATATGGTGGTCGATATTGGTCTTAGGTATCAGTATGAACTAGAGATTTAAAATTCGACTGGATCCTCATCTCAGTGCTTGGAGCCTCTATCGAGCTAATCTTTTCCAATATGGAAAGTTTTCAAATTGCTTTGCTTCCAAAAGTTTTTTAGTTTGAATCCTGTTTTGCAAGTGTTGTACAAATTTTAGTGTTCATATTTGTGCTCCATATAGGTTAGTTTCGCGTAATGACAATGTTACGAATCAAACTTTTTTGCAAGTTAATATTGGTTAGTAGCTAACTAGTTCATGAATAGGGGCGTGTTAACCCTTTTCAGGCATCTCTGATGCACTTGTACCATTTGATTAGCCAATCCCATGGATGAACTTATTTCATACGTATTAATTCCAAGGATGCACCATTATGACTTGATATGTATTGTGCTGTAATTTCGAATGGCTTCCAATTTGATGACTTTAGGTGATTCTGGATGATTTTTCAATGGACTTGGATATAAAGGGACATAGTTGAAAATATGTCATATGTGAACAATAATATTGTAGATGATACATCATAAGTTAATGGGTTTTTTGTTTATTTAATTTAGGCAAATATATATTTGGGTCACCTAACTATCCACAAAGTTGCAATCCGGCCACCACAACTTCAAAAATATTATTCTTGCCACTATACTATCGTTTTCTTGCAAGCATACCCAGTTTTTTACGGGCGTTAGACTCAGACGTTAACTTTGAGTCAAATCTCTATGTTGCCCTTCAATATTGTCAATTGTACCCTTTTGAAGTATTATACCCTTTTAATGGTCACCAGACTGAATGACATGGACGAGAGACTTCACTTCATCATCTTCTCTGACATCAGCTTCCATAAGTCTTCGCAGCTGCTCTTCATCTTCATCTCTTTTCCTTTGATTCAATCTTGAGTGGGTACGAGATATCATGGTTAGAAGGGTCGTCTTTATCAACAGGGAACAATTGGGTTGCATCCTATTGACAAAAACCTTGTGAGTGTAACCTTAGGGTTGCCCTACTGACATCCAGGACTGAAAAAAACATAAGACGCAGATTCATTCGATGCCCTAAATATATGGTAAGTAATTTCGCCATCATTTTTTTATTTGTAATTTTTAATTTTTTTGTGTCATAAAAACCCTAATTTTACTTCTCTGTTATTTCTATGTTTCTTCTCCTTCTTATAGGATGCAATCCATGACTGTGGTTTCTATGTGTGGATTGATGACAAATTTACAAAGAGGTCGGTGGAAGTGATCAATGATTTGAAGAAAGTGATCAAGAATTTAAGAGGAAGTAAATATGATTTCAAGGAAGAACACATGTTGAAGGATGAGTTAGACAAGCTGCGAAAGGACTGTGCCAAGAAAAAGGAGAAAATTAGGAGGTTGAAATATAGTCTTGGACAATCTGGTAGAAGGGAAAAAGTTTATCTTTTGGCCATAATCATCTTGATGATTTTCAATAGTGTCTTACTGGCATCATATTTCAAATTGGATGTAAATGGCAAAATGTTAATGCCTTAGTTGATTTTAAGATTGTGAACATAAAATAATGTATGTTGTGCTACTATCAATGAAATTCTGTCTTATTATTGTTTATTGGCTCAAATATGTTTCATCTTGTCCCAGCTTTCAATTATGTTTGATTCAGTCCAATTTTCAATTCAAAGACATAAAGACAACACAAACCATATAACCCAACACGGCTCACATTCCATAACTTGGCTGACAAAGACAACAACTATCACATTGGTTATAACTTGGCTCACAAAGACAACAATATGTATACTATAACTGAACTGATTGTTAATACAAATTGTCAACAATATAAACTTGGCTCTTGGCTCACATTAGCACATGCCATAACTTGGCTCCCAAAATATACCAAACCAAGTCAGTTACAATACCAAAAATATCTACTTGGCTCACATGAGCACATGCCATAACTTGGCTCACAAAATATACCAAACCAAGTCAGTTTCAAAATACCAAAAACATTTACTTGGCTCACATTGGCACATGCCATAACTTGGCTCACAAAATATACCAAGTCACAAGACAATATCAATCCAGCCAGTTACAAAAGTACCAAATTAGTTATAAATATACCAAGTCATTTATAAAAAGTCAGTTACAACTTGTATCAATCCAGCCTTGATTTTTTCTGTTTGCTGACTCATTTGTTCCTTATCTTGCTATACACTTTTGAAGGCCTTGGTTCAGTAAGAGTCTTTGGTCTTGGCCTCTTAGGAACAACCTCCCCCCTTGCAACAGCTTCCTTGACCTGCTTGCATGTCTTGGTGTTATACCCCTTTTTCTTTACAAAACCTACAAGTCACAGCAAAAAGAAATTTAAGTACAACAGTTAAGAATTACTAAAAAATCAGGGGTATTAAAAGTAATTTAAGTACAATAGTTAAAATAGCAAAACAAATTTGCTTACCTACAAGTCATTTTTTTCCATACTTAGTCAAGTTGTTAGGATCTTGCTTTTTTCCCTCATTAGGGTCTTTAACCATACGTTTCTTTGGTCTTCCAGACATCTTTTTGTTTGGGGGTGGTTGAAGATGCTGTCAAGTTGATGCTGACCATTGATTTTCACCAGTGATAGGATTTAGAAGATGAGAGTAGATACTGACAAATGTCTCCTTCTTGTACTGGATCACCTTTCATTTTGTAGATGGCACCCATGGCATGAATGCAAGGAATACCACTTAGGTCCCATTCTCTACAATAACAACTCCTTGGTCTCATGTTAACACCAAATGAATCATTCACATGCTTAACCTCAAATTCATCACCAACATTGAATACCACAGCCCAATTTTTTACATCTTCCTTATATTTCTCCATCCTCTTCCTAATCCTTGGACAAATAATGTGTGAATACTTTGAAATCCACTCCTTTTTCTTTTGAATCCTCACCATCATAGCCAATCTGATCTCCTCAAGGATATTTATTAGAAGTCGTGTCTTTATAGCTAAAATATATTCCCCTCCCTTGTATATCTTCCTTCAATTGCTGTACATGTGCCTAGCACACATTCTGTGATCAGCATTAAGCAATAGGCTAATAATGGCAGGTAACAGTCCCTACAAACAATAGCAAGATGTTATATAAATGGCATTCAAAAAAAAAATTAAGTACTACAATATCCCCATGAAATATCAAATGTGTTACCTTTTGTTGATCTGAAATGATATTCCATTCAAATCCATCTCTCATATCAAGGTTTTCAATCAAATTCTTAAGAAACCAAGTCCAATTTTCCTTGTTTTCCACCTGAACTACAACCCAAGGTACATCTGATTATTGGCATCCTTAGCAACTGCAGACAACAACTCCCCCCTTTTATATTCCTTTTAAGAATGTTCGATCAATCCCCAACATTGGCCTACAAGTCTCCATAAATGTTATCTTAACTTGATTAAAACAGACATACATTCTCCTAAAAAAAGACCCTTGGATGGGATAGGGCTCACATGTTCAATGATGATAGAACTATTAGAATTCCTTGTTTCTAACTCATCCTTATAACTCCATAGCTTAGCATAATGTTCAGTTAGTGAGCCATCGAGGTATTCCAATGTTTTCTTTCTTGCCCTGCTGCACATGCATTCACTGACTTTAACCTCAAACTATTTTAAAACATCAGCTCTCATATCTGTCAACTTGTAAGAAGGGTTTCTTCTAATTCAAGGAATTCTTTGGCAAAAACTTAGAACTAATGTGCCTGTTCTTAAAAGCCATCCCACATTTATGTTCAGGGTTATATGATGTAATTTTCCAGAACTTTTTCTAGTTCAATCCAGCCCAAACTCTCTAAGGGCATACTGCTGAGTTCATGCACACTCTAGATACCCTCAACTTCTTATTCCTGATCCATTTAATGTCATACCTATTATCTAATCCATATTTGACCACTACTTCCTTAAAGATTTCTTATGTTTCAAACATCAGCCCAAGTTTTAACTGCACATTTTTCATATCCGTGTTGGCATTGAAAATTGGATATTTCAAACCTTGCTTCCTACTCAAAGTATACATTTTTCCATGGAACATGTTGTCATCATGATCTTCATCGCTATCAGAACTATCAAAACTCATTTCAGGCTCAACTTAGTCACCTGCTAGTGGCTCAACTTGGTTACCTGCTGGTATTGTATCTTGTTTGTTGGGGTATCCTGACAAGATCAATATCTCTATAATCTCTCTTCTTTTTTTCTTAACATTCAACCCAACAACCCTAACTTGCACAAGCTTATCATCACTATCAATGAGATCATCTTAACTTACTCAGGGTTCTGCACTGCATCCCTCATCTTCAACCTCATGTGGATATACAGATGCAATATCCATATCATGACTCATATCAGGCTTAAGGTGATTGATTTGAGGCTCATGGTGACTTATATCAAGCTCAGGGTGATTGATTTGAGGCTCATGGTGACTCATATCAGCCTCGTGGTGATTGATTTGAGGCTCAGGGTTATCAATTTCAGGCTCAGGGTTATTCATTTCAGGCTTAGGGTGATTCAATTCAGGCTTAGGGTGACTCAAACCAGGCTGTGTGTTATTCATCTCAGGCTCAAGGTTATCCATTTCAGGCTCAGGGTTATTCATTTCAGGCTCAGGGTGATTCAGTTCAGGCTCAAGGTGACTCATATCTGGCTCAGGGTGATTCAATTCAGGCTCAAGGTGACTCATTTATGGCTCAGGGTGATTCATATCAGGTTCAACTTAACTCATCTCTGGTTCATCTTGACTCATCTCATGCTCAGGGTGACTCATTTCAATCTCATCATGCCACACTAACCTACCAACCTTAGAAGTCTCAGGATTACCAACATTTTTATCTACAGCAATCACTGGTTTATCAACACCATGCTTAACATACATGTATACAAACCCCACATCCTTAAACTCATGCACCATTCTTAAAACCCCAGCATTAGTATCTATTGCAATCAGTACCTTATCAATGGTTTTTTAAGGTAACCTATTCCATATTTGCTTCACATTTCCATACTTCAAAAGAGATCTAACATACTTCTCAACCTTGAAATAATTTAAAGTATTCAAATCAACTTCAGGAATAAAGTCTACTGTTCCTCCCACAACTTCAATTTCCTATCAACCTTACGAAATGTCCCCCCATGTAACAAAAATATACCAATTTCATTTTTATCCATTCTGCATATATATAAACAATGGAACACTATCACAATTGCATTTATATGTATATACGTACATATCAAAACCCAGGTCTTCATCTTCTTCAGAAAATCAAAACCCAGTAGTATACCAAGTCAAGGCACGATCTATTTTCTTTTCAAATATCCACTTAACTGTAGACATTCAGAATTCGTACCCCTATATTACAATTGTCCAATAAATATTATTTTATTTACAAAATGGACTAAAACATTTTATATACAATTAAAGGGTGCAAAACGTAAAAGAAGATGATTCCAAGGTTGAAACAAAAAAGGAAGAACTTCAAGGTACAAAAATTAAAGAAAATTGACGAAGAACCTGAAGCATAAAGAATGAAAGATGAAGACTCAAAGTGTAAAAACCAAATCAAGCTTTGATGCATCGTATCGTTGTCTAGTGCGCCACGCACCAAATGCTGTACTCCTCCTCTGCAAGTTTGCCCGATGTCGACGTGCGAGATATTTTCTTCGGCAAAACTTGGTCACCAAGCTGAAAGGAAGCTTCCTAAATTAATTGGGGATAGGAGTAATCATCAAAATATCTCTCTCAATCCCTCCTATATATACTCCACTCTATCTTTGAGAACTCACGGGAGCTCTCTCTCTCTCTCTCTCAAACAAACACACATACTCACTCACACACTCTCTGTATCTCTCTCTCTCACATACACACATATGGGGGTTCTCCTCTCAAACTTCTCCCCTGGGCAATTGATCAAGAAAAACACACACACACACATAGTGTACTCCCTCCTTGAACGGCAGTGAGCATACACACACACAAAACAAAAAATGTAAGTCTTTCTTTCCTCATATCGGAAGCAGGAGAAGCACAACGATCAAGCTACAAACTAACTTGATCAAACCACGAATCAACAACCTAGAACTTTGCTCGAATCTCAGTAAAACGACAGAAGGTAAATCCTTTGGTTTGTTAGATTTTAATTTGTATTTGGATGTATAAATAGCTCAAATTAGTTGTATACATGTAAATGTACAAGCTTTGATGTGTTTAATATGTAAATACATGTGATATATCCATTAAATTCAAGTTTCGAAGCTTCGTTGTTCATTTTTGTTCATTTACAGTATGCTTACGTTTAATTTTTGGTTAATTGTTTAGCTTCGTTTTGTGATTAAACTTGTATATTATTGTTAATCATGTTGTAATACATGTTAATACATGATTTTATGTGAGCAAAATAAGTTTAAAAGCTTGAAATCTCAACCCAAAAGCTAAATTATAAGTTTCTGTTCTTGAAAAAAAATGCACCATTTGGTGCGCAGGTGCCCCATAGGGTGTGTCGCGCACCAAACTCTGCATACTCCTCCTGTGCGTTGTGCACAATAAAGGATTTTCAGCTTGGGCCTCTGCCGTTGGGCCTGTCCATTGTGGTTGGCCCATTGTGTTTTTATTTTGTTTAATTGATGTTTATATATATATATATATATATATATATATATGTATGTAAAGTATTAAAATAAATGTTTTTTGTATAAAAATTCTCTTTTTGTTATTTTCATTAAATAAATATGTATTATATTTGTTTATTTTGTAATAAATAAAGCATATATACATTTTATAACGTAAACGGAGATATAAATTTCCGTGATCCATTTTCTGTTCCAATTACACTGTATAACAAACCCGTAGCATTTAAATTTGAGCATGTAATTATAAGAGACCAAAAGGGCGAGTTGGGTGCCTAACACCTTCCCAACTCGTAACTTAGCCTCCGAACCCACAATCTCAATTTTTCTCTCGTTTTCTATATAAACGAGGGTGGTGACTCTGTATTTTTATATAAATGTGTCTTTGCACATTTATTACATTTTTTTGGGAGTCCAGAATGAGGCCCAGGATCGGATCGGGGTGCTCACAGTGGCGACTCTGCTGGGAATGATATTTCTTTTTAAAAGAGAAAAAAAGAGAGGGCTAGACTTATTTTTTATACATGATTGCATGCTCACATATTTAAATATTGCGAGTTTGTTTTATTTTCGTGACATAGTTAAAAGTTACATGTGTTGTTTATTTTTATAATATAATTAAAGTGTTATATGTTCATTTTATTTGTGTAGCATATAAATGTTATGTGTATTTGTAGACACCCAGAATACGTACCCCACATTATGCCAATTGTCCTATAAATAATTGCTTATTTATAAATGAACTAACACTTGTTTTTATGATTATTTTAGGGAAAAAAATATCCAACAGGACTAACGACGTCCAACAAACACCAACAACTTCAGTTAGATCAACATCAAGGGTCAAATCTGAAGATATAAAGCTTACAGGGTGCAAAACATAAAAGAAGATGATTTCAAGGTTGAAAAGTCAAAGGAACAACTTCAAGGCACAAAGATTAAATAAAATTGACGGGGGACCTGAAGCATAAAGAATGAAACATGAAGATTCAAAGTGTAAAAACCAAATGAATGCTTTGGTGCGCCACTTCCTCTCCTTGTGCGTCGTGCACCAAAAGCTGCAAAGCTTTGGTGCGCCGCGCACCAAACCAAACACTGCCTCACAAGTCAAGCCGCCGGCTGCTGAAGACTTTGAAGGTAAGAACGAAGCTTCCTCCTTGCTTGGCTCCGAGAGTGTAACACAAATATCTCTCAAACTCTCACCTATAAATACACTCTCCCTTTCAAAGGAGAACACACTCAATTCTCTTAGCTCTCTCTTCCTCTCTCTCTCTTTCTCACGGTAGAAAGAAAGAAAAGAAAAAGAAAAGAAAGAAAAGCTCTCTGCTCTCTCTCTTGCTCTCCCTCAACCCGAGAAAACAAACAATTCTCTCCCTAGGTAAATTTCCCACACACAAACACACAGTGTTCTTTGAACACACTCAATGTCAAAACGTAAGTCTTCCTTTCCTCGTATCAGTAGTAGTGGAAGCACAACGGTCAGGCTATGAGCTAGCCTGATCAAATATAACACAACGGCCTAGAACTTGGCTTGAATTCTGTAAAATGACAGAAGGTAATCCCTTCGGTTCGTTATTTTATTTATCTGTTTCAATATGTAAATACGTTGGATAATTTACAAATGTATATATATTTATTTCGGTACATTTGATATGTAAATACATGTATCATATTCATTAAATGCAAATATCGAAATGTCCATTCTTATTTATATATAATTGATATTATATATATATATATATGTATGTATGTAATATTTTAAACTAAAATACTCATTTTAGTTATTTCCATTAAATATAAGTATATATTATATTTTGTTTCTTTTGTAAATAATAAAGCATGTATAAATTTTATAACGTAAACGGAGATATAAATCTCCATGATCCGTTCTCTTCCGTCACGTAGTATAATAAAACTGTAACATATAAATTCGAGCATGCAATCATAAGAGACCGAAAGGGCGAGTTAGGTGCGTAAAACCTTCCCAACTCGTAACTTAGCCTCCGAACTCACAATCTCAGTTTTTCTCTCGTTTCCTATATAAACGAGGGTGACGACTCTATTTTAAATATAAATGTGTTGTGCACATTTATTACACATTTTATTTCGGGAGTCCAGAGCGAAAAGGCCCAGGAACGATCTGCGGATCGGGGTGCTCACAGTATGCATTTTTGGTACATAATTATGTTACCACGTACATACTTTGTTCATACTAACCCCTGCATGTACAAATTCATTCATTCATTATTTGTACATTTATTTGGCATTGATGTTAATTATTCATTTGTATATTCATTATTTATTCATTTATGTCTTTTATTTTGGAAAATATGGCACAAATATAATAGTTAAAAATATGATAGAATTCTCATTTTCTTTTCTATTTTTTTTCTCTCTCTTCCCTCTGGACTTCAAACCCTCGAGTTGTGGTTGTGTTTCCTTTCTTGTAATTTTTAATTGCTAATAAAACATAACCCACATCACATGAATCAAAGAAAAATAAATTTTAACGATTAAATATTGTATAAAGGGAACCGACCCCTTGTTTTTTTCAGGGTGTCTTGCTTGGCTTCGGGCACTAGTAACTAGACATTGACGATGCATCCGGCCCAAAGGTTACGATTTCAAAGCTAGTGTAAAGTAGGTTCTGATCAGTTGGTAAGAGCATCCATAGTGGTGATTCCCAATACCACACTCTAAACACCTCGTTTTCTATTCCAGTTTTACTTTTTCAACACTCTAAAAAATAATTCACTCCAACAAACACCCTCTATACAACATTCTAAAAATTAAATCTCTCTCTCATCTCAACTAACAAACCTAACTACTATTCTATTTTCCCTCTTTTTTATTTCTATTTTCTCACCACAATAAGAATAAAATACTTTATATTTTAAATTTCAGGGCAAACTACACAAATGGTCCCTGTAGTTTTAGGCATTTTTGCAATTGGTCCTTACACCTCGCAAATGGTCCCTGTACTAAGACATTGTACCAAATTGGTCCTTCCGTCAAACTCTGTTAATATTCTGCCGTTAAGTGCTACCACGTGCCACACACATGCATATGTGGATGGGTAAAATAGTCATTTGACCTTATAAAGTACAGGGACCAATTCTGAAGTATAAATTCAAAAGGTAAATACGCTACCTTCCAACTGTCAGTACGTTGATGAACTGAACCTCAAAAGTCGTTTGAGGGTTTTGAGGGTTTTAGGTCGCCATTGAAGCAATTTGCAGACGGTTGATTTCGATTCCAGTAATGGCGTGGATGCAGAGGAAAAGAGGAGTAGTTTGGGATGTTGAAGATATGTATTGTAAGTATACTTCTTTTTATTCGCAATGGCGTGGGTTTGACTGAAAAAGGGTTTTTTTTTTTTTTTTTTTGGTGGAAAATGCAGACCTGTACACAAATGGTCCCTTTGTTTGTCTCTCTGTCTATAAAATGTTATTTTGCTTCGAAAACATAACTTTTTTGTAAAATGTGGGTTTATATCCTGTTTCTTTTAACTCCTTTATCTGTTGCTTTTGGTCCCTGTATCACATTGCTTGTTTGTGCATGATTTTTGAGAGACTTACTGTAATAGTCAATTCCAGAGCCTTTGTAGTGTGTGTAGTAGTTGAAACAAAAATAGGACATGTGGGTCCCATGTGTTTGGATTTAGTTCTTATCTGTGTTGTGTTGTTGCATTTACTACAGATCCTAATTCGATTGGTTCAAGATTGAGCTACACCATGGTGGAGAGTTTGATTACATTCCACATAGGGTTTATAATGGGGATTAATCGATTATTTTGACTTTTGTCATTCTGATTTGTTGTCCATTCAAGAGATAAACAAAATGATTAGAGGGCTTGGTTATGATGGGATTATGTTTTATCATTATAAGGTTCCAACTTTGGACCTTGAATTTGGGTTGAGAGCTTTAGGGACTGATGAGGACATGATGACTATTGCCCAGATAGGAAAGAAACATAAATTAATTGAGGTGTACTTAGAACATGGTGCCACTTCTTGTGATGATTTTTTTATGGAACCAACACTGAGAAGCTCTGTAGTTATTGAGGAGTTGACTGGAGATGAGGGTGAAGGAGTGGGTGAACAGAGTAAAAATGGAATGTGTCAGAAGATCATAGAAAAACACTGAATCAGTTGTTACTAACTTATAATTTGGATGAACTTGATGAAGTTGTAGCTCATTTAGAAACTGAATACCAAGTTGAATTGAGAGAAAAAGAACACAACAATATATATGGTACATCAGATTTGCATGAGGTTGAGGTTGAGCAACAACATGGTGGTGATAATGCAGAGTTTGAAGCTGAGGTTGGGGTTGAACAACATGGTAGTGATAATGTAGAGTTTGAAGATGATGCTGAGTTTGAACAACAACATGGTAGTGATAATGCAGAGTTTGAAGCTGAGGTTGGGGTTGAAGCTAATGATGCAGAGCTAGAAGATGAACAATCTGAGTCTGATGATGATTATAATCAATATATGGACCCTGAATTTGATTGGTCTGGTGATGATAAAGATGATGCTGAGTTTGAAAATAACATTGACAGGGCAGTTGAATGGGCTGGTGTAAAACATAAGAAGGGGAACACAAAAATATTTGATGGTGAAGAACTAGATTTGGAGTCTGACTATGCATCATCTGATGACTTATGGAGCAGGGGAAGCTCTGATGATGATGGTGATGGGCACAGAGTCAGTCACAGAGGATTAGACTTTCAGCCTGAAAAAAAAATGAGAAATCCACAGTACAAGTTGTCTTTGAGGTTTTCAAATGCAGAAGAGGTGAAAATGGCATTAAAAGAATACTCAATAAAGAATAGGAGAGATATTCATTTGGTGAAAAATGACAAAACTAGGGTTAGGGCCAAGTGTAGGGGTACCAAGTCATGTCCTTGGGTTATACATATTCCACCTAGGCAGTTTGAGAGCACTTGGGAAGTGAAAACTTTTGTAAATGTCCATACCTGTAGCCCCACCTACTCAAATAAATATTTGACATCTGAGTGGATTGCCAAGAGATATATTGGGAGGTTTAGGTCTAACCCTAACTGGACCATGGAGGGTATAATGGTAATAGTTAGGGAAGAACAACATCTGGAGATTTCTAAGAGTCAAGCATACAGAGCAAAGAGGATTGCAGATGAGTTAAACCATGGAAATCATGAAGAACAGTTTGGGTTACTATAGGATTACTGTGCAGAAATCAGGAGGACAAATCCCAACTCAACCATGAAAATTGAGCTTAGAACTGAGGAGGATGTGAATGCACCAGATCAAAGAAAATTCAGGAGGATCTACTGTTGTTTGGGCCCATTGAAAGCAGGATTTGCAGCTGGATGCAGGAAGGTTATAGGTCTAGATGGGTGCTTTCTAAAGGGACCTCATTCAGGGCAGATACTTACTGGAATTGGTATAGATGCTAACAATGGCATGTATCCCATTGCATATGCTTGGGTTGAGAGTGAGAACAGAGAAACTTGGCATTGGTTTCTTGAACTCTTCATAGCTGACCTGGGGATTCAAAGTAATGAGGAGTGGGTGTTCATATCTGACCAACAAAAGGTATGCAGTATTTTTTACTTTTTTGTTTTAGTTTGATAGCTCATTCTCATTTTGCATTTGATTATTATTTAACAGGGATTGGACTTGGCAATGAGAGACTTATTGCCTGATGTGGAGCATAGGTTCTGTTTACTACATATGTATAACAATTTCAAAAAAATATTCAAGGGTAAGGAGATGAAGGATAGACTTTATAGGGCTGCATTTTCAACAACAATTTCTGCTTTTGAGGCTGCAATGGAGGATTTTAAGTCTTTTTCTCCACAAGCATTTGAGTGGGTTTGTCGTATAAGTCCCAAGCACTGGTCTAGATCACATTTCACAGAGTCAGTCAAATGTGATGTCCTGATGAACAACATTTCTGAGAGTTTCAATGGACATATTGTCTCCACTAGAGACAAACCTATTATCACATTGTTAGAGATGATAAGAACTTATTTGATGACTAGAATTAGAAAGAAAAGGGATGAGTTGAAGAAGTGTGATGGTATTCTTTTGCCAAGGATACAAAAGAACTTGAACAAGACAAAACATGAAGCATTGGATTTTATCTGTGTTTGGAATGGACAGAGTCAGTACCAAGTTAGAGGGCCATGGGGTGAACAATGTGTAGTTGATTTGTCTCAGAAAACTTGTAGCTGTAGGAAATGGCAGTTGAGTGGGGTTCCATGTAAACATGGTGTATCTGCCATATGGTATGATGGTAAGAATGAAGGCAATGGGGTACCTGAGTTGTGGGTTGATGATTTCTATAAGGTAGAATGCCAGGGAAGGATATATGAGCACACAATCAATCCAATAAATGGAATTGAAATGTGGCCTCATATAGGAAATCTTTTCAAGATTGTTGCTCCTATATGTCAGACTCAACCTGGGAGGCCCAAAAAGGCAAGAAAGAAGGATGTAGATGAAGAAAAAAAACAAACTGCCACAAAGGTAGGGAGACATGGAAAATTGATGACTTGTAGTAGATGTGGTGGAATTGGCCATAATTCCAGGGTTTGTAAAGGCCAAGGTTGTGAAGCAATGAAGAGAAATAAGAGAAAGAAAGACAAAGATGTAATCAATTCTTGTTCATCTTAATAATTCTTATTTTATTCTGCATTTGCTTAATCAGATGAGTTAACATGTCAAAATTCTTATTGTAGGGTCCAAGTACAAGTGTGCAAGGCAGAGGGCAAGGCAGAGGACAGAGTCCAAGCACAAGTAAGGCAAGTAACAATCTGCAAAGTAGGGGTAGAGGCAAAGGCAAAGGGAATCCATTATGTGCTTCCCAACCAACTCCAAACATAATTCAAGGGAATCCATCAGTTTCATCCCAACCACAGTCACAACCACAGTCCCAAGCTATAACCAGTGAGGATTTGGAATCCCATGTTGGTGCAAAGAAGAGGAAGCTGGCTAGGAAGTGAAAGAAAAGGGATGAGGATGAAAACTATTTCTTTTGTTGATGGATGACTTTTAATGTTAGCAAACTGTTTCTTTTGGTGAATGTACCTTGAAAACTGCTTCTTTTGGTGAATGTTATAGGTTTGAAAATTACTTCTTTTGGTGAATGTAATAGCCTTGAAAAGGATTTCTTTTGGTCAAGGGCATGTAAATGAAGTCAGATTTATGTGAATGTAAATGGATGTGATGACTACTCTGTTTGTTTGAATCTCTGTTTACATATCATTTGGTTTCAATCTCTGTTTACATAGAGTTAGGTTTCAATCTCTGTTGCCATTGCATTTGTTTTCAAATAATCTTAGCAAACAAAAATTGCTTCAGTTTTCATTGCATTTGTGAATAATAGAAGGAACAAAATTGAGCAACATTGTCATCAAAATCAGGAATCTCTGTTTCTGTTTGTTTGAATCTCTGTTTACATATCATTTGGTTTCAATCTCTGTTTACATAGAGTTTGGTTTCAATCTGTTGCCATTGCATTTGTTTTCAAATAATCTTCAGGAACCAAAAAATGCTTCATTTTTCATTACATTTGTGAATAATAGAAGGAACAAAATTGAGCAACATTGTCATCAAAATCCACAGTACCAAACAATTGAGGTCTCAAACAAAGGCAAACCAACCACTTCTCTATTGAAGTTCATAGCAGAACAGATTCTGCATCGATAATAACATCAACTATGACAACCTCATTCAAAACCAAAATTGAGGTTTCAAACTATTACAAACTAGGATTAAGCTTCAGGAACCAAATACCAACACTTTAATGTAATTTTTTTTTTTCATAACAGAACAGTAACATAACTAGATAACCTACTGACCACTAATGGCTGGAAATTTTCTTGAGTCATCACTGCTTCTTTCATCTCCAAAAATTATCCAAGCAAGAATCAACCCAGCAAGAATCACCCAAGCTACGAGAATGCATACCCACAATAACTTCCAAATACTCCCCTGTCTTCTTTGGTTGCCTCCATCGATTTTTACAGCTTCATACTCCCTAATCCTACGAATCAACCCTGGTATAATCTCCACAGCCCTATGGCACATTGGTGGATCGAACCAAAGGAAAAATCCACATGGATGCTGCAAGTCGAAATTTCAGATGAAAAAGAATGCTTTAATGGGGATTGAGATTTTTAAATCAATTGAAGAAATTATAGATACTTACCAAACGATTACCACAAGTCCAAAACCTTCTGCCTGGGTTGAAGTCAGTCCATGAAGTTAACATCGCGGCTTTAACTCCACAGTGACAATATACCTCCATAAATTTCTTCAATTTCTGGTCTTGGAGCTCAATTGCGTCTTACTGGCAATAAACCTCCATTAATTTCGTCCTTTATTGCGAGTGTAGGCGCCAATTATTCCCGCCTACACAAATGGTCCCTGTACTTACATCAGCAAAATGACCATTTTACCCCTTTAAAAATGCACGTGCAATGCACGTGAACTGACTTAACGGAAAAAATCTAACGGATGTAGACGGAAGGACCAATTGTGTTCAATTGGTTGGTACAAGGATGTCTGGCAAAAAAATTTTTGTACAGGGACCAATTGCAAAAATGCCTAAAACTACAGGGACCATTTGTGTAGTTTGCCCTAAATTTTATATTCTATGAAAAATGTTGTATATTTTAATAATTTCAATTAGTTTTATCAAAAAATATATATCAATCTAATGGGCAATTTATGTTTAAAAAACAATTTAATTATGAACATTATCACAAAAGACATGCACCAATCCATGAACATTATCAAAAAAGACCACAACAAATATTTTCAAGGCAAATACATGACATTCCCTGCTATTTTGGGAGTACTAAACAGCATCAACATCACAACCACTTTGAAACATTTCTTCCTCCATCGGCGGTCAACCATTTTTTGCGTTTGAATCATTGCAGGTAGAACTATTTCTTGCCACAATGTGTTCCAATTCAGTATTTTTCTTTTCAAGATGAGAATTCTTCCTTTTCAAGCTCTTCATTGTTCCTTTTCAACTCAAAGTATAGACCATTCCTCTTGCACATGCACAGGGGTCAACCTCAGAAAAATAGCCACAATGGCTTTCGGGTTTTGAAATAAGTTTGAGAGCTGCATCAAACATTAGGCTGTCAGTTCCAAATACACATAATCAAATGAAGTATGAGCCTTTCATAAATATGTCACATTCAAGGCACCTAATAAAGTGGCAAAATAACATGTAAAAATAGATTATGGACTGAATTGAAAGCATCTATTGCATGTATCTCAATGAAAAGTGAAAACAATCAATTTCATTGAACCAAACTCATAAGCCCTATGTAACTCATTTTAACTATTATAGGGTATGTTCCACACAATGTTCGCAAAAATCAAAATTTGAGAATAATGCATCTTGACAAATACTCAATAGTCAATGGTAACACAAAAGTTATAGAGACACTAAAGCATGGTTCTAACAATTTCCGAAACAAGGCATGTAATGTTTAGAATTCAAAATTAATAAAATCTGGAGAAAAAAAACACGAAGCAAATGCATTGTCTAATGTTTAGACTTCTACATCAATCACCATTACAGTTCAAAATTAAGCTACGAAATGTATCGGTCGTATTTCCCACAAATCATAGAGCAATTACGAAGTTAAGAAGACGCACCTGAGGAATTTCTGCAACGTATTGCCGAGGGTTCACTTGCCTCACAGATAATTGACAATCCTTTAACAAACACCAAATGATAATCATATTACTAACCAATACGCACCTACTCTCTGTATGTGTGTGTGAGAGACAGAGTGGTGTATGTGTGAGAGACAGAGTGCTGTGTGTGTGTGTAAAGAGCGAGAGTTTACTTTGAGAAGTACGGTAGTATCGGAAGCCATTCGACCTTTTCTAGATAAACCAAGGCAAATTTCATTCCTATCAATCGGCTTCTGGTCCACATTTCCATTAACGACGGTCACCGGAGAAGCCAAAGCGCAACAAGAGAATGTGAAGTAGATAGGGATTGCGTAAAAGCTGAGGGGCATTGTAGGAAAAAGGTTTGAATTAAATCCATGGTCGTGCTTTCCTTTCTCACTCTCTCTCTGTAAACGGAGCCGGCTGATAGAAATGTAACTGTAAAGTGATTAATCGCCGCCGCGAGGGAGTCTAGAAATTTTAAAGAGAATTGCTATTTACACTCCCGAAAGTCATTAACACCACCCCAAAGACCATACGTTGATGAGCATGATATAATGATAAATATATAGAAGTATGCACATAAGGTTAACCACGAAACCACTCACGATGAAAGGAATACAAGCTATCCCAAAGTATGTATGCCAACCTGCAAAAAATAAAAGAACCACTCTTGAATAAAACTCTTCACAAATATGAGCATTAGCAAAAGCAACAACCTCCACAAACATTAATAAGCGGAAAAAAATCCAGCCTTGATGCCTCTTGATCTTCCAGCTTGACCCCTTTCTGATCTTTAACTTTGTGCTTGACTGCTTATACGTTTGATGTGTTATATTGATGAATGTACAGAATTGTAATCTCATTGTTAGCGTTAACATTTTTTATTTTTTTTGCTGATAATCAACTATCCTGTTCGCTAGAGGTGTGGAAACTGCCTTACCAATGCAATGCAAAACGAGCCAACGTTTGAGTAATGCTAGATCGATCCTCTTTCTACCTGTTAGAATTTATGTATGTGTGAAGGGTGCCGGACCACCACCATAGACGGTGGTGGCCGGAGGCGTGTGGAATTTAGTGTTGTTACAGAACAAGGAAAGAGAGAGTTACTGGAAAAGAGTGAAATGGTATATTTGATTAATGATAATGCTGATATATATATATATATATATATATATATGGGGGAGTATATTGAATATTTCCCCATATATATATATATATATATATATATATATATACAATACACATGGAGAGATACATGGAGTCCAGTCCAATGTGTATGAGAATGTATAGAGTCTAGGCTTGACCGACTGTTGAAAGTCCAATGTTGGAGGTGGAGCGATTATATCTTTAACACTTCAAAAGTTAAATGAATGTATTCGATTATTTTATCACTTGATCAGACAAGTTTGCCAAAAATGGCATCGACAATCTTATATATGTGTCAAGATTTAATTCCAGAATTAGACAAAGAAATATGAAATGTATTTGCTCTCTTGTCCATATTATGAAAAAATGAAGATTTCACTCCTCAGCAAACAGGGCATAAAATTCTCGTAGGCATCAAAGCTTAGCAAAAAATTCTCGTAGGCATCTAATCTTATTGAGGTAAACTGAATAATGTCTAGTATCCAAGAAATTTATGCAATACCCAAATGTTAATTGAGTAAAAATTCAACAATTATACTGAAAAACTTTCTAAATCAGTAAACTAACTCTATTTTTTCCAACAGCAGCAGTAAATGTTGAATATCAAAGAAATCATGCAATTCCCAAATGATAATATATCAGGAAATTTAGAAATAAAAATGATTTTTTTTCTAAAAACAGTAATTGAACAAGAAAACCACTAACAACTGCGTTTGATGTCCGAATCTAACAAACGAAGCACCACCCAAATGTTATTAGAGTAAGAACTTTAGAATTTTATTGAAAACCCTTCAAAACTAGTAAGGTAAGAGAAGAAATTTCGCCAGCAGCAGCTAAACCCTGTTTGATTTACTATTAAATTTGAGGGAAAATACCTGAAAATGGAGCAGCGAGATCTGTGAGAGGCTGTTCTTGGGTGCTTCATCTTTCACGAATTTTGTGTCTCTGATATCTATACACAAAGAAGAAATTTTCAGAAAGTTGTTCCATAAAACCCTAGAAATTGAGAGTTGAAATTACCTCCAAATTGTGGAATGAAGAGCAATCGACCGGACATCGTGCTCGATTAAAGGGAGGAGAATGGAGAAGAGATTGGTAGGAAGAGAGAACGGCGAAGAAGACGTGTTGGAGGAGAGAGAAAACGGGAAGGAAGTTACTATTCCTACTAAATTCATCTCGACATGTAGAGGGTGATTTACTCCATTTTAGAGATAGAGGGTGGAGTGGAGTCATTGCTGTGTGCTTCCGGGAGCTAAAAATCTCTAAAAATCAATTTTAGAGAGTGGGTAAATACTACCATTGTGGTTGCTCTAAATGCCCCAACTGTGATTTTGGGCTCTTATGTCTTTTTTAGTTTCTTATAGTTGATGTATGTTTTCCATATACTTGTCACTATACAATTATTTTGTGATGAAATGTATGTTGTTTCTCCCTGCTAGCCAAGAAATAAAGAAAAGTTGTTGAAAATCCAAAAGCACATATTAAAAGAGATATAATTCAAAAAATTAAGGACTTATTTTTAGATTTTAGATTTCAGATTTTCTCTGTATTGATTTCATTATCTCTCTTTTTTATTTTCTTACTTTATCTCAACTATTTGAAAATAATCTCTAATCTAGCCAAAACTTGGTGATCTTGACAGGATGCAATTGCTTGGTGGTGGACAGTGATGGTGCTACAAACATCTGACTTAATGTTGTCCTGAAAATAAGAAAGAACACCATGTAGGAGTCGAGGATTGTCAAATGACCACTTCCACACATATCAAAGCCACTGTTGATTACTCGTCAGTAAAAAGGTGTGATGATGACTTTGACAACTGAAAGTTGGTAGGTGACTAATATCTTCAGTCACAGGGTTGGCAGAGTTGATCCACGGGGATGACGCCCGATCAAGTCTCATTTAATACGATGAGTCTACACTCGTAGTCACCTCGGGGTTGAGGTGTGTCACTGCTCGAATGATTATAGTCACTGGTCAATATCTCATCGGCCTCTTGGAGGTTGACCTCCGATTCGTCTACCCTCGAGGTCCCCAGATGAGGTGTGATCTAACGTTGGAGGCTCAATGGGCCCACGATGATGACTATTACATCATGTAAGGTCCCATCAATTTCAAACCTTGAAAAAAATTGTGAAGCCAAACATGCCAAAATGTCTTAGGGTATGTTTGGATACACCTATTCCATGGCATAGAAATGGAATTGAAGTATAATATTTCAATTCTCCTGTTTGGATGCTAAAATGAGGCATAGAATTAGAATTGAATTATAATTCTGTGAGGTCCAATTCCATAAAATCAATTCTGTATCAGAAGTAAATAATTGCAAAATTAATTCCAAGATTTTAACGCAAAATCTCACCGTCATCATCCCACACTTCTCGCATGGCTTCTTAATGGTCGATCTTCCCATCTTTGTAGCTACTTCCAATGGATTAGAGCTCTGTGATCTCTCTCCTCCTTCTCTCTTGATTGGGTGAGATCTCTCGATCCCTTGATCTATCCCTCGATCTCTCGGGTCCCTCAATCTCTCGATCTCTCATTCTCTCGATCTCTCAATCTCTCGATCTCTCGATTTGACTGCTAATAAGGTATGATTTCATTGTAGTTGAAACTTGTTTGGTTGTGCCTTTTGTTTCTCATTTTGTATAGTTGTTTGAGTTTCTACTTCCTTTTGAAGTCATAATTTGCTATTTGGATTGAATATAGTCCTTTTTTTGTTGCGTTTCTGCTTAAACTCATAATCATTTCCAATTTTTTGTAGCCATGGGAAACTTACTAGTCAAATTTGTCGATAGATCTCAGTTAGCACCATGTTCTGAAGATATTTGTGGATAAATTTGTTTACCGGTCAGTGAAACTGCTTAGAATTTCGACGGATTTATTTTTCAGGTTTGATTTGATGTTTACCCAGTTTATTAAGTAGGCCATTTGATTAGTTTTATTTATGGTTTTATTTTTTTATTGTATAATTTGGTTCGATTATGTTATGTCAGTATGTATAATATACATATACTTTAGATCATAATTTGGGTTTGAATTATACCATTAACATGGATTTGTGATGTCGCCTGCATTTCATCGGGGGATTGCTAAAGTCCAATGAGTGAACGGGTATTTGGGTCATCTTCTATCTATTAACCATGTATACAGATCATCAAGCTCACTTCCAACTTCTTCTTTGCAAAATAGCTCTGCTCTCCCTTTCTTTCGTCACTCTCGTAACTCGGTGTTTCACCAAGTTATAGCAGCTTGTCATAGTGTGTTACCAGCATGATAACTGATATGATATCTCACCAAATCCTTGAGCAATTGAAGCACGATAGTTCCTAAAATAACTCGTGTGACCCACCCATTTTTTAGTTCCTGTAAACTAACAAAAAAGGAAATCATTCGGTTGGGATTTATAATCGATGAGGGAAAGTGACTTTCACTTATTTCTCCAGCAATCATATGAATAATCATGTCTAGTTGCCTTTGACCATCTATATGTTACTGTAATATTTTGGCAATATAATCAGTTTCTTACCTTGTTGGAACAACTTATCATCAACCACTACTTGGCTATAAAGATCAAAGAAGAAATAGAAGCTGTAGCTTGTTTGCAACTAAAGCATTCCTAAAAGTGTATTTATTATCTCACTGATTTCTTATCACAAACTTCTAGGAATGCAGATACCCTTCCTTTGAATTATGGACTTATTTTGAAAAATAGAGAATGAATAGCATAGAGGTGAAACAATGAAAAATTGAAATCTTAGATCAAAACACCATGTATGATGGTATAAACTGCTAACATGAATTCTTGAAGAGGGTACAAGTATTCTTCTCCTTCATCACTTAGTTGTTACTATTTTCTTTAATGTTCAGTGGAGGTGAAGGATTGGGGCTTTTTGTTTGATGGAGTATACGGAGATGTGGTGTTTAAAGGGATTTCTTATTTCTGATTTGAAGGCCCAGAGTTTTGTTGGGTTTTCGCATTCTACTTCGTAAATATTACAATGCGTTATATGAACATCTTTTTGGCTAATTAATTCATTATTTGATCTATTAATTATGTCATTGGCATTTTGGAGGTGGTGATCACTGCTCCTTTCCTCGTATGTCTTTTACGGGAAGCCATTTATGTAAGGTTCTGTATTTTTTTTTTTTTTTTGATGAGGAATTAATAAGTCGCAATTCTTTTGAGTTAAGATAATTATCTTTGAGTAATAGTAGACTGTAATATTTCTTAGTTAGATAGTTATAGCTCTCCTTATTATGTTTTTTCTTGTTTTTGTTCTTGTTTAGGTTCATCCCGATCGTGCTAATGGTGAGGATTAATAATTGTTCGTGCAAGACGTGCTACTAGTGACGGAGCTCAAACTGTAGCAGCAAAAGCAGAATTATATTAACTTTAGTTGTTCAGAGGATGGTTTAGTATTAAATTGTGTTGATTTTTTGATTTTTTATAGTAGTTAAAACTTGTTTGGTTGTGATCAATTTTCATTATTTGAAACATAATTTGTGTTGTACTTGTATTTTATGCCATTTTGTAGGGAATATAAGAGAAAAAATATATTAAAGTGACAAATTCATTTCCATAAAACTAGTTGTGTATCCAAACAATAGAATTGAAATTATAAATTAATTTTAATGAAATTTTACAAATTAATCAAACAATAGAATTAAAGCTTTAGAAATTCAATTATTTAAAATTATGATTCTAATTTAATTCTATAATTCTTTGTATCCAAACGGACCCTAAATATATTTGAGTGGAGGCCAAGAGGGGGGCAATGGTTCTCAACATTTCTAGCGGGTAATAAGCATTTGGAGGGTAAAAGAGAAGGCAAAAGACAAAAGACAGGACTCAAATATGACCGTTGAAACCAATTTGTTTTTTTCCCATAACTCAGAAATCGTGACCCTTTTGCAACTTACTAGTAGTATACACTCTCTCCCATGACCCTACTCTCTCTCTCTCTCTCTCTCTCTCTCTCTCTCTCTCCTCTATATATCTCTTCCCCATATTCATCTAATTAAAAATAATTATTTTTTCGACTTTTTATGTCAAAAAAACTAAGGATACATGTTGAGGATATTTAATATGAACAAATAAAATTATTTACCTTATTATTTCAAAGCTTTAATGTCCATAAAATGAATAAATAAATACTTCATGTTTAAAGTACTATACTCTTAAAATTCAGATTAATCAATTTTTTTTTTGAATTTAACTCATTTAATTAATAAAGTTGAAATATCATAAACAGTACATATTTACTTTCTCCTTTCCGACCGAAATGTCTACTTTTTATTTTTAAAAGTCATGTAATTAAATTAAATTAAAATTTAATATATTTTAATTATGTTTTCAAAAATAAAATCTTATTCTCTAAAAACTCCATTAACTATACTATAAATTACAACTTTTATAACCTTATAAAAATAAACATATTTATATAAATTTTTGATCAAACTTTAATTAAGTTCATAAAAAAAAAAGTAAATGATAAACTTTTTGATTAGAACCGAGAAAAAAAGTAATTTTTAAGAATGAAATATTTTACTCTCTCCGTTCCAGGCAAAGAGTTCACTTTTGACTTTTTTCGGTCAACTTAGTTGAAGTTTGACCGATAATTAACATAAATTTAGTGTTTTTTATAAAATTTTTAAAGTTGTAATCTATAGTATTCTTAAAATAGTTTTTAATTAATGAAATTTTATTTCCTAAAATATAAATAAAGTGTGTATAATTTTGATTTAATTTAGTCATATATTAACTTTTTAAAAAAAAAAGTGGACTCTGTGTCTGTTACGGAGGGAGTAACAAATAAAGCATTGCAGTACTAGAACTGGTGAGGGAAAAAACCTGGTAACGGCTACCAACAAAGTGCATTTTGTTTGTTCCAAGGTAAACATATCAAAATAATTTTACTAGTAGTTACTACTGCCATGAATGAATATAAGATAAATACAGTAAAAAAAGAATCATATGTGCCGTTGGATCTCCTGACACACAACATCCTGTGATTGATGCCAAATACCATTCTCTCTCTCTCTCTTCTCATATAATATCCTTATACCCACCTCTTTCCACCATTCCCCCAACTCTTTTCTCCTTGTTCATCTTCTTGTTCAATTTCTGGGTGGTTCATTTTTAAACCCAAACTAAAATTAGCTATTAATTAATTAAGTTGGGTTCAAGTTTTTGGATAGAGGAATCATTCTATGGCGGCTCTGCTCCTTCTTTTACTTTTGACTGTCTCTTCAGTATTTGCTGATGAAGGTGAGCTAGAAAAACCCATTTTTCCCTTTTCTTTTTTATATTTTAATATTTTTAAGTATTATTATATGTTTTTGGGTTGGACCATTAGCTTTGATTGCATTGTTTGCAGTTTATGGTTGTTCATTCTGGTCTTTAATTTCTTTCCATTCAAGAGTTTGAAAAATAAAATCTAGTCTTTATGATTTTGTTTCAGCAGAGTTGGGAAAAATGGTCACCCCAATACTTGCATGTGTGCTCTTTTAAGCTCTTTATTCACCTCATTCCTGATGAACTCAGTACTAGCCATTACAAGATTTACTGAATGTTGAAAAAGGATTCATGTAGCCGACAAACACCACCCAACTGGGTTGAGTTGTATTTGGGAAAATCGTGTCTTCAGTTTTCTTCTTAAGCAAAGCTGGAAATGTTAAACTGAAGAAGCTTTGCCTTTACAAGAAACCCATTTCAAAATTTACCCTTTTTACAAATTGATTCAAATAATATTTGATTTGGCTAGTTAACGAGTTGTACATAATGATTGGAATGTTACTCTGATATGTGCATATATGCTTTTCAAGCTCTTCGATTACCTGGTTTTCGTAAAAACCCATTTGTATGATTCCCATTTTAGTAGTAGAATTTGGTTTAATATGCACGATATTAACAGTATCAAAACACTTAAGTCTCCAAAGACTGAAATATTGGTAAAGTTTCTTCCTCTGTCCTGTCCCTTGTCCATTCTCTTTTTATGATTTGATTTGGCTTGAAGTCTAGTAGGTTGGCCTTTAATGTGTGACATAAAGGAGAGGGGGTCCAATAGGGTTCAAGCTCACAATTTTCAATAATCTTTTTTTTTTCCCTTAAAGAAGAAAAATTGTTTCCTGGAACTGAATGCAGGTTAGTTCAAAATTTTGACTAGCTGAGGTACTTGCTATTTATAGTTTGTGAACAGCTAGGTCTAGAAATGTAGATCTGCCATGATATTATGTTTGTTTGTCAATAAAAAATCTAAGTAAAAGCCAAAAAAAAACAAACAAGAACCATAGGGGGGGTTATTGGTTAAGTATTTATCTTTCGAGACCCTTATTTGTGGGGAAGGGTATAGATATGGTGTGGGTTCCGGGGATATATCAAAATGAGAAAGAGATTAAAGCAAAAGAGAGAAAGAGTATAAAGATTAGTCATTGAATCCAGCTCACCTGATTTAACCATATTGTGTCCCGATATGCTATATTAGTCATACTTTTTACCTTAATAAAGCCACGGGTCATGCTGTCAAAGGTTCGAGGATGAATGAAGCAAGTAGTAGTCTATGCTTGCATGTAGAAATTGGGCCACTTGTTGGAGGTTTGGGAGCACACCATGCTGCATTTTGTGCAGTTCTGTTTAAGATTTGGATTATACTATGCTAGTATACTGCATTTGTCCTTATTTAATAATGCATATACTATGCTGCCCAGTGAAGGTGTCCGGTGTCCCACCTTATGCTTATTCTTTTGTATCATTATTCTTTATTCAAATCAGGACTATTGGTTAACTCTTTCCTTTCAGTTAAAATAAAAAAAATTGTCTTACCTTTTTTTTAAAGACTTCCTGATTTTGGTATTTAGGTACTACATTGTCTTATGAAGGTCCAAAAGTAAAACTATAGTCTATCTTGAAAAGAAACTGTTACTTGATTGTAATGTGATCTATCTTGCATACAACATGAGCCACATTTCTTTATATTTATGTGACATATATTGTATGTACGATAGAGCTCATAACTAGTAAATGATGCACCTACATTCTCAAAATTACTCGGAAAAGCAATGCAGGAGCTTACCAATTGATTTGTACAAAATAAACCCTACCCAGCTGTTTTATGAGAACCAACAACAGGATTCTGTTTTTAGATATTAATTTCCTCTCCCATTGTAATGGAGATAAACTAGAATAAAATCTCAGATATTCACAAAAGTTCCTTTCATGCAGATGCATTTATTGGTGTGAACATTGGAACAGACTTTTCTGACATGCCTCATCCCACGCAAGTAGTGGCACTCCTTAAAACACAGCAAATCCGACACGTCCGTCTGTATAATGCAGACCGTGGAATGCTTCTTGCGCTTGCCAACACGGGCATCAAAGTTGCCATTTCTGTCCCAAACGAACAGCTCCTTGGCATCGGCCAGTCAAATTCAACGGCTGCTAATTGGGTTTCCCAGAATGTTGTAGCACATTACCCAGCCACCAATATTACAACCATTTGTGTCGGTTCCGAGGTTTTAAACGCCCTCCCAAATACTGCCCCTGTCCTAATCAATGCCCTCAAATTCATCCACTCAGCTCTCGTGGCATCCAATCTCGATAGGCAAGTCAAAGTATCGACTCCCCTTTCTTCCTCAATCATCCTCGACTCGTTCCCTCCATCACAAGCCTTCTTTAATCGCTCATGGAATCCGGTTCTAGTTCCCTTGCTCAGTTTCTTGCAATCCACAAATTCTTTTCTCATGCTCAATATTTACCCTTATTACGATTACATGCAATCGAATGGTGTTATTCCGTTGGACTATGCACTCTTCAAACCTTTAGCCTCAAACAAAGAAGCTGTTGATGCTAATACCCTCCTCCATTACACCAACGTATTTGATGCTATGGTCGATGCTGCTTACTATGCAATGGCATTTCTCAACACCACGAATGTGCCTGTTCTGGTAACGGAGTCAGGATGGCCTTCTAAAGGTGACTCAAACGAGCCCGATGCCACTTTAGACAATGCAAATACTTACAATAGCAACTTGATAAGGCACGTGCTCAACAAAACTGGGACCCCCAAACACCCAGGGATTTCTGTTTGTACTTACATTTATGAGCTTTATAATGAAGACACAAAACCTGGCCCCGTGTCGGAAAAGAATTGGGGATTATTTGATTCGAATGGGGTGCCAGTTTACATATTACGGTTGACCGGGTCCGGATCGGTGTTAGCAAATGATACGACAAACCAAACTTATTGTACTGCAAAGGAAGGTGCGGATCAGAAAATGCTGCAGGCTGCGTTGGACTGGGCTTGTGGGCCTGGAAAGGTGGATTGTTCAGCAATGTTGCAAGGTCAACCGTGCTATGAACCGGACAATGTTGCTGCACATGCAACTTATGCTTTTGATAGTTACTATCAGAAGATGGGAAAGGCTTTGGGGACTTGTGATTTCAATGGGGTAGCTACAATAACTACCACTGACCCAAGTAAGATTGCTGTATATCAGCAAACAATTTTTTTCCCCTTTCCTTTTTGGGTTTCCAGATTTCTACTCCCTTTTTGTGTTTTACTTAAAATTTCTCACAACCTTGCGACTTAATAGTTATTTGTTCTTCAATTTCGCAGGTCATGGATCATGTAGATTTCTTGGAAGGTAATATTTCACTTATGCCATGGAACAACTTTAACCTAAACACTGCAGGCTGTTTGGATAGCAAATTTGAGATAAATATCTTTGATAGTCTAGTACTATCTTCAGTGCCAGCTTTAATAGTTGCACGAGTATAGAAAATAAATAGTTAGTTTCAACTCATTATTTACATACCAACTTCATTCACACTATCCAAACATTTGCTTAGTTTGCAAATAATCATTTCTAAGCCATGGTATGACATATCCCTCAATTGTGCTTTTCCTTGTGTTGCATGCAGTTTTGGGAGGAATGGGACATTAATGAACGGCACATTCCCATCTATGAATTCTACGAGCTTAGGCTCCGCTGGTAGTTACTATGATGGCCGTTTCCACACAAGTACCATTCTTGTGATCGGAGTTTTAGTATGGGCTGCTCTTCTCTCGTAGATTCGTATGCTTGGGAACCATTGGCAACTATTGCTCGACAATTTTGTGGTAGTGAAGGCTGCTAGCTTGTACCACTTGGTTAGGCTTTCTTTCTCGAATTTTGCAACTCGGCCTTCCTTGTGGAAACAAAGATGCAGGGATGGAGATGAAGAGAAGTAATTTCAGTTGGAGTAGGATGTGACCCAATTGATTTTGTACAAAATCAAGACTGAATTTTTGTTCCTATAATTTGGGAAGTTAGGACCTCCTCCCTCCTTGGTTGTATGAGATTTTAGGTCAATTAGTTATTCTTTCCAATTACATTAATTTTGTGATTCTATTGCCTCATTCTGAGTTGGGTTTGCTTGCATGATTTGGTGAGGGATAAAGCAAAAACAAAGTGAGGAATTTTACATGCACTGTAATAAACTGTGAAGCATACTCCTTTTCGTCCCAAAAAAATAGTATGTTTTTTTTGTTTGGTTTATCCAAAAAAATAAAATAAAAAAGTCTTATTTTTAAAAGAGGAAATATTTATAATATAATTAAGAGAAGGTACAAAATTATAACTTTAAATATTTTGACTTGTCAAAATGAGACTATTTATTTTTAGGATGGATATTTCATTTTGTATTTTCCCTCTAGAAATTCATGAACCAAAGTGGCAATTAACATCATACTAATTCTTAAAAAATTTTAGAGACGGAATTTGAAAATAAAATTGCTCCTATTCTGACTTTCTAAGGTAATAAATGGTACTTTTTTTTTTCTTTCTATTTTCTAATTTTACAACTAAGGGAAACTCTTTAAATTGGAGGGCTACACTGCACTTATTTATAGGGATTCTTTAAATTGCTCCCTATTCAGATCACTTGATCCATTTTGTTTGTGCTACAGGTGTGTTACTAGGCTAAAATTATTATATGGGCCTTGAGCTCTGTTGAACCCGTGTAATAGCTTAGTCTAATGGCACAACTCTAACATACACAAAATAGCACAGGTGATTTGAGCTCATAGCGTTTGGGTTACATTTTACGACCCCTAAGGACAATTTGTCAAACCCATGGCCCGTGGGTTGCATTTTATGACCCCTATGGACAATATAATATATATGTCGTCATCGATTTGTAAAAGATCAAATTTAATCAAAACACTTCACGTTTATAAACGAACTAAATTACATTGGTCTTGTTTCCCTTAATTTAGTGATTTAGTTTGTTTGAAATTAAGGCTATTTAGTGATTGAAAAAAAATATTTTTTAAATATTAAGCCAAACAATTATTATCCAAAAACCACCTAAAATATATAAATTTTCATACAATTCAAGCAATCCTAAGAAAATAAAATCAAGAAATATTTAGCAATATAACTTGAATTGTATGATAAGTTGAAAAACCTAATTTTCTTAACAAAAAAAAATAAAAAAAATCTTACGATGTACTTTATTCGTTGCTAAATCATTGTCACGTTTGAATTTTTTGAGTCAAACCGACTCTTTTTCAAATAATAAATTTACGCTTATTTTTTTTTTAATTATAAAACTCGTGATTCGTAATGTCTTTTGGTAATACAAATTACATGTTTTATTATTTTAAAATAATAAAAAATTTATATAATTAAAATTTTTATTTAAAAAATAGTCTGATTTAAAAAATTTAATAATTTAATAACCAAGAGAGTATAATTGAAAAAAGAGTAATTTTATGAGTACCTAATGAGTACTAAATTTTTTAAACAAAGTAATGTGTCAGATGATGTAACAGTTGACGTGATGAATTACTCTTGAAAAAAATCTCACCTAATTGTACTGTTTGAAACGACTCCCCTAATTCTAAATACCAGGCCCAGGCCCAGATCCAGGCCCATTGGGCAAGCATTTGGAAATGAGGCACATGGTGACCATATACTGGCTTTTTCAGCATTGGGTTGCTATGTAATTTCTGTGAATAACATGCCCCATAATTCAAAATTTACCCGATGAAACCCTAGCGTATCCACTCCGTATAAATTTGCTACAAATCTGCTTCTGTCCCATCAAAACGCCCAAACTCATTTCTTGTGGCCGCTCAATTGTGATTCATTTCTTCCCCCCATCTCCTTTCACCAAAAAACACACACAATTACACACTTAATTTTCCTGCTGTGATTTCTTGTCATGAAAACACGCATCAACAATTATTCCCTCTGTTGTGCCTATCAGTAACAGAGGAATTACGAAGAGATGCAAAATTGAACTCTTTAATTGTTAGGGTACCTCTGGACATGCAGTTTCCTCAATTTTTCCTTGGATTCCTGCTTTTTCTCGTAGGTTCTACACCTCCTTAATCTTTCTTGAATTTATTTTTTAATGAAATCATTGCTTTAGGTATTAGCTCAATGATGATTTCGTTTGCTTTAACCACACTGAACAAATATTATTGATGGTTCTATATGGAATTAAAAACCCTCTTTGGATTTATGTTTTTTAAAAGTAATTTTTTTGTTGCTCTATGCCTCTGTTTTTGAGAACTATTTTTGAGTTCTCGGGGATGAGAGATGACATGTACACAAATTGGGTACTTTGGCTTAAATTCTCTCAGTGTTTTTACTCTCCATTCCCATCAGTATACCATGCATGTGGAAAAACTTTGGCCCTTGTCTGAGAGCTTTAAATATGATTCATTGTCTATAAACTCAATATAATTTTTGAATTTTTGTTTTAATGGCTACTTTGAAAAATGATTTGTTATTTTTCAAATTGCGAATAAATTTAAAACAACTCAAGCATATTCTGTGTTTCCATGTTTGATATGGTTTTGATTGGATATTGGTTGTCAATGATGATGAAAGTTAAGGCTTGTTTCTCAACCCATTCGCAGGGCCGCCTAAGATCTTTCGCCTTCGCCAGGCTTGAGAGATTATGCTGTTTTTATCCTTCCTTGGATGTCTGAGACAAACCTCTTTATTCAATTTGTCATAATTTTTGCAATATATTAGTATTTGATTGATATGAATGTATTTGTGAAGTGATTTCTTCATTGTTGATGATGATAAATCTAAAGGCTTGTTTCTCGGAAACATTCGCAGTGGCCGACTAAGAGCTTTCGCCTTCGCCAGGCTTGAGAGCTAATGCTGCCTTTTCCTTCCTTGGATGTCTGAAACCTCGATTTAGATTTACTTATTTGTTTTTTTGACCATATCTTTGTTTTGAAATCACTGTACTCGCTCATTTTTGGAACTACTTGTATGCTTGGCTAGACCAACTTATTTTGTGCAAAAGCTTAGCACTAAGATAGTGAAGTTTTGTCTTACGAAATATGATCTGATGATCCCAAAGGAAAACTACTTATTTTGACTTAGTTTGTGTAAATTTAGGTTACCACCAACATCGGTAGAAACCACAATATCGGTAAAAAAATTCGAAAAATTGAATCGAAATTAAACCGAGTTGTGGCAACCGATTTAAAATTGATTTTTGGTCAAAGCAAATGAAATTAATTGGTTTGGCTTGACTTATATCTAAAACCGAACCCATTTTATATAGCAACACGATGTCGTTTTGTTTATATATATATATATACAAATTAATAAACATTCCTTTCCAGCTTTGTGAAAAAACTTAATTTGCAATACCCACAACAAGACGTCGCTCTTCGACTCCTATTGGCTAACACTTTTCCTCTTAACTTCAAACGGACGGTGAGGCGACGACCAGCCAAAGGTAATCGATTACATTAACGCTTGCCACTATGAAACCCTACACTTCATTCATGAATGTATATATATACGAGCATGCGTCCTAATCGTTTTGGAAAACCCATTCCTTCTGTATCTTTTGATTTACTTGTCGGCTACCGGCGGCTATTAACCACCAATCCAGTTGACCATTCATAATTTCTGTTTCTTCTCGTCTCTCGTGTTTGTCTTTGAAGTCAATTGATTGAATTCATCAATTCTAGTCATGTTATTGTTTTTCTGGGATTATAGTTTTAAAGCAAGTCAGCTTCTTGATTGGATCTCGATATTTTCAACGATCCAGCCAATTAATTTTATTTAAAACTTGCAATATAGAATTCTACCAGTATCACTCGCCTGAAACTGACCCCATTTTTGCTGATTTTTAAGGCCCTTTTATTACTGGCACATTTCTCTATAATATGGTTTTCCTTATTTTATTATTATTATTATTATTTGTAATTCGTTTAGATTGGAACAATTGTTGTTAAGCAAGCAAACGCACTCTGTCCCAAAATCGTTAGTAAAATGACAGAATATTTTGAGGCAATTTCTACGTTTGCGAAATGGATTAAGATCCAGTTGTATTCGCCTTTACGATCTCAACCTTCCATGGTGTTATTCAGCACATGATTGGATTACATTTTTCAAAAGCTCTGCTGTCCATTTTAATTGTTGAAACAAAATAAGAAGTTTTTACCATTTTAATTGTTGAAACAAAATTAGAAATTTTTATTTTTAAAGACTGCATCTTTGCTCACAAGTGTTATAGACTGCACTTTTGCTCACTAGTGTTGAAGCAATGTTTTTAAATTTTTTTCGTAGTATGATAGGCTAATAGCTCTTGGGCTGGGTTGTTCAAGCCTAACTTTCTGCTCAGATGTGTTAAAACTAGGGGTGAGCAAAAAAAATCCGAAAAAATGAAAAAAATTGAAAAATCAAACTGAATTTAAACCGAGCCATGGCAACCGATTTTTGGTCCAAGCAGCTGAAATTAACGGTTCCCAGCTTAATATCTAAAACCGAACTGTTAAAAGTCGAATCAATTTTATATAGCAATAAAATGTCGTTTTGTTTACTTATATATGTATACAAACTAATAAACTTTCCTTTCCAGCTTTGAGAAAAAACCCAATTCGCAATACCCACAACCAGACGTTGCTTATCCCAGAACCCTAATTCTAAGCGAATCGATTGCGAGTCTGCGACCCCTATCGGCGACCACTCTTCCTCTTAACGTCTATTGGACGATGAGGCGACGACGATCTAAAGGTAATCTATTCCATTCACGCTTGCCAATATGAATCCCTAATCTTCATTGATGAATGTATATATATATACGAGTGTGTGTCCTAATCGTTTTAGAAAGCTCCTTCCTGCTATATCTTTTCATTTACTTGACAGCGATCGACGGCTTCTAAACCCAAGTCCAGTCGACCATTCAAAATTTATGTTTCTTCTCTTGTCTCTCGTGTTTGTCTTTGAAGTCAGTTGATTGAATTCATCAATTCTAGTCACATTATTGTTTTTCGGAGATTATAGTTTTAAAGCAAGTCAGCTTCTTGACTGGATCTCGATATTTTTAACGGTCTAGCCAATTAATTTTACTTAAAACTTGCAATATAGAATTCCACCAGTATCACTCGCCTGAAATTGACCCGATTTTTTAGGCCCTTTTATTACTGGCACATTTCTCTCTAATATGGTTTTCCTTATCTTATTATTATTTGTAATTTGTTTCGGATTCGAACAATTGTTGTTAAGCAAGCAAACGCACTCTGTCCCAAAATCGTCAGTAAAATGATGGAATATTTTGAGGCAATTTCTACGTTTGCGAAATGGATTAAGATCTAGTTGTACTCGCCTTTACGATCTCAACCTTCCATGGTGTTATTTGGCACATGATTGGATTACATTTTTGCTCACAAGTGTTGAAGCAATATTTTTAAAATTTTTTCATAGCTAGATTATGATGGTCTAATAGCTCTTGGCTAGTCTTTTCACTTTAATTGGATGGCGAGGCGAGGCGTCCCAAAGGTAATCTTTTCTATTCACGCTTACAGTTAAGAAACCCTAATCTTCATTGATGAATGTAAATATATACGAGCATGCGTCCTTATCGTTTTAGAAAACTCCCTCTGTATCTTTTGATTTACTTGTTGGCGACCGGTGGCTTCTAAACCCCAGTCCAGTTGACCATTTATAACTTTTGTTTCTTCTCTTGTCTCTCGTGTTTGTCTTTGAAGTCAGTTGATTGAATTCATCAATTCTAGTTACGTTATTGTTTTTAGGAGATTATAGTTTTAAAGCAAGTCAGCTTCATGACTGGATTTCGATATTTTCCACGATCCAGCCAATAAATTTTACTTAAAACTTGAAATATAGAATTCCACCAGTATCACTTGAATTCCACCAGTATCACTTGCCTGAAATTGACCTGATTTTTGCTGATTTTTTAGGCCCTTTTATTACTGGCTCATTTATCTCTAATATGGTTTTCCTTATCTCATTATTATTATTATTTGTAATTCGTTTCGGATTGGAACAATTGTTGTTAAGCAACAAACACACTCTGTTCCAAAATCGGCAATAAAATGACTATTACATTTTTAAGTTGTAATCGCCTTTATGATCTCAACCTTCCATGGTGTTATCTGGCACATGATTAGATTACATTTTTCAAAAGCTCTGTTGTCCATTTTTATTGTTGAAACAAAATTAGAAATTTTTATTTTTAAAAGACTATATTTTTGCTCACAAGTGTTAAAAACTGCATTTCTGCTCATAACTGTTGAAGCAATGGTTTTAATTTTTTTTCATAGCTAGATTATAATAGGCTATTCGCTCTTGGCTGGGCTGTTCAAGCCTAACTTTATGCTCAGAAGTTTTAGGGGCCTATTGTTTATTGTTTTTTTTTTTTTTCTGTTTGAATTTATATTTATTGCTTCTCCTCCTGGATATGAACTTGCAGTTTGATTTAAAGATGAATGCCTTTGTATCCCTAAAACAAGCTATATTTATTGCTTCTCCTCCTGGATGTGAACTTGGCATATGTGATTATGTTCGAGATAAGAAAGTTGTGTTATCGAGCTTCAGAGGATGTGGTTCGTGCTCATAAACAGGTAGTTGCCTTTTCCTACTTGGAACTGTATATTAATAGTCTTAAAATTGAATTTAACACTGTGAATTTGTAGACTCCGTGGAGGTCAGAACATTGTTTCTAGGTTATCAACTCGTTTTTAGCGTAATAGTGTTGAAAGTGAAATTTATAATAGTGAGCTCAACAATTGTTGGCGATGATTTTGATCACTATCTATTGTTTTATTTTTCTGATGTGACTTGTATAATTGATGTTGTGTAGGAAAATCATTTTTGCTTGGTTTGGGAGGAGCTGTCCAGTACATCCACTATCTATTTTTGAATGAAAATCAAGCCATTTTTGAATGAAATGATTTTCATTCAAATGTACCGCTTTGTATAACTGAGGTGGAGATGGTGTGGCTTTCACATGCCACACCATCTCCACCTAAAAAACTCAAAATCTCAAATCCAGAGATAGAAATGGATTACTTAGCTAAGTTGTTGACGGTAGTGGTGGTAGCTACGGCGGCGATTAGAGTGGCGGGACAATAGTGATACATACTGATAAAAAGATTCAGGACACCAGTTTCAAAAATGACCCTATTCTCTACAACTGTAGCGCACGCTAGGTCCTTCATTACCACCATGAAGACAACCGACCTTTATCAACCTTGATCATCTCTGTCCAATACAAGGTCCGATAAATTCCCTGACAAAGAATTTCTAAAACGAACAATCAAACAACTCAATATGTCAAAAAATACCCTCTAAATTAACCAATCTATCAAGCAAGCCCTCCAAGCTAACCAATTTGTCAAATAAAGCTTCAAAGTTATCAAATCTATCAAAAAGACCCTTGTTTATTCCACTTTTATCAATGTATTACGGACTCTGTCCACATGTGTAGATAACTAATGGTGTTTGTCTTATTTTGTTAAAAAGTTTCAGAAATTCATGGTGTATTGGAAGTCAAAAAATTAATTATCTAATAATTAATAGGAAACAATTTAATTGACACATTATATTCACATTTTACATTTTCTTTTTTACAATTGCATTTTAGAGGTTTTTTTTTTTTTAAATGTATAAATTCTAGATAATTTTTAATTTTTTAATATTCACATTTGTATTGGTGATATTTTTGGGAGCATTATTTTTTTTGTTGGGGCCCACAAAGAGAGCAAAGAGCCACTCTTGAGAAAGAGTGGCACCTAGCCAAAAAGCTCACTCATCCGCAATGGCAAAAAGCAAATGGAGGATTTCGTAAAATAAAAAAGTGGGAGAAAAGGCTCCTAGTGCTGAAGCTGTTATGTCTTATGGCTTATAATTGATTGCTTAGGCCGGTTGCAGACGGCTGATTCACTGATAGACTCTATAAGTTACATGTGATGTGATTATTTGTTAAAAAAATTAAAAATAGCTGATTTAAAATAACATTACCAAAATATTTTAATATTTAAGTTGACTTGAATGTATGTTAAATTGTGTTAATACAAACAAATTTAATCATATTTTATTTTCTGATGTATGTTAAAATTAAATATAAAACAAATTTTTTTATTGATATTAAGTATTGTTTAGCTTTTTTTAAAATACAATAAATTTAATGTTATCTCTTGCATCACTTGGCTTTGGATCTTAACCATCTAGAATAGGGCCACTAGGTTGGTTATAGGGAATATTATCCCACGCGTTTATTTCTTGGTATATTAAACTATTTTATATATGACATTAAATTTATCATATTGGAAATATCATCAGCAAGATTTCTTCTACAAATGAAATTATGAGTTTTCATTGTTGCAGACACAATACAAACTTGATTGTTATATTGGTAGTAAGGCATGTGTTCTAAATTCTCTATTTTGATTTTGATATTCCCAATATTTTCTCAATCATTTGTAATGTGCAGGAAATCCTCTTTACATTCATTTTAGTTGCAAATACATTAAATTAATTTAATAACAAAATTTACAAAACTCTTATAATACATAAAATACGTTAATAAGAAATTAGTTTTAGCAAATTGATACTAAATATTGAAATAAGATTTAAACATCACCATAGTTATCCAAGATTGAACGAGTATTTATATACGATGGCTTCAAAGATTTTGATTGGAAACACTTCATTTAAAACCTTGAAAGTTCACATTCAAATAGCTAGTCAATAACCTTTTGCAAAGATATAGTAACCCTTGATTTATCACTAATGGTGTTTAATTAATAGGGTTCATCTATTTTTCAATCTTAGAAGTAAAAATGGCATAATTTATAATTGATTTTAGGGTAAATTACAAATAACCCCCTTCAACTATGGGTTGGGTCTGAATTGCTCTCTTCAACTACCAATTGAAACAATATGCCCCTTTCAACTATAACATTTTTTATAATCTTAGCTTCTCTTTTGGCACTGTCATTTTAGTTGATGTAAAATGTCCACGTAAGACTCATGTGACCATCTTTAGGCATTCTCTTTAACTATAGTGTCATTTTAGTGTTTTAATTTATCTTATTACCCTTAGTGTTCTAAAACCCTAATTTGTACATAAAGATGGTCATTACAATAATTTATTATCTTTATTTTAAATATTATGGTAAATATCATATGTACAGATGGTGACATTAGTCTTTGGTGGACAAGTTATGTGAATTCAAAACCTGGTGTCTAAATAGAAGGTATAATTTAAGTAAATATCATAGTTGAGGAGGGGATATTGCTTCAATTAGTAGTTAAGGGGGCAAATTAAACTCAACCCATAGTTGAGGGGGGTTGTGTGTAATTTACCCTTGATTTTAAAAAATATTTTAAAATATGAAAGGAACAATTGTTTTGAGATGTCCAAAATGAAATATCGGTCATTTATTTTAGGACGGAAGGAGTATTTATAAAAATTATAAATCATATGCACAATCATAATAAAAAACTGAATTTATATTTTTCAAAACATTATTTGTTGAGTGTATAATTGTGTGTGCGAGTTCGTATTTAAAAAATATAATAAAAATAACTCAATAGGGAGATCATGAGGTAGAGAGAGGGTGAGGAGTGGGCTGGGCATCCTGTAATATTATTACTTTTGGGATAATTGGGTGGGCTTGGTGGAAAGGACGGGCAAGGGGAATTGTTGAGTGGGTAGGGGGGGGGGGTGTGAATGTGGGATGAAGGGGTGGAAATGTGGGATGTTCGAACATGGGTTGGAAGTACACACCTGGCTGTTCTTTATACGATGATACTTTTGGGGAGAAAATTAAAATAACAAATTTTGAAAAATAACTTGCGGAAATCATTTCTACAAGTTATTTTTCTAAAAACAAGGTTTTAGTTTTCGTTGACTCATAAAAAAATTTACATTGACAATGTTTTTAAAATGTTACCAAAATACCAAAAAATAAAAAAAATATTTTCTAAAAATTATTTTCCGTGAATGCGTGAACTTTCTCTCATCCAACATCACCAACTGCGAGTAATCACATCAATATTGTCACCAATAGTCCTCCATCCATACACACAAAATCATCCCACAAACACCGGTGACTCCAGTCTCACCAAATCCACCGGCACCACCATCCATTACTCGTCTCTCCTCTCACTCCGTTTGTAAACTAGATTGCAACCAATGTTTGTACATCAGAAACAATGAACTAACTACACATGGGCACTAATTAGCTTACTATTAACAATGAAACTTTGGCGATCCCCCATATATAACAATATGATGGTGGCGAGCGAAACCTATTTTATTGCAAAAGAAAAAGGCTCATATATGATATGAGAATGAGAATAGGTTTAGGATCAGTCACCTTTGAAGATTTTGTATTCTTGCCTTTTATTGTCATATAGAGGGTGATACCAAGAGAAAATATATTTTGGTGCTTACATTTTAATCATATTTGTATTATATCCGTACAAATGTATATAATTATTTTTTTTGTTTACGTATGATTATGTTGAACTTTTCATTGTAACTTTGAAAAAAATTATTTGTATTAGACTTGTATATTTCTTTTAAAGTATTATACGTATTTTGTATTTTACTAATATGATCACCGGAAGTACATTTGTTAAAGGAGAGAAATATTCTTAAAAATGGCATCTTTGTGCATTTGATCAAGTTTCGTCCAAAAACTAACAATCCCCTATTATTACGAAAATACAAACATGGAACTCAAATTACAAAAACAGGCTACTAATTGTGTCTCTGGACTAACCTTGGGGGTGGTAAAATGCAATTGACCCGAAATAAAGAGCTATTTAAGTTGGTGCCAAAAAAATTTATGTCGCTGCCTAAAAAATTTCCCATATGAATATCCCATGTTAAAATCTATTTCACAAAAAACCTTTGTCATGAGAAATGTTAAAACACTAATAGAAATTGACATTTGCAGGTCATGCATGGGGAATTTGGGTAATTTTCGTTTTTGATTATGTTTCCCTTTTTCTCTTTAACAACCCCTACACCCATCATTTCTCTTTCATTTCTTTCTTTTACAGGAAAACCTCGTCTAGTACAATGCAATTAACTTAAAAAAAAAAAAAAAGCTACTTGGGTCTGTTAGTGATGGCAATGGGATTGGATGGATCTTTTTCATTATGGTATACATCATGTTTAGCCTTTAGATTCGACCAATTATCTTTATTGCCTTTGACCAACAATTAATACAAACTTACCGAAATACCTATTTTAAAAGGTCATACTTAATACCATCAACTCTTCATACTCACATTCATCACGCCTTCCTCCGCCTCCCTTTTCTTCCTCTGCCTTCCTCACACAACGCCCTCATCCCTCTACTTCTTCCTACACGCTATCGTCGCCCTCCTTCATCGTCCTTGCTCGATGTACATCTCTCTCTCTCTCTCTCTCTCTCTCTCTCTGTCTCTCTCTCTCTTTAACCCTACTCTGTCTCTCTCTCAAACCCTACGCGGGTGTTGATAATGATGAACGACCTTTGAGTTGTTGGAATGACTCAGTGAGTCTTTTGTCGAACGACCATGTGAGTCGTTAAAAAAGGGTTATAAGGGGTTTTCAAATAAAAAGAGGACATAAATGATTTTTTGGAATAAGTGAGGTCATAAAAGATATAAGAGTATTTCACTAGTCTATAAATGTAAAAACCCCTTTTCCATTCCCACCTCCATTATAATTTCTTTATTCTCATTCTCGTCCGATTGCGTGATAGGAAATTAAAAGCAATCTCATTCTTGTCGTACTATGATTTTTTGTTGCTATTCCTGCCCACTTGACCTTATTTCTAGTTACTTAAAAGTAATTCTGATAGTGACGATGAAAAATATAATTACTTTCCAGTTAACCTTTACTTTTTGAGAAAAGATTTGTATAGGCACAATTCTAGAGCTGGGAATCGTATGCCTAAGAAGCATGCCCATGATGCAAACCTATGAAAAGCAATGTTCGAAAAATCGGCCTAGGCGCCTCCAAAACGCCGCGCCTAGGGCCAAATTGGGTAAAAAATTGCCAATGAAAAAAAGCACCGCCTGGACGCCTAGCCAAATTGCATTTTTTTTTTTTTATTTTTAATTTTTTTTTTCAAAAAACAGCATCGTTTTGGTTTAAAAAAACAGGAAAACCTAAATTAAGTAAGTTTGTGTTCCATATTTTATATGTTGTAGTATTGTTATTTTGTTTTAAAGTTTAAATTTTGAAGTTTGGAATGATACTATTGAATTTGGTTTTAATTTTTTACTATTAATCTTGTAATGTGATCATTATTTTAGTTTATTTTGTCATATTTAGTTATTTACTATTGTTGCAGCAGGTATTGATTATTGAATTAAATTTTAATTTTTACTTTTAATCTTGTAATGTGACCATTACTTTTAGTTTATTTGGTTATATTTAATTATTAATATTGTTGCAGTAAGTATAGTATAAACTTATAGTGTAATTATGCCTCAATTTCTAGACCCCGCCTAGGCCCCGACTAGGCCCCTAGGCGCTAGGCCCTGCCTAGCGCCTAGCGCTCGCCTAACAATTTTTAGAACATTGATGAAAAGAGTTACATATGAATTTCTCACAATATTCATCCAAATATAGACAATCTCCTCACATTGCGAAGAACCTATCAAATTAAACACTTGAAAATCCAATTTTAGACTCTAGCGCCCACTAAACCAACATGCATCATACTAAAAGAAAACTAATTAATGTCAAATTCAGCCAAACACAGTCACAAAAAAATAATAATAATAATAATAATAAACGAAAAACTTGAAATTCGCACTAAATTTTAACAAAATATACCCAATATTAGACTCCAGCACCTACGAAACCAAACTGAATTTAAGCAGTTAGGATTGCTTGCTTTAACTTTAAATTTGGAAGAACTTACAGTTGAGGAAGATAGATGAACCCGACTGGCCCAGTAATCCAAACAACCTGCATACATTAACCGTCGACATTGAGAGTTAGCCTTTCTATTTGAACTTATTAAAATCAAAATCAAATCACTTATAAGTTGCAATCCATGACAAAGGAGAGAAAGATCAAAATTTATCCATCATAGAAGAGAGAAGGATGTAGAGAGAGAGAAAAAGAAATCATACATAAATCAGTCTTCTCATTTCTTCTCTTTGGCGAAAATTCAGTCCACAACTAAATTGTTTGCACCTTTCCCTCTCCTTGGATGATTCTCTGTTACTCTAATGAAGCTGCCACCATGACTCAACCATCAATTCAGGTTTGTTCCTCTCTCAGTCAAATTCACAAACACCTTGCGTCCATAAAAAATGTCGCTCCTTGAGTGTGTATTATGCTCTTACAAATGTTGATTTTGATCCTTTCATTTTCTCAGGGATAGTGTTATTTTCACTCTTCAAAGCACTCGGAATTAGATAGAGGAAAAGAACAGTCAAAAGGAATTCGTC
This sequence comes from Platycodon grandiflorus, assembly GCA_016624345.1. NCBI lineage: Eukaryota > Viridiplantae > Streptophyta > Magnoliopsida > Asterales > Campanulaceae > Platycodon > Platycodon grandiflorus. The sequence goes on along the minus strand of CM028367.1, from coordinate 15,706,843 downwards.
AATGTTTTAGTGTCTATGATGCAAGGGCACTTCACTTGTGAGTTGCAATCCATTTGACACAGGAGAGAAGGATGAAAATTTGAGAGGGGATGAAATCAAGGGGAGAGAGAGAAAAAAATCGATAACTTCTTTCGTTTTATCAATTTATAGGGCGCCTCTTCGCTTTGTTTTTATAATAGAGAGAGAAGAATTTGTGAGAGAAAAATCAGAGATGTTTGAGATAAAATTGAAGGAGGACTTATAGTTGGGAGATGAAAGGGTTGCAGAGAGAGAATGTAAAAATCAGGAACTGAATGGGATTACAGAGCCGTTGGAGCAATTGAGAAATTACGGGGAAGTGAAGTTCGCACGCGTGAAACTAAGATTTGATCTTTGCCGTAGAAATTTAGTAACTCAGTAAATCTGAGCCAGTAGTTAGCCTCAGTCAATTACACACGTATAATCTAAGCGCTATTGTAATATAGATTCTACGTAAACTTAGTTATGCATTAATGTATATACTCACCTGTATAAAACATAATACATTAACAATTTCTTGGACTTCTAATTAAGAATTTAGAAAAATTTGCAGCAACCTTTATATTTCGAACAAAAGACAATAAATTATATGGAGGTGACCACCGATTTTTTTAAAAATACTATCAAATAAATTTTTTTAATAGAAATAAGACGGAGGGGGTATATATACACTCCCTCCGTCCTAAGCAAAAAGTTTACTATACTATTTTATGATGTTTCACTTAAAGAATACATTTTGAAAAATTATGCCTACAATCTCCTTCAATTTAACTTTACCCTCCACATATGTTATATACATCTTGACTATACTTAAATGTTTTTGTAATTATGTCCATCTCCAATACCAATTATATATCTGTTAATTATTAAATTTTTTAAATGTGGACTTTTTAGGTGGAACGAATGGAGTATATATTTAGGTACAAATGAGATTTGACATAAATTGTATAGGACATGTCATTCTCATTTCCGTTGCAAAGTAGAAATGCTTTTCTATTCTCACTCATCCAATTATCATTCCTGCCTTGTTAGAAATAAGAAGATATGGGGTGAAGCCCTTTTCTTATTTACCATATCAAATCGGTGCTGGATAGTATCCATGACCTATAGAATATATATATATATATAAGAGTATTCAATGGTTACTATATCTCTCTAATCATCAATGGACAAACAGGAAAACAATATGTCCAAAAACAATTTAAGAATCATTGGAATCACCTTAAGAAATATTAGAGTTTGTGGTGTTCTTTGCTTCATGGAGAAACTGGGCTTGGTATTGATCACACTTCAGGTACCGTCGATGCTTTAGATGAATGGTGGAAAATTAAACTTCAAGTATATATATATATATATAACTGAGCATTTTATTGAAATGGTACTTTTTTTTTTAACCATGTATTCTTATATATTTTTGTTAAAATTGCAGACGTTTCCTGAAGCAATCAAGTTTAGGAATAATCCATTAATTCATCTTTCAAAATTGAAAATCATGTTTTTGGATACCGTTGCTACCGGGGAATATGCATGGACCCCTAGTGCAGGTGTTCTTCCACCACACATGCGTGATGCAAATAGTGATGCTGAAGAGAGTGACGAGGAGGACAATATTCAACCACTTGACGATATTATGGGTGATATAAAGAGTGGAGCTGAGAAGACACGAAAAAGAGGATTCGTAAGTGTATCACGTCCGTGTAAGACAAAGGCAAAAAGAGTTACTACTGCTGCTAAGTTGTCCAATACATTTGAAAAAATTATGGAGGCGGTGACTGTTGATAGTGTGTCAAGTGTTGGAAATTCGGGATCTCGATGTACCATGGGCACTTGTCTTGACATCATGAGCAAGATTCCAGGAGTCAAGATCGCTGATTCATTGTACTTGTTTGGGGCACATTTGTTTAAAAGAGCTGAAAATCGGGAGATGTTTGTTGAACTACCTAGTGAGGCACGTCTTGCATGGTTGAAGGCTGAACAATCTATTTTCAACCGTTAAGTGACAACAAGTGATTAACCATCCTTTTCTACATGTCTTCTTGTTATGGTCGGGCAAGAATTATGACTTTCTTTATTGGCGAACAAGTTTTGTCGATTATGTGTGTTTAGAACTTTAAACATGTTGTTATGTTTCATATTATAATGAGTACTTTTTATTTAGATTGATGATGGTTTAATTAGTATATAATGAGTACTTTTTAATATTATTTTTTTTTGCAGTTGTAATGGAAAATAATCATGAAGATGACGTGTTCAAGAATAACGAAATTGCTTCCAATAGGAAGAAAAAATTTGCTTTGATGGGTGTGCTTATTGGTACTTATTTATTTCAAAAATATGCAACTAAATCTCCATATAAAACATCACAAGTAGTAGGGTGAAAGTTTCTTTCATGTGTGCTTGAAAGTGATACAAGTTGTCATAAGATGTTTCGCCTGTCTACAGCTGGATTATTTTAGCTTATGTGAGTTATTGCAAGAAGAATTTGGGTTAGTTCACAGTAGAGATGTTAGAGTGGAAGAGCAGGTGGCAATGTTTCTCTTGATAGTTGGCCACGGTATGAAGAATATGGTGATTTCAGAGTTGTTTAACAGATCTGGTCAAATTGTTAGCAAGTTTTTTCACAGGGTTCTTCGTGCTACTACCAAGATGTCAGTTGATTGGATAAAGCCTTCAAATTGTACCGAAACACATGCTCACATCAGGAACAACAAAAAGTATTGGCCACATTTTAAGGTACCCAAAGTCACATTTTGAAAGATCACTGTTTGTTATTACTATTATTAACTTCATTGTTTCCTAACTTATTTATATACATGATTTATTGTTTCTTAACTTATTTATTTATAGGATTTTATTGGTGTCATAGATGGCACTCATGTACGCGTTACTATCCCTATTGTGGAACAACCTCGATTTATTGGCAGAAAAAGGGTATCCGTCTCAAAATGTGTTGGTTGTATGTGACTTTGACATGTGCTTCATATATGTAAAGCCAGGATGGGAGGGAAGTGCTCATGATACACGTATTTTCTTACATACTATTCGAGATCCCTTATCAAATTTTCCTAAGCCTATTCCACATATTTCTCATATTATGAATATTTTAATAAATTTCATATCTTAATTTTTTTTCTAAATTATATACGTTATTTGTTTTGCAGCTTAATTTTACTTGGTTGATGCGGGGTATCATAATAAAATTGGGTTTCTTGCACCGTATAAAGGGAGAGATATTATTTACCCGAGTTTCAACGTGGCGAGCAACCACGAAATGCACATGAGAAGTTCAATGTTGCTCATTCTTCATTGAGAAGTGTGATTAAAAGGACTTTTGGAGTTTGGAAATCTAGATGGAGGATTTTTGCGGACATGTCTGCTTATAGTTACGAGGATCAAATTTGTATGGTTTGTGCAACAATGATGATTCATAATTTCCTTAGGAGAAGAAACATTGAGGATGATGAGTTTCGAGCTTATGATGTCGACCCTAACTTATTGCGTGAGGTTGAGGATGATGACCCTAATGTATTCGATCAAACACCCATCTCTTTTTTGGGTACTGCTGATCTAGAGATGGAAGCTATGAGAAATGCAATGTGTTATCAAATATGTAATAATATTTTCCATTAACTGTATTTATAGGTATTGTAGTTCAATGAATATTTTCATAAAATATGGAGCTTGTTATCAACTTGAACTTATCCATGTATATAATTTGTGTTTCTAATTTTCTTTATTTACATCATCTGCATGTTTGCTCGAAGAATTCTCTTATTACTATTATTCTGATTTAAATTATAGGTAACTTTGTTCACAAATTGTTTGAAAAACAATTTGTTCATTATACTCTTATAGTTTAACAAATAGGGAAAGGACATTCTTATTTGAGGGTATTTTAGTCTTTTTGTTTTAATTTAACACTTTTTCAACTTATCAATCAAACAATCAGACTAACTTATGACAGCTCATTAGCACTTCAAAAAGCTAAATTAAACAGCATCAGTTTATCAGTCCATCCGTCATAAGTCATCAGCTATAAGTCATCAATTACAAATCATTATCCATCAGCTAAATCAAACAGGCTCATAGAATTCAACTGAGCTCGATTTTGTTTTTAGTTGGAGAAATTGCTGGCCGGTCCACTTTTCCAAACTTTTTTTTTTTTAACCGCTAAAAGGCATTTTAAAAATTTTCTTCCTAAAATACCCTCAACAACATCGTTGCTTCAGATTTGAGATTCAAATTAATGTATAAATAATTTCATGTTGTTAATATAATCTTTCCTCATGTTTGGGTATCAATTTTCATGCATAAAATACGAATTTGATAAAATTCAAATTTTTTGAGTTCATCCCGTTTTTCTTTGTTCTTGAGCTGTTTTGGCCACTTAAATCTCTGTTTTAAACTTCGAATTTATTTAAAATCAATCTCATATTATTATCCTAACTTAGTACTATATTTGTGCACAATTTTTTACCAAAAAATACTATTTTTGAGCTTCAAATTAAGCTTGACAGTGTGTTGTCCGAAAACAGAGGAAGATGTTCTTGGACTGATTTAATTCGCCAATCGCAGTATGTTGGCTCATCGCGATGCAGGAGTTCTTTATCAGACTTATTAATACGAATGATCCATATATGGCTCATCGCGATGCAGATATGGCCCATCGCGATGCAGATATGGCCCATCGCGATGCATATATAGCTCATCGCGATGCAGGAGTTCTTTTATCAGACTTTATTAATACGAATGTAAAAGTGATGCATCGCGATGCAAAAGTGGTGCATCGCGATGCCAAAAATAGTACATCGCGATGCAAAGGTGGTGCATCGCGATTTTGGTTCCCTAAAGCGTACTGCGATGATCGCGATGCACCAATTGTTGCATCGCGATGCACCACTTTTGCATCGCGATGCACAAATTGTTGCATCGCGATTCCCCAATTTGTAAAAGTGGTGCATCGCGATGCCAAAAATAGTGCATCGCGATGTAAAGGTGGTGCATCGCGATTTTGGTTCCCTAAAGCGCGCTGCGATGATCGCGATGCACCAATTGTTGCATCGCGATGCCCCAATTTGGTGCATCGCGATGCAGAAGTGGTGCATCGCGATGCAAAAGTAGTGCATCGCGATGCATGATGTTACTGAAGCGCGTGTGTTTTTTTTTCATTAATGGCATAATCGTCTTTTCGCCTCAAAAATACCTTTTTTCGATTTTTAAAAAAAATGAGTGGATTGAAACAATTACAAATGTTTAAAAAGGGACCGGCCTGTAATTCACCCTTTTTAGTTTGGTTTTTAATCTGGAGCCTCTAGGCCCGCTACTAAAGACTTGCCGAGCAAATATTGATGCCTGGCCTGGCCCGGCCCATCATGGTATAAATCCCGTGGCTCTAAACCCTAGCGCAGTGTCTGTAAAGTATAAATTTGCCAATAATCAATCCCAAATCTCAACCATTTCCCCAATGATCCTTCCTCTGCCGCCTCTCTCTCTCTCTCTCTCTCTCACACACACACACACACACACACACACACACACCCACCCATCCACATATATTGCTCTTGAATGAATTTTGGTTGCGATTTGTATCAACATGTTTGAATTTTCAAATGCTTTTTGTTTTGACCCATAACAGTGTGAAATTTGATTGATTAATATATGGGTGCCTGTGATGATAATCGATAAGGCTTGTTTCTCAACCCATTCGCAGGGCCGCCTGAGATCTTTCGCCTTCGCCAGGCTTGAGAGATTCTGCTGCTTTTATCCTTCCTTGGATGTCTGAGGCCCCTTATCAATTCCACAACTATGTATGTACTGCATTGGAAATTTTCGTTAATCATTGCTATACTTTGGTTCATTTAGTTCTAATTCTTTTTGAATATTCTTCCCATTGCTCAATGATGATTGATTTGCTTTAACCACACCGAAAGTTGAAGACTGATTGCGTTTTAGGGTTAAAAACTCTTTACGGGATTTAAGTATTGGAAATAATTGTATCCCAATTTAATTTGTTCTTGTTGGTGCTTTATGACTCTTTTTTCTCTATTTGTGTTTTTGGATTTCCTTAAACCCTCATATAGTTAAAAGATGAGAGCTTTGACAAGGATTATGAATTGGGTTCATTTCTATTTTTCCTTAAATTCTTGAGGGTTTTTTTCCCACTTAATCTTCAGTTTTCTCATGTGGAAAAACTTTGGCCCTGACTGAGAGCTTTTGTCTATTTATGTTTGTTTTAGTTTTGGTGGTTCTTGGAATTTTAATGATAATTAATTAGATATCTAGTTAATTAAATGACCATTTGTGTATGAAAAAGTGTATTTGGTTTATTGATATGATTTTGACTGAAAATATGGTGTCAATGATGATAAATTTTTAGGCTTGTTTCTCAACCCATTCGCAGGGCCGCCTAAGATCTTTCGCCTTCGCCAGGCTTGAGAGATTGTGCTGTTTTTATCCTTCCTTGGATGTCTGAGACACACCTCTTCGTTCAGAATACATGATTTATAATTGTTTGGTTTTGGCATTAACATTGTATTGGGAATGTTCTTTAAATTTGTCATTATAATTGATGAGTCGAAGGCACAAGCCGCACAATGTCATTTGATTATATATCCATTCTAATGTAAAAAAATTCAAATTTTCAAACCATTACTGTTTACTGTATTGATTTTTTACTTCTATTGTAGAAACAACTGTTTGTGATGATAAATCTAAGGCTTGTTTCTCAGAAACATTTGCAGTGGCCGACTAAGAGCTTTCGCCTTCGCCAGGCTTGAGAGCTACTGCTGCTTCTTTCCTTCCTTGGATGTCTGAAACTATTTTGGTTTGAATCTTTTCACTTATCTTCTCAAGTCTGTTCAGATGCTAAGTATTTAGCTTGTGACCTTTGTTTATAGTGCTATTTTATAGTTCTGTTTTTAGTTTTTTTATGTATTTTGTTCAAAATTATCATATGCTTATGCAATTGTATCTACTTGTTTTTGGCTTGTTGGCAGTGTCCTCTAGAAAGAGATGAAGCAGCACTAGTTTCAGAGGTTGATTTTAGCAACAGACTGTTATGAACCTTTGTAAATTGTACCCTTATATTATCTTCTTGCTTTGTATTAGGGCTATCCTTCTTGTTTTTGGGCAAATGTATACATGTTGAAATCAATGTGAATATGTTACCATTGAATGATAACTCTGTTCTGTACATACTTGAACAACTCTTACATAAAAGCTTGTATGGAATGTTCATTGTTGTGTTTCTATGATTTTCATACTTGAATGCTTGAGAACCATTTTATTAAATTGTTGGTATCTAAATTAGAGCATAAATTGTTTGTATCTAAATTATTATTTGGGGGTGGTTGCATTCACTGCAACTTATTGTAAATTGGTTTAGTTTTAGATCCTCTTGGTATGAGCAAAAGCACTTGATTTGAACTCACTAGTGTTTGTCAACGTGTATATCCTTGATCTCTGTACTTGTCATGGCAATATATTGGTGTACCTTCTTGTTTTTGTTGTGCTGGTTCATGACCCATTGGTAGAATCCAAGATCATTAATCTTTTCTATGAGAAAATGGCTTTTGGAAGCCATGATAATCTAACTTTCCATTAAAGAGTGATTGTCAAACATAGTTGTTTCTGGATTTTGATGGATCCTCACCCTTGGGGAATGAGCTGGAACTAATCAATGAGCCGCGATGGCTAGGACTATACCATCAGTAGATGATCGTCATTTGATTACTTTTCTGTTCATTGGAAGTCCTTCAACATTTGCAGTAGAAAATGATTTTTACGGATTGAACTTTCTACTAGTAATGTATACAATGTTTCCTTTATTTTCTGCTGTTGGGAATACTCGTTGGTTCAAGGGAGATGCCGTTATCTGGAGCTCAGTTCAAAGCAAATGGTACTCCGTGAGAAAGAAATGCAGCCTTAGTTTTTTTGATTTATCCAAAGGGGACATGTTTAAGCTTTTCTATGTTAATTCATGTTAATGTATCCAAGTACATATTTTACAATCACAGACCATATGATTCATGTTATAGTGTGCCAAATTTTATTGACTTTTAACATGAGAAAATTGTATAGACCCTTGAATAATAGGGAATTACTGAAATTCCTTCATTAAACATATATTGACCCTTAACCTTGGGATTTAACCTGATACAGGAGCACCACCCGTTCAAGGGTTTCGTGAACTAGTCGAAGGGGGAGGACTGGCAAATATGGTGGAGAAAAACCGTTCTGCGAGCACTGCATTTGCGGCATCTGATGGATGGAAGGCATCCCAAAAGACATAGTCCTTACGATTTTGGCACACCTTTGAGTTGGACAAGCACAGGCCTCCAACACTTGTGTCGACGTTGCAACATGAAGTATTCGAGACCTTAAAACCTGAGGATGGCAAATAGAAAACTGGTATTAGAGCCTTGCCGGGATTAGTCCGAATAGTTAGGAATCTAAGCATATTGGGCTGGCTTTACATGGCTCAATGCTCATCTTCAACTATACTCGGTTATGTAATTGAGCAGAGTCTGAACATACGGTGTAAACAAAGCCAGTTCGACTTGACACATTTGAATAAGCTGGTTAAATACTTATAACATGTGTTTTCATTGTACTTTTTGAAGTCTGTGAAATCCCTGCTCAACTCATGAAGCAAACAAAGTCGAAGCTGAGCGTAACTGCAGTTATGCAAGTCCGAGCTCAATAGTAATGCAATCATTGACTTTGTTTTGGCTCGGTTTGAGTGACGTCGTGTAACTATTTTGCACAAACAAAAACTTACCATATGATGAAGGGTTGTTGATCAAGTCTAAGACGTCTTTGTAAGTATCCGCGAATGCTATTCGCGAGTTTGGGAGGTTTCGATTAAGAGTAGCTACCAGCTTTTGCACTTTTGAGTTGAACTGCAGAACCCATTGATTCACTTGGTTTAGGCATTGGCCGCGCTTTGACTTCACTCTCTGAGAAGGAATGCATCCGAGTGGTCCTAGGCCATGGAATACCATCTTTCTTGCTCCTAGCTGGTAGAGCCTCTTTACACGGAAAATGAAAGAAAAAAAGAAATTAGTAATCAGAATTTGGTTTTCTTACTAAAATTCTCATTCATTTTAACTTGAAGAAACTTAAAAAATACCAAAACAATTCAATATTGAATTTATTTTGAAATCAAAATCAATGGATTCAATGCTGTCATGTTGTTGGTAAAATTCAGAGGAGATATTATTGTTTAGACAATTTCAGAGAATTTTGGTATTGGTTGTGGTTTGATCACCACAATGAAGATATCGTTCAATCTCGGAGGGAGAGGATGGGTGGAGGGTTTCAATACCGTGATTTGTCCGCCTAAGGTGGAGATAAGAAGTCCCACAAACTCGTCGTGCGTGTATTGTTGACCATCTGCTAGAAAGGGCTGCAGGAAGTTGTTGACATAGTCATTGCTACCTAAACAGAGTCACAAACAGAATTGGATCACACATTTGATTGCTAGAAAAGCGCCATGGTTAAGTAATTGCTGTCTATACTCTGAAAGACACTAATACATTTGTAAAAATACTAAGCAAGACTTCTATAATGGTTAGATACCCAAGGTTTGTTTCGTCTGAGTGTTTTGATTTGCACTTGTCAAGGCTTTTAACCTTACCAGTAGCTGACAAGTGCAAACTATACAGAGGATATCCGCTGTTGTGGAAGTTACATATATCGTATATTTACCAATTCCGAAGAAGTACATGGCTTCATTGAAAAGCTTATTTGCACCATCTTCTCCGAGTTTAGCCTTGATTGCTCCCCTTGTCTTCTCGAAGCAGTTTATTTGATCGTCGAAGGACAATCTCTGAATCTATAACAACAAAAAAGGCAAGTAAAATTCAAAGGCATTTAAATAAAAACATATAACAAGAAAATATGAAAAATTCAATCCACATACAAAGTAAAGTCCAGTCTCATTGAGAATTCCAGCTCCACCAGATGCATAGTTTACCCCTTTTAGTAATGCATCATCATTTTGTGACAGTGATAGATATGGTGGAGGTGATGATATCCCTAGCTTCTCAGCTATACATACATACACAGAAAACAGTCAAATTTATTTCAACTCCAAACAACCAAATGAATATGATTAGTTAGTTGGCAATCATACATATGATGTCTCCAATAGTCCTCCCATTAGTGAATCTTCCGGTCGGCTTTCCACCGGCATAATCGATACCATAGTACGGAAAATTCGATTTCGCAAGAGAGAATTGCAGGTAGTTGTTGTTGCCTACTTCCGTTAAGGAGTCGCCGAAGATGAAGGTGACCAGGGAAGATACATTTGAAGGTTGATCAGCTGCCATGGCAGTAGCAATCAGCATTGTGAAAGCTAGACTACTCCATAATAGCAAGGCCATTGTTTTACCTTTTTTTGTTGCTTGGTTTGAACAATTTGTAGCAAAGATTTTATAATGTGTGTGCAGGGCAACTGCGGGTTACTATTTTTGGTCATTGTCCATTTCTCCAAGTTTCCACATGTTAGTTCTTGGCAAACCGTTCGTCATAATTTAAATCCAATCCGATGGAACAAGTATTGTATTGTAGTGTTATACCTTGTGTTGAAAAGGTTATACTATGTGGGAGCAAAGTTAAATATTGCTCCATTTAAATCCTTAGAGCGAGCATTAGTATTGTGTTGTAGTGTTGTACCTCGTGCTAAAAATCTCATACCTATCCTAACAGACAGAAAATCTCACTCTAAAATAATAAGTATCATCCCTGTCCATAAATGAGTGTATTTTTTATTTTTCACGAAAATTAAAAAAGTTGACTTTTTTCACTGTGCCCACATATAACATTAAAAGCCTACATTAGGACATGATATGTAACAAAGGTGAAATTTAAACTTATACAAAAAATACTCATTTAGAGAAAAAAAAATATATAAAAGTGGACGCTCATTTGGAGCCCATTTGATACAGCTTTTTTAAAATGTAAATTATTTAAAACACAATTTTTTTTCTTTATAAACGCGTTTAAAATATAAATTCAATACGAAACTTATTTTCTAGCAGCGTTTTAAAAATCTAAGTTTTGGAAAAAAATAATAAATTTTGAAGTTTGAAAACGCAGCTGTATTTAGAAAACGTAAATGCTAAGTTAAGAAATAAGCTACGTTTTGACCAAAACGCAAGATCAATCAGGCTCTTAAGAGGGAGGAAGTAATTCTTTTTTTTTTTTTAAAGAAAAAAAACATTTAAAAGATTTTTGGTTTGAGCTAGTATTTTAAGTTGAACTTCATAAGTTAGGGTAGTTGGTAATTAATTTGTCTCCTAAGGGTTGGCCAACTTAGGTCATCATCATAGTCAGGAAAGTTAGTTTAATTAGGTAATGCTTTTTTTGCATGATATTGATATGGTTATAGATTGGGTAGGACTTCACTTAAATGCTCAGAGGAGGGTCACTACTCACTACGCTCTATGATCAACAAATTAAAACAAAGTACTATTGGCCACACCCCACCCAACATAATTATGAGCTTTAAAAATGACAGCAGAATATATTCTTAACTCCCAAAATTTGTAGCCCAATTCATATGAGCCCGTTTAATTGTGTGTTTTAATTAAAATGTAAAAATAAAATGCTTGTGCATTAATATTACGACGGAAAGAGCTATATTTTTAAAACGTTGGAACTTTCAGCTTTTTTTTAAAATGCAGATTTTAAAATGTTAATAGAAAAAAAACTATGTTTTGAAGTAATATTCCAAACACATTTATAAAAAAAAAATTGCGTTTTTAAAATGCTTGTGCACGAAACGAGATCTAATATTAGTAGTAGCCACTTCTAATACTCTAGGGGTGCATTATGAGTGTTTTTCATTTTTTATTTATGTTTTTTTATACTCTTTTACTTATTATCTCTTACTTATTTTTTTATTATTACAAAAAAAAAATAATAATACTCAGACGTTCCAGACAAAAAGTCTACTATTGACTATTCTATATCAATAAAGCAATCTATATCTTTTGTTACTTGGCTAAATCAGATATCTAGTTGTTTGGTTCTATTTAATATTAATCTACATGTCCGTTAGCGGAGCTAGAAATGTTGAAGAATTGAAGGATGTGCTGATATTACATAAGATTTGAGCTTAGTACTCGACTTAATGGTTAAATATTAGTTTAAATATTAGAGTAAAATAGGGTCTTTGGTTTCTCTAATGTAATTATTGCATATAGAATTCTTGCCTAAGGAAAAGATGAGACCTAAGTTTTTTAAAAATGCGTACATTGTTTTCCTATTACAATTATTGCATATAAAATTATTTGTAAAAAGAAATTTTTCTAAGTTGAAGTTATTGAAGTCCAACTTGCGTTCTCCAACGTTATGAAAATATTTAATTGATTAGTTTTGATTTCAATTTAGAATATTTTTTTTGGAGAAATTGATTATAAAGACCTAATAAAAGATTTTGTTTCAAAAAATATTAGAAGGATGACACTTTTCAAGTAAAAGTTAGACGTACGTAGTTTGAAGTTTTAGGAATTTTTTGGTATTTTATATGTAAGAAAATAATTGCAATATAATTATATTATGAATATGAAAATGTATTTTGGTATTTTAATAATTGTCTTCTCTCAGTTTTAGGACATAATTTTAATAATTGCAATATAATTATATTATGAATAACTCAAATTATCCAATGATTTCTGTCGGATAGCCTAATTATTATGCAAAACGCGCCATTGTAACTCTTGGAGTACTTTTAATTTAGTCAATTTCATCAATTGTATTTGACTTGGCAAAAATCATAATAATGTAAAGCCAGACAAAAGTAGGAGCATTAAAGAAGAGTAATGCTATGGGTACCTAAAGAGTACCAAATTTTTTACACTAAATAAAGTGTCAGTTGACGTGATGCATTAATTATAATTTTTAATTTTATTTTTTGTACCACATCAGTTGACACATTATTTTGTACAAAAAATTTGATACTCTTTAAGCACCCATAACATTAATCATTAAAGAATAAAGCAATGGAGAAGTGTCCTACAAAAATTTCAAATTTCAAATTTCAAATTTCTAGTTGATGACATTAGATTTTCCTATGTTTGTGTGTGTTTTGCCCTTTTCCTTTTCCCCCTAATTTCTTGGACTATATTTGCATGTTCAGTTTCGAAGATTGAAATTGAAATTGGAAAAATTTGAATTTCACGAAACTCTAATTGTTCTTTCAATTTTAATTCTAAAATTTAGAACTAAGAAGTCAAATATAGCGTTAGAAAAAACATCGTTCTACGTTTCCATTCACTAAGGCTTTGTTTGAATCACGGATACACAAGTGAGAAAGTAGTGCTTGAGAAATTTGTAGTGAAGTGAAGGAGAGAAAAACAACAAGAAAGTTATTTTTTCGTGTGTGTTTGATTAATAGTAAAATTAAGGGGAAAGTTTAGTTTAAAACTTTTTCGCTTTCCTTTAGAATGTTCTCGATGACAGATAACTTGCAGAAAAAAAAGTTTTGAAAAGGGAAAACCATCAACTTTGGACATGGAAAAGCTAGAAGAATTCTTAGGAAAAGATTTTATTCAATGTGAATAAAGAAAGGAATAAGATTTTGTGTAGAAAAAGAAATAAGATTTTATGTAGTTAGGTAACTTAGATTAGGTTGAAATCTCCTCTTATTATAATCAAACAATCTACCTAATCCACTGAAAATGGAATACCATAATTTTGTTTTGCTTAATATGTGACATTTACTTGTCAATTTCGTAAAGGGTAGATTTATAGTATTTTTTAAAGTCTAAAGAGTTTTAAAAAATTACTCCCTCCATATTAAAATAATAGTGTTTTTTATTGGAGAGTTAACTTTAATTTATACAATATCAAATCAAACAATTATTATCTTTAGATCATGAAATTTTATTGGAGTAACATTTCAATACACTCTGTAATTTTTTGTTTTTTTGTTTTTACACAAGATGCTTTAAATCTTATTCGATTTGATATCAAATAACCTAAAACGGTTTGCACAATGTTTCCTTATAGAAAAATGTTAGGTTTACAACTTTTTTTACAACTATTGCTACAACTAAGTCTTGATGAAAGGTAAATGTATTTTGGAGAAAGATAATTTTGCCGTTCATTAAAGCTTAGTTGTAACAAAAGTAGTAGAAATAGTTCTAAACCTACCAAAGTTGTTCCTTATTATAACATATCACATACATTCTAAAGTTTTTACAGAATTAATTTTTTGACTTTTTATGCTCAAGTGATGAAGTTTTCATTTCAAGTCATTTGATTGGCCTACATTTAAGTTGATTAAAAAGACATCCATACACATTTTTAATAAGATCTAAAAAGTACATAAACTTTCAATTACTAGTATGTTTAATAATCTCTCAATCACTAAATGAGCGTTTTTTTTTTTTTTTTTTTTGGACTTTTAAAGAAACTAAGCTAGTCGAGCATTAAGTTATTTAACAGCATAAGTACATTAATGTCCTTAATATCCACATGTATAACATTAGAAGTACACGCTAGAACATGGTGTATCAAGGTAAAATTAGTAAACTTATAGAAAAATTGATACTCGTTTTGGAACAAAAAAAATTTTAAAATAGGCAATCATCTAGGAACGGAGGGAGTACATATCAACTGAATTTTTAAATTGTTTTATTTAATAATGATACTTTTTGGGTGCTCGTATAATTGACATAACATAAATGAGATTTTATAGAGACACGTTGGAGAATTTGAGTGGACTAATTTACGTTTCCATATATTAGCAATTGGTGGGAAGTCCCATCTGTCCAAGGAAATACTTTCCTTAGTTGGAAGTTTCCAAATCAATACTAAAACTTTGTGAAAAAGCAAAATTTGTGGTGTTTTTTCAAATCTATTGGAAGCATTTTATACGCATTTCCTGCTTACATTTATATGAATTTGAATATTTGTGTACGTACGGACCCCCTGATTTAAACCATGCTCAGTGTCACCCAAAAAATGAATGAAGTGAAGGGTCCGAAGTTGATGATTAGAGACTTTAACCAAGTTCCGATTTCTGAAGATAAATTAGCAGAAAACAAGAGGATAGAAATTCTTTGTTAGAAAATAGAAGACAAAACTCATATTTGGGTCACTCAACTATCTACAAAGTTGTGATCCGGCCACCACAACTTCGAAAATGTTATTTGGACCACAGTACTATCGTTTTCTTGCAAGCGAGCCCATTTTTTGAATGGATGTTAGTTCAATTGTTAACTTTGAGTCAAATACCTATTTTACCCATGTCTTCTTCATCTTCATCCTCTCTGACCATCTCCACAAATCCAGCCAAAACTTCATCATCTAATCAAGAGAATTTGTCAATGCATTCCCAATTATCCGGCCAAGACTTCATTATCTCCACAGATCCAGCCAATAGTAGCCCCCATCGTTGACAATCTCCCTCAGTGCCGTCTACCACAATGCCCGCGCCTCCGATCTTTCTCTGCTCTAGTTGTCGCCGGTATAGTCAGCTCCGATCATCTTTTTCTCTTGCTCCGGTCGAGCCTTCATCATCTCCACTCTCTCTGCGGCATCTCTCCTTTACGTGCAGCAACCCTGGCTCCGATTTTTCTTCCTCTACTCCAGAAATCGAAATTGCAGCACCCGCGCGTCATTCTTGCGAAATCTTTGAAAATTCGAATCTAGGGCTTGATTTATTGGGAAACCTTTTGGATTAACTGTGCAACCATTTTGGATTAATTGCGCAGCAACCCTGGCTCCGATCTTTCTACTGTGCTTTTGGATTAATTGTTGCAATTTTTGAGAAGTATTGTTTGGAGATCTGTTGCTTCTAGGATTTCTCCCATGATTTGGGCTTAATCTTGAATTCCATTCAAAGTGCTGTTGGTAAATTGAGTTTTGGCTGAGTAATTTTCAGTCTGTTATGGTTGCTATAAAGAAGTTAAAGTTTAATTCTTGAGTAGTTTGCTTGCTCAACTCTGTGAAATTGAGGACCGTGAGCTTCAAGAGGAAGACTGGGATGAAATTGACACTCGTTTTCATTTAGGGTTAGGGTTTATTTCTACTGGATTAGAGAAGATGAAGAAGACAGGGGTAAAATAGGTATTTGACTCAAAGTTAACGTCTGAACTAATGCCCATCCAAAAAATGGGCTCGCTTGCAAGAAAACGATAGTACAGTGGCCCAAATAACATTTTTGAAGTTGTGGTGACCGGATTGCAGCTTTGTGGATAGTTAGGTGACCCAAATATGGATTTTGCCAAAATAGTACAGTATTCTTGGAAAAACAAATTACAAAAATTGGAAAGAAATGAAATTACAAAATAGTAAACTAACAACAACGAGAATTTGATCTTCGACGTTCCGAGGCCTTGTGTTGGACAAAATTTCCTTAAAACAGATTCGCCCCCTCACCGTTAGTGCTTAGAGGTTTCTTCGTGGACGTCTATCTCCGAGGATACAATGGAGTACTGGAATAGCCTTAGCACTAAAGGATCTAGCAAACTGTGCTCCAACTGTATCACCAGGAAAGTATATAGAGGCCAAAGGAATTTTGGTGTCAAGATGCTGATGCAGAATTTTGGAGTTGCTGGAAAATTCTATATCTTAAACTGTGGAAGTGAGCTTGATTTATATGCCCAAAATAAAACAATTTCAGCCCAAATTAATTTGTGAACATTATGGCTGGAAAGAAAAAAAGAAAACAAAACGTGAGCTAGTCTGAGTGGCTCGATTTGACCCGACATTCACGCTTTTGCTTTCTTTCCAATTTAAAATAAATTCACTTATCAAACTTCAACCCTCTTACTATAAACTTTAATATCTCCTTCATCCAAACACAATTTGGACAAATAAATATATGATTTCAATGTTCTCACGGAGTAGAACACATTTTCACGATTATCTTTGTCATTTGACAAACGAGTCATTAAGAAAAATTGTGCCAAAGTTGTATAATTTCCTTCACTTACTATAACATTTTTCCAACATTCTTAAAGAAAATGTTGAATTCTGTAAATGTTATAGAGCTTAAAAAAAACATGGGGATGTAACTACACTTGGACCAATACTAGAGAGGACCGAAATTGCACTTAGCCACTTAGGAAAGAATAGATCGGGCAATAGCTATTAGTGTGTTACTATCGCCTGACACCACCACAACAAAGATTTAAGTTTAAGAACTCTCTTCACTTAGTTCCCGTGGGATTATGGTTGATAGCTTAGATAATGTTTCAAACTGGAACATATCACCATCGAAAGCACATTATGATAATCAGAGTTGAGCTTTCAACTATGAGCTTGTGAGAGATTGTTGGAAATATTATGTTCAAGGTCTATTTGATGGGTCTCATATATGAATATAAACTCTATGATGTTTTAGGCCAAAGTGAGAATTAGGAGGTATTGATGCATGTAAATGAACTTTTATATATGTTTAGATTGAGACCATTTAGTGTTTGGAATCCATAGTTGAAAAGAGTTGAAAATGTCTCGGGTCAAGGGGCTCTATCATTTTGCAGTTCTAGTTTTAGCATGGGATTATATATCCTAGACTGTTAGCAAGAGTATGTACGAGGGTAAACTTTCTACAAGGCCTAGTCCGTTTGCACGAATGTCTCTGGTCAAGGGGGCCTTATCGTTTGCAGTTCTGGTTTTGGCGTGGGATTATCTTAGAAGCAAGGATGCTGTCTTGACTATTAACATCAGTAAGTAGCACCAGTAAGTACGAGGGCAAACTTTCTTCAAGGCCAATCCTTGAATTCGGACGATTTTACACAACCGATAAGTTCTTCTTCATTATTTTTTCCAGTTTTTCTCTTTGTTTTATTTGACTAATGTTGCGTTGTCTATTTTGTTTTATTACACATTGCAATTGTTTGTATATTTTCTTGGTTTTTTGGCAATCGATAAACACAAATATGTTCTTGTAATACCCAGGCATTTCATTAGCATATTAATCTTATGATTATGTGCATGCATTGTTAACTTGATTATCTTGGCTCATGATTACGAATAGATGAGTCGTAAACTCATGTTTGCATGTCTCAGTATGTTACGTTCTTCCATGAATCCGTGGCATAAATTGAATTGAAATGAAAGAGATGAGCCATGATACTTTGAACCTAGATATACTTGCTGTTATATAGGTTTCATAATGTTAAACCGAGCCTTGAAAAAGAGAAAGATGTTGTGTTATTTCGAAGTTGCAAAACAAATTAGTTTTCAATGTTGTTTTCGTGTTCGTAAACTTTGTTGTGACTTTGATTTGATCCTAGGATGAAATGGAACCTTTAGAGACAACCTTTTATGTGTTATAAGTGTTAGGGCAAACTCTATAATTCGTCCCTGTACTCCCTTGTGAGCGCATCTGGTCCTTGAACTTAATTTCTTTATGCATTTGGTTCTTCCGTCCATTGTCGTTTATATTTTTCCGTTAAATGAAATCATGTGCATGTCACGTGATTTAGCTCAGGGATAAAGTAGTCATTTCCTTGGAAATAATTGTACAGGGACCAATTGTGTAAACCCAAGAAACTCAAACCAAACCCACTTGTTGGTTTCTCTCTCTAAAACCCAGCAAGCCGCCATTGATTTCACAACTCTCTCTCTCTCTCCCTCTCTCTTCCACTTAACAGTCGTCATTATTTTTATGTGTACAAGTATAAAGTCCATTATTCTATATCAAACACTAGTGACCACTGCAATATTAGAAGTTAATACAAAATATGAGCTACAAATAGCCTCAACAAAGCTTACCCCTTCAAAGGCACACAGAAGAACAGAGCGAGGTATTATTTCTCCATCTAAATGCTCCTTGGTGATGAGATTCAGGTCAGGAAGCAAAAATATCCTAACACTGATATCTGTCCACATTCCAACCGCAGAAAGGTGACTATAGTTGGGATTTTCACCAATGAGATTTATGTCAAGGCACGAGATATCATAGTCCAACTGTTCATGTTTTACTTTAGTAACCATCCCATCACCAATTTCCAGATAAACTACGTGACCACCTCTAGTAGCTAACAAAATCTACCAGAAAAAAAAAGCACAGTATAAGTGCAAGCCAACTACTGCTTCAAATAACATCCCAAACTGGAAGGTGGCAAATCTATTTAACCTAGACAATATCACATGCAAACACACTGGAAGGTGGAGTTTGCCCTTTTTGGAATACAAAAAAAAATTGAAGTGGGTTTTCAAAGCTATGTTTCTTTTTAAATGATTGTGAGCGGGAAGTAGAAGGAGAGAGAATCAGAGGAGAGGGAGTCTTGGATGTGGTTGTATAAACAAGCTTTGGAGTTTTTTTTTTTTTAAAACCATGGCAGAACAGAGCACTGTGCGGTTTAAACTGGAAGGTGGCAAATCTATTTAACCTAAACAATATCACGCGCACACACACTGGAAGGTGGAGTTTGCCCTTTTTAGAATACAAAAAAAATTGAAGTGGGTTTTCAAAGCTATGTTTCTTTTTAAATGATTGTGAGCGGGAAGTAGAAGGAGAGAGAATCGGAGGAGAGGGAGTCTTGGATGTGGTTGTATAAACAAGCTTTGGAAATTTTTTTTTTAAAACCATGGCAGAACAGAGCACTGTGCGGTTTAAACTGGAAGGTGGCAAACCTTTTTAACCTAGACAATATCACGCGCACACACATTGGAAGGTGGAGTTTGCCCTTTTTGGAATACAAAAAAAAATTGAAGTGGGTTTTCAAAGCTATGTTTCTTTTTAAATGATTGTGAGAGGGAAGTAAAAGGAGAGGGAGTCTTGGATGTGGTTGTGTAAACAAGCTTTGAAATTTTTTATTTTAAAAACATGGCAGAACAGACCACTGTGCGGTTTTTGTGAAAAAGATGAACCAATTTTTCAGCTTCACCCCTGTGCTTTTGGTCCCTGTACTTTTTACTGAAATGACTGTTTTACCCCTGGTGAAAAGTACATGCAAGGCACGTGGGAAGACTTAACGGAAAAAAGTTAACGAGATTTGACGGAAGGACGAATGATGCTCAATGTCCGTGGTACAAGGATGGTCTCAAAAAAAAATTTGGTACAGGGACGAATTGTGGAGTTTACCCTAAGTGTTATACAATCAAACCTAGGAGTGCCCGAACAATCGAACCAAGGAAATAGTGCGAAATAGCAAAAATTGGCCCCGAGGATGAATAATAGGCGTGCTCGCGCCAAGGCTTGAGTCGCAACCGCACCAGCCCGACACAGAATGTTGACAGCTCAGTTTTTTGAGTTGTTCTTGCTACCACCTCATGCTTTTTTCTCCCTTGGCTGGCCTAGATCGTGGGTAATCAGGGAGAGAGCATATCCCAAGTCTTAAACACAACAAAACACACATTTCTCTCTCAAAAATTCTCCAAACTTCATCAAATTAACCTAGGGTTTGTAAGTGTTCTTGTGTGATTTCTTGTTCTTTCTCCAAGGCAGCTCAAAGGGGTTGGTCTAAGTGAGTTCTTGGCTGGTCTAATCACTGGATTCCAGGGATCAATCGGTGGTTTAGCTCTTTGATTAGGTAAGGGACCTCTAACTTATCCATGTTTGTAGTTTAATCGGTTAATTTCGGTTATATGTGATTATTATGATGTTATTATGGTGAAATTGTGAATTACAACCATGTTAAGTGATTTAATATGTTGATATGATTATGGGTATGTGTTCATAAGGTGTATTGGTTGTTATATGAACCTTGAATGCGTTGTTAATCACTTGTATACTTAAAATTGCGAAATCGACGAAAACCTAGTCGAATTAAAGTGTGTAACATGGCTGTGAAAGTAAGGTTGTGATTTGAAATCGAGTTAGTTGATATGGGTAGCATGCTACTAATGTTAATTGGAGAATATAGAAATCGAATTGATCCTTGATGTATAAACGAAGTGCTCAAAATTAGGAATGTAAGTCTGAACCGTCGAATTGAATCGAATCGAACCGAATTGACCAGTTCGATTTGGTTTTGGATTAGGACGGTTTAGTTTAGGTTTGAAAATTTTATAAATCGAGCGGTTTGGTTCGATTTGCTATTTTTTGTGCCAAACCGAACCGAACCGAACCACCATCATTAATTTTTTTTTAAAAACTTATATATATATATATTATTTAGTAATTAGTAATTGAATTTAATAAGAAAATTATTGTTGTTTGCCTACATTTTGATTGAATTATTGTAATTTTAAAGTTAATTTTTTTACTTTTAATTATTTAGTTTGTGTTAAAAGTATTTTTTTTATATTTAAAAGTATTTTTTTTATTTTTTGAATATTTAAATAATTAAACCGCGGAACCGAACCAAACCGATCGGTTTGGTTTGAAGTTTGTGGCGGTTCGGTTCGGTTTGAAATATGTGGAACCGTTAGGAGGTGGTTCAATTTGCGATTTTGGCTCAAACCGAGCCACCTTCACCCCTACTCAAAATTGTAAACGAATACGAAATGATTTGTGAATATGAAATTGGTTAACAAAAAGTGCGCAAACGAATTATAACTTTCAGGGGGTTTTGATTGACCACCGACTGTTATGGGGCAGAGTGCAGTGATAGTCGGGTTGTGATGATTTTAATCCGGCTGCGTCCCTATTTTGGCCAAAATAGAGAGTATACCACGTAGATTATTAGATAAAAGTTGTATTGTCTCATGATTGCCATGGTTATAGGGACTTGGGACATGTTGACTTATTCTGTAGAATACGAATTATACGACTTGAAATTATATGATATGAACTTCAATATCAAGTGAGGTTATAAGGGGAGCTGATTAGTCAGAGGTGTACCTCGACTTTGATATCCTATTGTATATGATTTCGTGATGTTACGACTTACTTTAATACATGATATGAGATGTTGTTTAGCTCATTGCTTGTAAGTTGGTCATTATTTTCAACTGGTATGGGACAGTTGGCGGTCACGAGCCTTTTTGCGCTGGTAATGAGATTTAGTTGTTTATTAATTATGATGATTACATGTTGCTATGTGTTAACATCCTATTATTGTTGCATTAATGCATAACATGCATAAGTATAGTGAAATCTTACTGGGTCACGGTGACTCACCCTATCACTAATGTTTTTCTTAGATCGAAGCGAGACGAAGGAGTCACGTGCATGAGGCTGTGCGGTTCGCTGTGAGATAGCAGGTGGTTGATTCTCTTTTGGGGTAGTCTTTATTTTGTATACATGGTTAGACACAGGGCTTGTTATACGGTCTATGTTTCAAAAATTGGTCTGTTTTGTATTGTATATAAATGCTAGATGTCTTCTCTTTTAGTTTGTATATAAGTTTGGATGAGTTGTGTAAACACAGTTCTATATTCTTCAGTTATGAGGTTAAATGGCATGTCGCCATGTTTTTATTCCGCAGTTGTATTATGTTAAACATGTGGTTATTTTGATTATGTATAGGGGTTCATGCCCAAATTTGGGCTCGGTGTAGGAGCTTGAATAGGGTTGTGACAGTTCTATACCATGCTTTTGTGATTATCTATTTTAATTTATACTGAAATAGATAATGTGTTGTCCTATACCTGTAGAAAAACTGTCATATTTTTCTTTTTCGTCCGTTTCAAAATAAGTTTCTAAAATTTTCTTTTTAGAAAAATATTTTATTATTTTACTCTTACTTCCCTTGTCACGTTAATGATGGATCTCACTTGCACATGAATTTTAAATAAAATACACAATATATAAATATTTATAATATAATCATTAAGTTTTTCTTAATTTATGTATGATCAGGTCAAATATGATAATTATTTAGTAAGGAATGGAGTTATCTGTCCTTGCTGCCGACAATTCGTCATGATCTTGGTCACAAAGTAGTTCTACACCATTACAACATTGATTAAAGAAAGAACCCATCATAAAGATTAGCAGGTGAAGTATTGTGGAATGTGACAATATAAACTACATTAAGAAACATAAAACTTACGAATAAGAAAATAACTCCGACAATGAGTATTTGTTATTATTAAAGCTTAACGTGAAAAAGAAGTTACCTCTTGTAAAAGACTTAAGTGCTTATTCGGCAATTGAATAAGGATAAAGAGTATTATTAATTTTGATTCGCTATTAATTCTAACTTATAAATTAGGGGTAATTTTAAAATTAAAAATGTTGTTCACATGTTTTTTTTAGTAAGGGCACTAATAATACCACCATCAACCTTGGTATTATTATTGAGGGGATAAGAAATTTATCCAGATAATTTGTGCTATTAGTTCCGACCACCTATTGCATACCAAACAACCAATTATTCGACTTATTAATTTTATCCGACCTTAATCCTAACTACCAAACTACCAAACGACTCCCAAGTCATCCTAGTGACCTAAAAAAGAATAAAGAAAACCTTTTACAATTCATCCTAACGACCTAAAAAAGAACGAAGGAAAAAACACGAATCAAATTCTAACAAATTTAGCATTGTGTCGTATGTAAAGTAAGTAACGTGTTAATCTAATTGAGGTAGGTAATTTCACCTGACCTACACACACTTCATTTTAGCGGCAAATCATTAATCAGGTGAGAATTAAATCAAGAGGTTATGGCCCATTAATTTAACGCAAAAACTTACGAAAAAATAGTCTATGTAAATATTTTTTACAAGATAGATCTTAGTCTTACGAAAAAATAGTCTATGTAAATATTTTTTACAAGACAGATCTTCGTGACCTAATTTATTGCATATTAGTGGGTTGAGCTATGAAAGAGTGAAGTTACGAATCTTAATTCGTAAGACGGTCTCACATGAGACCTACTCTAGTTTTAATCCCTTAGTTCTTAAAAAAAGTTAATCTTTATTTTAATCTGATTCGAAAAATTGTTTATTTTTTAATCTTTTTTTTTTTTGGAAATAATTACCCTTGATTTAATTTCACTTTCATTGATGTCTTACACTCTCTAATGAGTATTCTTAGAAACACACACTATCCTAATATTTGTAATAAAGTTTTTTTTTTTAATCTGTGTACCGAATCAAAACAAATACTCTTTCGAGTAGGTACCATTTACTTGACTACATCTACATTTTTCCAATATATATATATACTAAATGTTATTAGGAGTTTGAGCTTATGGTATTATTATAAGTTTTAGTGTTAGTGTCGTAGAATCAAATCTAGTTAAATCTCTAAATCGTTAGATTAAATTTGCTCTTAATATAATAAATTTAATTTAACGATGTATAGATCTAAAAGCCCGTTTGTTAGCGCGTTTTGGTCAAAACGCAGCTTAATCCTTAACTTAGCGATTCAATGCTGCGGTAGAAAACGCTGCGTTTTCAAAACGCAGCTGCGTTTTAAAACGCTGGAATTTCTAGCTTTTTCCCAAAACGTAGATTTTAAAACGCAGTAGGGAATAAAAAGCAGCGTTTTGACATAATATCTCAAACGCATTTATAAAGAAAAAAGCCGAGTTTTAAATAATCTACGTTTTAGAAACGCTGCGTTTTTAAAACACTGCATTTTCAAAACGCTACACCAAACGGGCTCTAAGTAAATTTAATTACACAACACTAACACAAACACAAAAACTTACTCCATCCGTCCCTAAATTATTGTTTTGTTTGACTCAACAAACGAATTAAGAAAAAATAATTAATTTGATTATTAATATTAAAATAATATGTAATTTTTTTTAGTGTCTATGTGCATTTAACTCATAATTAAAATAGAGAGAAAAAGAAAGAATTAATTGATAAAAATAATGTATTAAAAAATTTAAAAAAAATAATTATTTAGTGATGGATAAAAAAAAAAAAAACAGGACAGTAATTTTGGAAGTATAATAATACTACAAGCTCCTAATATGGAATCTCTGCCATACTTAAGCTTTAAGACAAGAACCAAACATTCAAGATAGTACCATTAGCAAGAAAAGAGAAAAAGTACATTCTAAACACCGCATTGTACAACCACTATCTGTACATCCTCCACATCCACGTGAAACTTCCAGAATCTCTTCATCATCTCTCTCTATCTCTCTCTCTCTCCCACCATCTTCCTTCTAGCTACTCACGAGTATCCACGTGATATCCAGCATTCTCTCTCTCTCTCTCTCTCTCTTTCTAAAACTCTGTTTCTCTCTCTAAACAGAATTAGTCCGCCCTCTGTCGCGCTAGGCGCCGCATTTATCTCCCTCCCTCCTCCAGCTTTCAAACCAACAAACAAACCCACCCCCCAATGTCAGTCTGTTGCGGCGTAGAATGCTTTCTAGTACTAGGCTGTCTACGTTGGGGTTGGCGCCGCTGCACCTATATTGGCAACGACGACAGTGCCACCTGGCCTCCCGCCACCCCCGACGAATTCCACCCCGTCCCCCACCTCTGCCGCCTAATCCTCGCCGTCTACGAAGAAGACCTCCACTGCCCTCAATTCCCACCTCCCAACGGCGGTTACCGCCTCAACCCCGACCACGTCATCAAGCGCGTCACTTACCAACAAACCCTAGGCCACGCCCCTCCTTACCTCATCTACCTCGACCACGAGCACAAACAAATCGTACTCGCCATTCGCGGCCTCAATCTAGTTAAGGAGAGCGATTACAAGCTGTTGCTGGACAATCGGCTCGGAATGCAGATGTTTGACGGTGGCTACGTCCACCACGGGCTGTTGAAGTCGGCCGTTTGGTTGTTGAACCAGGAGTCGGAGACGTTGAGGAAGCTTTGGGTGGATAATGGGTCGAGTTATAAGATGGTGTTTGCCGGTCACTCGCTTGGGTCGGGTGTGGCGGCGTTAATGACGGTGATTGTGGTCAATCATAGAGATATGATTGGGGGAATACCGAGGGAGATGGTTAGGTGTTATTCGATCGCGCCGGCAAGGTGTATGTCCTTGAATTTGGCCGTCAAGTATGCCGATGTAATTTACTCCGTCGTGTTGCAGGTGAGTTGGAGTTTGTAGTATAATGTGTGCGTTGAAATGCATGACTGTGTACTTTTGGTTTTAGTTTTATTGGTTGAATTCTTTTGATATGCATTTATAGACTATTAACTTATCAAAGCTCGGGGTATGAAGCTTTTGGGGATCTACAATGTGTTTGTGTGAATAGTTCTGCTATACACTTAATTGAGCTCATTAGAAATAAGTCCTAAAGTGACCCAGCTTGCTTCTTCATTTTTGGATGAAGATATGATATAAGTGTGTATTTATTTGCTTTTTTGAAATTGTAAAGCTTGCAATTCATGTACTAGTTTTTATGTTGTTTTTAATGATTATGGATTTATTCTTAGAAACTACTGTATATAAATGTTTGTTAAATATGGATATGAGGATTGTTGGATTGGACTTTGAAAAGTCAAGCTTGAACTCTTTTAATAGGACAGATGTGAGTACTTAAGTAGTTTTATTGGTGAAAGAATTTGACAGATATAGATATAACTGCAAAGATGATCTTCCGATAATATTTGTAGAGATATAACTCAGGAATGCAGATGAAGATGTCTTGATGAAGTTCACATTGAGGATTAACCGATGTGTCTGTGTGCTGGAACTGTAAAAAGATTTGACAGTTTTGATTGGCATGAAAATTTATTGATTTTGGTCAATTAAGAACATAATAATACTTTGGAGGATGGGAGTTTCAGGGACTCTAAGTTAGGTATTTCGGTGATTTTACTGCAACAAGTTTCCTATAATTTAGCTCTCATGTTTTTCTTTTCTTTTAACGTGTTAATGGTATTGGTGTATTTGTTGAAATAAATATATCAAAATGAAAATAATGGGATCGTTTTCATATCAATTGCTCTGTTTTTCTCATTTGTGGTTAACTAAGACAACAAGAAATGTATAATGTATTTTTTTGGGAGAACAGCTGCTTCTTGACAGGATTTTGCTGGCGTTTAGAAAAAGTTTGCTGTAATTTAATGATTTCTTCTAACCAAATGCTGGCCTATGTGTTAGTTGTCAGGATATGATTTGCTTGACAGCATTATCTTTTGAGAAAAGCTAGTTGGCCCCTTCATTTGTTAAGGGCGGAAATTTGATCTACTGTCAACCAGAAAAATTTAATTTGGTCTTGTTGTAAATTACAGTGTGGACGATGAATTTTATACAAATTTCCGGAAACTCAATCCAAGAGCCTGTTTTCCATGTTTATCTTGCCACGATGCCGTTGCGGCATCTTGTGGTTTTTTCTTTATGCTGCTAAAACCTCTGGGAGTAAAGACAATGACAGGAGTATTTTGTAATTTTTCGCAGTGCATGGGGAAACCCTCGTTTGCTTTTTGGGTTTTATCTTCTAGCAGAGATATAGTAATGACTTTATCCCATGCTATGGAAGAAGCAGATGAACAATCTATAGTGAAAAGAACTTTTTACTGGACAACTATTTTTGAGTTCCAGATAATGCCTTACCTTATTCTTTTAGTTTATGTTTATCTTTGTCCAAAGTTTATTGGACAACTTGGCGCACTGTTACTACCTGTCTTATTTGCTTGCCTTGGCTTGCCGATAACTCTTGCAACCCAATTAACAAAGCTCGGCTTAGAACTTCCGCGGCAATAATGGATAGAGTAGTTCATTTTCAGTCAGGCATCTCATAGTCTTTTGGATTTAATAGTGCAGTTATTTTGATGTAGTTAACTGATTCTTTGTTGACTTAATCTTGTACAGGATGATTTCTTACCAAGAACAGCCACCCCACTGGAGGATATATTCAAATCAATTTTCTGGTTAGTTGAATAAGCTCCTTAATACCTTGGACACTGCTCGAATGCTTTGAACTATTACATCATTCTTGTTTTCCCGATCTTGTAGAGTGAATTATCATTAGTATCTCTTAAACCAGGCCTTAATGCTTTGGACAGCTTGCCCTGCTTATTATTTTTAGTTTGCTTGAGGGATACATTTATACCAGAAGGTAGGAAGCTCAGAGATCCAAGAAGATTATATGCACCGGGACGAATATATCATATTGTGGAGAGAAAGTTTTGCAGGTAAACTTAAATGCACATTAAAGCAGGCCTATTCATCCAGTTATATGTTTCCCGTACCTTATAGCATTCAAGTTTTTTACTTTGGAAGCCCCACTTTAGTTCAGCTTAAATTGTTGAACTTGCCTAGCTCATCCACGCAGGTGGTAGCTAGTTTATGATATTTAAAGCATGCTTTAGAATAATGAAATGATTCATTGCACTTGTATTTCAACTCGTTAAGTAACCAAATTTTCTGAGCAGCAAAATTAGATAGTGTGGTTTTGTTATCCACCTATCATGTTTCGTTTTGATGAGAAGAGATGATAGGATACACAATAGGGGATAGCCTTCCCCACCCTTGTAAACCAGAACAGCACACTCGCTTAGTGAGTCGATCTCCCAACCTTCATTTAGAAAGTTGGTACTTTCCGGTTGAGGGTTGAGGCCATTGAGCTAGCCTCGTTATCCACCTACGTAAGTAACTACCATGTTTCGCGATGTATAGTTGGACAAGGAACATGAAAGCATAAACCTCACTCCTCTGAACAGAAGGTGATATGCTAGCTCGAAGTTCATATCTAGGTATGCAAAAGACAAGAGTAATAGAACAGCCATTGTGCATGTGGACTTGATGTATTACCAGGGAGTTCCATGTGCATGAAGAGGGTGGCGGTCCCCGTCGCTGATGTGCTGTGAACTGCATTTATAGGAGCAGTGATTATGTACTTTTTCGAAACATAGCAGTCTTGATGAAAAGTACCTATGTTTGCCTGTATTCTTTACTTGGAAAAGGACTTACCCAAAAATAATCCAATTTAACACCTGTTTCCTATTATTGAAACCACAAAGTTCTCTGCAGATACTTTGCCCCTTACTGTTAGAAATGCTGGATACCCCCTCTCTTTGGAACTTGTAGTTTTCCCTTGTCATTCAGGAAGCTGTTTCTTCTTCACTTTCCAAGTATCATATTCCATAGTCATGCAAAGGCATCTTCTAAACAATCCTTCCACAACTCTGTAGTGTTTGCTGTTTAATTTGTGCTTTGTGACTGACAACTCCTTATTTAGCCATTTAGGCATGTATCTCATCTTTGCCAGGGGTATCTGTAATCGTGGTTCATCTCCAAACTCCATTGACATTCCCCATACATTTCATAGCATTGTATCTTTTAATTATAGATTAGGAAATATCTGTCCGGTTGAGTTGATTATTATGCTATATTTGGTTCCTATTCGTTGATTGTTACTTATTTTATCTTTTATTTTCTTTGCTTTAGTACTTTGGTTAGTATGCTTTTCTTTCTATCTTAATTCTTTTTCTTTTTTATCAATTGCATGATCTGAAGTGGATTGGGTGTTTGTTTGCCTTCTTTTTTCCCTCCCCCCCCCTTTCTTTTTAGGGTTTTGGGGGCGCCAGGCCGCGGGGTTGGGGGAGTGGTGGTTTACAATGATATTAGGTTGTAAAGATAGATTAATAACTATTCCCCCCCAAAAAAAAGGGATAGATTAATAACAAGCAATAAAGATTATACTCCGTCCCAAAAAAACTTGATCCCTCAATCTTTATTTTGTCCCAAAAAAGTCTCATTTTTAAAGATAGTAATAATTTTAGTGCAATTTGAAGAAGGTACAAGCAAGTAAAGCTACTATCTTAAAAAGTACGTCAAATGGGACTTTTTTTATTTGGGGGGAGGGGGGGAGAGGCGGAGGGAGTATATCACATCATGAAGTAACACCTTATAAAAGGAACAAGAGTGTGAACACAAAAGAGTTGGATTTTTACCAACCAACTCAAACTCTAAGAAGTGGCCTGACATAAATTCGCAATGGTAAATTACATTTTGCAAACCCATCCACACCCCCTCCCCCACCAAAAATATATATATATATATATATATTATTAATAATTATTATTAGTAAATGAGGTCCCATATCACATGGCACCTCAAAGTTATTCCATCCAAACTTGGTCCACAAGAAATCAGGTCAATTCTTAATTGGTCCAATTTGTGCAAATTTGCAAGCAGCAACTTCAACCCCCTCCCGCCCACCCAAACAGAAAGATAATATTTATAACAATAATAAATAAATAAATAAATAAAAGTGGGTCCCCTTTCACATGGCACTCAAAGTTATTCTGTCTCAATTTGGTCTACATGAATGTCAGTTTTTCATTGGCCCAAATGTGCGAATTTGCAAGCAGCAGCTTCAACAGTCCCTGGACATTGGGTCAGCTTAGAGCTTGTGCTTTATGGACCAAATTGAGATGTAATGTTTTACAGTCTGCTAAACCAATGAGCAGACAGTTCATATTAGATGCAGAGAGGTCATATTTGGTGGTTAACGACCCAAAGCTATTCGTTTGAACTGTGTTAAGTATCTGGTTTGGTTTATTGCTCCTTGCATTACCCTTTAATTTACATGAGTTTATCTTCCGAAATAACATCGCAGTAGCGCTAAATCTCATACTAATTGATGTATGCAGATGTGGAAGATTTCCTCCGGAGGTTAGAACTGCAATCCCTGTTGATGGAAGATTTGAACATATTGTCTTATCGTGCAATGCTACATCTGATCATGGAATCATTTGGATAGAAAGAGAAGCAGAAAAAGCTTTAGAAGTAAGTGAAGTAATGGTTGTGGTTTACTTTGGGTCGTCATTTAATGCTTTTACACCCCCAAAGCGCTAAATACAACACCTCCCCCCCCCCCGCGGCGAATTTACTATTTTGCCCATATTTTTTTAGTGGAAATTTTTATTTACAAGTGTTATAAATGAAAAAAAAAATTTTAAAAACTGGAAAATTAGACATGGCCGCCACCCCTAGGCAGTCATATTCCAAACATCCACCTAGACTAGGAGGCCATCCATTATTCCGTCAGTTTTTTTTTTCACTTTCAACCCATAAAATTAATAATTTCGTTAAAAAGTTAACGGATTCGTTAAAATTTTAACAGAAGATGGAAGAGCCGCGACCCCTGGGCGGCCATCACTGGAAGAGCCGCCAACCCTAGGCGGCCATCCCAAATTCCTCCCCTAGGGGTCCATTTGCGTTAAATACAAAATTGAGGGGGTTTTGGTGTAAATATTCATTTATATCAAATGAGGGGCAAAACGGTATTTTTTTCAAGGGGGGTGTTGTATTTAGCACCTATGTTACACATACCTTGTCATGCGTTTATTGCTGTAGCGAAATATATGTTGAGAGACGTACAAAAACATATTGCACAAGCATTATACTTTTTTCAGTTCTCTCCATTGATACTTTTTTGTGGGCGCATATACTTGTCCATGTGGACTATGGAAACTCCAAATTTCATATAAACATACTTTTAAGATTGTCTCTACAAATATAGCATAATTGACTATTCCTCACTGCGAAGGCATGCATGTGTTTTTAACTTCAAAGGCATGTAATATGTGAAATCCTCAACCGCTTTTGAGGTAAATTGACGACAGATCAAGGGGCACTTTCATCACTTAAAATGAGACTTGACATTCTTGGATCTCTGCAATGTGGATTTCCAGATCTCAGCTTTGAGTTGTCTTGAAAGAATTAATTGTTTTGTTTTGTTTTTCTTTCACTCTTTTCTTTCTCCTCCCCCTCCTTCTTCTTCTTCTTCTTCTTCCCCTTTTTTTTTTTTTTACTTCCTTACCTCCATGTCTATAACCAAAATTAAAAACTTAGCATAACACGAAATCTTGTGTTGTAATCTTCTTATTTGTTGAGACTTGAAAGCATGTTTGCTTGCAGTTAATGAAGGAGAGGAGTTCTGAGACAATCACGACTCCACCAAAAGTACAAAGATTCGATAGGCTGCAAACAATAGAAAAAGAACACAAAGATGCACTGGAACGAGCTGTTAGTTTGAACATACCTCATGCCTTGAACAACATTGAAGAGGAGGAGCCCTCAACAAGCAACACAGAAGAATTATCCTCAGGGAACAATGAAGGAGAATCCTCCTCCGAAAGCAAGAATGTGAAGCCTTACCTAAATGACGATGTAGATACCTCGAGACCAATTCATATTGAAGACTGGAACGATGTTGTAGAGAAACTGTTTGAGAGAACCAAGTCGGGAAGGCTTCTTAGAAAACCAGATACAACAGTTGCTGAATAACATTATCTTTCATTTCCCCAAACTTGGTGGGGAGTGTGATCTTAGGTTTTTAGAGCTTCAAGCAAGTGTAACTTTAATTCTTTTGTGTATATTATGAGTCCATTAATCTTTACTATTAAATTTTTTTGTACATTAGAGGATATATATATATATATATATATATATATCTCTTGTAACAGGATTATGTAAATCATGAAGGCAGTCTTCTTGCATAGAATACTTGTGTAATTTTACAAAGAGATTCGGGCGTGACCTTTGAACTTTTTTTGTTTATCCATCTATCTTGCAAACTTGTGGTATTTACCAAATTTTAAATTGAACCTTATCTTTTATTTTTTAACTTAAAAAACCTTCAACTAAAATATTCTTTGTGATACAAACCTTCTATGCATCACCTGTTAAAAATCTAACGTGCAAAATGCAACTGCCACCCTTACGTTTTGGTAAAATTTGAGTGTGACCTCAACTAGTTTGACCTAATTGTACAACTGCCCATTTAGTTAACTTTTGTCAGAATTTTTGTTTGTTTGACCACTTTATGTTGGAAAACATATTATACCCTCGTAGTATTATTTAAAAAAAAAACTCTTGATCAACACTCAAACGTAGAAGAATGCTTTCACACTCCGATTAAACTATCACATGTACTACAAGTTTACTAAGCCTTAGAGTTTTTAAAAATGACAAAATAATAATTCATATCACTGAGCCACACATTAGAGGTTCAATTGTTAATATAGTAGGTTCAATAATTAATTACCGTCTTACAATCACTATTCTTATATTTATTTATTTTATTTACTGATATACAAGTTAGTGGAAGAGGATATATTGAAATTCATGCTACTTTGATCATGGTACATAAATATTTTTACATATGTATAGGTACAAAAGTCAATTTTTAACGTTTGAGGGATAAAATGTAGTTTATTTGCAAAAATTATGTTTCAATGTTGCGAAAAAAAAAAAAGTAGTGTTTTCAAAACGCAACTTTTTTCCCAAAACGTTGCTAGAAAAAAAAGTTGCGTATTGAAGTGATATCCCAAAACGCATTTATAAGAAAAGACCTGCATTTTTAAAATATTACATTTTGTAAACGCTATACAAAACGGGCTTTAAGTCAATAAGATGGGTGGCTGTGCAACCGGGACAAACTAGTTGGGGTACACTGAAGTTTTGTCAAAATGTAAGGAATGACGGTATATTTAATCCGTTTAGTTTTTAGTAGCTGATAGACAGAAGTTTGTATTACAATAAACATTTTACTACAAGGTTTTTTAGGTTGAAAAAAAAAAAGGTTCGCTTTAAAATCTAGTACACACACACACACTGAAAATGTAACTTCTTTCAACTTTGATGAACAAAGCCTGGAAATATAACCTTCCATCATTTTGGTACAACTTGTTTTTTAGTCTAAAGATTTTTATCAAATGTGGTTCTATCTATCTAGGCTAGTAGACACGAAATGTAGTGGAAATTAAGAGAACAAGCAGCAGGGGAAGTATATCGTCAAATCTGGTTACTACTATAGTTTTGGCTACCACTCGAGGCTAGCGCAGAGGAATAGTAATATTAGACTTTCCCAATTTCTAGAAATTCATGCTCAAGTATTTCCTCTTTTAAGGAAAATATGGAGCATGTTTTGGCTGTCACACATTTACACAAAGATCGAGCCTTGACGAGGTCCGACTTAAATCCTAGTCGGCAAGCCTATCTCGGTTTAAGGAACGAGGGTTCTATGATTGGTGTATCCTCCTATTCAAAGACGATCAAAAATAGTCTTTTTGGCTGCCATGGAAATGTAGAAAGAAAGAATTAGAAGCCATATTGAAAATGTGGAGGTCAAACCATCCAATGTGCCAAGAGAGTGAATGCCATGGGAATATGGGATGGTGGAGGAGAGGACACCATTCTGACAGAAAATGTGAACGCCTAATCAACAAAAAGACACTGATTTCGGACGGAGTTAATTTATAGGAATTCCAATATTACTATATATTCCCTTCCCAAAATGAATGTCCATTTTCAAACGACATCCCACATCAAATGCTAAAAAGGCCATTTTCGGCTCAATATTTGCAAAATCGCATATATAACGGAAACAAACCCATGCCAATCCAAAAATAACATAAACCCCTTGACTGGCATCACAAAAGATGTCTAATTGAAGCCCTAGCAAAAGGGTGAGTCCGTCCAAAAAGTAACCAAACCAAAACAGAAACCACACTAGAAAAGAGAGAGATTCATCTTAGGAGCGATTTCACGAAACCCTTTGTACAGCTGAAGTTAACTAATAAGACTGACTGACAGCTACTAGTACGTCTGTGTTTGCAAAGCTAGAAAAGTTTTTATTAAATTTGCATGTTTTCAGCGTGATAGCTCTCCAATTCCTTATCGAGCTGATCAGCTGACTTGTCAACCCCTGTCTTCCTTCCACGTCCACGGCCACCGCCGCGTCCACGTCCACCACCTCGTCCTCGTCCACGTCCACCAGCTTGACCACGGCCACCACCTGCACCACCACCACCACCACGGACACTTGTGGTACCTCCACGGCCATTCCGCATACCCCCACGGCTTCTTTGACTGCAAAACGAAAAACAACACAAATTAGCACGGACTACAAGTCAAAAGCCATATCATCTCTAAAGGTAATAACGAAATGATAATCTCCGTATTTTCATGTTCAGGCATGAGTATTTCATCATTGTTTTCCCGGATACAAATTCAGCACCGTATATCAAAAACATTTGTATCAACGTAGAGTGAACATGTTTGAGGTTGTGAGATGGGATTTAAAAGAACGAAAAGGGGGAGAAAAATCTGGAATACACATGGTCAAAGATCTACACGGAGCTTGAAGATTGATGTCAACCAGTCTCATAAAAGAGACTAAATAGACTAAAAACTAAACAAGCTAGGGATGGAAACAAGTTGAGCTTCCCACAAATTAAGAGCCATCAAAGTTTTGTAAATTTGCCCTAGAAAGAGGTCTCGTATAAAGTAAACTTCATATTCGTAAATGACTATGGATTTAAGCAATTAGATAAACACGATAAAGATCTTCATGGCAGTATGGCACCAAAAGCTTTGTTAGATGAACAGTACTAAAGGACATGCTCACAATTAGATAACTTCTTCCTAAAAATAACACACAATTAATTCCTTGAGACACCTACCCGAATGCAGATGACCCTCTTCCACGACCCACTCCTGGCCTGCAAAATAACATAGAACCATTATGGTACAGTTCTTCCAACAATATCATAAGAAAAAGAAAGAAAATTACAATTCACAAATTCTCGGGTAGATTGTAGTTATTTTCAGTGTCAATTAGTTGGTAATTGCTCTCTCAACAAGATAAAAACCATGAAACTACTAAAAAAAGGAGCAAAATAGTGTACGGAGGAGAACAAAAACTTCAAACTTGGGAATGATGGAAAACCTAGCCATTCAACCAAAAATCTTTGACAGCAAGCACCACTATAGCATGCTAGAACTGACCAAGAGAACCAATATCAATCAAAAAGAATAAAGGTAACGGATCAAAATCCCTGCAACATCGTAGAAGTCTACGAAAAAGCATCTCCTAGCTACAAAAATGAACTATGTTGCTATATAGAACTTGCTTTGTACAGAACCAGATCATTCATATACATCTCTTTGCGCCTATGGAACTACTGCAATCATTATCAATTGGCTACCCAGCATAAAAGTAAAAATTAATCCCAAGTCCTAACTGAACCGGTCATAATGCAGAGTTCCAAACACAAATGACATGTATTAAATGACGGATCAGGAAGTGCACATCATTAAGAAAGAACCACCCCTTCCATTCATTGGCTAGCTCCAAACTAGCCTATCACCTCCAGCAATTAGTGCAAACTTATATAGATTCAACACCAGCTTAGCAGAACAAGGAATGGTTCTAGTCAAAATGCTTTTCTTTTATAGTCGCATAAGAGAAAGCTTTAGATCTTCACAGCACGCTAGGGAAAAGGGAATGGGACACGACAGGAAAAACAATCTCAATCGAAGAGGATAATGAGCATTTAGAGATTTCAAGGACTGTAATTATATTGTTGCAATATCTACTCGCTGCTCCCTTAAATTGATAAATAAATGAACCTGACAATTCGCTATATAGTCAATACCTGGTGGAAAGAAAATAATCAAGAGGGTGGCTGATCACATTGCTAAATAGCAGGGTGTCCCAGTCGTTGCATGTTCATGCATCTGGTCCTCACCCCTCCCTTCCCCCAAAAAATATAATATAATATAAATATAAATAAATAAAATAAACCTATAGAATCATACTTCTACAAAATAGTGTAGGGGCTCTGAAGGTGGTTTTCAGTTGTTAGCTGGGCATGACCAATGGCCCTAATCGTTTCAGCAAATATTAAGAGCCACAGTAAATTAGATTTTCTAAGAGAATACAAATTCTTACAGCAAATAAAAATTACTGAAGCTGAAGAAATGATTCACAAGGACTCAATCAATAAATTCCATTCGATGCACTTAACAAATACCTTAGTATATTCTTGCATTCAAGTGTTACCTTTGCAAACTTCAGAAGAGGCAAAATAATACAAAACAACAGACTCGACAGAAAAAGTAGCAGAAGTAAGAAATATGATTACATACGTCATTACAACGGTCCTCCTTCCATTTACTCCTCCAACTACATTCACACGAGCTGTGAGAGGAACATCTGACTTGGAGCCAACGATTTCAATCTTCATAGGTTTCCCATCCAATTGTACATTGTTGTAGCGTTTAAAAGCTTGAAATGCATCACTTCTTCTGGCAAACAGAACTTCAGCTGAGCCCTATACAAGGGTATAACAGATTAAAACAGCTCAAACTGGAAATATAACCACAAAATTTCACCCATTCTATTTGCATAAAAGCAATACACACAGATACAAACATAAATATGGTATTGTATATTCATTTTTAACGCTCAAAATTTCTTATCTGATGGTATTGTTTGGTTTTTGCTTTTCTTATCAACCATAATACAAGTAACATGACACAATTATCTAACAGAAAACTAAAACAGGACAAATTATAACACCACCACTATATTTATATAAAATAATTTGGCACACAGAGCCACACACATCATTTATACTGCAGAGTCCAAGTAACATAGACGCTTTTTGGAAAGGTTGAAGTCCTAAACACTATGAATAGCCATGGTTAAATACCAATATGGTATACTTGTCATACTCTCTTCCTCCCGCGATTTATGGCTCTTTTGAATTTCATAGACAGACAGTGAGATTCTGCCCAAGGCTCCATTAAATTCAGTTTACATAATAAAAAACATTACAGATTGACAAAGCACAAAGTAATCACGCTGCATGATCTGATAATGCCAATCTTCTAAGAAAGAGCAAAAGCTCTTGAAATCACGAATAACAAGGGGAAGGTAAAGAAACAAAAGAAGGGACAGGGACTATGCTATCCACATCAGCTGCCTCTAGTATCTAGCTTCATTTCTAGAAGACACTTTAGGAAGATTTTTTTCTATTAATCAAATGTTAAGTAGTCATTTTGAAACATCACTTCTACCAAAAAGATAATTTTATTTTTAAATGCACACATTACCTCAACAATTTTCAAGGATAAATAAAAAGCTTCTCTAAGAATGCTAAACAAACATGACCTATGCCGGACAGACTTAGAGTGCTTCAGAAAGACTTAAGAAATAACTAAGATAAAATTCTACAATGCAAACACAATAATATACTAGAATTATACAGACTATTAAAGCTAAACCTTGACACTTACACTTGGCCGACCACTTTTGTCATAATGAATTGCGTATCGATTCAGCTCTCCAATCTCAGAGAAAAGCTCCTGAGTTGCAAATAAATTTCAAGACACTCGTGAGAAATTCACTTTAGAGGGGCGCATCAAATCCATATCAAAATAAATGGCTCGAGTTGTACCCTTATATCTTCATTGGTAACTCCGATGTCCAAGTTGGAAACAAATAACTTTGTGCCATTTTCAAAACCAGGTAAACCTACAGCTTTGAGGCTCTCTTCAAACAAATCACGCTGCCAAGGTAAATTCTTCGCTCTGCGGAAAGACTGGCGAAAGTATACCAAAAATAAATCCATGTTGGACCAACAAATGTCAGCATATTACCATAAATTAAGATAAATCACCATTCGTCAAGAATAAATCAGATATCATGGTATGAGGAATGAAACCAGACATGGTCAAATATTGAAATGACGAAGAATTCAAATTGGGATAGATCGAGCAACGAGTACAGATTGTAGATGGAGTTGAAGACTAAAACCCAACTGCATATAAACTTGTGCTATGCTACAGGTGAGAGCTCCAGTTCTGAAGTTCAGCGAAGGAAGCCCCTTTGCAAAAACGCCATGAACTAGGACAGTAACTGAAAATCTCGCCCGCAAGAGATTCCAAAAATGGCAGGTAGGATCCATCATAAACTCCCCGTCTATTACCAGTAATCACAAAAGTAAAGTGACTGCAACTAAATAGTAAGGATCAGAGATGGGTATAGAAATTATCCCAGTTAGCAGATTTTAAACTGGTGAAAGCTCAATCAGTTGCATGATTTCAATAAGCTCCTCTACAACATAAAGTTGCATTGCTACTTAATGATGCCACCAAAGAACTTCCTCTTATATCGAAAAGATTCGTTGCAAGATCCTGAACAGAACTCGAGAGAGGGATCCGTGAAGATAATGGTACAAATGTACTAGAGGATGACACGGCTTTGGCAGCTGCGCCAAAGTGAGCTTCTCCATGAACAAACTAGTGTCAAATACTCTCTCATATTTGAATTTATAAATCATGGTTAGGAGGTCCTCGAGTTTGGATTTCTAAAGCATATCAGATTCTCTAGGAAATGCATAAGATATCCATAGTTTTGAGCTTGCCTTGGCAATGGTAAGAGATGAAGGCCGAGCATTCACCCCGAGTGGACCTCTACGAGGTGGGCCTGTCATTCTTCCTCCAACAAATGACCCTCCTGGCGCTCGCCCACGTCGGGCCCTACCTCGTCCTCTACCTCTCTCACTATTTCGCCTGCTTTTTATCATCTCATCAAGTGACATATCCAACGATGCCATTTAAGATGCAGATTGGGCAACCCTATTCCAGAAATATGGATCCTGTCAAATAACCAATATGAAATTCGTAAGTACCAATATCTCAAATTGATTATGGGGCCAATTTATCTAAGCAGTGCATTTGAAGCATTAAGGAAGCGCACAAGCTTTCTGTATATACAAACATAGTCTTACTAAACAACATATAATGCTTAATATGAACCTAAATGAAGTTAAACCTGCTATACACACACACATATATATGCACCATAGGACTTTAGTCCCACTAACAATTAATGCATCATAGAAAGCATAAATTTGTCTACCTACTAAATTAAATAATCCTCTCTCAATTCTGCTGGAAGAGTCCTAACTTCTTTTGGGATGTCTCATGCAGAAAAACTCACTTTAAAAAATTGAGGTTAAGATCCAATTATAACCTTCATGTATGAAAAAAACAAGTTCCAGCAAAAAGCTTTCGTCATAATGGATAATTCTAAGGGTGGTTATGTTATATATCTCATAAATATTTTAGTTTTCAAATGGGGGTTTTTTGAGGAACGCGAGTATCAAACATCACATCAATTAATAGAAGCAATTTGTAAGTTATAACTGAATAGCTGAAGGCAAATTAAAATTGTAAATTATCATGCAAGAAGTATCCATCTTGGTCAGTAAGAACAATGGATTGGCATATTCAAATCCTCAAACTAATTTCCCTTGATAATAACTGCCCAAATCCTAAGTGAACTAGGAGCAACAATATGATAAAAAATACTATAACCCAATCAACTATCACTTAGAATGATCTGGAGGTAAAAGACAAAGTATAACAATGCTCAAGTAGTTGCATGTCTCATGCATATGAAACATTGGATGTAATGGTACACATATTAAAGTCAGACAAAAATCATATTTGAAGTAATCACATATATGAAATTCCCTGACCCAAACCCCAAATAAAAACGCGCACATACAAAAATCAATCAATATAAATGCTTTATACTGCAACCAGTAAACTAATGGAGCTAAATTTAGGGTAACGCTATTACTTCTATGTCGAAGTTTGGGAATAAACAGCAATAACGAGCAGAAAACGCTATATGTACCCAATTTATCCCAGACTTGCACTACAGAAAAACATTAGCTAAACCTAGATAAGCCACGGACATCACTGGGTAACAAATACATAAAATTGCTAAAGAAAAATACAAAATCAGCTAATCTATCCGTGTGTTTGAATAGATCGAAATCGAAAAAGGGAAAAATACCTGGAGCCGGTCGCGAATCTATCCGGATAGAACGAGAACAAAAGAATCCGTGATTATTCCCTAACGAATTGTGGAAGACAAAAATCGAACGGATGATGCGCGTGGAGGAGGAGAGCTAGAATTTGCAGAGAGAGATCTGAGTGGGAGGAGCGATTATGGAGATTGTGATTACTGGTTAGGGTTTCGGAGATCCATGTAGATGAAGGAGGGAAGGATAGAGAGAAAGAAAGAGAAGAGCTTCAGAGAGGGGGAGTTGTGAGCCGCTAGGGTTAGGGGAAAAGGGAATCAAAAATGATTGAGGCTTTTGGGGGGCTTCGAAGAAATTGGGGGAGGCTTCCTTTATGGTAAGGCAAGGAAGGCGGTGTTTGGTTTGAGAATTATGATGATATCGGCCATTTTTATTCTTAATAATTGTACTATTAATTCTAATGTTAAATACAACACTCCAAAGTGTCAAATACAGCACCCAAAAGTGCTAAATATTACGTTTTTTTTAGAAAATAGTATTATTTTGCCCTTATTTGATGTAAATAAATATTTATATCAAAACTTTCTTAATTTTGTATTCAGCGCAAATGGACCTCCAAGGGGTGGAATTTGGGATGGCCGCCTAGGGGTGGCGGCTCTTCCATCTTACGTTAAAATTTTAACGAAGTTGTCAACTTTTTAACAGAATAATTAATTTTAGGGGTTAAAAATTAAAAAAAAAATACAAAAACTAATGGAATAATGGATTGCCACTTAGTCTAGGTGGAAGTTTGAAATATGGCCGCCACCCCTGTCTAATTTTCCCTTTTTTTTATTTATTATTTTTTTGTTGTTGTTGCTTATATCACTTGTAAATATAAATTTTCACTAAAAAAATATGGTAAAATAGTAAATTTGTGGGGGGAGGTGTTGTATTTAGCACTTTTAGGATGTTGTATTTAGCACCTCCCTTAATAATTTTACTAGGTTCAAACCTCGCAATTGATTTTTTGTGTTAATGGTGAAATTAAAGATAAAAATGTGGAAAGTGTATTATTAAATTCGACTGGAACATATTTTCCTAAGCATATTCAATCATTTTTCAAATAATCCACACAAAAAAACTAACTGAATATGCGCACTAAAACATATTCGATCTTAATTTCGTGGATTATTTGAAAAGAGAAAAACTAAAAATGCTTCAATAATAAGGTGACCTCCATGGATCAAAGCTTCAACAACAATGCTAAGTTTACAACTCTTTTATAACTTTTGCTGCATTTAAACCTTGGTGAAGGGAAAAGTTGTCGTTCTCCAAAATAACTCTGTCCTTCATCAAGGTTTTATTGTAACAAAAGTTATAAAACAAGTTGTAAACCTAGTATTTTTCAATTTTGAATATGTATTACACCTTGGGGAGAAGCATTTAGGTGGCTTTCTTAAGGAAGAAAGTTAAAGATAACACCAAGAAGCTTACTCACGATGTTGTGATGATAGCAAGGGTTGTGTTGGCTCTAAGTGAAATGGATAAAGACGAGAATGATATATGTAACACCCTGACCTTACTTCATTCCTAGTTAATTCATAATCACTTCATGTTGACGTTGAGACCCTCGGAGAGTGAGGTGTCATGCTTGTTAAGCGTGATGCGTTATGTTGTGAACTGTGTTTGACACGTGATTAAACTCATGGTAAATTGTACCTTGTTTCTAGACTCGTTCGAGACTATTATCGACACCGATTATCATTTGTATACCTTGTGTATTCCCCACATTTAAGTGATCTAGGCTTGGTTTAGATTCACCCTCGAGTAACTAGCATGTTATCATTATCGTTAAACCGTAAGTTGAGTTGATTCGTGTGTCGTTTCGCATATTTATCTTCGCATGCGAGCGAGACTTGTGTTGTTTATCCTTCGAGCCTTCTTGGGGAATAATTTGGTTGAGTTTTGAGTGTGTTTTGACCTTTGTTTGATATTAAAATCAACCTAGGATCACTTCGGGACATTTAGGGATCCAACGAGGGCATTTTCGGGAAAACTGCCCAGTGCTTTAATTCTATGCGGCCACACTATGCTAGCTCGCATAGAAAACCCAAATTTTCTGGAATCTATGCGGCCGCACTATGCATCTGCATGGCTCTTATGTGGCCGCACTATGCGTCCGCATAGCGACGAGCTCTGCTCGTCCGGTTTTTGTTCTTTCTCGGTTTTTAACATTTTTAAATGCTCAAACAAGCCCGGAATTGGACCAAACACTTACCCATGGTATTAATAACATAACCCAACCTTATTTCCCCTCATTATTCTCTTCCAAACCCAGATTTTAGAGAGAGAGAAATAAGAGAGAGAGAGAGAGAGAGAGAGTATAATTGCGGTATCTTAAGCGTTTGAAGTCAGATCGACGATCCGTCTTCGCCGTAGCGTAGAGGGCGATGAGTAGCACGTTTCTAACCAAAGGGATCATCCGATCTATTGAGGATCACCACATCACCTCTTCTCCCACATTTTAGAGTGAGAAAGTGAAGTTTTGAGAGAGAGAAAGCTTGATTCGGACTTGAATCGAGTTTGGGATCGACAATTGGACTCCGTAGCAGTATAGAGGTTGCGGAGGAGTACATTTCCACCTGAAGCCCCTTGGATTTCGTGGAGGATTTGCATTGTATAGTAAGTTACTAATCTTCTTCTTAGCTTTTGAGCATCGTAGTGTAATATCGTGATGATTACATGTTATGTATATTGTATATAAACTCCCTACATGCTATACTTGTTCAAGATGATTTGTTAGCATGGTTATTTGATGGGTATTGATGACTTGATGTATTGTTGTTAATTTTGTGGTCTCCAAATATTAGAGACTTGTGGAGTTCGTTGTTGTTGTTATTGTTGTAGTTATAGTCTCCGAGTAGTAGAGACTCATTGGGATGATGTTATTATTGTCACCGTTATTATTGACATCTTCGAGAGTATAGACACC
Source organism: Platycodon grandiflorus (assembly GCA_016624345.1). Taxonomy (NCBI): domain Eukaryota; kingdom Viridiplantae; phylum Streptophyta; class Magnoliopsida; order Asterales; family Campanulaceae; genus Platycodon; species Platycodon grandiflorus. The sequence goes on along the minus strand of CM028367.1, from coordinate 15,663,502 downwards.
TCGGGGGTTATCGTGATCATTGTAGTTATTATTCTTAGACCTTAATGATATTGAAATATTGGGGCATTTGTTGTTTATGAACTCGCGAGATTGCTATGAGTATAGACTTTTGGTACATTGAGTATTGTGATTGAGATGGGTATGTAAGGATGATGTTACGGCTTGTCTCAACGTTTTAAATAATTGTAAGACTCGAGCGAGCAGTCGTTGGAATATCGTGAATTGTATATTACACCGAATCGACTAGACTCTAGTCGTGACCGACTTTAGCGGAGTCGAATAGGACGTAAAGATTATACGTCGCGTAAGGTGGTAACGTGTAGCATAAGCCGATGCATGTTGTATTTTAGTCTCCTACGATGTGGGATGACAAATTGTTGAGATCGTGACCCGATAGAACGCGACTTGGGTTGATTTAGTCAAACATTAGTTAACTATAAAGTGCGTTGAAGTTTCGACTTAAACCTTATGCTTAAACAAGGGTTAATTGTCTATAATAGTCTTTTCATAAGTGTTATTGAATAGTCAAGCTCCTTAGTGCGTGACATTTCTCTTGAGATGAATAATCTCAATCGTCAGTTGACGAGTTGGTTATAGCCTAGGTAGTTAATGACACACCTTGGTTATCGTTCCTACATGGATGATGTGACTTGTAGGGTGTCGTAATATGCATAATACACGACGAAAATGAGATGGAATAGGTGTACATGAGATGGAGAGTATTGTGATCATAGGATACCGTAGAGATCCTAAGTTGAGCGTGTTAATGACGCATTGATTTATGATTATAAGTACGTGTAGGCTTACACATGTTGTGATTATAAAGTCTAGCATTCACGGACCAAAATGATTTGGTGTATGTGTGATTGTTCTAGTAAGCAATAGGACAATCATCCTACTTTGATGATTGATTGTGTGTTTAGTATTTACAAGCACATCATGTTAATTTGGTATATGATTCAATAGAACACATCATGGTTTGATTTGATAAGTTGTGATTCAATAGAACACGCTTGATTGGTTTAGCATGAATAAACATCTACTTGTGCATTGCATCGAGTCCAGCTGGCATATGTGCATTGGAGGTGTATTGACGCTCGATTATTGCAAGAGCAGGGGCTTCGTAATAGCCGAAGGTCAATACACTAGGCCTCTCCCTACCGTTGGCCACGGTATGGGTTTTCTCTAACCCTACAGTTGAACGAAATAAACGGCGACTGTGCATTGTCGACATTGTTTTGTATGCATTGGGATACGGACACCGGTCCCTTGTGATACCTATAAGTGGCTAGAGCCGTATTGTCTCGGATCGTAGGGGATCGAGCGATACGTCGATGTGGATACAGAAAATGGTCCACAACGGGTACTTGTATATCGTGCTTGATGCGGTCAAGTACATTTATGTGTTGGGTACTTGTAGATCGTGCTTGATGCGATCGGGTACATATATATGTTTTGGGATACGAGCACCGGTCCCTTTGTTATTTGTGAACGGTAGCAGCAGCACAATTATCTATTTCTATTCGTTGGTTGATATTGGGAAACATGTTTAGCATTAGCAGCACAATTGTTTATTATGGTTCTCGGAAGCAGAAATGCAGGAATCTATTATTATTATTGTCTTGTTGGATAGCAGCAGAGGCATCTTTTATAGTTCTGTGAAGCAGCAGCGTAATTCGTCTCTATGGCTTCATGGAGCTATAAGGTCGAAAGTGTTTCAAGGGATTTTGGAGGTGTACCTCGAATCCACAGTATCCACCTTTATGTGTTTACTTTGAGCTTTATGTGCTTCCTATATGAACGAATGTTGGTCGTGGTCTCCAACCAGTGCATGACGGTTGGCGGCTACTGAGCCTCTCGTGAATATAGGGTTGGTTGTCTTATGTGCTACAACCTGTTTATTATCCTGTTATATTAATGTGCATAATGCCATGCCATATTGTTATATTAGTAACTTACTGGGTCTTCGACTCATCCCTTCCATATTTGTTTTCCTTAGTTTGCAGGTTTTGGGTTCCAGCGTAGTGAGGCTTTGGTCAGAAGTTGTACTTAGATTATTAGTTTATTTCTACCCTTGTATTTGTGAGATCGTGGGTTAAACTAAGTTATGTAAACTTAGTATGTCGGGTAGAGATTCTCGTATTTTATATAGACTTGTATTTTGGCGACGACTCGGGAACTCGTGCCAGTTGTATTCTTCTTATATCTTCGGTTTCCTTGGTTGGTGTGGCCTTGTGCCCGTTGGTGCATTATTTATGGTTTTTCCGAGCATTTGACTCGTGGTTTTGTAGTTGTTGTTGTTCTCCGGCGCTTGTTTAGCCATGGAGGTTTTATATTGTGGTTAAGATTTTGTTATTTGAGTTTTTGAAACTCATATTTTCTTTAGTATTCCGCTGCTCGATTTTGAGTTTGAGCTTTTGTGGCTTGCTTGTGATAGTTTTTATTCGGTTTGGCGCTTCGAGTTGGGGTTCAACATCGAACCTTGGACTCGGGTCGTCACAGTTGGTAACAGAGTTTTAGTTAGCTGTCCGCCAGGATAGGATCCTCGGCTTAGGTGGTTTGATTATTGGGTTGAGCATTTAACGTCGAGTTTTGTGTTAAGTGTACTATGAATATTGATATATTGTAGAGGTAGTCCATGTAGGAGTGAATTAGTTGGGTTCTTACGCTCATGAGAGCGGAGACTAACGACTTGTAGTCAGTTGTTTCTCTTGTGGAGATTGGTGAGTGCGCTTTGAGTCCTCGCTGGGAGGTTGACGACTACTGTGAGTCGCTTGATAAGTCTAGTAGCAAGATTTGACCATTATAGACTCACCTCCATACGACGACGCTACATTTCCTGCTGGGATACGCGGCATTTCGTTGTCCTTGGTCTGTCATTCTGTCAATATTGATGCAATTCGCCAAATCCCCCAACCGCAAAACACACACTGCGCGCGCCTTCTCTCTCCCCTCTCTCTCTGTCACACACATACACACAAAATCGCTCAAGGAAAATGAGAACGAGGAATCAATCCAAGCGACCGCGCCAATTGACTGGTACGTTCACTCTTTCGTGCCCACACTCACACACACACACACACAGATCACCATTCTCTCTCTCTACGCTCTTTGTTCAATGTTCATATTAGCTTTTGCCTAATACGGCTAATACAAATGTGTTTGTCATTTCAGAAAGTTTATAGTCAAAGTTTGTATTTTCTTTGTGTTAATTATGGAAATGTATCTAATTACTATTCCGGAATTGTAAAACCCTAATGCTGAATTTTGTTGTTGAGATACTCTAGGAGAAGCAAAGGGCATTTTTCAACCATATATACTCTTTCTGTCCCCCGAAATAAGAGTAGCATTTGAGAAATCAAAATTCTTAAAATCGTACGTTTGCTTCCATGTATTCCCTTTAAATTGCCCTGAAGTATTTTTTTTTCTTGCATCAGACATAATATATAAAAGAAATAATTGTAAAACTATGGAGATTGCTAGCTTCTTAAAAAAGTGACTTTTCCATTCTTTTAAACTTTTTTTGGGATGGAGGGAGTAGGTAGCTTGGTATAAAATTAAACATAATGGGTCCATACTATCAGAGTGAACTTGATCAACTTTTTTGATGGATAGCTGCATTTATTTACTGTCAGAGAGTTAAAGCATAATCATTATAAGCTAAAGGAGAAGTCTAATGAACCTCAAGCTTTATAGTTTTTAAAAAGCAAATAAATTCATATTATGTCTACCTTTGAATTGGTCAAGTTGACTCTAAACTTTCAAACTAAAGCCCTGTTCGGATAGATGGTTTGTTTGTGGTTTTCTTTCCGTGGTTCAGTAATGATTGAATCAAGAAATAAGAGAGAGATAGAGAGGGAAAAAGTGGGATCAAGGAGAAAGAAAGTGAAAACAACGAAAAACCATGAATCACAAAACCAACCGCGTATGCGAACATGGCATAAGATTTATTTGTTTTTGAAATTTCTGGTACAGAAGAAGTTTCTTGAAATTTGAAGTAGTTTGTGGTTGAGGAATGGAGTGTACTCTGGATGGGTCAGCATATTTGATTATAATGACTCTTGAATGAACTCTTATGGTCTCAATTGGGCAGGTGACGAAGACAGTGGAGAGCTTCTACATGACCCTGAATCTAATAAGAGTGGGTTGTTCATTGCGTGATGTTAATTTTTTCTGAGTTTTGTTATAGTTCAAGCTATATTAGGTTATAAATAGATTTAACAAATCCAATGTCCCTTCTGCCAAAGAGTTGATAACATAAACAATCACTTGATTTCAGGCTCTCTCATGAGCAAGTCACAAAAGCTTGTTGGCAAAGCTTTGAAGCGAGTTAATTCGCGTGGCTCACCAAGGTTGAAGAAGCAAGATGGTTCCCTTCGTCATTGTGATTCCATAAACAAGGTTTGTTGACTGTTCTCTCTCTCTCTCTCTGTCCGTCTCTCTCTGTTCGTGTCTCTCTGTCTGTCTGTTTATCTCTCTTGGTCGCAAAGAATACAAAGTACTGTCGCAGCGATTGTTGTAACATCGGATGGTTTTGGTTTATTTATTTATGGCCAAACATGGTTGCGTAGGTTTTAATTTACTGCTAAAATTAACTAATCACTGAAGTTTCTTTAAAATTTGATTTGTTTGGTTATAATCTCAAGCCATTGGAAAAAATTTCCCTTCTTTTCAGTTAGAGAATGAGTCAAAAGGGAAGGAAGAACAAGTCGAAGGTACAAGGAATGCACGATATACATCAGAAGAGGCTGAGACTTCAAATAGAGATGAGAAACTACGTACCGCATCAGACCTGAAGGTTGAAGGTAGATGTTTTCTGCAAGCTAGTCCGGAGTTGGAGAATGTAATGGATGAGCTAGAGTGGGAAGATGGATCAATTCCCAGTTTGACTTCCAGAAGTGATCATCCAGAGAATAAAACCAAGAGTATCACTATTGAATTTGATGCGTCACCTGATACCACAAAGCGGAAGCCCGTTCGTCGAGCTTCTGCGGAGGAAAAGGTGAATCATGTTATATTACTAATATTCATATCGAAGATTTTGTTTGTATTGCCTGTCTCGTGAATAAAAGGATTGGTTTCTGTTCTTCTGACAGGAATTGGCTGAGCTTGTGCATCGTGTTCATTTGCTCTGCTTACTAGGACGGGGGCGGTTAATTGATGCTGCTTGCAGCGATCCTCTCATTCAGGTTTCTTCTTATATCATTGAATATCTTGATGATGATTCCTTTCTACGGGTTGTGAGATATGTTGATGATACTTGGCAATTGCCTACTAGTTGAAATCTATAATAGATGGCTAGATGCATAGGGGTATTTAATATTGGATGCCACGCTTTCCTTATAAGATTTGGACGATTATAGTGGTTGTGATGTTGGATTTTACTTCTGTAAACTCCAAGCTAAGGTTCTTTATGCTGAAGAGTGCTGCTAGTTGCATACATTCTCTGTTGAGCACATTGGTGAAGAAAAGAACTTTAGGAGGATAATTACATAGGTTCATGTTTATGTATATGGTTACAATCTGTATAAACCAGATTAGGCTTCTTTTAAATAATGAGCTTTAAGCCTTTCTTCTTGAAAGTGTTTGTTTGGACATCAAAAGATTTAGCGCTGCTTTATTTTTGGTTTTAGAAAGTTCCTTGAATCTGTCATCATTACCAGGAAGATAGATTCATCACCAACAAATATGGGAGCCTGAAGCGTCATAATGTCACGACATCCCAAAACTATTGCTAGGATAGCCAACTGGATGACCCTATTATCTTTGGAGTCCCTGTGCTGATAATTGAATATGTAGAAGGCAGTCTAATCAATCAATTTGGGGACTCCGAACCTCCATTGAGGTGTAGCTGTAGTTGTTGAATCTTTATAAGTTGTTAGTCGTGATGTGCTTTCAATTTTGTTTGCCTATAGTTGGGTGCTGCCGCTGGACTTAATCCATTGATAAGGAAGCAGATACGATTATAAATTAAAGACAATCATGGTTCTAATTATAACGGATTAGATTATGTTAGCATTTGAGCTGATCGATAGCACATAGATCTTTCGAACTTTTATGGCTTCTGTTCCATCAGTTCCGAACAGGCAAAAGGGCAAAACTGCAATTCTGTGCCTTAATCCAACTACTGGGGCATGTCAAGAACTGTAGATATAGGTGGAGCCACACTAAACCTATGGGGGCCACTTGCCCTATAAGAGAAAAAACTACAATTAGTAGATATGAGCTCAAGTGTTTTGGAAAACTAAATGGGTTAAATCGCAACACGAGAGGAATGTGCCCCCTTGATTTCAAAGAGAAAATCTCTTACAACTAGATTTGCCTCCTCTACTTTTAAAATCATAGCTCAAAATCTAATCAAAGAAGAAATGGCCCCCTTGGATGAAAAATTCTTGCTCTGCCCCCCGACTATATAGAGCTACTAATTTTTTCATCACTTTTAGGTTGATCTGGTCAAAAGTTTGTGATTTTTCATGTTGTGCTGGTATTGTTGTTTATTCTATGGGTGCCTAACAATTAAAACAATACTAGAACCACAAATTATAAAAATTCGTGAACGATATTAGAGGTAAAACAAAATATAATAATATGTCAAAATATAATGATTGCCAAAATGATCACTAGAATACATGAATCAATATTAGAGGTAAAACAAAATATAATAATATAATTATCCTTACACTAAAGTTAAGAACAAAAAAAAGAGAAAATTTGGGTACTATTATTCAAGAGTCAATAACATAATAAACAAATGGTTATTATAGTATTTATTACAATTTGGTTGTATATTTTACCAATTACGCACCATTGCACTCATAACCAAGTTATATGAACGATTGTTTGTGAAATAAAATCAAATAAAATTTGTTTAGTTTATTATTTGGGACAACTCATTAATTTCATTTATGACATTGTCTAATATCTCACCTTCCACCCTAAATATTCACTACGCTGCATTTGGCATACATTGTTATTTTTTGAATAAAGAAAGAGTAGACAAAAGTAAGAGAGAAATATAAGAGTATTTTATGTGCAATCAATTCGAAGTCTCACATTATGTTGACCATAATTATTCCCGAGATAAAATATAAAATTTATTTTCTATGCTTTTAATTAAAAGACTTATTATTTCTAGCGTTCTTACTCTTTGAGTTGAATTGCATTTTATTGATAGTTAGAGTCCGTCCAAAATAAGAAATAGAAAAAGAGATGATTTTCATAAAATAATTCTTCCACAATTCACTCAGTTTGAGACAAACAATTGAACATTATTTTAAATACAACTCCACTATATGTATCTCATCTACCGACATAACATTTGATAACCAACCGATTCGTTTTATTGATATCTTCGACTGTCTATTTCTTTGCCACAAACCAAAATTTCTTCTCTATATATTATAAATTATACATCATTCATCATCCTATTTAATACACTCACCCACCTCTTATTTACTACTACAATGAGTAGTGCATTTAGTTGCTATATAATGTTGCCCGTATTTCAAATCTCACAACAAAAAGAGATAGAGAATGAGTTTCATTAGAATAAGAAAACAATTGGGTTTGCCGAGACTTGAGAGATGTTAGTGAGAGAAATAAACCAAAATGTAGTAGAAGTAGTGTCGGCAATATAATTGGAGATGAGATTTGGAGTTCTGTAACCTCTGGATATGGAACATCCAACTCAATTTTGGGCTGTTGGGTACAGTTTTAGGAAGAAAATTGCAATATTCCTAGATTCATTAATGTGAGTACTTTTTCATCCTGCATATAGGATAGTTATATTTGAATCTGTAAATGTGATCATAATTACGTTACATTCATTATCATAGTTTCTATAAATTGCTTACAAGCACTAGCAGTTTTAATTTATGTTACGGACTCTCTAATACGATTTACGTAGTATTTCGGTGAAAATAGATAATACAACAAATAATTGGATGATGAAGTTTGGGTAAGCAATTAATATCAATTCGTAAGATGACCCACCGTTGACCTCATTGAATAATAATTGTAATGCTTGAGATTGATTATTGCTGAAAAGTTGAAATTGTTGAATGTCAGATTTGACATATGCTGTTTTTGGTGTGATAACCATCGATATATTGTGAATTTTGAAAAGTGTAATGAACGGTCAGGCAAGAGTATGTGCGGGACACGGCTGAATGACGTTGGGTCATTAGTAAGCACCAGTGCTCTTGGTTCCTATTCCCTCTTCGTGCATTGTATGGAGAATACTTTGGTGACTAGGGTCGTAGATTCGGGCATGGCTCAAAAATTATGGTCCCAATAAGGAAGAGCTATTAAGCTATTTTGGCATAGTACTCTAGCTATGGCCACTATGGTTGGAGTATGCGCAAAATGGAAATGATTGTTCTGATTGATGAAATATTTGATGACTTAATACTGTGATTGGAATTCTGAGTTATTATATTATTTATTGTTGATATTTGTAGTATGCATTTAGCATGATATCCTTACTTGTACAAGGTCACAGGTGCACCCCATGATATAACGGTATTCAGTGGCCTGTTGTGTCGGCTGACGTTTCGGACTAACATTTTTTTAGGTTTCGTTTTCGGGAGGGAATACGACAGTCGCAATTATCGGAGTTGGTAGAGGCATACGGAAGTGGTCATTAATTAGATTGTTTGATTTAGTTTGATAATATGGTTGTAACCATAAATAGTTGCTTTCGAGCATTTCTTAGCTGTTGTAATATTTTTAAGTTGTAATAAAAACTTCCGCACTTTTTAAAGAAAAATAAATAAATGGACGAACTGACACCATGATTTGAGGTCCACCTAGCGATTTGGGTCGGGACGTCACAGAGTGACTGCCCTTATTCCAATGGTACACATGGCAGAAGGCCACATATCAGGTGTTTTCTTGATTCCTTTGATACCTGTCTGTTGAAACTATGTCCCTTGGAAGTTAATGATGAAGTTTATGGGTTGGGCCATTTGAATGCATAATCATCTCAAGAACTGACACATCCTTTAGGGGAATTAGCCTGCTGCTTCGAATAGTTTGATATTGTAGTAATCCTCAAGTTTTCCTTTTCCTTCTTCTCCCCCCATGACCCCTGTGCTGGTATCTTTCATCATCTTTTCTTTGAATGAAAGGAGAAGAGGTAGTCTTTGGCCTCCTTTTCGTTCCAGAGGTATTAGATTAAAACTTTAGGGTCCAAGGTCCTTTCTAGCTCTTTAGTTCAAGTAAATAACAATTAGTGTTCTTTTTCTTTAATTGTATTCTTTGTTAAACTGCAAGCCTATCAAGACTTGCTTTATTGGTGAAGGAAACACTGTTTGTACATTTAAAGCCATCATGGATTAGCTGTATACCAAATAATGTAAGAGGGGAATCAAAAACAGGGAGGGGGAGGGGGGGAGCATAGTGTCTCTTCTGGTTGTTTGGTCATTTACCTAACCTTCCTTTTCCCCTTCTCATTTACTTTTTCCAGTTCTTGTTGCCTATCATTTTGAGTCTCATATAAATAGAAAAAACAGATGTTTTTAATCCTGGGGAAAGATATTTTCATGGCAGGCTTCCTTATTGTCAATACTGCCAACACACTTGCTGAAGATATCAGAGGTCTCAAAACTCACTGCAAATGCATTGGCTCCTTTAGTCAATTGGGTAAAGTCCTCCTTCCTTTTCTTTTTTCCTTCTTGCTCCCAATCTTGTGATGAACCCAGCTCATTACATATTATAGTCTGGAACGTATTACTGTCTATAAGTTACTTTCTTCCTCAATTGCAGTTTCATAACAATTTCCGGATTAGAAGTCCAAGCAGTACAGACAGAGCATTCCATTCAGCTTTGGCATCCGCTCTTGAGAACCGTGAAGGCACTCTGGAGGAGGTATTTTCTTTACTCGGAACCTTATATGTCTACAATTGAGTTTGTGCACAGGGAACTTGTATAATTGGACAAGTGAAAGTGGCACACACCACACTACTTGTGTGCTTTGTTGTTTTAAATTTTAGTACTTTTGAACTATAAATAAAACTAATATAATTTGATTAATTATTTTAGAGATAAGTTATTACATAATTTTATTTTATTTTTTTATCAGTAGTTGGGAAATAAATAGGAAAAAGTAGGAACAATGAGACAAGTGGAGAAGGAGTCCAAAGCAGTTGCAGAGACCATAAAGCTCCTCTTTTTTGATATATAGTAGAGATGTGATATGCTGTAACTGGCTAGTTTCTTAAAAGTTGCTGATACAATCTCTTTGCTGTTTCTTTCATGTTGTCAATCTAAACCATAAATATCGAAAGATGTAGGTCAGCAACCAGACTCCGCAGTCGAGTGGAACTTAATAAATGATAGAAGTCACTTGGTGCATTATGCTTCATGACTTCATGTTGTATGTATATTCTGAAGAGAGGCTTAATTGACTGATGTAAATTTTAGTTTAACCTGAGATGGGATCATGAAAAATAACTACCTTTGAATGCCATTTCTTGCATTTAAATGTTAATGATTTTTGTCCTTTCTGGAAATCATTATGTTGATCCAAGATATATATATGGAGAGTGTGATATGAAAACACTTGGAATTTGTGAAAACCATAGATACAGGATGCAAATCGTTCAAATTTATGGGGAACCGAAAGTAGATTTTCAACTGATTGGGCAAGACTGGAAAGAAATAAATGTATTTTTTTTACGAGATTGGTAATCTACACAACAGGAATATATGCAAAGTTTAGCTTTTATCAGCTTCATTCTAGAGGTATCAGGTGATTAGTTTCTTTACATCCCTTCCTGTTTTGGGGAAATATGCTTTGAGTTCTGACATTTGTCAAACAGGGTGAGTAAGTGCAAGAACTACATTTACTGGAAACAACTTTTACGGTGTAAGACTATATTCTTGTTAGCCATTTACTGAACTTGGATCTTACCACTTATTCTGGCACCTGAAAATTCCCTCCCCTCTCAAAAAGAGTCATACGTTCCTTTTTAATCTGTTCCATTTCGAAAATTTAAGCTATAAATATTCATTATTTTTCTCTTTTTCGGAAACATGATTTTGCTCTTATGTGTCGTTCAAAAAAAGATATAACTTCAGTGCAATTTAAAATAAACTTAGCAGTGAAAGTACAATATTAAAAGAACTGTTTTTTCAAATGAAACTATTCTTTTGGGACGTACGGAGTACTTGAGTTTGTCATAAAAAAAATTCTTCTTTGGTGGAAATAATGGTCCAAAGTTGGATTGATTTTAAAAGTGGAAAGGCTGACCCCAACTGGTTTTATACATTAGCCATTCTCTCTGATGGAAAGTTGCATGATCTGTTTTCTTGCAGGTTGCAGCATTATCTGTGGCACTGTTCAGAGCTTTGAATCTTTCAGCCCGGTACGATGTACTTAGGAACTGAAACTGGAACTTTTTACGTTACGTATCAATCACTGCTTTTGTTTTCCTACTCATGAATGTGTTCCTTTTTCTGGGATCTGTGTGTTTGCATGTGTGTATGAGACGAATATAAAGCATGTCGTGTGAAGTCACTGTTACCTGATAATGCTTTACATCATTGTGCTTGAGTTGAGGGTCACTGCAAGGCTTGACCCCCTTTGTTTAACAGCTCGTTGTTTCCAATTATATATATTGAGGGAAGGGTCTGGCTAGGATTCACCCAAGTGACATTGGTATTTATAACAATGATAAAACAAATGAAAAACTTTGCAAAACAAGGATACTTAAATGTGTGTCTTTAGGGCACATTTAGCTTTTGCTTCAGGGAAAAGCGACTAAGAAATCTACATGGTTGTCCATGTTTTTGCAAGAGTCCCATAACAAGAGGAATAACTACTTATCCGAGTGTCTTAGCTTATGTCCACCTACCGTCTATCAATATTTAAAATGATGATCTTCATTGTATAGGAAGTAGCTCCCTGAAATTTGAATTGGAACTGTACTATCACGCCTTTTCACCGCTTGACATGATTGTTGATGCATACACTCTCAGACTCAAATTCACAATCACATACTTATTACTTGGCACTTGGCAGTATTGTCCAAGCTTGATGTGCAAGTTCAGTAAAAGAGAGAAATTTGTGTCTGCTTTATGGGAAGATGAGGTTGAGAGCCTTTTCTGGGTTATGGTTTCACAATCACATGTATGTTGATACGTAACTGGTTACGCGTAGCCTCTGTCCTGTATTGTCAGAGTTGAAAAGATGGAGAACCTTAACGTACTATACAACTGTATGTGAACAACATTTATTTTAGATATTATGTCAATGAACACCTTATAAAATTACAATATTTATGTGAGCTCTCATTGTCAATATTGTTTGGAAATTCATTCTTACCTAAAATGTTATTATGCTACAAACAGATTAAATTTTGGTCTTATATGTCAGTAAAATATCACAAGGAAGAAATAGTATATGTATATATGTTTGTGTGTGTGTATGTATGTATAGAACTTGTTTTATGTTCCAATGTATAAAATATTTTTTTTACGATTGATGTTGTGCAACACTTGTGGTCCCGGAGATACGACATTCGTGCTCGTGTCAATTAATAGTGGTTCTGTGTCAATTTATTTTGATGGAGAAAGCTCCAGGTTTATCCTTTCTTCAGAAAAGTAGTTATGTTGAAGAACATAAAAAATCACTTATATTGAAAGGTGTCGATCTGGTTTCAGGTTTGTGTCCATTTTAGATGTAGCCTCCTTAAAACCAGATGCTGATAAATCAGACTCCATTTCTCATGGTGCAAGCAGCGCAGGTAGGGGAATTTTTGACTCTTCAACAGTAATGGTGGATCGAACAAATCAGGTGTCTAAATCTCCTGTTAAACATTCTGCATGTGATGACAAGGGGAATGTCTGTGAAACTCCTGTTAAGGGTTCAGGCAAAAGTAAAGTTAACGAGTCAACTAGTAGCTTCTCTCAACATCAATGTTCTCCCACTGCCAACCAGCTAAATGATAAAAAGTTGGATTCGCTTACTAGGGAGGTACAGAGTAATGTATCCGATCTTACAAATAGATCTGAGCGATCAAAGAGGAAAGGGGATCTTGAATTTGAGATGCAGTTACAAATGGCTCTTTCTGCAACTGGAGTTGGAACTTCTGAGTCCAATGTTGGCTCAGATGTCAATGATTTTCATAGCAGTTCATCTAATTTATCTCCTTTTAAAAAGTTCAAGAGACTTAGAAGTCAAGACTCTTCATCTTCATCCCAGGGAATCTCTACTGCAGTTGGATTGAGAAAGATAGGACCTCCTTTGTATTGGGCAGAAGTTTACTGTAGTGGAGAGAATTTAACAGGTAAATGGGTGCATGTTGATGCTGTAACTGCAATTATTGATGGAGAGCAGAAAGTAGAAGCTGCTGCTGCTGCATGTAAAACGTATTTGAGATATGCAGTTGCTTTTGCTGGACTTGGGGCTAAAGATGTGACTCGCAGGTCTGAATCCTTCAGTGCTTGATTATATTGTTGTCCCTGATGTACGGTTGGCTGTTCTTGCTTTGAGGTTTGAGAACTAGGAATACTATCATCTTCGTGAATTGAAGTTTTATACTTTCCGCCTCATGATTTCATATGAGCATGAGTTTTAACCTTCCTTCATTTTGTATCTACTGATTTGTGCTACCAGTTGTTCGCTAAAATAAGTTAATTTTTTGATGTGTATCCTGTTCATGTAGTCTGATTGAGGTATAGCATAAGGAGGATGGAAACTTTCAGGAATGAATCTGTATTAGTGGTGGATGTGTTCTGGATGTGAAAACTTGAAGAATATATTTATGAAAATTCATTTTAAGTTTAAAAAGAATATAAGAGTTTGGGTACAGGGTGAGCGCTTTGACAATTGCCAAGTTGTGACCAACATGTCTAAAGGTTGACATATGACTTTCTCCTAGCATGTCAAATATTTGTCAGCAAAATGGAACCCAGAGATGGATCATGTGGGATAGCGTAATGACACTCTGCCGGATTTTTGTATGCTTTATGTGGTTATATTTCAGTTTTTCTATTAGGTGACAAAATTCCCTTGTGATTTAGTTATGGAGTGGTTTTTAATTAATATTATTCACATATGAAAAGTATTATAGCTACTTGATTACACATTCTCTTGTTTTTGGTGAAAAGAAAAAAAATAAAGAGAAGAAAAAGTTAACTGATAACATTTTGGCTGTCTCCTGTCGTCTTCTTTTTTTTTTCTTCCCCTTTTTTTCTTTTTCCTATTTTATTTTTCTTTGGGGGTGGCGGGTGGGAAGGTGATGTTCTAAGGCACGTTTGTTGGGTGACAGCTGAATCACTATTCTGCAGTACTTTTTATACGATGGTGTCTTCCTTAAGAGACCGCAGGACATCCATTAAATGATAGTTATTCTCTAACAATACCTTCTCAGCCAATGAATCTCTTCTATAGCATACTCAGAAATTTATACTTAACTTTAAGCGTTAAGCTTGCAGGTGCAAGCACATAAAAGAAATATTCTGTGGTTCTGAAGTGTTGATTTATCTCGTTTGGGATCGTGCTGACTGGAATATAATCATACGTGTTAAGAGAATCATGTGCGGTTTATAATTCACCCTGTAAAATAATTGGAGTGGAGGTTGAGAACTCCTCACTTTAGTAACAGTCTTATAAAAAACATTTAACATAAGGTCGTAGCAATGAAAGACTTTTTCAAGTTTTCACAGTAATTGGAAAAAGACACCAGCATAAGTGCATAACATATTTCTTAATGGGTTTTCCTTGAAGATTCTGATTTCTTGGTCTTAACTAATCTCCATTACTTTTCATGATTTTATGTATGCCGACTGACATTCATACATATGTCATCAGAAGTATTCCTACTGTATTACTCTTCATTCTGCAACCCCATTACATGTTGAATGTAGAAGTATACAACTTACAGTTCACTTTCATTTGATTTGCAATCCTGATAGTTTGTGGTATGTGCATGTGGACATTGTGACATGAGACAAACTTATGGCTTGCAGATTTATGTTCTTATACTGCTATTATTGTTAGTTCACGGCTGTGGCCTTAAATGAGACATTTGTGGTATACTTTTATGAGTTGGAGTGCTAGCAACAACAGTTATTATGTGAATTTTGTCAGTGAGGGTAACTAGTGGATTGGCATTTCAGGTATTGTGCGAAGTGGTACAAGATAGCATCACAACGAGTTAATCCGACTTGGTGGGATGCGGTGTTAGCACCACTGAAAGAGTTGGAGTCTGGGGCAAATGGAGGTGTGGTCCATTTGAAAAAGGACGCTTTAAACAAGCTCGAGAACATAGAAGCACGTAACTTATTTGACAGTTCGAATTTGGAAAGTTTACCAGACCCTAAAGTGGCCGAAGGGAATAGTGAGAAGAAGGATGCCGATTCTTCAGTTAGGAGTTCGTTTGTTGCCTCCAGGACCTCTCTTGAGGATATGGAGTTGGAAACTAAGGCGTTGACTGAACCGCTCCCAACCAATCAACAGGTATGGTAAACATGCATGGAATCTGAATATATATATATATATATATATAATATAATATAATATAATGTTATTCGAAATAGACTTTCTTTCTGATTTCTCATTTACATGTAGGCCTATAGAAGCCATCACTTATATGCTCTGGAGAGATGGCTTACGAAGTATCAGATGCTTCACCCGAAGGGTCCTATATTGGGGTTTTGCTCTGGCAATCCAGTTTACCCACGAACTTGTGTCCAAGACCTACATACTAAAGAGAGATGGCTGCGGGAGGGGCTGCAACTGAAAGTTAACGAGTTACCAGTGAAGGTTTGATTCAAGTAATGGAGCTCTACATTTTTCAGATAATTAAGAACTTATGACGCGTAGTTATCAATAATATGGTTCTTTGAAGCAGGAGTTGAAACGTTCTAAAAAGCTTAGCAAAACCCCGGTTTCTGAAGCTGATGATTGTGATGATAGAGATTGTGAAGGGCCTGGAGGCAATATTAGTCTTTATGGAAAGTGGCAAACGGAACCCTTATCTTTGCCTCGTGCTGTAAATGGGATTGTGCCAAAGGTAAATTGTTTCTTCTTTTTATGTTGCACAACTATAGAATGAATAGACCATTTATTTATTTGCCCGAGTGGATATATCTGTACCTTCATGATTTGGTTAACTATGTATGCATGTTATTTATTTGTCTTAGCAATTCAACTGGCACCCAAGTCCCGACTTACTCCCTCAGTTCCCAAGTGAATTTCATTTTCATTAAATGCATGGGAAGTTTCGATTCTCTTATAACAATTCTAACCTCCATAAAGCATTTCCCCAGATAATTGTCTTGGTGTTCAAATTTTTTTGTCAGTATGCCATTGAAGCGGGTAGGGGCCACCACTTTGGTGTCTTTTTCAACTCTCTGGTCCCAACAACATTAAACGAGTCGGCAATAAACCCTAAATTTAATGGCATGTTGATGGCTGCTCAGTAAGGCTTTAATGAGCACTCTCTTCCCCCCTCCCTTTCCAATGGTTTTAAGCGTTAGGACTACTACTTCTTACTTTCTTTTCATTTTAAACTGTAGTTTTCAATTTTAATAATTTTTTTGTAACAAGTTATAATTTCTTGGAATAAGTCGATAATACTTGGTAAATTTTTATTCTTCTTAAATTCCCCAATTAAGAACTCTGAAACTAATACAAATTTGTATTGATTCTAAACAAACACTAGTCTACATCAACCTTCATGAAATAACAATTCAAAAAAATAAAAAATAATACTAGTAAAGAACAAACATTTAACTAGTTACTACTTATTAAACATCATCACAATAAAAAAATATCCTGAACATAAGACATTCAAAAACAACATTTAAAACTAGCCCACAAACTTCATGAAACAACAATTTGAATTAAAAAAATCAACAACATTAGAACTAATGCTCAATAACAGCCAAAAGTAGCTTCATAATTGCATGAAACGTGCTCCAAAGCAGCTTCATAATTGTCCCTTTTAATTCAACTCTCAACCTTTTCTTTATTTGTGCAAATAACCATCTAATATTGGTACGGGCGGGTGCAGACTGGTGCTGGCCGAAATTTTGATTGCAATGGTGCATACCGGTTGGTACGCACCGGTACGGAGCGAAACTGACAACTATGTTTTAAACTTGTTAACAGCATGAACATTTTGAGGATGCCATCTGAGAAGTTTCATCAAACGAAAGCATGATCCATGTGTCTAGGACTTGGGTAGCCTTTATGTTTTCTGTCTAATTGGATAATGATGGTTTGTCATAATATTGATGTGTAGAATGAGCGCGGTCAAGTAGATGTGTGGTCAGAGAAGTGCCTTCCCCCAGGGACTGTGCACCTGGGCTTGCCAAGGGTGTTTACTATTGCGAAGAGGCTAGAAATTGATTTTGCCCCTGCAATGATTGGATTTGAGTTCCGAAATGGTCGCTCCTATCCTGTATATAATGGAATAGTGGTGTGTGCTGAGTTCAAGGATGCAATTCTGGAGGTATATCAATCTCAACTCTGCTTTGTGATAAGCTTCATCATTACAATTTGTGTGTGTGTGTGTCCACATATATATACGTATTTTGTGCTTGGAGTAGTTCATGCCATACAGTTGACAAGTTTCAAGTGCATGGCCTATCTTGACATGAGCTTAATTTTGTTACCAAGCCTGTCGACTGTAGTGTGAATGAGAAACCTTTGATATATTCCTAGGTTCTGAAATGTTTCCCCGAAATAACTATAAACGTTGAGTAGATCGAGTTTTGTAGAATTCAAGTAATTTACCAAAATAATTTACCAAAATAATTTTCCGAAAATAATTTTCAAAAACATAATTTTCCGAATGTGACTCAAGTAAAATATACGAGTCTCACGAGTCTACTCAAACTTGAGTCGGGTTGGGTTTTGGAGATTGTCTAATTTTCAGTTTTTTTTTTTTGTGGACTGGAATTATTGAAATATTATGGAATTCCATGGTTTTATATCGTTAATGCAAAACCATGCATTTTCCAATTATTATCACACACTCACACTCACACACACACACACACACACACACACTCACACTCACACTCACATATATACACATACATGAGCTAAAAATGAAAGATTTGAATTTATACTAGCCAAGCCAGGTAGTTGAGCTTGAATTGAGTTAGTATGCGGGTAGTGAGCCAAGTGTTGCGAGGTACTCGGTAAACTAACTAATTGAGTCTAACAAACCTGTCACACTCGAATTGAGAAATTCAAACAAGTTGATCAAGTGGAGTTATTTGAGTTGAGCCGAGTCGAGCCAAGTCAGGAATCCAAACTTAAATTCCTACAATATTGCGAATTTTATCTATCCTTATCATTGACCATATAATATGTTTAATTTGTTTCGATTGTTTTTAGGCATATGGAGAAGAAGAAGAGAGAAGGATAGCCGAAGAGAGGAGAAAGGGTGAAGCACAAGCTATTTCTAGGTGGTATCAACTTCTTTCGTCTATGGTTACACGACAAAGGTTGAAGAACCGTTATGGGGATGGAGCGTCTGCAGGCACCTCAAATGACATTCAAAAAACCACTGACAAAGTCCATGAACAGAGTGGTGGCAAAGGGGCAGAGGGGCAAAATCCAGAATGTCGAGAAACAAATACATGTGATAGCAAAGCTGATCATATGCTGCATTTATGTACAGATGAACCGGAACACGAACATGTATTTTTGACAGATGATCAAAGTTTTGACGAGGAGAGTTCCATACGGACAAAGAGATGTCGGTGTGGGTTTTCAATCGAAGTGGAGGAAATGTAGCAAAACTGACCAGGTATTTTTTTTTTTGCTGAAATCTATGCTTCTGCAAAAGAGCTAGGGTTTTTCGGTTTAGTTTGGGAGTGTAAATGATCATGGAGTGCCTTTTTAATATGATCGTAGTAACAGAAACAGATGTGTAAATATTTGTAACCCTTTATCTCTTATTTGTAAGTTAAACATTTTGGCTTCCAAAAGTTGTGTAAACATTTTGAAAATCTATCATTTGTACACAAGAATATTGCTTGTTTGATATGCAACAATAGTCATAGCCATGTATTCCATTCTCTGTCAAACGTATATGAATTTCGCTTTATGGCAAATTAAGTAACAAGGAAAAATACGCAATTGGAAAATACAAATTTTCATTTCATCGAAAGTCAACTACCATGGGAAAAAAAAAACTATTGTTCGCATTTCTTTTACAGGTCAAAACTTTTTAAGATTATAACTGTTCCGTGTTTCCATTCACAGATTCTATAAGATTTTTTGTGCTGGGTTTTCATTCATAGGTCAAAACTTTTTAAGATTATAACCGTGACAAGTCTTTTTAAGACTAACCGTGACAAGTCAAATTTTTTAAACTTTTTAAGACTAACCGTGACAAGTCAAATTTTTTAAAGATCATAACCGTTCCACGTTCTGTTCGTAGAGTTAAACTGTTCACAGAGTTAAACTGTTTAAGATCGTAACTTAATTTGATTATACCTTCAAAAAATTACAGATAATTTTATCAAGAAGTATAAGTCATTGTAATTAATGAAGTCAACGAATATAAATAAAAAATATCTTACCAATCAAAGAAATGACACATAAAATTCAGGAACCAATGCTCCAAATATTTATTTAGCATCATTAGAACAGAAATGCTCACCATAAACCCTAATCTCACTAGTGTTAAAATTAGAACCAACACCCTCGCCCTCCCTCATCAAACTTCCTTCACAATTTACATAAAAGCTACACACACACACACACAACTCAAGCTACAAACTAAATTTAACTACAAAGACCCCCCTACAAATGTAAATGTACCTATCAGCCCCCCCTTACAAACAACCAGACAAACCCCAGGACAGGACAGGACAGGAGAGAGATCTATCAACTCTCTTTAATTAGCTTCAACCCCGTTTTGGGCCAACTGAGTGGGCTGCTGCACCTTCCTGGGCCTACCTCTGGGCCTCCCAGTCTTCGTAGGCGTCGGCTCACTCACAGACTCTGGCTCAGCCTCGGCTTTAGCCTTCTTCGGCGCGGGAGGCGCATTCGGATCCTTCTTTGGGCGACCCCTACCCCTAGACGGACCTTTACTCTCCGTAGCTGCAGCAACATCCGCCGGATCTCTGACCTTCGGCGGACGCCCGCGGCCCCGTTTCTGGACGGGCGAATTCGGGTCGGCTCTCAAGTAATTGTTCTTCACCAGGAGTAATTCCCCGCTGTCCTTCATTCTGGTCAAATTTTCAGACAACATGGTCGAGTGTCCGTCGGGTAATTCTCCGTAGGCTGATTCGATGTAGCTTGAGATTGAGGACTTGTTTGAGCCGTCCTTCTTGTTGAGTGAATCAATGGCTTCCAAAATCATCTGCAATAATTTCATTTAATTCCAAGAAAATGAGATCAAATATGAAAAAAAAAAATCTAAATTAGGGTTTGGAAAAACAATTACAAAAATTAAAAATGAGATGAGAATAAGAAAATTCCAAAATTACGGGTTCGTGGGGTCACTGCTGTAATTGGGGAAATCTGTTTGAAATTTTACCTGTGGGTAAGGAGTGAGTGATGGGGGCTTGGGGACTTGTTCCATTGAAAGTTTTTAGAGAGAGAAAGTTTTTAGAGAGAGAGAGAGAGAGAGAGAGAGAGAGTCCCCACCAGAGAGACAGTGTCAGCTTAGGGGAGCACACAACACACACACACACAGTATGAAAGCTGTGAGATGTGAGGGGGGAGGATTTAAGAAGGGGAAAGGACGTATTGATTTTGGTTTTGGAAGGAATTGGATGGTTTGGATTGGGTGAGATGTGGTGATCGGACGGTTTGTATTTGGTACAGGCAAAGGTACGGGGATTGTTGACGTGGATGAAGTGCAGTATAGTGTTTTTCTTTGGGGAGGGGAGATTACCTTAAATTATGAAGTTCTGCGCTTGGAATTGGATGGGTTATATCTGGACTGCACCTAGGATGTGGGCCCTCAATGTAGGCCCAATTGATGCCCAAATATTCTAGGATGAATTACGGCATGTCCTTTTTAAAAGTTTGTAATCGCTTCAGTTCAGTTATATTTTTTTAAAATTGAAAAAATGTATTTTTGGGACGAAAAGACGATTATACCATTAATGAAATAAAAACACGCGCAAATCAGTAACTCTTTGCATCGCAATGTCCCAAAAAGAACATCGCGATGTTCATCATCATCGATCATCGCGATGACCCAATTGCACTAAACTACGAGCATCGCGATGCCACAGTAACACTCAACATATAGTATCGCGATGACCCAATATTAAACTAAACTACGAGAATTGCGATGTCACCGTTGAACTCAACATCGAGCATCGCGATGCACATCGTGCATCGCAATGCCTTTTAATGAAATGATTTTTCCAATCATCAGACTTACGTTTCAATTCCTTAATACAAACAAAAAAAACTAAAATATTTCAGTAAATGAAATGATTTTTCCAACTCAAAACTCCTGATGCCTTTTTAATGCATCGTGATGCACAAATTTTGGCATCGCGTTCGATCTAATTGGCATCGCGATGCCCATGTAAAATTTATTATTTTTTTTTGTCAAAATACGAATATGTCCTTAATACAAACAAAAAAAACTAATATGTCCTTAAATGAAATGATTTTTCCAACTCAAAAATCTTTTGAATGCATCGCTAGCATCACGTTTCAATCATCAGACTTGCGTTTCAATTCCTTGGGCAATGCGTTCAATCTAATGGGTGCTGGATTGCCAAGACTTGAAACAGATGCCTTGATAAACCAACTGCAATCTTCATCGAAATTCCTTCCACATACAACACTAACCCTCTCATTGTTGTTCTTAAAAAAAAAACATAATCAAAACCAATCTTGAAGGAATACTTTATCAGTTGCCTCCGAAATTCATCCAACCCACCTTTAAAAATTTGCCCAACGCCAGTAATAGCAGATGCCCAACCAGCAGTTAAAAGATCCTTTTGTGACTGATTAGGACATATGCCATAACATGGAACACTTTCATCATCAGTTTCCAAAATTACGGAATTGATATTGCTTTGATGCGATTATGATGCATCACGATTGGAATAACTTGAACTGCTATTACAGACTGAAGCATCGCAATGAGAAATCTCGGCATCGCGATGATAAACACTAGCATCGCGATAAGGCATTGATGCATCGCGATAAAGAACTCCTGCATCACGATGAGCCATATGTGCATCGCGATGATCCATATATGCATTGCGATGAGCCATATCTGCATCGCGATGAGCCATATCTGCATCGCGATTAG
Source organism: Platycodon grandiflorus (assembly GCA_016624345.1). Taxonomy (NCBI): domain Eukaryota; kingdom Viridiplantae; phylum Streptophyta; class Magnoliopsida; order Asterales; family Campanulaceae; genus Platycodon; species Platycodon grandiflorus. The sequence continues at coordinate 15,641,246 of CM028367.1, read as the reverse complement.
GAATCCCTAAATCACGATGCCCGCTGAAGGAAACAGAACACCAACTAACCCAACTCTATTCAATCCGTAGTTTAAAGCATTTTGATTTTCAGAAACGTCTACTGATATAATGCTAACTGATAAAATTTTGGCCAACAATACCATGTTTACGCAATCATCATCATTCGACAAAAAACAATTCGTATGAGATCCCAATGAATATTTCAAAGATAAATTCTGAGCTTCAACATTAGAATACTTACTTGTTATTAATTGAATCAAATCAGCTATTCCAAAACTTTCAGAAACTTTATGAACGATAGTACAACTTCTGAATTTCACCATTAACATGATCGCATTCTCCATAATAGAAAAAAATAGGGTTTTCACTCGAGTTTACAAAATCAATAGACGAAGTGTTTTAGGAAGAAATAATATAAAGCTTTTGGCGAGACCTGATATGTGTTTACAATCGAGTTTCACGTTGCATTAGGGACATTTTAGGAACAATATTTTGAAACTGCCTTTTAGCGGTTTTTTTTAAAAAAAAGGGTGGACTAGAGAGAAAAAAAGTTTGGGAAAATGGACCGGCCAGCAATTTCTCCAATATTCTAGGAAAAATTGTGGACAAGTCAATTTTTAAAGATTTGTAATCGCTCCAGTTTACCATATTTTTTTAAAAGTCAGAAAAAATACTTTTGGATAAAAAAACGATTATGTCATTAATGAAACATTTTTTAAAAGCCAGAAAAAAACACTTTTGGGGTAAAAAAAATAATTATGTCATTAATGAAAGATTTACCAGAGAAATTTTAGTAAATAAAATTCACTAGAGAAATTGCAGGACTCGATGCCCAATTACGATGCCTAATTTCATCATCGTGATGCAGCCAAAGGAAAATTTACCGGAGAAATTTTAGTAAGTAAGATTCAGTAGAGAAATTTTAGGACACGATGCCCAATTTAAGGCATCTCGATGCCCAATTGCGATGCCTAATTTCATCATCGCGATGCAGCCAAAGGAAGATTTACCTGATAAATTTTAGTAAGTAAGATTCACTAGTGTTCTATTGGAATGAAAATAGAGGCTATCCACAAAAAATAATTTTCTTTGCTAGGAGCTATTGGAATGGAAACAGAGATTCACCGGAGAAATTTTAGGAAGAGAGATTCACAAGAGAAATTTTATGAAGAAAGGAAGATTCACAGGAGAAATATTAGGAAGAAGTTATCTGGAAGATTGATAGGAGAAATTTTATGAAGAAAAGAAGATTCACCGGAGAAATATTAGGAAGAAGTTATCTGGAAGATTAGCTGGAGAAATTTTAGGAAGAAAAGAAGATTCACATGAGAAATTTTAGGAAGAAGCTACTTTAAATGTTATTGCGGGGCATTTTAGGAACAATTTTATGAAAGTGCTTTTTAGCGGTTAAAAAAAAAGGTGGACTGAAGAGAAGAAAAACTTTTCAAAGTGGACTGGCCAACAATTTTCTGAATATTCTAGGAAAAATTACGGGCCGGTCAATTTTCATAGATTGTCAACAGCTTAAGTTTATTATATTTGTTTTCATTCGCTTAAATCTTTTTTAAGTGATAAATTGTTCCCAAACTGCCCCTATAACAACCTATCACGTATTTTTAGTTTTGAAATTTCTTTGATTTACGCTTTTCAATCTTGTATTTATCTCCATTACGATTTCTTACTAAAATTTTTATTCATATCAACTTGAAGAAACTTAAAAAACAAATACAATACCGTTCAATATTGAATTCATTGTAAAATCGAAATCAATGAATTCAATCAACCAAACTGCTATCATATTTTTGCTGAATTTCAGAGTAGATACTATTGTTTCAAAAGTTTCAGAGAATTTTGGATTGTCTGAGTTGATCGAATGCATCAGAGATAAATATTCTAATTTTCAATCGGATAATTATACTTTGAAATACACTATAGGATCACACAACAATTTTTGTTTAACCAACGAAGAAGATTTCAAAAACATGGTGACATTGACCAAAATTTTATCAGTTTCCATTATCATTGTTGATGTGTTTGAAACTGATAAAAGTTTGAGTTACGGGATTAATAAAGAAGAGAATCATGGAGATGAGATTGCAGAAGACACACACGATGCAACTATTTATGAAGACGATGCACAAAACTTGCATCGCGATGCACAAAAATTACATCGCGATGCACAAAACCTTGACAAAAATAAAGGAAAAGATGTGCATCGTGATGCACCACATTTATTTAACGATGCACAACAATGTAATGAGGAAAACTGTGATAATAATTCTACCAATTCTTCAAGTTCTGAAAGCGATGTTGAAAGTGTCTCATGTTGCGACATATGTCTTGCTCAAATAAGAAAAAAAATCTTGAATTCTGGTTGAAAAAATCTTATTGCTAGTGTTGGTCAAATATTTAAAGGTGGATTAGAAGATTTTTGCACACAACTTATAAAATATTCATTCAAGATTAGTTTTGAATTTATTTACTTTAAAAATAACAAAAATAGGATTAACGTCACATGTGGGAAGAATTCAGTGATGATTGCAGTTGATTCATCAAGGCATCTTCAACTGTTGATGAATCAATATTCATATACAAGTGCAGCCTTTCACACAGTAGTCATTTGACCATGCTTGACAATAATAACTCGAAAATGATGAACTGTGGTATAATAGTGCAATTGATTATTGACCATGTTCGCAGTCGACCAAGCTATTCATCGATTGATTTAATTGATCGCATAAGAACAAATTATGACAGTCATGGAGGAGCGTAGATAAGACTCGAAAGAAGCTATTTGGTTGTTACGAAGAATCTTTCCAGGAGCTGCAGTGGTACGTTAAAACGTTGCATAAGAGTAATCCATGTAGCTTTGCTTTTTTGGAATCAGACGATGTTACGAATCAGTTCAGTAGGTTGTTCATTTCATTTCGGACATGCGTAGATGGTTTCAACTACTACCATCCTATATTGTTCATAGATGACATATTTATGAAATCTCGATTTAAGGGCACTCTTTTGTCTACCACGGCCAAGGATGAAAATCAAGGTACGTCCATTTGTACGTTCTATATTTTTTCCTTTGTTTTTACATTATTTTGATTAATATCATAGGTTGATCATGTTTTTATGCCCCTGATTGTACTTGTACTTAATAAGAGAATACATTCAGTACATTTGTGTGCATCGAAAAATAAAAGTGGTGCATCGCGATGCACAAAATTAGTACTTTTGTAGTACACTTTTGTGCATCGCGATGCACATTGGTATGCATCGCAAATGTTATGTTGTTAATTAAGTGGAATAATGTGCATCGAATATAATTTTGTGCATCGCGATGCATAAAAGTAGTATTTTTTAATACAAGTATATGCATCGCGATGCACACTTTGATTAAATATTGTTCATATGCTGCTGGTCTGTTCCTGTTTGCATTTGCGGTCGTAAGTTCTGAAAATATGGATAATTGGGCTTAATTTCTGTGTAAGATAAAATGAGCAATCGATCATGAAGTGCTGTTTGTATTTGATCAAAAAATTGGTTTAATTGAAGCAATACGCGACGTGTTTGAGAGTTTCAAGCATTTCTTTTGCTTGGTGCACCTTTATCGGAACTTGAAAGAAATGTTTACCGGTAAATGTTATTCTAACGCGTTTCGCAGCAGTTTGTGTTCAAGACTCAAGGACTGTGCGTATGTCCCCAATATTAGATTGTTTAATGAGAAAATTGAGATATTAAAAAAAAGAAGGGGGACAGGTTGTCTGTGATTTCTTGACCACCATTCCATTCGATAAGTGGGTGATTGCACATTGCCACGAGAACATGTATGCCGAAATGACCCCAAATGCCGCTGAATCGTTCAACAATTGGATTTTAGAGGCTCGTGGTCTTCCCATCATTCACATGGTGGACTGTATTACATTGAAAATCATGAAATGGTTTAGGGAGAGACTTGGGAATGAAAAGAGATGTAATAAATTATTATGTGCGAAGATGGATAAAAAGTGAAAGGAGTACCTTAATATTAGGATTTCGTGGTAGATTCACATGAGTGTTTAGGTTGACTAGGAGAAACAGACATGTTTATGCTATCAGTGGAAAATTCAAGGATTTCCGTGTTGCCACGTGGCTATTGTGATTGTGAGATTTGGAAAAAATATCAATGATATGGTTGATAATTACTTCTTAACAAGAAATTACATCAAGTGTTACGAGGGAAGCTTGATGCTAATTGCAACTACGGAAAGGTATGAGCTTCAGAATTCTTGCGAGAGTGAGACTATTTTACCACCAATAATAAAGATATTACCCGGACTTCCCAAGAAGACAACGATCTCATCAAATGGTGAATCAACAAGAAAAAAGAAAATGATATGTAGTAGATGTCACAAACTTTGTAACCACAACGCTAGGTCATGCAGAGAGGCGATACAAGGTTGATTTTTGTTATGTTGTAATTTTTGAAGTTCATTTGTCTATTAGTGTGCATCGAAAATAAACAATCATCTATCGCAATGCAACAAACAATACTTTTATGGTACTATTTTGTGCATCGTAGGTGTAATGTTAAAAGATATTGCGCAATGTAATCAACACACATCCATAAAACTGCATATAAAATTAGTAGTATTAAAACACCACAAAATGTATTCAAATACTAGAAAATATAACACCACAAATGTATCTAAAAAGTTTAATAAGTAAGAAACACATCTAATCAATAACTATTGTCGTTCCATTGGACTCTTTGCACTTCCTCTTCCATGTCTTCAACTTAGTCCTTTCTGACCTTCTGATTTTTTGTTGTTTTTCAATTTAGCTTGCTTAATTGTTTGACTCAGACTTTTTGGTTAATTTATGTTATGTGTTTGAGTCACACATTCACTTGCAACCGTATCAGTCACCCCACCCCTCGTCTTCAATGATCCCCTGGGTGCAGCTGTAGCATCTTGTTGATCATCCACAGAGGCCTCACCAAGAATTTTCATGCCATTGTTTCTCTTTGGCCAAAGTAGTTCCATTTCATCATTTGCAAACCTTTTGCTCACTTCCACTAGATATGAAGCCTTCTGGCTGCTTCATATAGATCTCTTCCTTAATGTTTCCATTAAGGAAAGCAGTCTTCACATCCATTTGCCATATCTCATAGTCATAATATGCAGATATGGCCAGCAAAATCCGAATGGATTTAAGCATTGCTACTGGTGAAAAAGTTTCCTCATAATCAACACCTTGCTTTTGAGTATAACCTTTTGCAACCAGGCGTGTTTTATAGGTTGCTATCTCTCCATCTACTCCAAGCTTCCGCTTGTAGACCCATTTGCAACCAATGGGAACAATTCCTTGTGGTGGGTCCACCAAGGTCCAAACCTTGTTGGAGTACATGGAGTCCATTTCGGACTGCATTGCTTCTTGCCATTTCTTTGAGTCGATGTCCAACATCGCCTCTCCATAGCTTTTTGGATCATTGTCCAAAAGGAGTCCCTCTTCTTTGTTTTCTAACAAAGGTTCGGTTTTCAGTGCCCTTGAGACCCTTATTTTTCGAAGAGGCGTGCTTCGATGGTCCGGCTTTGGTCCATTATCTGTGACAATATTTGGGATATTCTGGTTCTTGAATTTCTTCAAGCTCTACAACCCCGCCACCCTTTCGAAAAGAATTCTTCTTCAAAAAAAGTAGCATTTCTCGAAACAAACACCTTTTGTTCCGAAGGGTCGTAGAAATAGTATCCTATAGACTCTCTTGGATACCCCACGAATTTACATAAGATGGATCTCATATCCAACTTATCTCCTACTTGTTGCTTCATATAAGCATCACACCCCCACACTTTGAGGTATTTGTAGGAGGGTGTCTTACCATTCCACATCTCATATGGAGTATTGGGCACGGCTTTACATGGCACTCTATTCAATAGATGTGCTGCTGTCTCTAAGGCATGACCCCAGAATGAAAGAGGTAAAATTGTGAAACTCATCATTGATCGAACCATGTCCAACAAGGTTCGATTCCTACGCTCTGAAACTCCATTGAGTTGTGGAGTAGCAGGAGGAGTCCACTATGAGAGAATCCCATTCTCTTTTTAATAATCAAGAAACTCGGTACTCAAGTATTCTCCTCCTCGATCAGATCGAAGAGTCTTAACACTACGACCAATTTGCTTCTCCACCTCGCATCTGAATTCTTTGAACTTTTCAAATGCTTTAGATTTAAGCCTCATAAGGTACACATAACCATACCTAGAATAATCATCGGTAAAAGTTATAAAGTAGTGATAATTCCCACGTGCACTAACGCTTAGTGGTCCACAAACATCTGTATGGATCAAATCCAACAGACCGTCGGCACGTTCCACTTGCCCAACAAATGGTGATTTGGTCATTTTTCCTTTGAGACATGATTCACATGTGGGCAACCTTTCCTCTTCCCTAAGGTCGAGATTTTGTCCCAACTTGCGCATCCTTTTCTTAGAAATGTGACCCAATCTAGCATGCCAAAGAGTGAGAGACTTATAATTATCTAATTTATTTTTCTAAAAGCATTCTCTAAAGAAAGATTAACAGTCCTAATAGCTGATGCAGCAACTCTTGCTCCATTCCCCATCCTAAGGACCTTGTCCATTCTGTCCAGTTTCCTGCTTCTTGTCATTATCTGCAAATCATTGCAAATGTGTGAGCCACAACCGGTATCCAATACCCAAGAAGCATCATTAACAGATAAATTAACTTCAACAAAATATATACCTGAACTTTTCAAGCTTGTAAGGTACTCCTTGCAGTTTCTCTTCCACTGCCCCAATTTGCCGCAATGGTTGCATTTGTCATTGGCTTGAGATTTGACCTTTTTCTTGCCATTGTCCTTTGCCTTCTTGTTGGGCTTGGAGGAACTCTTTGCTTTCCACTTCCTCTTATTATTAGACTTTGCAGCCTTTGACCCAGAAGTGGATTCAACAAGGAGGACCGGCTTATCCTTTTTGATTATGGATTCAGCTGTTGTCAACTTATTCACCAACTCAGGGAGACTAGTTTCCATAGAGTGCATATTGAAATTGACAACAAACGAGTCAAATGAGGGAGGCAGAGATTGCAACAAAAGGTCCACATAGAGTTCATTGTCCATAACGACATCAAGGGACTCGAGCTTTTCAATGAGTGCTATTATCTTCACCCCATGATCATGGAATGAAGAGTCCTCAGTCATACGACATCTGAAAAGCTTCTTAGATATCTGATATCTTACTTGCCTTGCACTCTCACCATACAACTCTTGTAGGTGAAGAAGGATCTCTCGTGCAGTGTGTAGACCCTCATTCTGCCTACGCAGCTCATTAGACATCGATGCTAACATGTAGCATCTAGCCTGGAGATTGTCATCAGCATGACGAAGATACTCTCCATAGGCATCTGATGTCTGGTCCTCAGGAGGTGGAGGAGGTGCTTTGTCAAGTACATAAGTCTTCTTCTCATACTCTAGGACAATCTTAAGGTCACTTAACCAAGCATTAAAGTTTGGGCCAGTTAACTTGTTTTTCTCAAGAATTGATGTGATTGGATTCTTAGCCATTTTAGTAGAGTTATCTACAAAATAAACGAAGCAGAAAATGAGTAAACTATGGAAAATATTTATATTTAATATAAGGTCTTTAATATTAAATGTCTCCCACTATTTTATTTAAATCTATTAACCCCATAATAGATTTCGGAAAATCAAATTTTCTTAGTGGGCTTGAAGCCCAATAGAAACATTTCACACCCCAATTTTATGAGCCCATGAAATATTTTCATCGGTAGTCAACTCTTTGACAATTGTATCAATATACAACCCTCAAGATTATTTTGCCTCATCTCTTCCCATATACCCCAATTTTATGAGCCCATATGGTACTAAATGTCAAACACAACCCATCAAACCATCGTTTAGATGGAACATTTAGAGTCCCACGACTCGCGGCCAACATAAAAACGAGTCCATCCTACGAGCATCTATATGCTTGGTAGGGATCATAGTTTTCTCACACTAAATCACTCCACGACTCATGGCCAATGACTAAGAGCGGTAGCATCGTCATGTCGTCTACCTTTGATGGAAGGCATGGAACAATATATCTAACATATGTTGTCCATATTTGTTTGATATAGAACTAATCAAATTAAATTCTTTTTAAGTTTCAAAAACTTGGGGTTTTCTTTTTAAGACCTCATCCAATTAACTTACTAGGTGGATTTATTTATATAATGCAATATTTCATCGTATGAGCGCAAACATAAAGCATTAAATAAATCTAACATACATCCTATGTAAAAACGATGGGATGATCATGGCCAACCTATGCGACCCATTTGATCCAAAAATGGGTCTTGGTCAATCTAAGGGACAAAGTAAATAGAACTACTTCTATTACATTTTATTGTATTTACCCATACAAGCATGGGCCTTCAAAATTCTATTCTATTACATTTGTAAGATCTACCTACACAAGCGTGGGCCTTCGCATCGAACGTCCTCCAATTCAAAAATTAAAGAACCTCACCACCTAGTCTACTCTCAATGCAAAAATTTAAAGAACTTACAAATAATAGAATAAAAGGCTCGCAGGCCCCAAAAACCCAAAGATAAATACATCCTGGTCATAGGCTCATGATCATCCCAAATAAAGTCATACTAACAACTCATCATATGAAAATAAAGCATAAAAGTTTCCAATTGTATGTGTCAATATGATTTTTGGGATAAACATTTCTTGAATATTCATAAAACTATTTTATTAAGTATTAAAATTAACGCTTTAATTTTAAAACATGAATAATACAAGAAAAATTAAAAGAAGAAGAAACTGTCAAGAGAGTCACGGCTGGAAGGAAAAAGTTTCAAAAACATTTTCTATTCTGATCAAATCTCTACAAAAAGTCTAACTTTCTTGGTTGAACATAATAATGATAAGATTGATTTTGATTTCTAAAATTAAACAAATCTCATCATATATACATATCCAGTACATGGTCATAGCATGAAACAATATAAAATGATTTGGATGTTTCAAAAACATCGCAAAATAGATGAACCCGAGATCATAAAATGTAAGTTTCAAAAACATTACATCATGTTTAAAGTGAACATGCCGAAATACAAAGAAATGCTTCCAGCCTATTTTAATTTGTTTATCAAATAATTCAAAATCCCCTTTTTAACAAGAAATTAAATTTCTTCAACCTTCTAATTTTTGATTTCAGTTTTATCCCAAATCTAATTGAATAAAACAAATTTTATCACACATACAATTATTCGGTAAATATATTTTAACAAATTAAAACATGTTAAAACCACAAACAAACTTGCACAATTGCGAAACCGTGGCTCTGATACCACTGTTGGGTTCGCTATATCGCGGGGCTAATCGCAGCGAATTTAAAATTTTATAAAACGTGTATACAATATACGTTAAACATTAGCACCCGATTCATGTAGCGATTTAACGATCGCGCATATTGTGCAAGTGATAAAGAAGAGTTTTGGGCTCTTACCGAAAACGCTTCCTTTTGATGAAGATGTAGAGGCAATCAATTGCCGATAAAATCTCCAATCCTTAACTCGTAGAGGTTCACACGTCCCTCCTCTAAAGATAGTCCACACGAACGAACAGAATCACCGAATTAAAATTTCGCTAGCAATTTTAATCCGTTTTGTTCAAAAATATAAAACCAAAAAGTAAGTTTTTGGTTTTATTCTTTCTTGAGAAGAATAAAAATCAAAAGAAACAAAAAGTTTTTCAAGGAGGGCGGCGGCAGTAATTTATTTTTCTCAAAAGGATGACCTAAAGTGTTTTTTCATATAACCTTTTATATATATATATAAAAAAAAATCTTGTGTTATTAAACCCTAATGTGTACTACATCTAATGTATATACAATAGTATCTATGTTCATTAGTATGAAGATATGGTAATATTATTATTAATATATATTGCTTTATTAAAATAACATTTATTTTAATATTATCAATATAACTCATCCTTCTTTTTATTTCTTTCAAATTAACAAGATGGGCTCTCCCAACGGGCTTAATTAAATATTAGGTTTAAACTTTCAATAAAATTCTATCAATTAATCTGAATTAATTGACTGAGCCCAAATTTAATTAAATTGATCGAATCAATTCCATCTATCAATTAATCTCTTCTAATCAACTACGTCCAACAATTTGGAATAATCCTTGATTGAACAAATGAATCCTTCCATTCTAAGTGTGTGACCCTTTAGGTTCACAACTAATGCTAGTTGTAGGCTTACAACAATTTTATAACTTATGAATAACAATTAATTCTATTAAATAATTCGATTAGTTAATATACTTGAAATTAACTCCTTAATTTCAAGAACCTACAAATCGTGGGAACACCTAGCAAGTAGCACGAATGTCTAGCAGTAGGTGAAATAGCGAGCAAACCTATTTCAATTACGAGTGCATACATGTACGGTCCTTTCGACATCTAATTTTCCGATTAAATCTAGGACATGGATTATAAGTCAAAATCCAATTAATTTAATAACTGTGATTCCATTTTAAGTACCAGTGATTCATTTATGAATCAAATTCATCATGCCTTGGCCAAGGTCTTCGAATCATGAACTATGAAAAACACAGAAAATTCTCTTATCATCTGACAAGTGTCGAATTCTATGTTGGCTACTGATTAACCTCCATGCACACCAGTGCAATACCCAAAATACCCCTTTGCGATTGTTAAGCAATCAGTAAGTAAATTAAAGTGTTACAGGATGTACATAAGGCTACTATCGTACCTCAAGTCCGAGGACTAATCATGTACTATCACAACGTGAAAATTCTTAATTTGACAATTGAAATTTTCATTTAAGAATTTCCAACGGGTCATGATCAGTGAACTTGTTCTCTAACAAGCACCTGCATATATGCACTTGCGTCACAACGCTGATGTTGATGAAATACAACATCCTTGTCATACGAACATTACATCATACGCATAAGTCTCACAAGGCTATTCAATGTCCTTGTCTTGAAAAACCAACCGACTTAGAACCAATTTTAAGACCAAAGCCTTAGAAACATTTTCCATGATTACCATCAAATGCGTAACCATGCCCCATAGCTAAAAATGGTCTAAGGACTTTATCAAATATTTATAAACATTTAATATGAAAATATAGGATAAAGAAATGCCTTCATATATAAAAATAAATTTCAATAAAATTGTTTTACACGTAGAATAAAATCCAATCAAATTGGAACTCTGGGCATTCTACTCTAACACTTACGTATGGTATGAAATTATGTATTCAGTTGAAAGTTTTTCCTTTTCTTAAAAGAAAAAAGGTAAATTTCAAAATGACCTATTGTACTTTGTTTAAACTCTTTTTTATTGTTTTACCACTTTACCCCGATATACACATTACACCTCACTTAACCCCGAACCCTAACTCCATTCAAAATATTTAATACTCTCTCCGTCTTTAAATTATTGTTTTATTTGACTCGACACAAGAATTAAGAAAGAACAATTGATTTGATTATTAATATTGGTATAGTGTATAGTTTTCTTTAATGTCCATGTGTAAGTGGTCCATAATTAAAGTATGTGATAAAAAATTAAGGGTAAAATAGTAAAAGTGATATCCTAAAAAAAAGTTTCAAACAAAACAATTATTTATGAAGGGATAAAAAATGAAGACAAGACAATAATTTAGGTACGGAGGGAGTACTTTTTTTTTGTTGCATAAATTCGTCATTCTTTTCAATTTCGTTATATTATGAGCATTAAGTGCACATGTGCCTAACACATACTACTTTAAGTATATTAACAATGAATTGAGAATACTACTTTAAGCTTTGTGATATATTCGCACCTAATAATTTTTGCAAATGAGTTGATAAGCCGGGAAAGAACTAGTTTGATAATCAATGTCAAAAATGTAAAAATAAAGCAATAACCTCTATACCCCCTCCGTTCCACTCAAAGAGTTCATGTTTGAAAAGTCTAATAATTAAAAGATATATAAGTAGTATTAAAGTTGGTCATAATTACAAAAATATTTTAGTATAGTTAAGATGTTTATAACATATGTGGATGATAAAGTTTAAAGTTTTATGGATATTGTAGGTATAATCTTTTAAAGTGAACTCTTTGAGTAAAACATCTCAAAATAGTACAGTGAACTCTTTGCTTGAAATGGAGGGAGTATAACATATGGTATTCAAGTATTAACAAGGTTGAGCTATTGCAAATTTAAAATTTAATATTGCTCACAGTTCTTTAAGTTTTTAAAATTTATAACTAAAGTTTTTACAATTTATAACTTTTGCAAAAATTCAAAAAAAAAATTATAAAAGTTTTTATTACAAATTATAACAGTTTAAAAAAATTAGAAAACTGGAACCGGTTTGGGCAGTTTTGAAATTGGCAGTTCGGAAATGGAGCCGCAGTTCCAAACCGTTGGGCTTGTCTAGAAAGGATAGACCGACGTCAGTTTGTACTATTAAACGATTTAATTGTGGTTCCCACTTGAAAAAGAAATCATATAACTAAGACCTTATGTATATTTTCTGGTTATTGGAGGGGCTAAAGTGCAATGTTTTTAGACTTAAGTGCAACACTTTCAACTAAAAGGACTACAGAAGAATTTTAGGGACTTTGTGGTGGGGGGGGCGGCATGGGCCTTCCCTTTTTAGCCAAACTATAGTGTAAATTCTTGAGGGTGCTAAAATGGCTTAAAATTGAACGTTGAAAAAATATTTCAACGTTCAATTAGGGATGAAGGGAGTACTGTATTATGTATATGAAAATCTTGAATGTTGTTTTTGTTCCTACAACATTCTTCTTCTGAGGCTTCATTGGTTACATGCTGAAATGGTGCACTGATAATGATAGGCAATGTGCATTATTACTAAGGCAAAATGCAACTTAAAAGGGCAACCGGGTACGAATCCGTAACGCCATACTCATAGCAGATAGTAACATTTCACATGATACAATCACACACTCATATGATCGACTACGTTACAGAAGAGATTCAACACTTGCTTAAAAGTTTCGAGCAGCAGAAACCAAGAAGTTGGGACTAAGGTTGATTAGCCTTCGGTTACTAGCCATAGGCAACTTAACTTAGATATACAACGCTGCAAAACCTCGGAAGAGATGGGATCGTGACTTCAAGTCCCAGAGAAAACGTTGCAGACTTCATATGGAAATTCGAGAATAGATCACTTCTATTGCCTAGCTGGATTGAAGACTCTTTGATTGTACCTCTGCTGTGCAGGATTTTGTTAGTTTACAGGGATAACATTGTTGTGTTGTAATCAACTCGAACAATCTGCAGAATTTGACATGACTGTAACATGCAATTTTCGAACAATGTTCTTGGAAGAAAGTTGTTAGAATGACCATTTTCACTCTATTTATCTCTTAAAGGTCAAGTGCTAAAACAGCTGAAAGGACTATCAGAATTGTTCCTCACTTGGGATTCCACAGCTTTTAGATCTCGAAGATGTTGTAATATTTCTTGAAGAAGATCCATTCCTTTGTCGCCTTTCTTCAAGGAACTCACGCAGTGCTTTACAAACTCCCTATCCGCTTCAAGAGCTTGCAGCCTCTCATAAACATGATCGATATCTTCTTCAATAGCTACTCTCTTTCCCATTTCATAGTGAGCCAATGAGTTAAGAGTCCCAGTAGACTGAGATATCACCTGTTCTTCGTTAAGTTCCCCTTCTTCATCTTCGGTAGCCATTGCATCAAAAAGAGGAAGCAACCTCGTTCCCTTCAACCTTGGAGATTTTCTGTCTCCATAATCATTCCCGTCAGGCTCCTCAAAAAGCCCATTTGAAATATCATTGGGGGATTGCTCGATTGACTTTACATCCTCAAACAACTGCTCCTCATCATCCACCAATGTGAAAAGCTTCTCCTCCAAACCCTTAAGCTCATCAAGAATCGATAGCCTCTCGTCCTCAAATTCTTTAACCGATTCCTCAAGTGAGCCCAAATGCTTCAAGCAGTCTGCCCATGCTTCATCGGTTTCTTCTCTCTCTTCACAATCTGCTTCAATTAATAGCTCCTCATTTTCCTCCGCATTGCTGCAAGAGGCAGAAGAGCTTCTACTTCTTATACTCCCACTTCTCCGTCTTGTCATCTTCATCCTTTCTCCATCATTGACTTTCTTCCGGTACATTTCCAGCTCTTTCTCAAGTTCTTGCTTCTCTTTCTCCCTCTTCATCATGAGTTCGTTCAAAAGCTGCAACGCTTCCTGGTCATACTCTGACTGCTCATCCATCATTCTCTGGTATTGGAGTGCTTCCATCTGCATTGCTGCCTTCTCTTCTTGAAGCCTCGTTATCATAGCCATTGTCTGATTGGCAGCAATTGCAGCTGCATTCCTCTCTTCTTCCAGTTCTGTGTATAAAGCACCTAAAGCCTTTCGTTCAGCTTCTAACTCTGCTTTCAGCCTTTCAATCCCATCATCACCCTCTGCCTCACTTCCATCCCAAGGTGCCTCAGCCACCCCTTTCTCGAAGCGTAACGGCTTCTTATGTAGCTGATGAGGATCATCTATACTACTAGTTGGATCCAATGAAATTTTCTCTTCTCCAATCTCTTTTGCCTCCGAATTTTCACACAAATGGAAATTTATCCCTTCACTATCACCGGCCAAAGATACTTCTAAAGAACGAGTGATTCCAGCAGGATCAGAGATAGATGTTTCCAGCCCTAATGCGGTTTTTGATGCAGAATCATCCGCCTGCAATTTACAAGCGACTTCTTTCTCTTTTTCTTCAGAGACTGCTGTTTGTAACCCTTAAATTAGCAAAAAGATGATTGCAGAAGATATTTGCTAAGAATAAAAGCAGATTATAAACGCCCTATTCTTGCAAATTTAGTCTGCATACCAGTAATTACCTGTTTATTTTACCACTAAGATATACTTAAAGAGTAGACATTTTACACTGAATAACTCAAAAGATTATAAGAAAAGACTATTTGCATCTAAGTTTAGAAAATTACCTGGCTGTTCCATGGTTGCTGTTTCCATGTCATTTGTGCATGGAGTTTGAGCACTGACAGCAAAACCATGATTCTTCAGTTCAGCCATTAGAATTGAAGAGTTCTCGATCTCGCTCTGGCTCTCGCGCTCTAGGACTCTATGACTTGTTTGCACTTCAAACTCATTCCCTTCTATCCCTAAAGCAGCTTCTGCTTGCACTTCAAACTCATTCCCTTCTATCCCTAAAGCAGCTTCTGCTGATACTAGTTCATTTTCTCTAACTAAGTCAACTTTTCTTTCAATCCATTGCTTGGACACAAACTTTTCATCCAGTTCCTCAATCTTGCCCAACTCATCTTCCCCTCTGATGACACTTGAACTTTGCCTTGAAATGTTTGAAGAATCATTCAACTCAACAGGGATTAGGCGATCAAAATCATGGTCATACTTAATAGATCGAATCATCGTTGCCTTATCCAAAAATTGGTTGATAGAATCAGCATGATTGAAGTCTTGCTCTTGAACTGCAACAATGTCTGACATGTCAAACTCATTTCCTTCACGTACATCACAATGAAAGTTCAGCACTTGCCTTGAAAATTCTTCGGTTTGTTTAATCTCATGGTCATGGTCGCAGCCACATTCCGCAGAATTTGAAGATTTACTTGTACTTTTCTCATCCTCCTCCTTTTCTAAAATCAAACTCTCTTTCTGAGTATACTCGAACATACCCCACGAAGGTTTCAACAAGAGGGAAGGTGGGTAGTGTTTGCTACTCAAGTCTTCATCACAGCAGGAACATCGATAATCTCTCTCTTCATTTTCATATGTATTCTCACTCCAAGTGAAAAACGAGATTTCAACCGAGTTTCTTCCATGGCATACCGGCTGAAGGGGCGAGCAATCTCTGCACAATCTTTCTGATTCAGCCAACTTCTTATGATTTGGACAATAACGCAATTTCGAGATCTCTTTAGCATGTGCCTCGCAGACAAGATCTCTATAGGAGGAGTTCTTGTCATTGTTTGGCTCCAAGTAGTGATTGATACTTGAACACCATGAGCAGGGTGGCTTAAGGCCGAAGTAATCGGCGAATTTTCCTATCAGGTAAGAAAGGAAAGAGTTGAGTAGTAGGAGAAGAATTAGAACCCACTCGAGGACAGCGTAGACTAGAATTACTATCGCTTTATGGGTGTTTCTATGCAGCATGGTAGCAAACTTGTTGGCAGCCATTGATGCTGCTTTCTTGTTTAGCTTGTTAGTTACACGGGGAGTTCGGAAGAGAAGAAGAATGAAGATTTCTGAAGAACTTGGGTTTGTATTAGAAAGAAAAGTATTATCTTTTGGATTATAATTACAAGATTACTATGTAAATCATTAAATTTCGAAAAGATTACTACTTTTTTTGAAAAAGGTCTAGTGAACAGTTGAGTGGTATACATATTTATATTAAACCACACATAAGTACATGATTATACTGAGAACCCGTTTCGTGTAACATCTTTGAACACATTTTTTTTTTCTTTATAACACGTTTGAGATATTATTTCAAAACACATTTTTTTTTTTTCCAACAATGTTTTGGAAAAAAAACTAGAAATTCCAGTGTTTAAAAGTAGAGCTGCGCAGCTCTTTCTACAGCAACATTGAAACGTTAAGTTGAGGAAGCTACGTTTTAGCCAACAAGCAGGACCAAACATGCTCCAAGTACATAAGTATTTTTTTTTTAACTAAAGTGAAACTGTACCTAGATCAAGCTCACCAGTAGAGATTTTCCCTGAGAAAGAAAATGGAAATGATTTTGGCTATGTTTGGTTCACACTTCACAGGATTTCCTGAGGGTAAAATGAAAGGAAAATGTAACAGAATCCAGTTTTTTCATTAGTTTGGTTTGAAAAATAGGATAGATGAGAATGCAACAGGGAAAAAGATAGATTTTTTAACAATGTTTGAAGAACTTTTCGCGATGAATATGAAAAATAAATAAATAAATATTCGGTTCTACTTTTCCCTCAATGGATCGTAGATTCAAACGGAGCCTTCGCAATAACGGCAAACCATGTTGAGATTCAATGGTAAGAAACAAAGTGAAAGGTAGGGAATGATGAAACAGAGCTGTCAAAGATGGGCACTATGATTAAAAAAAAAAGCCATACAAAGGGAAAGTGTTGATAGTACTAAAGGGGAAACAGAGTGTATGAAAACAGGGGATTTTGATATTGATGGAGAGAGCCTTTGCAGAATCTTGATCTACATGTAAACAATGTGGTACTGGTGGGTGGGGGACCAAGTTCTCACTCTTCTTTTGCCTTTTACACTTTGAAATTCTTCTTCCTTTGGCTTTTGAAAACATCCTTTTTTTTTTTTTTATAAAGTATTTTCAAACTAAGTGGAAGAGTATGATTAAAGATTTTCAAGTTTGTAAAATCACACACCAAAAGTAGACCATGTATTAATATTGACACACAAGGCTCTAATTAGTTGAAGCGGGATTATAGTCTCAACACGCTCCCCTCACATGTAGCCCACATGGAGATATCATATTCGGTAAGAGAGCCTACTCTGAAACCATATTAGCC
Organism: Platycodon grandiflorus; assembly: GCA_016624345.1. Taxonomy (NCBI): domain Eukaryota; kingdom Viridiplantae; phylum Streptophyta; class Magnoliopsida; order Asterales; family Campanulaceae; genus Platycodon; species Platycodon grandiflorus. The sequence continues at coordinate 15,623,660 of CM028367.1, read as the reverse complement.
TCAGGGTTCCACATCGAGAATATACAATCAATATATAAGATTCAATGTGACCTCATAAAATCTTGGGCAATGCCCTTGGTCATGGTGTGGGTTTGCCGTTGGTGGACTCCATGACATTTAGACATGACGATTACCAAGTTGAGTACATTGGTAACGGGTTGCCGTTGGTGGACTCCATGAAGTTTAGACAAGACAATTACCAAGTTGAGTACATTGGCAATGGGTTTGCCGTTGGTGGACTCCATTAAGTTTAGACAAGACGATTACCAAGTTGAGTACATTGGTAAAACACCACGCGATTCAGACAAGACTTGACTAGTTTGAGTACATTGGTAAACTAAAGGTGTAGAGGATCGTGCGCTTTAAGGTTACAATCACAATGGTAAACTAAGTTAAGGAATCAATACTCAAATTTAACATTCTCAACTACAAATTAGAATACAAGACCAACACCACACCTTAAAACTAAAGGCTTTTACAAACTAAAAGTTTTTACCGTAAAAAGAACACAAGGAAAGCATGTGGAAGTGAGAAGGCTACAGGTTAATATTAGCATAATAAATATGTAGATGTTTTCCTTGTCTTTTTTAAGCAAGAATTAGCAGAATTCATGTTAATTTTCTTAGTACTACTTCACTGATCAGTGAATTCCTCCTAACAATGACACGGTTGACTTTAGATATCTATCTACGGTAAAGCTTTTTTCACATTTTCTTAGTTTCTCGCTGTGCATCATCATCGGGGTTTTTGCTGTCTACCTCCAGCATTAGCGATTGATTCATCATGAATCTCCAGTTATCTCCTTCCTCTATTTCCCACTGTCTCTTCAGTTCATAGATCGTTCTTGATGCTGCAGCTGCAATTGCCGGGTTGCTATCTTCTGCCAGTCTCTGCAAATATTACAAGATTATTAATGTCAGTAACGTCTACATTTTATCCTTTCCCGGGTGGGGAACTACTCGAAGAAAAAGATGAAGAGACATTTTTAAGTACTTGTAAAGCTCCCATGCCAGCATTTCCAAGAGTCCACATGGATGGGGCAGCAGCTAAGGCGTTGGCTAATGCTTTCCTGCACGAAGGGACACGAAAAGTGAGTAGAAGAAAGGATATACACCTTTAGGAACTGTAAATATAAAAGGCGAGTAAAATCAACAAAAAGAACTGGAATTGACATTTTCTCTGTATAGTGTGTGGGTGAAACTACCTCAAGGATAACAGGTCAATGCCCATTCACATGTGAAAAGGAATCATCACACACAGCTTTTATTTTTAAAATAAAAAACATCATCCAGGGTTGTAAAGTTCAACTTTTCCCCACCTTACTTTTGACAAAAGAAAATTATTTGTGTTCAATCTCGTCTTGACAAGGGAAATCAAACTTGGATTTCGGGAGGGAAAGGAAAGGAAAATAGAAAGGAATTCATGAACTAAACAAACCATAAATGGTTCTTTTCACACTTCTTTTGCCCTCATAAGACAAACTTATGATCCGCCTATGATATTGACAAGTATTAGGAGAATAATTACCTGGTCTTGACATCTGGAGAACTCGAACACTCTGCCAATAATGATACAGTACTTTTACCATCCAATGCATCGAGATCTATCAAAGTTGTGAACAAAAACTCAAGCTGTTCCAAATGGCAAGGGGTAAGTAAATGAATAGGCAATTGCGGGATTACTAATAACTCCTGGACTCAAAAGTATGCTCTACTTTGCTCTTCACTGACCTCTTCAGGGTCAGTATAGTCAATTCCATCAGCTTCGGAGAGTGTAGATGCTATATTCCAGAAAGCTTCCTGAACGTCTTTAAACTCGTAAGATCTCAAGAGCAATAAAAATGATCTGAGAAAAGTTAGGTTTTCAAGGACCTGAATGGCAGTAATCCGATCAGTTGACACCTCCCCAGGGAAAAAGTCGAGAGCTTTCCCATTCTTTTCAAGGGTGATACCTCCAGCCATGTCATTGGCAGCTAGAGAACCTTTTTTCCTGTTCAAAAGATGGGATACTATTAGTAATACAACAGAAGTCCTCCTTTAGTTTTCCTTTGTGATTGATAGATTATATGATTATTACAGAGAGAATCTTACAGCTTGTACATCTTGCTCATCATCATGTTATGGATGTCTTTGATAAACTGCGAAACCACCAAAATGTAATACAGATGTTAAAATTTTGAAGGAATAAAGATAAAAAATTATGCAAATATAGCAGAGCTAAAAAAATAATCATACCTCCAAAGCCATTAGGGTATCCTCAGTAGCACGCTGCTTGGCCATGAAGTTGGCATGACGGAGATCAGCCTAAGAAGGCAAGAAGGTGTTGCTTCATACACTTCCACAACAGAAAAATAAAGAGTATATAATATGCAGGGTAATATACTCGAGATGAGACAAGTAAGTGCAGCTCAGGCGGTAAGACACTTCATCTACAACTGATAGGTCGTGGGTTCGAGTCACCAAGGGGTAGGTGGGGAACCACTATTGATCCCAATATAAAATAAATATATATATATATGTATATATATATATATATACTCGAGATGAATGCACATGCTTGCAGATGTAGGAAAGTGGGCCTATTATCGTGGGATGGACCGAGTATATCCCTTGAAACAGTTACTTATCAGGAAAGAATTGCTAGCCTGGCTTATGAACTATAAATAGAACTTCAAAGATGAGTATGTAAGCTTGTTCATTGGCTTAGAGTCTTCATTTCTTGTTTTGTGTTCCTGTTCCTGTTCCCATTCCTGTTCTGATATCTGTTCTCTGCTTTCATGTGAAATTTATTCAAAAATGAAAACAAATTTACATACAAAATTAGAACATCTTGAAATGGGAACGAATAATTATCTTCAGAAAGATTATACTCCATCTTTATACCATAGTAGCAAAATAGCTTTTTCAAAATGTTGCCCACATTGCACCGAAAATATAAGAAAAAGCTTGTAGCAGTAGGGAAAAAAGGACAATATCAAAACAGGATTAAGAGAATTAATTAAACAGTCACTAAAAATTATTGAAGAAGATTGAAATCGTAAAATTGCTTATTAGAAAAAATCTGCAAGTGTCAAGATATGAGGGTAACATAAAAATAACTTAGAAAGTGGTACAAGAGCTTAATTTTTTTTGATTAGCATCTATTATTATTGTTGGTTTCCTGTACTTGATCTCTTTTTCCTTTTTTCAATTTGAAAATGAGTATAGATATCATTGACATCTCTTAGATGCCATTTTCTAATAGACTAACAAAAGAAACCTACATTTCATGTAGAGGGTAGCTTTGTTATTACAAAAACAGAATACCTTGTTGCGAAAAATTGTCTATATTGTATAGAAAATGATTACATGAAACAGCTTTTAAAACTAGAAATGAGAAATAAGACAGCCACTAGGACCACTACTATGCGTATGTTTTCATACATCCAAGTTACTTATCACAATAAGAACGCTACGCAAACTAAATGTTGCTTAAACTATGAAAAGGGGTAGTCTTAATGTTTACTTCAAGAACTTCTTTCTTGTTTACATGAAACAGTTTTTAAAATTAGAAATGAGAAATAAGACAGCCACTAGGCCCACTACTATGCGTATGCTTTCATACATAAAGTTACTCATCACAATAAGAACACTACACAGAGTAAATGTTACTTAAAATTGGAAAAGGGGTAGTCTTAATATTTACTTTAAGAACTTCTTGTTTTTTGTTCACCTCTGTTTTTTGCTTTGAATTTCTTTTTGAAAACATCTACTGGTTGAATATCATATTAAATTTAGACTAGGAGTCAAGATGCCTTGAATTAGGAGCGGTGTTGGTAGGCAAAACCATATTGGATACTGATCTTATTCAATATTTGATGACACTTTCAAATTCATATCGTGTATGTATTCTTTTCATTCTTTATTTTTTTTTCCAGGCTCAGCCAACCAGTTCAATTAAACCTCCTCTTATGAGGCTTGTACACCCCAGCTCTCTCTTATAAGAGGTGGGCCACACCAACCAAACTAGAGGTGGTTGGCTTGTATAGTACGTAATGTACTTGACAGAACTGATTTTTGTTTCTGGTGTTCCTGGATATGTGAAAATGCATTAAGTACTTGCCTTAAACTTCTTCATCTGACACACTTTTCTCTCACATTTTTCCCGTTTCGTCTTTCAGATTCATGTTTCACCCTCTTAGCGGATTTACTTTCTCAGGGTGAAAAGGGTACATATCTTTACTTCATTAAGAAAATTTCATTTTAAAATGTTACGGCATTTATTCTACAGTGAAATATAGTGAACTGTAACTAGAGCCTAGAGGCCCAAGAACTACTGGGCGAGATGGGTGCTTTGGGCCGCTTTCCCATCTTGTACATTATTCAACTGTAGATACTTTACATCCAAATAAATGGAGCGAAATGAGATATATTACACTGAAAAAAGAGATGCAACATAAGCATAAATGCTACAAACAATAAAAGTGTTCGACCACCCAGTTCGCAAGTAATTGAAAAATAAATTAGCAGCAATAAGACAACAGTCAAGTTAGGGTATAGAGAAAAGAAATAGCAAACAAACGCACCTCTAAGCCTCCATCACTCCAGTGTTGGTCAGCAACACTTTTCAATCTGGATTCAGCTTTCCTCTTTAGAATCTAATAACACAAGAAATTTATTAAAATTCTACCAAAAGTACTTAAGCAAATAGACTTGTTTTGGAGGAAAATAAAATTGATCATACAGATATACATACAATTGCAATGTTATTAAGGTGTTCAGCTCTTGTCTTCACATCATGATCAATTTTCTCTGTATCCTCTCTTGCCCGAGCTACCAAGCCAAATTTCAGTTAGACCATTGGTATAATTGTGAACATTATTTAAAAGAAGGCCTAGCATAATATAATGTATTATGAGAAGAGAGTTGCTATTAATACCCCCAATACCTCTAAGTACACCCCCACACATTTATTACAAAAATGCCATTATAAATTTTGACCTAAATGACCTTATGTATTTTTTATTTTTTAGGTTTGAAAAAAAAAGAAGGTATTTTGGACTGTTCGACAGCCCCCACTAAATGCAGCTCAAGCTGTTTGGTAATGGGTGCCGAACACTAAGGGTGTTCGGTCACATAGTGCTGAAGAGCTTAAAAAAAAAAAAAAAGCCTGGAAGGGAGGGTGGTGGCGGGGGAGTGACTGCAATTTGTGCAGTTTTGTAATGAATTGGAATTAGGGTTAGGGCTTAAATTAAGGTTTGAAGAGTATTTTCTGTTGGTGGTGGGTTAATTTGGAGAGGGAAGAAGGTGAGGGGAGGATGGTGTCATTGAGGTGAAGGGAAGGAGGGGGGAGGCGGGCATCATTGCTGGGAGGTGGGAGGAGGGAAGTGAGGGGTGGAGATGAAGGTAAAGTGGGTTGATTTTGAGAAAAATGTAGGAGGGTTAAAATAGGAAAATAGGGGGGGAATACTTAATTTTTTGGGGGGTTAGAAATATTGGAGGGGGGTGTTCTTAGTAAAGGGGTGTACTAGGAGGTTTTGAGGGCGTTAATAGCAATCCTCTAAATGCACAAGATCTGCTTCCCGATATTAATAACAAAAGAGTACAAAAAAAATCGACCTAACTGCGTTTGCCAAATTAATAATGTGATATACCTAATAATAGACAAAGATACAGAGGGTAAACAAATTTACCATCAAGTTTTAGAATCCCTGAACCAAGAATAGCAACATCTTGGCGTGCACGAGCATCCATCCTCAATATACCACTATCAAGAATAACACATCATCCGCAAGCTTTCCACATAAATGCATATCGAATTCATAAAATGCTTGATAGAATTCAGGAATTGGAACACAGTCGAAAATGATAATACTTGAAAAACAGGGTAGCTAGTCTCTAACTCTCTATAACCATGGCAATAAGACAACAAACACACAACCCCCTCCCCTCCCCCCACCCCCAAACTTCGAAAATAAATATAAGAAGAAAATGATTTTTTTTTAAATTTTTATTAACACCAGAAAATGAAGCTTCACAATAAATTCGGAATCTTCATTTGTTGAAAGTGTGCATCAGCAGTTGATTTACCTTGATTAGTTGCTGTTATCTTTTAGATTTTACAAATAATTTCTAGTTCAGTTTATTTTCTTTTTGACCAAGTCTTTAGGAGTTTGTTATTTACTAGTTGTTGCTGAGGTTTAGCATAGTTGTTGCTATTATCTCTCTTTTTCAGTTACAAAGTGGTGTATTTAAGCACTGCATTAGTTAATTAAATTATCGTCTTTCTCTCTCAATTTTCTGTACTCTGTTAGTTCATCTTTTGTTCTTTAAATTATCACTAAAGTTCCTACATCATTGACCACAATTCATTACTTAGCATTTGATAATCTATGAAGCAATCTCAATCAGGTTGAAAATTTTGCTGTTAATACTGAACATATTCACGAGGATAATGTATGGTATTATTATTCCAAAACATTTGATATATTGGATGAAGATACTAAAAACTATCTGGCAGGACTTTCACGGTTGTATGATAAGGTCAAGTCTCCCTCTAAGCTTTACAATGAATGTCACTTTTGAGCACTTGGGAGTTACTCCCTCCGTCCCAAAATGAGTGTCCATTTTTAAAATTTTCTAGTCCCAAAATGAGTATTCATTTTTGTATAATTTTACTAAATACACCTTTTCTAATTATCATGTCCTAGAGTTCACTTGCAATGGTATAGCATGGACATCAAGGGTATTCATGTATATTTGCTACTAAAATGGCCTAAAAGTCAACTTCCTCAATTTTCGTAATAAACTAAAAAGGGACACTCATTTTGGGACAGATGGAGTACAATTTATGCTAAGAGATGGCTTATCCATGTCCCCAGCCCTAACCAATAGAGAATCAAAGCAACATATTTAAAATGATGACACATCCCAAAAAAAAAAAAAAAGGTATGCAAGAGACTTGGAGGATATGATATCACCGAGTAAATGGTTATGTGAAAATGGAATAGGCTAATAGGAATTACCGAGAAAGCAAGACCATGTCGTTGCGGGCCCTTTCATTGACATATTTTGCATCATTGTAAACAAATTTACAGGCTTCAGCTAAGCCCAGACTTGAATGAATAAATCCCTTTTGTAGATCATGATCTTCAACTCGACCTTGAGCTCTGATACAGCAATAGAAGATAGAATCAGCTCCTCTTTTGAAAAGTCGTTGTGTCTATCTGTTTGCTAAACCAGAAATCACTAGAGTATCATAATCATCAAAGTTCTCATACCTAAATACATCTGAAGAATCATCATATTGCCTCACACATTCTTCTGTTTCTGAATTCCGTGTTTCTGTTGATCTGCATAACAATGAAGATTCTCGCAACGGAGCAGAACTGTTTAATTTTTCAGCTTTACGCCACAACCCTTTTCCAGAAAACTTGAATCTTGAGAGATACCCATTGCAGTGTTTCCTAAGGTCCAACCCCTGGTTCGTACCACATAATCTGGGGTGCTTGGGGGATTCAACAGTAGAATAAATAATTCCATGTGCTTTAGCCATAGATCCAAACTGTAAGAGACTATTTGATCACTTGGTGTAAATGCCAAAGGGAGGATCAATATCAGAATCAAATTATCCAAGCTACTAGCATTTCTCTAGAAGAAGCTGAAATGCAAAAGCAAAGATAAGATGAAATTAGAAGTTGAATCACACAAAAACAATAACCAATCCACTAACTACAAAAATTTCTCTACAAATTCTACATCCATAGTGACTTTGCAGCTGAAATTCTGTCAAAATGACGGGAATCAGTAAATTCTGTTCATAGTCTCATCTTCCCCAATCAAAAGATTATCAGAAGGCAAGACATTATCAGATTGAATTATAATATTACGAGATTACAGCATTTAAACATTTTATAGTGAAAAGTGGGACAGAAAAACAAAAATTCCAGAAAAGAAAGAGGAAAAGAAATTTCTATGAACAAATTAAAGGAGCATGGGTAAAGCAGGTATAAGGTATTCATGTTATATTACTATTTTCTACCCTAATCAACCAACAACTGCACATAATTCATAGGTTTTCATAGAGCTATGCAAGGAAAATTCTAAAATCTCCACAATTGCTTCATGTAAAGTAATTGTGTAGGATTCAGGTAGCCGAACGGCGAAAAAGGATTCATGCATCCGAATTGGAACAAAGTCTGAGATGAGTTGTCATAAGTTTTTAATTCAAATTAAATTAGAATGACTCAAACTGAACATGTACACTAGCACCAGCAAAGCAGAAAAGAAAGATTGAATCACATAAACTAATTAACTGAATTAAGCTTGATAATTACAATTACTAACAAGAGTAAAGAAAACCCAGATGGTAATCAACAAGAACAAAGCTCAGATAGTGAGGAGTTTACCTTCTAGTCTAGTCTAGCCTAGAGAGAGAGAGGTCAAAACGATGGAGTAGGTTACTTAAAAAAGAGTGAAGTGGGGAATGAAAAGAAGGGAGGGAGGCAGGGGCCATGCCAAATGAAGGAAGAAATTTGCATCCACAGCCACAAGCATTGCATGTGGCCCCTCAATTGCCAACAACACCAAGACTCCCAAACAAAAACCAGGAATATTTTCTTAAGAAAAAAAAAAACATGAAATTTTCTTGGGGGATTTGCTATCATGTAAGTAGAATATCTACATGAGTAATGCTATAGGTATTTAAAAAGTATTAAATTTTTTATATTAAATAATGTGTTATTTGATGTGGCAGTTAATATGTTACAAAAAATAAAAAATAAAATTATAATTAATGTATCACATTAGCTACGACATCAGCTCATATATCATTTACTACAAAAAATTTGGTACTGTTTAAGTACTCATAGCATTACTCTATCTACGAACGTTACTACAACTGGCCAAATGCTACCATCACATTTACCACCTCACTTTATTTTTTTTATATGTTACTTTTTCTCCAATCACGATAATAGTAAAACCTAAAATTTAAAATCAAGCTATTAAATTACCAGGATAAATAAAATTTACAAATGTAAGTGTATACTTTCGGTTCAGAATTTCGATACATAAAATACCCTTTTGACCCTGTGTAATACAAAGAGTTGAACACTTAATTTTAAATAAAATTCAGTTAATATTTGTATTAATTATTAAGGACACATTAACTTTGATATAGTAAGGTTTATCTCGATAATCACATGTTCATAAGTTTCAAAATTATAAATAGATACTTGGATACATGTTAGTTTTTGCCACTATATATGTTGTGCGTTGATGAGATTTGATTATCAATTAATTTAATCATTGATATTCATACACATCTTGCCAATTAAAAAGAAAATGTTAATTACTTTAGTACTCCCTCTATTTCCAAACAACAACAAAAAAAGCCATACTTTCCTTTTCCGTTTATTTCAAAAAGAGGTCACATTTCTAAAATTTAAGGTATAAACCTCAATTATTTTACTTGTTTTTTCTTTCTTTTTAAAAATATGACGCAGGTCTCATACAAAAAATATAAAATAGTAAAATAAAATAAAAACATTACTGGAAGTCAAATATATATATATATATATATATATATATATATGAAATAACACATGAGTTGATTGAGTGATAATTGAGTTTGCTCTCAAGATTATTCACCTGATTTTGATTCATGTTGCCAACACCTGGAAACTAACTTCTTCAAACAAATAGCCCGAGGCTTGAGCATGAGGGGGTGCACATTTGGGGTTGTCGAGAGAGAGATGAATTAAGTTGAGGTGCAAGCAAGCTGACGAAACAAATTATTTTATCGACTAAGTCTTTATATTGATTATTATAAAGAAGTAAAAAATAATATTAAATTTGACTTGTCAAATGTTTTTTTTTTTTTTGAGGGTGAGTATAATTTTGATGCCAAGTGCCCTCAATTGAGTGGTTGGATGGATGAAAAACCAGAAAATAGTAGTCCTAGCTTCTTAGTGGTTGTGGGTATGTGGTGTATTTTATTGGATAAGGAAAGGATAGATAAGTATCACTATCACTTCTTTACTGTGAGGTCACCCGTTTACAGTTTTGCCAGTATTCTTCCTAGACCAGAACCATACTATTTAAATGTTTATAGATGTTTCAAATTTTGATTTCATAGAAAAAGTTTTTTTTAAAAAAAATTTATTCATGAGCGTACCACCGGAGCTACTGTCAAAGTATATCTTAGATTCCTAGGCATTAAATTGGTTAATATTCTAATTTCTGTATTTTCAAAATTAGTTTTTGTTGATCAACAAGTGCGTAGATCAACTGGTAAGGAATTCTAGTTTAACCATAGATTTCGGTCTCGGGTTTGAGTCCTATGGGAACGCAGCTGTATTAAAAACTTGTTAGGAGAATTCTACCGCCTCGTGGTTCTACTTGACTCGGGGGATTAGTGTTGGGCTTTGAGACCCGAAAACACCAAAATCCACATTTTGGTTTCAATCCGGTCCAAGTTGTACGAACATGGCTTGCCTATAAGCATTCAAAACAATGATACCAATTTTACTCCGAATAACAAAACCCAACAGTTGAAAAACCATAAGATAACTAACTTCAACTCAGGTTTGAAGGATGTTTAGTTGAATCGGAAACGGTTTAATTTTTGCAAGAGTTGACGAGAGAAATGATATCAAAGAATTTAGACGATAACAATAAAACCAAACTTATCAAACTAAGCAATTAAAGTTTTGCTCGCTCTGTTCTCTTTTTGTGATGTAGTGACTTGATTTTTGGCTTTCTCTCAATTTATTCACACTAATTTTCTCTCAGTCTCTCTATCTCAATCTTACTTTTTTCTTTAATCAATACAAAATGCAAACCCAAAATTCAAAATTACCACAAAACACGAAGTCAAGCACACCCTTAATTTATTGATTCGTTGGATCATATAAGAGAAGTCCAACAAGAGAGCTTAAATGAGTAGCTTAAATGGCTTTTTGGCTAAATTTATTACAAAAATACACTTAAACTACCCATATATATATATATATATATATATATATATATATATATAAAAGCAGAATAGTCTCTATATTTAGTAAAATTCTGCCAAAATGCTCTTTCCAAATCAGGAAAGACATCTTTTTTATATTATAATTAATCTGTTTATATTATAAATAATTTTCTAAGAACTAAAAATTCTGGAAGTATATCCAACTTAACCACCAAGATATCTCATCTCATCTCATCTCAGATTTATATATAAATATATCTCTTAAAATCTATCTCTAATCTGAATAGAGTTATTTAAAAACATCACAAACTCTTTTAAGTATTAAAAGAATACTGATGGGATCCTCCCAAACATGCATAATACGTGTCCTCCACGTCAACCCCAGGTGGGCCCATGAACCACGTCGGCAATAGGGAATTCGGATCCCCGGGCCGAGGTCGTCGGTTAATCCAGTCCTCGGCGCGATCTGATACCCAGGTCGTCTGCGAGGACGACTCCATAAACGAGCTACGTACGACCTTGATGCAGGTCGGCTTCACAGCATTAAATGCTTACTGACTGTCAGTACCTAACCCAGCAGAACCCATACATTCTCACTTAGGGGGGGACATTCCTTTTGGCGTGTGGCGACGTCCATAATTATCAGTTTCCCATTCCCTCAGGAGGGAAGCCATTACCTGCCCACTTATCCCTGACAACAGCATGTCCAGCATGGCCCCCCTCCAACGTGTACACCTTCCTTATTCTGCAGGTGGTTTACATGGTGTCAGCACTACGCCACCTTTGGCTATAAATACCAGGAGCCATGTCCATTTATGACTAAGGTAACATTTACTCTCAAAGACAAAGTTCTTTAAAGCTCACACTCATTCACAACTACAACATACATTCATCACACTGTCCGTGCATTTAAGAGAGTACCCTATTAGCCTCTCTATCTCTCATAATACCCGTAAACTGATTCTCACGCCGGAGGGTAATAGTCGGATCAAACCCCCGACACCCCTAACGGTTCTTGTTTTTGCCATATTGTTGTAGGTCCTATAATCAAATCCTTTCGAAAGAAGGCCTTTAGAGAGCTGAGGCATCTTGACTACGAAGACTTGCTACACACGGAGCTGACGTGTTCACCAAATCCATTTCTGCGTGATCAAGTACTATAAGTCTGAAAGTTGATCCAACTTAACAACCAGATTAATATTACAAACAAATTATATAATTACAAAAACTACTTAATATCTACGAGAAAGCAGTCCATACAGGCGCGGCCCTGAGGGGTGTCAAAATGGGCAATGGCCATGGGCCCCTTATTTTTGGGGCTCCAAATTTATATACACAATATATATATATATATATATATATTGTACTCCCTCCATCCCGGATAAATACTCATAGTAGATAAAACACAGAAATTAAGAAAAATAATTAATGATGTGTTGTAAAATATATTCTGACCATAATACCCATGAACATTAATTGAGTTCAACTATTTTAAATAATTGAGTTTCTTTGGAATGTGTTATATTAAATAAAGCTTTAAGAGTATATTAAGAAGAATGGTAGAAAATAGGTCGATCAAAAGTCTTTAGGAACATTAGTTGGGGCATCCCAAAATAGAAAGTAGGAACATTTATCCGGGACGGAGGGAGTATTATATTTGTAATGTATTTTTTACATATATATACTCCCTCTCTTCCTAAATTATGGTCTTTCTTTTCTTTTTTGTTCGTCCCAAAATAATTATCTTGAAACTTTCCTTTTAATGACATCACTTTTACCATATTACCCTTATTTTTTTCCCTACTTTAATTATGGACCACATACAAATGGGTATTAAAGGAAACGACACACAATATCAATATTAATAATTAAGTCAATTATTTTTTCTTAATCTGTATGCCGGATCAAAAAAGACAATAATTAAGGGACGGAGAGAGTATATATTAGTTGGGCCATTAAAAAAAATTAGTTGGATCATAAAAAATTGCTTAGATCGAAGCCAATATGCTATTAATTTTTTAAAACTAAAATTAATAAAATCATACTTGCGTTCAATTATGTGTTCCAAGAAAGATTTAATACATATACATTGAAAATGAGATTTTGAAAAAAACTTAATTTTGAAGACCCTATTGATGATTTTGCTTCTCAAAATATAAGAAGATCTAGACTTTCTTAATAATTATTTGATACTTATTTTTTCTTGTATGTTTATAGCTTTTATATTTTTTTTAATACATTGATGGATGAAAAGTGAAAAATTATTTGTGTAAAATTCTTATTTTTATATTTTTATGAGGGCCTCATTTTTTCTTTTGGCCATGGCCCTCAAAAGTTCAGGGCCGGCCCTGAGCCCATATAAGATTAACATATCATGCGGTTGGAATAGAGTACATATTCAATGAATTTTTTATGTTATATAAATATAAAATACTATATCATGCGTTTGGAATAGAGTATATATCATATTATATAAAGATTTAGAAACAAATTTATCTCTAAGATAAAGATTATAAACAACTGGATATCTAATCCCAGATTTAGAAACAAGTAGACCTCTTAAAATCTATCTCTAATCTGAACACAACATCACGATATTAGCAACTGTAATCAAGAGATTAGCAATTGTAACTTGAGTTACTACTCCAAAATGCCTCCTCTCCTCAGCTTAGTTCGTGATATTAATCCATCGAAGCTGCAATGGGCACTAAAACTACGATTAACTCATGTTTACACTATTCCATCATATACAGATAATACATCTCCTTTCAGTTTGGAGTGTGTTTTCCACGACAAAGAGGTATAATGCATAAATGTTCTATACAATTTTAAAGATAGTTGTTTGAGCAATTTATTCTTTGTTTATGTGATTATCCAATTTTTTGTTGTTAGGGATCGAGGGTAGATGCGACGATAAAGCAAAATCAAATTAAAAAAATACAAATCCCTTTTCAAAGACACCAAACTGTACGCCATAAGAAACTTCATTGTGGCTGACAATATGATAAAATTCAAGACTACGTATGCAAAATTTAAAATTATTTTTGTTGGTACTACACGTGTGACCAAAATTCCTGATGAATCATTCCCGAGGTTTATTTATAACTTCAAGCCTTTTGAAGAATTGTCAAGTGTGGATTCAGTCCATGAAACACATCTTATAGGTAATTTTATATTTTCAAATTTATTTATAAACTTTTATGAATTAAATTTTTTTTGACTTATCTTCTAATTTTGATTTTCATATTTTTTACGTTATGTAGATGTTATTTGAAAGTTGTATGCAAAAGCTTTTCCCTAACACAGGGAAATTGGAGGCCGAGATACAAAGATGCTAGATTTAGTATTGGAGAACATGCAGTACATGGCCAACTAATTTAAAATTTGTTATTAATTTTATTTATATTTATCTATATTTTGTAATGATTGATATTTTTATTTTATTTATTCAAGGGTACTACTCTATCGTGTACACTTTGGGGACAATCTGTTGATGATCTGTGTGATTACATGGCTACTGTTACCTGCGATCATGAACCTGTTATTATAATTTTGCATTGTGTCGAGTTAAAGTTTTTAAGGGTGAAATACGGGTTTTCAACACATATTATGTTAGCAAGGTGATCATAAATGGAGATATAGGCGAAATAAACCATTTTCGAAACAGGTAGCATTTTAAAAAAATAAATATTGTTATAAATTAATTAATTAACTAATTTGTAGTTTTGTTGAATCTATTTTTATTTTCATGATTTAACTTGATTTCAGATGGGAAGACAATGACTCCAATCGGTAAAATAGCAATGACTACATCAAGTAATGTTGTTGGCGATTTTGAGAATTCAAAGGACCTTTTGAGCACTATAGAACATATTTTGGATATTGTTGATGTAACTTCTGTTTTCTTTACTACAATTTTTTTAAATACTACTTTTCAGTTTTATTCTAAAAAAATATTGACTTGGAAATTTTTTTAGGTTGGAAGTTATTGGTGATCGGTAAGATTGTTGCTATAGAGACTGAAAATGATTAGTGTCCAAAGAAAATGACACATGTTGTTGATAAATTCTATTGTGAAAGGTGTGATTGTTTCAATATTAATGGCAACATAAGGTAAAGTATTAACTACATGATAAAATGCACAATAATTTATTTTTTATGTTTTTTTTTTGATTCATAAGATTACTTTAATCTTTGCACAGGTATAAAGTTCAAGTTCGTGTAGTAGATTTCACAGGAAATGTTTCTTTCTTGCTTTGGGATAAGGAGTGTACTAAACTAATTGAAAAAACAGTCTTTGAATTGAGGAACAACTCAAAAAATAAATTTTCAACGGAGATTCACAATCTAAAAGATAAAAATGTTCTGTTCAAAATTCAAGTTAAGAACAATCAACGAAAAGCTTATGCTGATATTTTTCTGGTTATAAAGTTAATTGCTGAGAATTCAATGGTTGATAAATATCTTGATAAATATTAAGAGGGGCAAGATTTAGATATTTTTTTCAAACTTCAGGATGTAGATGTTGAAGATGAAATTGACGTACATTTTCATTTAAGTTTTTTTTTTTAATTTTTATTTTGTATACAGAATTATCTAATTTATTTTTTATTTTTTGTAGTTGTGTTCATCGGAAGATGAGGTTTCAACTCCAAATAATCTGAAGAATAAATATGAATCATTGGATATTGGTGAAGAGGCAGCTGTGAAAATGTCCCTTATAGATGAATTTTCGTCTACAATGAAAGAAAAGAAGTTGGAGACAATTGTGAAGATTGAGAGATTTTGCTTAATTATTGTTTGGCATTTATTTCCTTTTGCCATGGTTTTAGATTGAACACATTTTTTGTTTTTGATGTTTTTGTTGCAATGGATTCTATAGTTCTGAAATAAACGTTTGTTTGAATTATTTTATTACATTAGTAAATTTTATTGTTACCATTAAATATTTTAATTATTCTAAGATATGATCAAACTTTATTTCGATAGGATTGTGGGAATTGTTTTTAAATTAAAGAGTAAATTCCATTTACCGGAATTTGGAAAAAACTATTTGCACAATACAATAGTGGAAATATTTGAATTTCAAAATTTTTTGTTCAATAATCAGATATGATAATGATTTTTGTTTGGAATAGATGATGATGATTTTAATATCTAAACTATGTTAAAATAGGAAGAAAGAAAACTTTTTTTTCTTTTCAAAATGAGTTAAGGAGCTGATAAAAAAATGTGCAAAGATATTCATAAGAATCCCATTTAAACTATACTATATCCAAAATCTGTTTTATTTATGAACTGTATGAAAAGTTCTAAAAATTTACAACACATATTATTTATTTTAAAGTATAAATTTGATGCATAAATTTCTATTAACCAGCCAATAACAATTCTGGCTGCATTGCTGATATGTTTTATAAAAGTGCATTCCTAAGACGCAACCTCAAAGCCTAGATAATGTTGTTCCCAAATCCCAATCTGATTGCCAAGGAACTCTGCTGGCCAAACACAAAGTCTAATTATGCTTTAAATTAATAA
Organism: Platycodon grandiflorus; assembly: GCA_016624345.1. NCBI lineage: Eukaryota > Viridiplantae > Streptophyta > Magnoliopsida > Asterales > Campanulaceae > Platycodon > Platycodon grandiflorus. The sequence goes on along the minus strand of CM028367.1, from coordinate 15,607,166 downwards.
TAATCAATGAAAAGTATGAAAAATTCAAAAATTCTATAAAATTAAATATATACTTAATGATATTATTTAACAAAAAGAATATGATTTTTAAATTAATAACATTTAATTTACAAAAACCTAACATTTATTTTATGAAGCGTCTAATAATAATCTAATGTCTAATTAAATTAGAACGATTTAGATCTAAATAAAATCATAGTGCAACACAACTAATTTAATCGTGTTGGTGGAATAAGATACAAAATGCATTTACCAGAGAGAAATTGTCCAATGCTATAATACAATTAATAATTAGTAAAAATAATATGTAGATAAAAGGATACTTAAAAGATACTTATCATCTATCAATATTAAGATAATGAAGATGAGAAGTTTGATGTTAAAGGATACTTATCATCTATCAATATTAAGATTTGTTTAATTTAAAAGATACTTATCAAATATAAAGATAGTGTTAGAGACATACAAAACAACGTATCTTTCTCACATATATATATATATTCCTCTGTATAAAGGGAGGAATTGAATGTGTATTGTTTTTGTGTATTGATTGAAGAAGCAAACGGGCCATGGCTTCCAAGAGAGAGAGAGAAATGAGTTAATAGATGAGGGAAAAAGCTTGATTCTCAAAAGATCCAAACTCATTAAGGATGATTTTCCACACAAAATCATCTTTATTTCCGACGATGAAAGTGCATTATATTTGATTTTTAGAGATTACAGTGTGTGATTCCGTCATAACCCTAGAATACTACTCAGTGGATTTTTTCAAATTACCATCACTTACACTTAACTAAATATGGTTCAATTCCGGGTATTAACCAAATATTTACGTTTTATAAAAATAATGTTTTTTTATTACATCCCGTGCATCGCACGGGTTAATGCCTAGTTAATAACAACTAAAACAAAAATTATTGTTCCCTCCCACTGTTCACGTGATAGCTTTACGTAAAAAAATTTCCCGCCCAACAGCCATATTTACTTTTGTAACTTTTCAAATTAACTTTAACTTTAACCTAAATCTGTAAAATTTTATTTTATTGTAACTTTGTTCTAATTACTGTTTGACTTTAACACTATCTTAAATCTATTAAATCTTTTTTTATTAGTAACTCTTTTTTCTAAGGAAAAAAATTGTCCGCACAAGATCCATAATTACTTATGTAACTTTTCAAATTAATTTTAACCTTATCCTAAATCTATAAAATCTTTTTTTACCTGTAACTTTTTTTTCTAATTACTGTTTTGACTTTAACCGTATTTTAAATGTTTATAATATTTTTTAATTTGTAACTCTTTTTCTAATTATTGTTTTGACTTTAATTGTTTCCTAAATCTGTAAAATAAAATATTATTTATACTTTTTTTGTAATTAACATCTCAAACATCTAAACTCTACCGTATTTATTCTTAGCATTTTGTAAACTTAAATGAATTGCAGTTAATCTGTGGTGTCAGTTTACGTTTCCACCCTCTATTGTTCAAAGTAGTTTAATTAAAATATTTTCAATTACTTATAACAATTTTAGAAAATTCTCTAATTATAAACAACTTTTGAATTTTTTTTTATTAAAATGGTGCACCGCACGAGTACTAACTTAGTTAAGCTACACAAATAAAAATTCCCTTCCAACAATGATACAAACTCCAATAATTTAATGTACCCCACCATCTTTATCTCTATTAAATTAATATTTTAAAAGAATCAAATTTGAAGAGATACAAGAGAGGAAAACGGAGAAAAACTGAAAAAATCGTAGAAAATTGATCTGATGTCCAAATGATCAAAGTAAACAAAGTCTTTATTTGTAGATAAAAATGTGTATTTTATTTAAGAAAAAACATTTTTTTTAAAGTGAAAAATGACCAAAAATCGCAAGGGGAAATGAAAGTGTTGGTCCACCAAGACGCGACACGTGTAAAGGGGGTGTCAACGGCTTTGTTTTTGTTTTTGTTTTTTCAAAACTCGTTGGCCATAACGATGCCATTTTGGTCCCTTCTAGCCTGAAACAACATCGTTTTGTGTCTCCTTTCTTTGTTAATCTACCGGAGCTTAGTTTACTCTCCAAACACCTTTTGGTTTATTTTACACTCTCAATGCTCCCTTGTTGTTTGTCATGCTCCCTCTCTTACAAGAGTCATCAAACGTAAGAGCTAGATCATTTACAACTACAAAGATTTGTGATCTAATATCAAATGACACATGAGAGCAAGTCCAACGAGGTATCTTAAGTTGGATAGCTTCTTGTGCTTTTTGGCTCATTTTATTACGAAAATACCATTAAGCTATTCAACAAAAACGCCTTTCCAACAATGCATAAACTAACAATTTTACATATTTAACATCTTTATCTTCATTAATTTAATATCTTTATATCTTATTTATATTAAACTTGAAAAATTTGTAGAAAATTGATCTGGTGTCCAAATGAAGTAAACCAAATCTCTATTTATAGATAAAAATGTGTACTTTTTTTTCAATTTTTTTAAATGAAGTTTTTTTTGTGAGTGGTGAAAAAGGGCTAAAAACCGCAAGGAGGGAAAGTTTTTCGTCAGTCCACCAAGAATTGGACATGTGTAAAGACATTCTGCAGGTATGTCAGCAACATTTTTTTTTCTTTAAAAGCACTTTGTAAAACGACGTAATTTTGACTTTTGACCCCAAATTAAATGATACTACGTTGTTTCATGCAGTTTTGTTCCTTCCCCCTTTGGCTAAGCAATAAGCTCCCCAATCCCCTTTTGCTTAAGTTTAATGCTCCTAAACTACTCATTTGCTCCTTTGTTGGAAGACTTGCTCCCCAAATACTCCTCATAAGATACCTTGTTGTTAATGCTCTGCAAATTTAAGGGTCTCTTCTCCTTCCAAGGTTTTAAGATTTTTTTTATTAATTTTTTTACTTTCTCTCTCTTAGACTCCACAAACTTCTCTCCATCTCTCTCTTTTTTTTTTCTTTTTTCTTTTCCAATCATCACTAAACAAAAATATAAAACTATAAAACCAATCTAAAAACCACCATTTCATACACTCTAAAGGAGTTGGTAAAAGCCCCATGAAAACTACAAAGCCCAAAATGATTTTTTGGTTTCGGGAAATTGCTGGCCGGTACACTTTGGAAAATTTTTATTCTCTCCAGTCCACCCTTTTTTTTAAACCCGAAAAAGACACTTTAATAATTTTCTTCTTAAAATGCCCCCATCTCTTTCATCCAAACCAACTATGGGGTGAATTACAACCAATGCAGAAAGATACGCAACAACCGACTCGGTGTGATCTACCAAAGATGCAGGATTGGCTTCGAAGTGAATAGAAACTGACATCTGACTTAGTCTATAGAGTATATGCCAAAGATGGACTCATTGGAGGAGCAAGAGAGAATCCAAGTGAAGCAAATAAATAAGACATATTCAAACAAATTCCGTGAAGCAAATAAATAAGACAGATTCAAACAAATTTGAGATCGGAATGATTGAAGAGGACCAACTTTCGTTGACCAAATTGGGCATCGCAATGCAGCAATTAATAATCCCTATGCATGTGACGCCCCGACCCGGATCTCTATATGAAATCCCAAGGTCGAGTCGCCAAACAACTCAACCAACAAGAAAACAAAAAGCACGTGGCGTAACCACCCGTACTTACAACAAAATCCAACGAATTAACCTGTTAAAAATAAAAACAAATCATCGGCGATACTATTGCCGGAACCCATCTAACAACAACCACGAGTCTACAACTCGGGAAAAGAAAACAAAACAACATCTACTTCATCGGCCACAACATGCCGGAACAACAACTGGAATAATAACCAACTGTACACAAGCACGACATACATGTCAGCTACCAAAAGAATAATACAACAACCAAGTATAATTCTACCCCAAAGTAAAGTCTATATAACTTTACAAACCAACCGTCCTCACTAAAATAAAATACAACAAATATAACAAGCTCCACGAGCTACAAGGCCAAAAGACAACCTGTTAACTAACTGCGATCTCGCCGACCTCACCAGTGACATCCTAGTTGGCTCGGATCTAAGGAAAAACATATGAACAAGAAATGTGGTGAGTCATAATGACACAATAAGTTACTAAATGCAACTACATGACATGGCATAATGCTCAATCATAAAACTGTAACATGGCATCATTTATAAGTATACCAAACTGTAAACATGTACCACATAATCATAGGCACATAAATATCAAATACCACGTAGCACGGTGATGATCACATAAGTGCACGTAAATAACCACATTAAAAAGGATATGGTTGCTGTCTATCTGACTGTGCTGCTGTCGCTTTACACATATCAACTATCTTTGCCGAACTGGATCTCGTGCTCGGAACATACTGAACACATTGTACATACTGTCGTTACATCTCGCTATTCTACTTAGCGAGGAAAGATACCATCGTTACTTCTCACCGTCTACTTAGTGAGAAAAATACTGTCGTTACTTCTCACCATTTACTTAGTGAGAATAATACTATTGGTTGCCATAGTTACGCGTATTGCTTATAACAATGGGACCACTTCCCACTAGGGCCAGTAGTGGGGACGAAAGGGAACCAATGAGGCGACCCATAGCAATCGCTTACCACGAAGGCTATGTGTCGTCGCATTGCCGACTCAAATCATGTATGCTAGCTGGACTTCCAAACGATGCACAAGTAGATATTTACTCGTAACATAACAATAACAATAAGGTTCAAAAGTAGTGAACCTTATCCCAACCAAGTAGGTCAATGATCCTACCTTAACACATTACTAACACATCTTGTGAAGTAAACTACTCAACATCTCAAAACCACATATTTAGTCTTGAATCACATAATCATACAAGCACATATTTGCAAGTACTTCTCAAGAACCATTAGACCACATATTTAGTCTATAAACATCTACACATTGAGATACACATTTGATACCCAAACAAGCACATCTTAAGACTACTAATTTAGTCTAGTTGCAAACCCATGTTGAGACTACTCATATAGTTCTCAAGCACAAACACATCAAGAATACTTATTTAGTACATTAACATCAAGTGCGATGTACTACACCCACAATGACGCTTGAAGCGTAAATAACGCATTCTTATAAACACAAGTGCCCTCAAGTACACTTATCCTATTTCATATGGTTTTGTAGTCAAATCCCAAGATTAACGAACAATCGTTTATCACATCGAGACTGTTGTACTAGTCTCTTACATTACGTATTTTAATATTCATACGTGTAAACAACTCTTGGGAGTTGATAATTATATTAAACGAACATCCCAAACTACATAAGTCCAGATATACAGCTTGCTAAATTAATTAGACGCCATCTTACGCTTATAACTGGAGTCTTTATTTTACCAGTACCAAATTATCGGAGGGCTAAAACCCTTATCAAATGAACTCTAAATTTCGTAGGATTTTAACATGTCTTTCGATAGATATTATTGTCTTCAAATATCTAATTTCTAGAGTCATTAACATACTTCTCAAAATTTGGGTATAATAGCCTTAGGTGAAATTTCCCAATTTAAGTGTCATCTTGTTATTTAGTTCATTACCAAGGTTGATACTCAAACAAACATACATGCAACCCATTTCAAACCAAGCAATTATCATACTTATGGTTACCACACACCAACATAGCAATTAGATGTCAAATTATCATCTTTAACAAGTCTAACATGTATATTTATTAACTAACATGTAAGTATCCTAAAGCATACAATAAGGGAGTTAGTAACTTACCTTAAAAGCACAATCAAACCAAGGAAAATAAGATCAAAGCCTTCTAAGATGCTCCCCTAGTCATCCCTATCACATGCATGTCCTTGGATCAAAGTTTGGTTGGTTGGATTGAGAGAACAAGAATTACACACACTAACACACCTTCATCTCCCACACTAACTCTCAAGCTCCATGGATGTTTAAAATAAAGTGGAGAGTAACTTGGGGTCTCCTTAAGGTCTGAAACAAGTCAATTTTGAAAGTCAACAAGCCTTGGTACGTCCTTAAGTGAGTCAAGGGGTCAAAATGGTAAAATTACAAAGTTTGGAAAATGCTGTCTAAACAGATTGGGTGATTTTCAGTCAACTTTAAAGATGTGCCTAGGATGATATACAAATCTAAAAATTACAAATAAGGTATGGTTGGAAAGCTCTTTGAGTCTAGTTTACACAGAATCAAACGGTTCACAAATCTGAGTTTTCTACACAAAGTTATGGCCAAATTACTACAGGTTGGTAAAATCTGTCCAACACTCGCATGGCCGTGCCAAAAATGTGCGCGCGGTCGTGCCAAGTATCACAGCCCAATTCTGGAGTTTCTATCCTCCTCGCACGGCCGTGCCATGAAAAGGTACACGGGCGTGCCAAGTTTAACAGTCCAGACTCATTTCTGTTTTACTCTATTTCCTAGGTTTGATCACTTGGCCACTCCTAGGTTTGATTACACAATACTTATAACACATATAATCGATATCATAAATCACAATAATCAAATTAATAATGCATGCACATAATCATATGATCAACATGCTAATGAAATACTCGGTTATTACAGCAACACATCACAAACTCACATAACCACAAGGATTAATGTACAACTCAGGACACACGAAAGACATGAAATCAATGTATCATCATGCAACATGCCTTCCTAATGAATCTACAAATATGTCAAACATGATAGCAAAGTATTAGAATTGCTATAACACCCAAAGGAAGGACTAAGGGTATTACATCCTCTCCCCCTTAAAAGAATGTTGTCCCTAAATTCAGTCCGAAGTCATCGACGAACTAAGGATATTCCCTTTATAATCATATCCTGTTTCCCAAAGTACATTCTCGGTTGCATAAGGTCAGTCACAAGAATCTTATCAAACAATTCCATGGATACACTTCGATAAGACAGCTTTCTCGAGAACATCCATCACAACAATGCAACTGTTTTATACCGATTTAGAGTTGTTTAGTAATCATTCTCAAGTAGACTTTACATGTTTCTCAGTCGGCTATTGAATCATTACAAGGTTTCAAAGTTTAGATTTTCGACTTTATTACCGTGTAGAGATAACCCATTCTATCTTCCCGTATTAGTCTCAGTTAATATCATTTCAACACTCCGCTGACAATTGTTGTGGCGAGTAACTATTATTTGGAATCCATCACAGTCTATAATGTATAACAATCTCAATATATACAAGATAGTCTCATTGTAATTGCTAAATCTTCAATCTTTAATACACTAGTTACCATGTTAAACTCCATTGATTAGTAGAAGGTACATAGTTAAGATCTTTAAGCCTTTCCGCTTATCAACAATGTCTCATATTCTGTTCATATCGTGAGAATAGAAACTTCAATTATTTGAATCCATACATAACGCAATCTTAGCTTCATAATAGTAGTATTTCAACTCAGGTAACGTCAATACTAACGCAAGAAAACTCAAGTCAGTGAATATATTAATTCCACTTATACCATATCAATTCTTCGTTGTAGAAGCTATTGTTCTTCATTCTGATTAAGGTCACAACTCAATTCTTCTGTTATGATTCACTTCGTATTAAAACTGAAAGTGAATATGGAAATCATCATTGACATGATCTTACACACATGGTTTAAGAAATCCATCAATCGCTAATCCAATTCATGGTAATCCCCTAGGTTCTTTAATTCCCTCGTATCAACTCAATACATGATCAAATCCCCGTTTAGGTGACATAGAGTAATCAATAACCTACATCTCTGAACATTCATACAAAGTAGAGGAATCCTCTAACTCTGGTGTAGTACAACATGAACCCAAGTACGCAACACGATCATGTGATAGCAGTACACTAGCTTTCTGAACAGACATGATATATATGCAAATAACAGTTACATCAACATAACCCAGTTATATTCGACATGAGAAAAGTAGCCACCTAATGATGGTACACAACTAACACATAGCAAACACACATCAACAATCTATATCATGTATCTTATAAACATCATGTATAGACAAAACCATGAAGTTAACATACAGCGTATAATTACCGACTAGTATATTGCAACTTCTTACACACTAGAGCCATATATGGGCATAACAACACAACCACCATGCAACATGTGATTACTTACTGGTCTATAACAAACTCATCTTACCGATAACAACAATTCAATCTCTAATCGGGGTATCTCCCTCAATCACAAGATAAAACTTGGAAACATATTACACTAGTTCCAAACCACACAATGCAACATATGAATGCATGAACATGAGCTACCTTAATACGCGTACTCATAATAATACTGAGAGAATACCTCCTATCACGGGTGTAGACTCATGAACTCCATGCAAGTTAAGCGTAGACACACGAATCTGAGACCTAGGATTACCATCTATATCTCTCTTAGAGCCACTAGACCGCTGACTAGCACTCCTAGACTGACTATTCTTCATCTTAGGACAATCCTTCCTAAGGTGATCCCCTCCACAAGCAAAGCACTTCCCTGCCTTACTCCAGTACCCTTTTTCAGTGTGACTAGTTCTCAAACAAAAGCTACACGTCATCGCGTCACATCGTCGCCTTTGACTAGAAGTAGTGGTATTACTCTGTACACTAGACTGTTGTTTTACTTGTCCATCTATCTGGGGTTTTGCCTGTCTCTCTTTATGATTATTACTACCTTCAGTTCCCGTGGTTCCTTTACATCGGTGTTCCTCTATATCTCCCTCTATTACATAAGCACGATCTACAGCTCCTCGATAGTCCGTAAATTGCAATGAGAGTAACTGTTTTCGATATTCAGTCTTCAACCCTTTTACAAACTTCTGAGTCTTTCTAGCTTCATCAGGGACTAAGTAAGTACAATAGCGAGCCAGTTCCATGAACTTTGCTGAATACTGAGCCACGGTCATACTACCTTATTCTAAAGCAATGAATTCCATCTCTCTCTTTTCCCGAACTACTGTTGGAATAAACTGTGCCTTGAATTCCCTCAAAAAATTCACCCACACTTGAGGAATCCTCTGTTGTTCCTAGCTATCCCGTAATATCTGCCACCAATGTTCAGCTGCACCTTCAAGTTTAAACACTGCCAATGTAACTTTTTCTTCCGCAGTACAACCCAGAGCTGCAAATATCTTCTCAATACTCTCTATCTATAACTCTGCTTTAGTAGCGTCGGGTTCTCCATCAAAACTTTGGGGTTTCATTTTTAAGAACTTCTGAAGAATAGTTGTATCATTTACCTGTCTTATTCCCTGCTGTGGTACTTCATCATTAAGCTGTGGTGCTACAATATCTGGCTGTGGTACTCTAGCCTTTGGTTGCAGTCCTGTCCCCACATTACCTCGCTGTGCTATCTGCAACACTCTTTGATACATATTATAAAGAACTTCATTCTGATCATTCTGATTCGGTTCAAGATGAACATTAGGTTGACGGTCAACATTCTCTTCTCTCTCGTCACCCTCTCTAGCACTTGTACCAACCCTACTAGCACTCACTCCGTGCCTAGTTTCCACCATCATAAACCTACACACAACACTCGACGTTAAGAACTCAACAATAACACCATACCCACCTAGGCCATGGAACCTATCCTGGCGAATAACTAACATAAGCTTTGATACCAACTGTGACGCCCCGACCCGGATCTCTATATGAAATCCCAAGGTTGAGTCGCCAAACAACTCAACCAACAAGAAAACGAAAAGCACGTGGCGTAACCACCCGTACTTACAACAAAATCCAACAGATTAACCTGTTAAAAATAAAAACAAATCATCGGCGATACTACTGCCGGAACCCATCTAACAACAACCACGAGTCTACAACTCGGGAAAAGAAAACAAAACAACATCAACATCATCGGCCACAACATGCCGGAACAACAACTAGAATAATAACCAACTGTACACAAGCACGACATACATGTCGACTACCAAAAGAATAATACAACAACCAAGTATAATTCTACCCCAAAGTAAAGTCTATATAACTTTACAAACCAACCGTCCTCATTAAAATGAAATACCACAACTATAATAAGCTCCACGAGCTACAAGGCCAAATGACAACCTGCTAACTAACTGCGATCTCGCCGACCTCACCGGTGACTTCCTGGTTGGCTTGGATCTAAGGAAAAACATATGAACAAGAAACGTGATGAGTCATAATGACACAGTAAGTTACTAAATGCAACTACATGACATGACATAATGCTCAATCATAAAACTGTAACATGGCATCATTTATAAGTATACCAAACTGTAAACATGTACCACATAATCATAGGCACATAAATATCAAATACCACGTAGCACGGTGATGATCAGATAAGTGCACGTAAATAACCACATTAAGAAGGATATGGTTGCTGTCTATCTGACTGTGCTGCTGTCGCTTTACACATATCAACTATCTTTGCCGAACCGGATCTCGTGCTCGAAACATACTGAACACACTGTACATACTTTCGTTACATCTCACTATTCTACTTAGCGAGGAAAGATACCATCGTTACCTCTCACCGTCTACTTAGTGAGGAAAATACTGTCGTAACTTCTCACCATCTACTTAGTGAGGAAAATACTATTGGTTGCCATAGTTACGCGTATTGCTTATAACAATGGGACCACTTCCCACTAGGGCAAGTAGTGGGGACGAAAGGGAACCAATGAGGCGACCCATAGCAATTGCTTACCACGAAGGCTATGTGTCGTCGCATTGCCGACTCAAATCATGTATACCAGCTGGACTTCCAAACGATGCACAAGTAGATATTTACTCGTAACATAACAACAACAATAAGGTTCAAAAGTAGTGAACCTTATCCCAACCAAATAGGTCAATGATCTTACCTTAACACATTACTAACACATCTTGTGAAGTAAACTAATCAACATCTCAAAACCACATATTTAGTCTTGAATCACATAATCATACAAGCACATATTTGCAAGTACTTCTCAAGAACCATTAGACCACATATTTAGTCTATAAACATCTACACATTGAGATACACATTTGATACCCAAACAAGCACATCTTAAGACTACTAATTTAGTCTAGTTGCAAACCCATGTTGAGACTACTCATATAGTTCTCAAGCACAAACACATCAAGAATACTTATTTAGTACATTAACATCGAGTGCGAAATACTACACCCACAATGACGCTTGAAGCGTAAACAACTCATTCTTATAAAAACAAGTGCCCTCAAGTACACTTATCCTATTTCATATGGTTTTGTAGTCAAATCCCAAGATTAACGAACAATCGTTTATCACATCGAGACTGTTGTACTAGTCTCTTACATTACGTATTTTAATATTCATACGTGTAAACAACTCTTGGGAGTTGATAATTATATTAAACGAACATCCCAAACTACACAAGTCCGAATATACGGCTTGCTAAATTAATTAGACACCATCTTACGCTTATAACTGGAGTCTTTATTTTACCAGTACCAAATTATCGGAGGGCTAAAACCCTTATCAAATGAACTCTAAATTTCGTAGGATTTTAACATGTCTTTCGATAGATATTATTGTCTTCAAATATCTAATTTCTAGAGTCATTAACATACTTCTCAAAATTTGGGTATAATAGCCTTAGGTGAAATTTCCCAATTTAAGTGTCATCTTGTTATTTAGTTCATTACCAAGGTTGATACTCAAACAAACATACATGCAACCCATTTCAAACCAAGCAATTATCATACTTATGGTTACCACACACCAACATAGCAATTAGATGTCAAATTATCATCTTTAACAAGTCTAACATGTATATTTATTAACTAACATGTAAGTATCCTAAAGCATACAATAAGGGAGTTAGTAACTTACCTTAAAAGCACAATCAAACCAAGGAAAATAAGATCAAAGCCTTCTAAGATGCTCCCCTAGTCATCCCTATCACATGCATGTCCTTGGATCAAAGTTTGGTTGGTTGGATTGAGAGAACAAGAATTACACACACTAACACACCTTCATCTCCCACACTAACTCTCAAGCTCCATGGATGTTTAAAATGAAGTGGAGAGTAACTTGGGGTCTCCTTAAGGTCTGAAACAAGTCAATTTTAAAAGTCAACAAGCCTTGGTACGTCCTTAAGTGAGCTAAGGGGTCAAACTTGTAAAATTGCAAAGTTTGAAAAATACTATCTAAATAGATTGGGTGATTTTCAGTCAATTTCAAAGATATGCCTAGGATGATATACAAGTCTAAAAATTACAGATAAGGTATGGTTGGAAAGATCTTTGAGTCTAGTTTACACAGAATCTAACGGTTCACAAATCCGAGTTTTCTACACAAAATTATGGCGAAATTACTACAGGTTGGTAAAATCTATCCGACACTCGCACAGCCGTGCCAAAAATTTGCGCGCGGTTGTGCCAAGTATCACAGCCTAATTCTGGAGTTTCTGTCCACTCTCGCACGGCCGTGCCATGAAAAGGTGCACGGGCTTGCCAAGTTTAACAGTCCAGACTCATTTCTGTTTTACTCTATTTCCTAGGTTTGATCACTTGGTCACTCCTAGGTTTGATTACACAACACTTATAACACATATAATCGATATCATAAATCATAATAATCAAATTAACAATGCATGCACATAATCATATGATCAACATGCTAATGAAATACTCGGTTATTACAGCAACACATCACAAACTCACATAACCACAAGGATTAATGTACAACTCAGGACACACGAAAGACATGAAATCAATGTATAATCATGCAACATGCCTTCCTAATGAATTTACAATTATGTCAAACATGATAGCAATGTATTAGGATTGCTATAGCACCCAAAGGAAGGACCAAGGGTATTACAATGCAGAAATTGTTTATCACGATGCCTCAACCGATGCCCGAATTGGGCATTGCGATGCAGCAATTATTACTCTTGATTCCTCCTCATGTTCCCGATGCTGTGTTCTTCGGTTTCCATGGTTTACATATGACCCAAAGCTTATAGCAATACACACGTAAAATTAAATTAACCAATGATTGATTCACACGTAAATTTATATTTTATTAAAAATTGAAAATTCTGAGAAAATTGAGATGATATTTTGGAGCTCATCTAGAGCACCTCACATTGTTGTAATATTAATTATGAACTCCAAGTATTGTTGTAATATTAATTATGGACTCCAACTGTACTACAGATGAAAAAGGGCCGGTACACATCATTTTCTTGTAGAATTGAACAGTGGACAGCTCGCCTTAGCGAGCAATGGACAGATCGCTAGGGTGAGTTACGACAATCTCAATTTTTCAGTTTGCCCCCTTGCTCGCTAAGGTGCGAAGCGGATGGCTCGCCCCAGCGAGGTGCAGCAGCTTCAATTTTTCATTTTTGTACCTTGCTCGCTAAGGCGCGCACCGACTGGTTCGCTAAGGCACGCTGCGATGTTGCTCTATTTGTATTCGCGATGCCCAATTGTTGCATTCCGATGCTCAATTGTTGCATCCTAATGCAACAATTATTATATCTCAAATTAAGTTTTGATGTCTAATTTTTTGCATCCCGATGCCCAAATTAATCTGAGAAAGTGACACTACATCCCAATGCCCAATTGTTGCATCCCGATGCAATAATTATTACATCTCAAATTGAATCTCGATGCCCAATTATTGTATCCCGATGCCCAAATTAATCTGAAAAAGTGACACTGCATCCCGATGCCCAATTGTTGTATCCCGATGCTTGATGATGCGCATATATTTTTATTTTATTAAGAATATCGTATTCTTTTTGCTCAAAAATTCTTTTTATAATTTAATAAAAAAGAAAGAGCGGACTACTTAAACGATTACAAATGTGGAAACCCCTCCGGTTTTCCACGCCCAGCCCAACCCACTAGAGATCTTCTTTATCCTTAATCAGACAAGACTTTCGTACAATCAACCGTTAATAACAGCCACAACACGCGCGCGCGCACACACACACACATATTCCATGGCTAGAGTGGCTTCAAATCCGGCAGGTCTCCACAAATTCCGGCCGTTAAATTTCCCGCGCCACCACTCTCTTCACCTCACAAACCCCTCTCTTCAACCCCAGAGTAAAAAATTCAGATATCAGAGGCTATATTGCCAATCTGACCCTCCTACCCCATCAAGCTCCACTCCACAGGTATCCCCCTCTCTCACACTCACACACTCACACACTCACACACTCACACACACACACACACACACACACACACTCTATTATCGACATTAGATCCAATTCTTTATCGAGTATCTTTTGTTTCGTGAATTTAGCATATTCAAGAACTTGTACCTAAGTTAATGTTCTGTCATGTCCTTGATTGATTATGCCTTTGTCTCTAATTCATTTGAGAATCCATCTTATATCTGAAAGACATGTGTTTGTATAAATCTTTTGTTAGTATTGGAATATCAAGTGGTCCGAATTTCAAGAACTAGAGTATGTCAAGTTAAACTCTAGGTGGATAAGCTGAATAAAAATCACAGTTTATTCTGATTAAACACATGTAAAAATCACAGTTTATTATGATTAAACACATGTACTATGCAAGAAGTACGAGCACTTGCAGCTACTTTAGTTCAGAGAACTATCATGTAGTAAAACCTCGGTTTCGTAGACACTCACACTAGCTGTTATGTATAGGGAACACATAAGCAAACCTCCTACAAGTGCCCAAGTCCTAACACTTGCATTTACTGCCGACTCTCGGTTTTTTCTTGTTGGTGTTGTGGGTATCGTGCAAGGCAAGGAATTTGCAGATGAGAGTGCTGGAAACAGAGCGGCCGGCCGAGCGGTCGCCCAATTGGCAGAATGGGCTGGGCAAAGGAGGGCAGGCGCATAGGGCGACTGCTCAAAAGCGCGGCAAACTCTCTGGAAAGTGGGTGCTCACCCTGGGGCGATTTCTGCATTTTTAAGGTTTCCTTCTTTGTATCGGTTTAGGGTTTGGTCTTGTAACTATATATAACCCTAAAACGTGGTTAAGGTTATCATATCAATATACGGCAGTCTTAAAACCCCAAAAACTCTCTCTTCTTCCAATCCCTAATTGTTTGATCATTGATTATTGCCCAATCTATTGTTTGCTCGCTTCCGCTCTTGCACAACAGTGTACGTGTGAGAAACTTTTTGACAAAAAAGAGGAATAGAATGAACGTGGCAGAGAAGACTCTAAAGGGGGAGAGGGGCATTGTTGCGTTTTCCATGGGCTACACCACATAAAATGAAGATGCTGAAGCTCTCCGAGGATAGGAGAGAAAGAATCCAGGGACATGTACATACTAAAGATTGGTGTTGAGGAAGAATTTTTCAAGTATGTTTACGATGCAGAGAGCCAGAGACACTGGAGGCTATACAACACGTATGCCACACTCTTTCTGAAGGAGGAACGGCGCATGCCTTCACTATTCTGTCCATTTTTGAACCTTGCCTGATATGGTTAGAAATCAGTACTTCACTAAGATCAAACATATGAAGATGAGGTAAGAAGAGGATAGATTGACAAAACATATATTAAGTAAGAGATAGACTTTGAGGGAGGGAAGATGACAAAGTCAGCAGAATGGCTACTGAAGTGGCGATAAGCTCTTTAGTGGTCAATCCAAATGAAGCAGTAGATGGAGTAGATGGACTTTGATGGAATGTTCAGTGTTTCATGGTGTATTGATCATGTGCTACTACTTGTCAGTGAAGGCAGAGGGATGGTGTTGATAGATTCATCAAATGTGAAGAGAAGAAGGGGGAGAAAGATCAGCATGAATCATCTCCTGAGCTAGGTACAAGATTTCAATTAGAAGTGTGCGAGATTTAAGGAAAATCCGAACGCCCAAGAATGACATACAAATTAGCGGAGGAACATTAAACTAGTGGACAACTGGTGCGAGACGAGCAAGGACTATGAGTATGGAGGTTTTGCGCTCAATTACAACTGCTGGTTGGGGGGTAAGTGTTGAGAGTGCAATGCCCGCCTCTCTCCCACCACTACTCTGTTCCGTTGCTTGCTGCTCTCATGAACTTTCGTTGTCACCATCGTGTCTCTCATTGCTGCTACTCAAGAACTTCCTACCAAGATCACCAAAAGCTACCAAGGAAGAGTTGTGAAGTCATTACTTTGTTAGCATCACTATATAAATGGGTCTTTTGCTTCTGTTGGTTGTATGCATAAGAGAGGTGGGTGCCCGTGCAATAACTGGGGACTTTTAAGCGAGTAAAGTTTCTTTGCTCGGCACATGGTTTGTTATATCGAGTCTTGGGAGGGGTTTTAGGTGTGTCCTCAACCAGAGCTAGGGTTTCTTCAAGTGTTAGTCTTTTACGCGTCATAAGTTCCTTACGTAGAATGCTTGTACAGACTCTAGCTAGAGTAAGTTCTTAGGAGAAAGATATCAATTAGAGTGGTAGTGTGAGAGAAGGATCCGGTGGGAGAGAGGCGGTGTTCTTTCACAGACGACTCTTTATATACCATGATTTTGAATGTGTACTTGAGTTCCTTTTGACCCTGCAAATTTTTTGTTGCTCAAGCTTTTGTCATTTTGTTTTGAAACCCAAGGCTTGCTCTTCTTAAAGAGTTTTGACATGTCTTTTTCCCCTGGTTACATATCATGCATTCTATTTTCCTAATATAATGGGTCTTATCAAGCTTTGTTATGATGTACTGACCAGGTACCTGATTTACGTGTTTCATTGAAATGATGTTCAGTTAAACTTTCTAAATATGCCCACCATATCTGCAGGAAAAATTGGTTGTTGAGCCTGGTTCTTCTACTGATAATAACACCAGCAAACCTACAGATTCTTCAAATGATAACGGAATGCCTGAATATCCAAACAAAAGTGTCAACAGGCAGATCGCAGTGGTTTCTGTCCTTGCAGCAGTAGGACTTTTCTTATCGAGTCGACTAGATTTTGGAGTTTCTTTGAAGGATCTCTCTGCTGCAGCATTGCCATATGAAGAGGTTACTTTTTCCTGTTATTGGATCTTGTTTCTCCCATTTGTTATTTATCTCACGAGGGTTTGCATTATTCAGTGGCATAATGATTTACGCTGTATGATCTACATCTACCTTAAATCTTACAACATTTAATAAGTATTATGTGTAATCATCAACATCACTAAACTCAACTCAATTATCCTTCCAACACCTAAGGAAGGGGTAATCTTTTCATTTTTTTATCATCACCGTCAACACTAGTTAGGCTTAATGGTTTTTTAGCTTTTGCAAGCCACCACAAGATCTATTTCCTGCATGTCTTTAAGCCACCAAAAGCTCTGTTTCCTGCATTTTAAGACATTATATGTTATTTACCGTACCCAAGGCTAGATGTTGCATTGTTTCTGATCGCGCGTGTTCTTCCCAAGAGTTTTCTGTTGCATTGTTAACATTGAATAATCCGCATTTAATCAACTATTATATTCTAATAGATTTTCCGTTTGGGTGGTTATATAGGCCCTCTCAAATGGGAAGCCTACTGTCGTGGAGTTTTATGCAGATTGGTGCGAAGTATGCAGGGAACTAGCTCCAGATGTTTACAAAGTTGAGCAGCAGTACAAGTAAATATTCCTTAAATTGTACAACATGTTTTCCCAAGTTCATTAACGTGACATGCCTTACCTGCTCAACAATTAAAAAAAAAAAAGAAAAAAAACTATGCTTTAGGAAGTTATTGTTTTTTTTTTGATCAGCTACTGTTTAAAAGACATCGAATTTATGAGCAAAATAGTTCATAATGTTCTTCAAAATGACTAGGCCTTCTTTTTGTTCATAATTATTGTTCACCTTAATCCAGGACTTACTTTTAAATTCAGGGATCGTGTAAACTTTGTTATGCTAAATGTGGACAATACAAAGTGGGAACAAGAGCTTGACGAGTTTGGGGTAGAGGGTATTCCACATTTTGCATTCTTGGATAAAAAGGGAAACGAGGAGGGCAATGTCGTTGGTAGGCTTCCACGACAATATTTATCTGAGAATGTGGATGCCCTTGCCCGTGGAGAAGCATCTATTCCCCATGCCCGGGTTGTGGGACAGTTTTCAAGTGCTGAAGCCAGGAAGGTTCATCAAGTTGCTGATCCACGAAGTCATGGTTAAGAATCACGATATCTATATATTTCAATTTGAAATACTTGTACAAGGCACTTCACTACCCTTCCCATGATTTATACTTCTCTGTTGTATGTAAAGAAGTTTCCAGCTCGGAAAATGGGGACATTGAGTTTATTGCTTGAGCCTCTTGTATTGAAGAGAATCACTGAAATCAAAATTCACCCCCTGCTGCCACTACAAGAATTTTGGGATTTAGCTACAAAATTTTTCGTAGCTAATGCTCAATATTTCGTCGCTAAAGGCATTTGGCGACGAAACCATTTTCGTCGCACATTCGTCGCCTATGCGACGTCACTAAAGGTCTTTTGCTACGAAACTGATTTTCGTCGCGAATGAGTACCTTTGGCTACGAAATAAATCATCGCGGAATCAAGGGCCAATTTCGTCGCAAATACCATAGTTCGCCGCTAAATGTAAAGAAACGGCTACGAAAAGTTTCGTCGCAAATCACATAATTCGTTATAGAAAGTTAAGGATCGGCTACAAAATATTTCGTCGCAGATGCTTCTTCTTTCGCTACAAAATATTTTATTGCCGTTTCTTCTTCTTTTGCTACAAAATATTTCATCGCAATTGCTTCTTCTTTTGCTACAAAATATTTTGTCGCAATTGCTTTTGCTTTTGCTACAAAATATTTCGTCGCAATTGCTTTTGCTTTTGCTACAAAATATTTCGTCGCAGTTGCCCTTTTCTTTTCCTACGAATATCATTTCGTCGCAAATGTTTTGCTATTTCACTACGAATATTTTTCATAGAGAATTATCACTATCCCACTACGAAATGTTTCGTAGTTGATAGGTTGTTTTTGGCTATGAAAATATTTCATTGTCCATATACTTTCTATTTTGAAGACAACCCAAATTAAGCATCATATCATAAATATAAAATAATATATACAAACCCAGTTCATGGAGGCTATTGCAGTCTTACTTGTCACAAACACACTAAACGTCTACCTATCATAAACACACCAACAACTAGTCTATAAACAAGAGGAACTAGCACCACCTCCAAAATATACGCGAACCATTTATTCACAAAAACAAAAGAATGACAACTTTCTCTCTCGACTTGTTGGTGATTGCCATGAGCCTCCTACACCCAGAAATGTGTATCCCGTGGCATTGTACATTGGCAATCTGAAATGGAAGTGAATGATATTAATCATGTCTTAAGCTGAAATGAGTACAAAGTTGAAAAGGAAACTATCACAAGCAATTTATCTATATAGAAACCAAAATCAAGTTAATGGCTCACATCACAACTCATTTTTTCACCAGATTAACTATAACTTGTTAAAGACATCTTTTACAATCTTATTCTTCATTCCAGAAGCAATCCATCCAATCATCAGAGTTAACCAATTGCATAAATATCATATATCAATGAGAAATGAGCAAGAGATGCAACTCAACTCCGCTGATGACCTCTAATACATTTTCAAGACAAGTGAATAGCGCAATCAAACAACAAAATCTTGAATAAAAATGCAACATTGAAGAATGTAGAACTAAACTGAGCATAATTTTGGGGGAATACAACAGGGGAAAACAACAGGGAATACATTGATAACGATGGGGTTTGGGCTGTTGTTTGCCATGATCTAGGTGAGTTCAGCAAACTCATCAAAGCTTGATGACTTGTTTCAGCCAAGTTGGGCAACGGATAATTTTGTGTATGCGGGTGAAACATTGAAAATGAAGCTTGATAACTATTCTAAGGCTGGGTTTTCATCAAAGAACAAATATATGTTTGGTAAAGTCACTGTTCAGATCAAACTTGTGGAAGGCGACTCTGTTGAACTGTCACTGCTTTATATATGTCATTAAAAGGTCCAAAACATCACGAATTTGACTTTGAGTTCTTGGGGGAATACAACAGGGGAGCTTTAAAAGTGCTCCTCACCCAAGTAAGGTGATTCCACATTACTGAAATCTCAGATATAAATATCAACACGATCGCAAGAGACTTCCCAAAACATACCAGCGCAAAATCTGTCGACCAACCAATTGCATTAACTTAAATCGGCAAGCCATTGTGATCTAAGTTCATAATCTTGAAACTGTCATTTATTAGCATAATATTTTTATCTGGGACATACTCTTATGTGGAGCTAGGAAGCACCAGGAGCCCCAATGAAAACAAAGATATACCTTGGCACAACTTTATAAATATGCAGCTATTCCTAGCAAATCCACGCCTATTGTCATATGTAGCTATTGTAAGTTTTACAGTAAGAAAAGCAGTGAAGCCAATGGATGTGTCACTTTATTCTAAGTTCAGGACAACCAAAGCAAATGCAACATGCTACAGAACATACCGTCGTTGTTCTTCATCGTCAAATATAATACGCTCATCCACCGCAGCTTTCTTGGAACCTCTTTTTATTTTCTTTTCTATTTTACGTCTGTAATAAGCATCAAGGCTATAGTATCTGTAACAGTAGCATCAAAATGAACTTTCAGCAACTTTTGTCCTTAAAATAGTAAGATACTATAGTAATCTCTTAAAATGAGACACCATTATGGTCAAGTGTGTATTGTATAACCAAGTAAATTTTAATTTTGAAAAAAAAAAAACCATAGAAAAAAAACACTAAAAGAGGAGAAAGTAATTTATCATGCATAATGATATCTTAGTAAAAAGAAGGATGAACAAAAAAGCCACAAAGCAAACAGTTAAACTGTAATGTATTGAGTTTAAAAGGAAAATAGCTGTAGTAGATTAATACACACAAAAAAAAAAAAAAAAGACTAATACACATCTATGGAGATATCCAGTCCATCAATGATGCCAGTGAATGAAACACAAAAGCCAAAAAACAAAACAAAAACAACTTTGAGGGGAAAACTATATTCACGGCAGCCACCATACATGCTGATAAGCGCTACTTCTTGAAACAAAATCAATGGACAATAAGCAACATAATGATCATCAAATGCCTTACTTTTTAGAAGGAAAGTAGCTGTATCATGGTTTTCCATGAACCTGTAAAAGATTATAGGGTTAGCGAGTCTGATACCTTGAATAGTTAGAATAAATATGAGAAGGAACAAATAAAACAAAGTTAAAAACTTTGCATTTCTAGAGTGAAAATATTTAAGTTACACTACACAAAGGGGCTTTGCATCCAATGAAATAAGCCTCTAAACTTACTATTTGAACATTTGCTTCTCTTCCCAGTTGGGCAAACTTTCAAGGTTCGCCTGTAAATGGTGAAAAGAGTGAAGTTATCAAATCTAGTTCCCATTGATAAACATTGTCAGCAACATCAAATTGGACCCAACATTATACAGACCACTAAAAGAAAATGAGTGTTCCATAAATACTGAGTAAGATACCTGAGATTATCAGGTTTAAGTAGACAACATTAAGAGATAAGGAGGAGGAAGAAGGGGTGGAGAAAGAAAAGACTATAATAAGCAATACATGTTTTACTTCTACTAACCATGCAGTGAATTCTGGTCGTGTATTCCTACTATCATGTTAAATGGTGTCCCATTTTATGAAAATACCCATCCAATTAGAATATAGCCATTACAAAGTGAATAAACAAACAAAAAGTAAGCCAATAGAACTGCTCCCACTTCACTGGCTAGGGAACATCAAATGTGGATGGAAAGTGATTTCTTGTCAATAATCATGCTTGGATTAGGACTGAAAACCTTGACCTCATATATGTATATTCAAAAAACATCATCGTGATAAAAAAATAATACCTCTGGTAACAAACAAGGATGTAAACATGTTTTGATATAAACTATAAACCAAAATGCTATGTTGCCCATTATATGGACCACATAATGTGCCAAACTGTACCATTAGACGGGTCCAACCTATCACATTTTCCAAGGTAAACACGTTTTCAGCAATAAGCAAATGTTACACCATCAGATCAATTAAAGACAACCAGCAATGTACAACACCAAAACAGTAAAGATGGAAAGATATGGTGTGCAATACACACATCACTTTGTGCTTTCTTGATGGTGACAAATTATCAATTTTGGTCTTTTGATCACTCTGATCGTCTCCCTACTCTTCAGTCCTAATTACCAATATGCTCAATGCTGACTCTGGATCTTGTAAAGCGCAAAGGAAATGGTAATAAATATATAAAATTGTTTTCTTTTCCGAACAGGTATTCCTCATTTCATACATTCAAGCTTCCATTTGAGTACTTAATGATTGCGTGACCAAAGAAACTGCAATGCCAACACTTTCATATGCTAATGATCTTAGTTTCAAAGACAATAGTTGTCTAGCGAAACGGTGACAACATATAAAAAGCAATCATGCTTCTTAATGAACTAATAAATGGTCCATGTCTGAAGTATACCTGGGTTCCAATTCGTAAAGACTATAGGTCGTCCCACCTTGATTAAACAACAAATGCCAGCTGGACTCAATGGTATGCCAAGTAGATATTTACTTGTCACACAAAATCAAGTAAGGAGCGAGTTCGACAAGAGCGAACTCGTCCGAGTCAAGTAGATGTTTACTCACATAATAAATCAAGTAAAGGAAGCGAGCTCGTTCAAGACAAGCAAGCATGTTATCCACGACATGTTCACGATTAATCACATACACTAACTTAAGAGCCCAATTGAGTCTCAAAAATACAAGTGCCAAGTTGTCCATCGAATGTTATTCAAGTTCCAAAGGCTAGTAATCTAGTCGAATGGATTCTACAGGTTGTAGGATCTCACCACGATCCTCGTAAGGTTCAATTGTTCCTTAAGCTCGACTCCGTTGAGTCTTTACTACAATTCATCCCGAATAGGTTACAAATGATATATGCATTTCTATCCTTTCTCTATGTTCACAGTTCACGTATATCTAGGTCTTTATTTCATTGAGAAACCTTAGTTCAATAATTCATCATTCCACCTATTAGTGAAATCTAAGTTCAATACATGTACACTAATCAACTTTCAATAGGTCATTAAGACATTCAAGAATAAATCATGCTTTGAGCCAAGATATGAAATATGCTTCATAAGTCATATAATACCAATAAAACCACAAGGTAATCAAAACCAATATATATTTCAATTCAAAAATGCAAAATATGTTTATTAAGTCATATTCAATAAATAAGTAAGAATACCAAATCACAATTTATATAATTCCCAAGATTCCCAATCAAGTTCTTAAACAAGTTAGGGTGCATTCACACATACATGGCGACTCTAGTGAGTCGGAGTTCCCACATCAATAACCCCAAATCCATAAGATCCAAAACATGGGTAGGTCACATTCCTACAAGTCTTACAATCCTTTTTAAACCCTTTTTATAAATCCATTAGGACCACAATACCAAGCCAAACATGACCTTAGTCTATCGATGGCCCAAATTCTACAATTTGAAACCCTAGCATAGAACTTTTTCTACGGTCGTCAATTGCAATTACTTCCTTCACGAGAGTTGTTCCTAAACACATTTGGGACATTATTCATACTTTACTCAAGTCCAAATTATTGACTTATAGGGCAGCCCCAATAAATTCAAATTTCAAACCTAAAAATGACAATTTCTCAACATCTTGCAAATGTAAATAATTCCTTCACAAGAACTACTCCTAGGCAAATTTAGAACAACATTCATGCTTGGACTAAATCCAAATTAGTAAGTTAACATGGCAGCCCCAAATTTTCAGATTTCTATCTTGTTGAAATGAAGATTTCTACTTCACAAGAAGTCTTCCTAAGCATGTATACTACAACTATTATGAAGGGAGTATGTCATTATATTGACATACAATTTTTCAGGGATTAGAAAACGTACCTTAAGCCTTAGATTAACATGATTGATCAACAAATAAAATGGAGATAATCGAAGAGGAAGGCAAGAGCTTCGTTTTGGTAGTCTCAAAACTCCGATCTCCGGCAATCGACCGGTGAAGGATGGAGGTGTTCTTGGGTATCCTTCTCTCTCTAAACCCAGCAACAACAATGGTGGAGTGAAAAAAAAATGGCTGTCATGTTTTAAGTTTGGGGAGGAAGAAGGCACAAAAGGTTCAATCCTAGGTGAGAGTTATTAAGGCTTCTATTGGTCAATTCATGTTGGCCCTTGATAAAAATACATCCCAAGGTTGAAATTAAGCCTAAAGGGATCACAATACAAGAGGGGGTTCAGATTAGGTTCAATTGGGTTTAATGGTTCAAGCCAAAAATTCAAAACCAGAAAATCTGTTCATAGCCCAAAACTCAATTTCTTGTTTGTGACCAGCAAACTTGTAAATTCCACCATTAATAGCTCACACCACCAAATGAGGTGATTCTTTCTTTGTATGAAACTAGACTCTTTAAACTATATTTTAGCCTTTTAAATTTCTCAATTTGGACTTGTATTCATCAAAATACAGTCCCTCCAAGTTCATGTTAACATTCTGAATTCTCAAAACAGAATACAGATACAGCCATAATACATGGCCTATTTGAGGTACTTAAACACCTTGAAAAATTACCAAATTTTACAGGGAGTAACCTAACATATGTAGGTAAAACATACTAAATTTTGAGAAAATTCTATTTATTAGATTGGTACCAGAATTTTCCCGAAGTTTGCCCAAAAACAGGACTGAATCTGTGAAGTAATAAGTTGGTTATTTTATTTCCAATTGTAACAAGTTCACGAACATGGATGGTTTAAACATGAAAGAACTAGTACCCTTGGTCTAGAATTCAACCCACATGAACCACAAGTAACATGGACAAGTCTCTAAGGCAAAGGAATGCATTCATGCATCCTAATTTCCAAATGCTCAAATACAAGCAAGAAGGGTCTCAACCTCAAAGTTAAGCTTCCAATGGTCTAAGTAATGACCAAGAAATATGTAAAAATCATACCAAGACTCTCTAAGACTTAGTTAAGAGTTAAGGAAGATGAGGCGATACACAAAGCTACCACGAAAAGGCATACAGCATAGAAATCTTATAAGACAACCAATACTCAACTAAAAGAACTAGAACCAAGATAAACATGTTAGGTTTATTTCTAGCATGTTAAGCAACAATAATGATCATGGTAAATAACTATGGATTTGGGTTTTCATACTAACAACAAGCCAACAAGAATGTTATGGCCATTTAACATGCAAAACAAGGAAGTCAAATACACGAAGGTCCAGGGTCTTACATAACATACCAAAAACTATCAATTAATTAAAGAACTCAAACAAATACTAAAGAGTACTTTATTTAAATGTGTCACAATTCCTATCCACAGTTGATGAAGCAGCAATTACTCTAATATCCCCTTGTTGCTACTGAAATTTTGTTATGACATCTAAGGCCAAAATTATTTATCATGTAATAGCATCCCAATGGATAACCAGGGCATTACCCATTCTACAGTTAAAATATGATGGCCACATGCATGGGTATTGGAGGAAGCAGAAGTTAAAATAAAAAATAAAAAAAAATGACAAGACACAAGGTAAGTTGCTAAAACATATTTTAAAAAAAATTCTATAACTTCTGGCATCAAGCAGCATAAAACAAATATCAGCTGCCCACAACAACAACACACACACACACAAAAAGACACTTTGAATATTACTTCATAAATATTATTTGAAATGTTGCCAGTTAAGATAAGCATAAGCTCATGAAAGGCCACGGTACATTCATCTTTAAAAACTAATTATGTGGATAACTTCAAAGATTTTTAAGTGAAAAAACCAGGTCATAATATTCAATTTTAAAGTGAAGTTAACAATACAAACAAAATACATCAACAAATAAATATAAAAAAAAAAGAAAAATTAATATATAATGTAGTCCCATAGGCAGAATGTAGGTTAGCTAAAAGATATCATCAATCATATATCATAGCAATTAGGAAAACATTGTCATATGTGTTGCCAAGTACTTCATATATATATATATATATATATATATATATATATATATATATTGCTTCCTGTCTCTGTTTCTACAGATTAGGTAGATTAATCTGTAGAAATAAAGATAAGTATGCATACGAAGGTGAAGGGATTCAAATTGCTAGAAAATGAAACTAGGATGTAACGATGAGCTGTTGCACAACACTTTCACTTCAGTCAAGAGCAAGGGGAGTTAAGGGAAAGATCGTTTCATTGTAGAAGCATGTAAACATGCATACATTATACATATGTGTACATCCATGTAACTTGTTCACATACTGAAAGACGATAAACCCAGAAAAATGCCTTAGAGATTTACAAGTGTTTATGAGTTTATATTTATGTGCATATGAAGGTGATCCGCTTTTGAACACCATTATCAGTGAAAATAAGGATGTAATGCCAGGACATTTGTCCAATACTTGCCCTTTAGTCGGCGTAGAGGTGGGGATTATGAATAACAAAAATATCATGAGGGTAAAGAACTGATCGGGAAAGCTACATTGAGCTTCAGCATTGTGTCCCAAATGGAATTTTGACAGGAAATTGGTAGTAGGGGTAAATGAATACTAAACTTATATCATAAAGTGGATAAATTTGAATGCAAAAAAGAAACCTGCAGAACAATAAAGTGAGCCAATGGAATGATACAGGAAATGGTACAAAGGTCTGAGAAACCGAGATATTTAAATATAAACTACCTTAAGAGAGTGGCTTTTTCTTTTTCGTTTTTGTTGATTGGAAAAGGAAAATTTAATGAAGAAAAAAAACAAAGTTGTTCACAAGTGGATAAAATATCCACCTTACAAATGATGGGAGAAAGGACGAATAGTGTAACTAATATTGGTTAGTCGGAGGTTTCACCAATTTCAAGACCAAATGAAAAAGTAAACCATTCAACAAGTTATAAACCTAATAACGAACCCCTAAAAATCAAGCTTACCAATTTGATAATCTGATGTGATCTTGAGCTTTTATCATTCAAAAAAGTTTCACCCACTTGCCTTTGAGCTGCACGCACAAATAGTTACTAGTACGTTATGCAAAGAATCACTATATATGGGAGGACGTCACTAAATAAAGCAGCATATAGGCTACACAGAGAGGTGGGGTTAAATATTGCAAAAGTTTGAACAAACTCCTTCTGCAGAATCTAATTGGACAACAGAAGAACTATAACTGCTCTCAAGGGCCAAACCCCTAAGGGATACACGGGACTGGAGACGGGGCAAGAAATTTTTTAAATGACCATGTGATAATCATCTCAAAAAAGAAAAAACTGTATCACCGAAACAACTCACAGTAAACTTAAAGATTATGTACTACCTTCACAAGTACCAATTAAGTGCCTCAAATGTTGATCATCCCTGACCACCTCTTCAGTCAGCTTCTCCACAGTAGTACCTTTCTGGATTCAAACACAACAGTTTTTAAATGAAGAAATGGTAAAGGGAGATATGACTCTATTTTACACAACAGTTCTGATCAAAATTAAGATGACTCAAAATCAAGAATTATACATTACAATAAAGAAGAGCATGACTCAAAATCAGGAATTAGACATGACTCAATATATAACATCTTTTGTAGGTACTATCATAAATTTTCTTCTTTCCCAAAGTGTAATTGCTTCCAGACTGGGTCAAGGCAAGTCAAAATCAATCAAATACTAGTAGTCTACTACAATACAATCAAAATCAAGCTTTGTCACACCCTGATTCTATAATTGCCCATTAATCTATAGTCCACTCCACTATATAATCAACTACTCATCCCACAAAAAAATATTAATCATGTAAATCCATAATCAATTTCAAATACAAATTAACATAAGAAAGGCAAACAAACACAAACAGAAGAAAATCAAGATATAGTCAAACTTTAAGAGCATTACCTGAAATGAACTGAGCCAAACTTCCACGACGATAAAAGGGATGAACCAAAAGCTTTTCGCCCCTGCTCCCAGCATAAAACGCACAAAGAGGCACCAAATTAGGATGCCTAATTGAACCCAACAAGATCATCCCGGAAAGTAGTCAAAGTTGAATTTGAAAGTCAAATTAGAACGATTTAATTGAGAGAGAGGTAATATCAGCAAAATGTTTGCAGGTGATTGTATTTCAATTTAACAATTATTGGCACAAGAATTGCACCAACCAACCAAACGACAAATAAAACCCTAGAATTTACTCTGTTCTTGTGGAATTAGAATTATAGATCAATGCCAACAATAATTAAAATATCAAAATTCTTGTGTTAGAGAGAGAAAGTGAGTGAGAGATGGAGAGAAATTAAGAATGGGCAGCGTACCCCCATCACCCAAATATGATCAGTATGCGTGTATGTGTTCGAGAGAGAGAGACAGAGAAGGGGAGAGAGGTGGACGAGAAGGAGGGAGGCGTACCTAGCTACTGACCGGAGCTATGCTCGCGACAAAGGGCTGCAGTTGCGACGGTGGACTGTTGCAATTGAGAGATGCGAACTGCTTCAATTGCGATGGTGAAAAAGGTGATTGGGTTTTGAGTGCGAAAAAGACGAGTGGGTTTTGAGTACTTTTGATCGGTTTTTCGGTCGAACCGTAATTAAAAATATGTTTTGCGATGAAATCAACCGGTAGCTGAACACTAACCTTTTTCGATGAACATTTTCCGTCGCCAATGGACTTCATTTCGTCTGTAATATTATTTTTGTCATTGCCGCGCGCGCCAAAAATTTGAGCCCAAATTTTTGGCCTTCATTTGGCGACATAAAGTGAAGGTTGGTCGCTAATGGGACACATTTGTAAACAATATTTATTTTGTCGCAAAAGAATTATGTATTAACTACAAAACTTGAATTTTGTAGTAAAAACACATATTTTTACTACGAATTTAATTTTGTAGACAAAAAATTGTAGCAAATTCATCATTTTCTTGTAGTGTGCTGAACTGAGGTTTAGTTAAATCGAAAAAATCTACGTTTATCTGTTCAGGAATGTAGCCAACAGCTCTCATCTCCAAGTTCAGCCTCTCCAATTCTACATAAATTCCTTGTGATCGAGGATGAGACAGATCGCCTGCTGAGAAAATATGATTTCTCTCTTCTACCTCAACCCAACTCCATCCTGCAGTTTTTCTTACTCCTTTCTGCTTCATCAATGTTTTCATTTCACGCACTTCATCCCATAAACCAGCTCCAGCGTAAATACTTGATAGAGTTAGGTAAGGAACAACACTATGTGGTTCCAGCTTAAATAGCTCATATGCTGCCAACCTCCCAAGTTCAATTTCGCCGTGCACTTTACAAGAACCCAAGATAGAAGTCCACATTACAGAGTTAGGATTGAAGGGCATTCTCTCCATTACCTCCTTTGCCTTTTTAAGGTGCCCATTCCTAGCATAGAGATCTACCAAGCAAGCATATTGATCTATTTGCGGAACCAGGTTATAGACTCTTCTCATTTTTTCAAAATATTCAACTCCTTTATCAAGAAAACCAGCATGGTTACATGAAGTCAAAACAGCCGTAAAGCATATATGGTCCGGAACAAATCTTTCTTCTGTCACCAAATGCTCAAATAATTCCAACCCATCTGAACCTCTACCACTTTGAGCATAACCCATGATCATTGTAGTCCACAAGATGCCATTTTTCTCAGCCGTTTGATCAAATGCACGACGAGCTTCATCAATGTTTCCACATTTTGAGTACATGTCAATCAATGCACAGACCACAAACACGTTACCATCTGAACCCATTTTAGCTGCCAAAGCGTGCACCTGTCTTCCCTGTTGGAGGGCTGTTAAACTCCCACAAGCATTGAAAATGCTGGTTAAAGTACGCTCACTCAGACTCACATTCATGTTACGCATTTCCATGAATAATATCATTGCCTCTTCACCAAGTAGGTTTCGGGAATATCCCGAAATCATAGAATTCAGGACAATGGTATCACTGTTTTTACTTGCTCCAAATAGCAAAACAGCTTGATCCATTCTTCCACATTTTGAATAACAATCGATCAGAGAACTGATCACAAAAGTGCTATTCTCATACCCTAGTTTAATAACATGAGTATGAAGCAACACTACACATTCGAATGTCGATTCTAGCTCTTTGCATCCACTAATTACACTAACATAGGTAAAGCAATTGGGTCTAATTCTGGTCCTCAACATTTCCTTGAACAAACAAATGGCTTCCCCTCCATACCCATTTTGCGTAAACCCGCATATGATTGAGGTCCATGATACAAGGTCACGACGCTTCATCCCATCAAATACGCTCCTTGCATCAACAATTTCCCCACACTTGGCATAAAAATTAACAAGCGAACTGTTAATAAATAAATTCTCCCCCAAATCAGACTTAAGTACCTCTGCGTGAAGTTGCCTACCCAATTCCCAATTCCGCTCAGTGACACAAAAATTAAGAGCACTGCAAAGAATATATTTCCTGGGTTTAGTTCCTAGCCCAGAACTATTATCATTTGTGGAAGTTCCATTAGCAAAAATTCTTTCAAAGTTTTGATATTGAGAGTTGGTTGCAAGACTTGTGTTAGTAGTCGCCGACGAAGGCGAATCAAACAGCTGAAATTCATCCCTCTCAGGACTTCCATCGAACAGTTGGTGTGCACAACATGAAAAGGATTGGTGAAAGAATTTGCAAGGAACAGTACCTGAATAGAATGCTGAAACAATATTAATAGCCTCATACGATCTGCAAGGCCTCAGCATCACTTGTGTCACCGATGATTGTTCTTGATATTACACGACAGACGCCATTTGCAACTCCGTTGTTCGAACAATATGGGTGGGACGTTTAAAGATAAGTAACATCTATTTTGCCCTGAGGTTTAATTGAATATCAGAAAGTCCCCTTCTTTTTTGAATAATCTTATTGACAGTCCTTCTGTTAGGACTTCTGTGTTCCTTTTCCCTTCTGTTAGTCAACTGTTGAATTGACCAAATCCAGCCAATTTTCCAAACACCACTTTCGTCCTTGTCTATTCCCGGCAAAGAAAAGAAAATAAATATTCTTGTGCTACTCCCACCACAATTACGTACAAAACGAAATTGAAAACTATGACTCAATCTACTCTAGTAATACTAGTCAAACTATAAACCGAATTTTTCGTTTCATTAACAATTTCTTATTTTTAGGTTTGGTGGCGTAGAAGGAAGAATCAACCTTGTGATTAAAAGCCTTCGGTTTAAAAGGACTTAGCTCGTTCACTTAGTACTTACGTATTGAACGTGAAGTTTGTGTCGGTTTATTTTAACTAAACATTATCTGTATATTTGATGCTATTTTGGTTATTATAAGTAAATTATATGGATCTTAGTCTTTCAATTGCGATTACTTGCATGATTAAAAGTATCACAACAGTTTAACGGAACTTGAATATATAGTTTCGATTTGTCTTTGTTAATAGATACATTTGGTGAGGGGTACTAATTGTAACTTGTAAGGTTCCAATTGAAATTTGGTAACCAAAAATAGGAAATATGCAAATTGGTACGGTGACAATTACAGAAAATGGGCCTCTTTTTCACCCATCAAATCAAGTTTCTATTTGTTCTTGTTCATGAGTTTGATCCTTATTCAAACGATGGATAAGCTTAAGTTTCCTTCATCTAAGAGTCTCAAGGCTGAGGCTTATTGGTCTTGTGAACCCTCGAAGAGCCTCCGGTTTTTTTTTTAGGAAACAGGGGAGCCCCTGACACATTTTACTGATAATGAAAACATAGTACCGGGAGGGGGACAACCTGCCTTACCCAAAATCGGGAGGACAAAAGAGCCGGACCTTTAAAAAGAAATACATTAAGCCGAGTCCCAAACGACATAATACAATCGGAAGCTGTGAAAATAAGTTATACGCCTAGAACAAAACCGTAATCCCAATAACATAGTAATACAGTAGAAAGCTGTGAAAATGCGTAAAACATAACCACAGACGCAAACTAACTTGCATATCATGATATTAGTTTCGAAAAGGAAGGACATGAACAGTCAACAACTGGGAATACTTGATCAAGTTCAACGGTCAGGTGATGACAAAATGAATAATATATTGTTGCATGCCAACATGATTAGACATTGTTATATAGACAGACTACTACTGCTGTACATAAGCAGCATGATATGATTCTGCAGCACAACCACCATGATCTCTAACTCCGCCTCCTCCAAAAAGCAATCCAGGCCCATCTGTACGTATTCTCCTTGACTTCACATTGACCTAACTATGGCATCAGATATTCAGCTTATTAGCCATCTAAACAAATATACAAGCTACGCACGAGTTCATTTATCACCATATTTCTTGACTGCGCATGCAGAGACGAGTAAAAATATCATTTTTCATAACAAGTATAACGGCATGAGTTCATTTTTCATAACAAGTATAACGAGCAAAAGTTTGGTCAAATGCAAGAGTGACGGTAGAACACCAAGCCGTGGGGAATCAGAAATACAAAGAAAGCTCAAGTAAGGACAATTACCGGCATGAAATTCAACCCAATTTTCCAACTCCGGCAAGCCATACTATTAGCATCTCTAATGACCCAAAAACCTACATTTGCATTTAGGTTAACCATCCCCTTCATGTTGTGTAGTTCCAAGACTGTTAACTGTAGATATAATTTAAATAATTTCCTTTTTCATCCATAACTCAGCTAGCTTAGCCTCTTCCATACTCTGCAGATATTGCAAATTTGCTATTCCTAAGGTCCCTTTGAGCCCTTGCTTTTAACTGAGACATTTAATGTTATTCCACGATTCTGGGCCAAGAAAAAATGCAATAACAGTCTGTAGATGGGGAAAATAAAGTATGTTAGGACAATTTTTTATCGGTGATCTTACATCCAAACCCAAATAGCTTAAGCTACGTAAGACTACTTCGGAATAATGGATGAGAAGACAACATGAAATTATCAGCCTTCTCGTTGACAATCACAGCGTGTCGAGTATTTTCATGGAAATAGAATGAGTTCTTACTTTTGATCGATGAACAAACTCCAAACAATCATCAACAAACATATATCGGCCCAACATGTGAATGATCACAGGTAATGTGTAGCTCAATAAGACACCCGGCTCAACACTGTCAAATATAATGACAACTTCAACATGCTATCAAAATCGCTTTCCCCATTATCCTCTACTTCTCTAGTACCACTCGACTCTTTATTATATCCCAATGCCGTCCACATCAAAGTAAGGATCTCCTTCCCAAGGAGCAGGGCAATACATGGCCCCTTGGGAAAAGAGAGCAAAAACCAAAGTACTGTCTCAAATGGACTACCTAGTTTATCTTTCTGTCAAAATAAATCTCAAGCTCTTCTTCATTGTACACCAGCCTCGCATGCAAGAGTTGTCTTGCAATCCCCAACATTCCTACGAGCGAAAATAGAGGATCCCAACCATACTTGTGTTTTTATTATTTGAAGAAGATGTTCTTTTTCTCGTTCTCGACCATTAGCCTCATGCATGGACAATTAATCAAACTTGTTGAAGAGCCATCTTCTATCAAACGATTCCTATAAAAGTCCCCCTTCCATGGAAATAGGACATCTCCTCATACAACTCACTAAGCTTCATGCTCTATGTCTGTATCTTCTCAACCGGACGTCGAGTGGCAGGATTATCAATCTCCAATGAATCCAACAAATCATCCGAATCCAAGATTGTCGCATCATTAAGCAACTTAGACCATAAACTAATTAACCATTTCTCTAGTTGGGTATCCATCCTCCCTCTACATCGCTCACCACATACATCATACTGACAGGTATTCTTTTACATTTCCTCATCTCTTTAGAGGGGGACTTGCATCAGTAATACAAAAATACTGAATTCTTAAGACACTGCTTTGCAGAAGTATCACCTAATACCTTATATACGTTAAACTGAAAACTATACGACACTATATACTACTCCCTCTATCCCGAATAAATGTTCTTAGTGGATAAAACACAGGAATTAAGAAACATAATTAATGATGTGCTGTAAAATATGTTCTGACAATAATATTCATGAACATTAATTGAGTTCAACTATTTTAAATAAATGAGTTTCTTTGGGATGAATTATATTAAATGAAGTTATAAGGGTATATTAGGAAGAATGGTAGATAATAGGTAGATCAAAAGTTTTAGGAACATTAGTTGAAACATCCTAAAATAGAAAAATGAAACATTTATTCAGGACGGTGGGAGTATAAAATTCACCCTAATTGGGAGGATACAACACAATGTTTTTTCTATATCACCGTAATGATCATTTACAACACTCCGTATCGACTATGTACGATACTACATGTATACTGTAAAATCTATGTCCCAAATGAGATGATACGTCACAGACTTTATATATGTCATTTGTAAAGATTTTGTATGACTCTATACTACGCCACTCGCTACTTGCAATTGTATACATGTCTAATAATTCCATACGACACTAAATTGCACAAGTACCATATTCTATCTAGTACGTTGTATACGTCAAATTGTATACTCATACGACACTATATATTGTAAAATCCCGGGTCATCCTCATTTAAATAGTACGGAGTATGTCATATGATGTTTTTATACATCATTGTAATCACCATGTACGACATATACCGTAAAATCTTATGTTATCCTAAATGACATGGTACATCACATACTACTTTATATGCGTCACTATATTGACCTTGTAAAACTCTACTACTAAATCATACTCTATGACTTGCAATCGTATATATGCCAAATAATGAATCCATATGACATTACATTACATTGCAAAAGTACCACACATCACCTAATATATTATACTCCCTCGGTTTCAAGCAAAGAGTTCACTTTTCTTTCTTAAAAGTTAACATGTGACTAAATCAAATCAAAATTTTATATACTTATATTTTAAAAAATAAAATTTCATTGGTATAAAATTATCTTAAGAATACTATGAATTACAACTTTCATAATTTTGTAAAAACCACTAAATTTATATTAATTATCGGTCAAACTTTAACTAAGTTGACCGAAAAAAGTCAAAAGTAAACTATTTGCCTGGAACGGATAGAGTATATGTCAAAGTGTAAACTGATACGACACTCTATACCGTAAAATTCATCATCCTAAATGAAATGATATATCACATACTACAAGTACCCTTCAAAGCTATCCAAAAAAAAAATATCCAAACTAATTAAGCATTCCCAGAACAATTTCTGGTTATTATTCAGAGATATTTATAACATGGGTTTCACGAAAAGAGATTGTTGAGTGATAAATGATCAGGGGTTCATATTTCAAACCCAAGTTCGTGTTTGAAATGAAGATTTTGTTGAGCACTTCTATCAAACACCTGCCATGCGACAAAAACCAAGTTAGGTGAAGAAGACAGGCCATGACTTAGCACGCTTCTTGAATTGCAATGAATGAACGACCCCGTTTTCAAATCAATCAATGAAATCGAAGTCTCTCACCGCGGTTAGAGCATTTTATAGAGGACAAATAATATGTTTCGTAGGTGAACAAACAGATGGCCTATTAGCTCAGTTGGTTAGAGCGTCGTGCTAATAACGCGAAGGTCGCAGGTTCGAAACCTGCATGGGCCATTTCAGACTCTGTGGCCCAATGGATAAGGCGCTGGTCTACGGAACCAGAGATTCTGGGTTCGATCCCCAGCAGAGTCGATTTCTTTTTTTCTTTATTTTTTATATCTCCTCTATTTTTTATTCCCTTTAAGATCCTCGTTCTCTTTCTTGGCTGGTGGGTTTATTTGACAGAAAGTCCACTTGGATAGATTTCACATCCGGCAATTATATGAACTATATGGCACTGACACACACGTGTGTGCATAATTTTGTTTTTATTTTATTTTTCTAATTTATTTCTATGGTTTTTAATTATTTGATGGTTCTTAGGTAATTATTTTTGAAGTGAGAAATGGGTGGTTATTATAGAGAATTGTGGATACTTTTATTGATTTATAAAATTGTAATTATATTTTTAGGAGAGGGGTAAATTTGACGAATCAAAAAAGTGTGACAGAACTTTATTTTAAGCACTGCCCCGCTTGATTATAGTATAGATAAATAAATAATTTGACAAACTGAGTTCAAATTTGTGCACCAATGCTTAATGTTGGTGTACAACATCAACGTCACGGATCGGTGAATAATACTAAGAGCTCGTTTGGTCGTGCGTTTTGGCCAAAACATAGCTTATTTGCAAAATTACATTTCAATGCTGCGGCAGAAAAATTACATTTAAAAAAACTAGAATTCCCCCCCCCCCCTTTTTGTTTCCTTAAAATGCAGGTTTCAAAATGCTGCTAAGTAAAAAAAGTTGCGTTTTGAAGTGATATCTCAAATGCCTTTATTAGAAAAAAAAACTATGTTTTTAAACCGCTGCGTATTAAAAACGCTATACCAAACGGAATATGGAGTTTGTTCTCTCTCTCTCTCTCACACACACGCGCACATTCATATTTAATTAGTCGTTAGCTATCCATTAATTATGTGCGTTGGTATTGTACATCAACGTTAAGTTTTGATATACAAATTCGTACCGACAGAAAGAGTATCACATCACACTTATTTACAAATTCAATTACTGGGGGTGGCGTAGTAGGAAGGGACTAAAGATCTAGATCCTTTGTACCACTCAATGTGTCCCTTCATATACCACTAAGTAAATTAAATCTATGGCATATGGGCTCATATTCTAGTTTAGTTTGTTCCAAATCTACTAGTTCTTAACCAACTGAGCTACGCCCGTGAGGGCATATTCTAGTTTAGTTTAATGGTATAGGGAGGGGGATTTTGTTCGGTAGTTGGTGGTGGTTATGAAATATGGAGTTTCCAAGTGGGTTACTGTGTAGAGAGTTTTATCAACACTTTTAGGGGCTGTTTGGTAGCCATATAAGAAGCCGGATAGGACTAATAATAATTAATAAGGATGTTTGGTACGCGTTTAGACATTCGTGTTAATAAAAGGGGTGGTCCGGATAAGCAGCTTTTTCCCTCGTTATTTAACCTGGGGGTGAGGGTGATATTATTATAGACCGGATAAGCAAAACTCGACACTAATTTTTTTAATACCAAAAAATACCCTTATATATATACTCCAAAAACACGCTAGGGCAATCGATTCGTCTCTGTCTGGCGAAGGAAGGCGACGTCTCTCTCTCTCGCAAAGGAAGGCGACGTCTCTCGAAGGAAGGCGTTGATCAATCGGAGAAGGGCAATTAATTCGTCTCTCTCATTGGGTTAGTAATTTCCTCTCTCTCTCTCTCTTCTTCTTTTTCTCTTCTTCTTTTTCTTGATCGTATGCCTATTGAGGAGTTATCGTTTCTGCTATGCAAAAAAATTTGAGAGCCTTGATTTTTTGAGTCTTTTGTTTCTTGAAGAGGTGTAAGACCAATAACTATTTTGGGTAAAATTAGAGAATTGTTATATACGTGATTGTGTAAAAATAATTTGTCCCTAAGGATGGAGTAGAATTGCAATACAGGTTTTCTATAACTGCTTGGATTAGAGACTTGGTTGAGATGATATTCATGAGAACAGTAGTAAGGTTCAGAAATTTATATAATGAAGATGAGCAAGTATTTTTTTGAGACCCTCGCTGCAAACTTGTCGGTGAAAAAGAAAATATTAATGAACAATGTACTATATTATATTCTGAGTACTGCCGCAAGAGTTAGTGAGTTACCCATGGCTATGGAGATTTGAGTGTTGGATTGCTAGCTGGGTAATTGTTAAAGCTTTTTCTGAATGGAGGGGGCCAAGAAAATGCTCATTTTTACTCAAATGCATGGCATAGAGAGAGAGAGAGAGAGTCGGAGACAAAATAAGTAAAGTGAATTAGATCTAGTCCCCATTCACTCACTCATCTTGGTCCCCTTGAATCAATGCCCCCACCCCCACCCCACCCTCTTTTGTCTTTATCGAAATTTACATCGAAGAATACATATATGCATTCTTTTCAAAGACTGGAGAGAAATATTTATCGTAGTAGTGGTAGTTGAGTTTGATCCTAGATTTTTCATCTTTAGTTTGATTTTTTTGGTCAAATCTACTAAATATACAGACCAATGTGTCTTTACATATTTGTTCAAATAAATTAATTAAATTAAAATACACACAACCTGACACGATTAAACCATCGTAAGCTTACAAAAGTTTTTCTGTATCGAAAAGCCCTTTGGCATGTGTACCCTATTCATAATACCCAACTTGTGAACTTGCAATGAATTTGACTCGAACTCGTATAAGTTTGCTTGTGTGAATATCATATTTCTTTTTTCCATAATGCGACTGTGATGCTTGGTCCGCAATTGTTTGTAAAATGATAAAAGTAACCCATTTTGGTTGCAATTGATTTGTTTGGGAGAACTTTTTTGGGTGAAGTTCTAATTTTTGTTCTTGTTTTTATAGTAGTAGTATCTAATTGCTTAGATTCAGTCTTAGTTACTTGATATGATAATGTTTATTATTAGTTGAGTAGTAATGATTCATTCATTAGATTTTCAAAGTAGGAGAAAAGTTCTTAACTTTTTTTATTTTTAGACTAACTAAAAGTTTACTTATCTTAGTACTTAATATTTACTTTTTTGATACATGTTTAGTAGTTAATATTTACTAGTTTACGTGTTGTATAGAAATAGATTCACCAAATCACGATGAAGATCTTGAAATGGATTCACCAAATTATGAGGAAGAGATAGCAGTTTTTCTTGCAATGCATGTTGTTTTGGTTATGCTTTTTACAACATGATGACTATTGCTGTTGCCTATACAATTGAAAATGGATTTTTGATAAATGATGATAAGCGTTTATATACCATGTTTGATAAGATTCCGAGGCAAGTTGAGGAAATTGATAGGTTGGTTAGAGAATCTGAAACGTCAATTGTTGACCCTTTTTTTTTACTTTTCCTCAATTGTTGATGTTTAATTTTTCTACCCTAATGATTCATATTTATTTTTCAATAATAACCCTTTTTTTATACTTCTTAAAATCATTTTAATTGAAAAATACTCAATATATGTATAAGTTAGATGATGGTATCTTAAGGTTATTATTGGAAGAAAAAAAATACTGAGTCATATCTTATTGCTACCAAACGTCAGATTAGATTAAGCACAGGATTAAAGCATCTAATCCTGCTGCTACCAAATGTCAGGTGATTATAAGAAACATGATTATTAATCCTAGTGCATAATAGTGAGGGCACTAATAGTACCAGGATTAATATTAATGCTTATCCTTGTCCAGCTACCAAACGACCCCTTAGCCCCTTAACAATTAATTGCAAAATGACCAACTTAACATCCAAATTTTAACTTCTGTTAAGATAGATCTTCTATTTAGTGTACAAAACTAGACCATAAATTGCCAAAATTGAAATCGTGAACTCTATAATGCAAAAATCTGTCAACATCGGACCCTAAAATGCAATTAATCCTTATTTTTAATCATTCAAGATCTTGAAATTACCCAAAAATTCAACATTACAGGTAGGCTTCAACTCCTAATCTTCACTACAAGATCTGGATACGCAAATATTGGATAACCCTAGACTTTTTTTTTTTTTTTACTGAAAGCCCCTTGTTATCCTATAACAAACAAAGAATGAATCAATGAACTCCTTCAACAACAACAACAATATATATATATATTAAGAAAACATATCTATATAATTAAAAAACGGATAGATTTTTATATATAGATAGATGGCTTGAATTTTTGGGGACAGCGATTGATTTGATTTTAAACTAAGGGCACTTTGGACCTCCTTGCTGGGTCTTCCAGTTGTTGTAGCATGCGCATGTCTGTTTGTTGCCGTATGTGCCTGGAGGAACGCACAAGCACTTTGAGCAACACTTGAGGCAGAAGAACATACATGGCTTCTTGTGCGATGTCGCCGAGCATCGGTAAGTACATCTCGGCCTGCAGTCTGTACACAACACAAACATTTTCCGTTAAGAAGCCTATCTAGTCGTCGTCTTTGTTACGGGAATCTTCTAGTTTACTCTGTAAAAATGGCTTATTTCAATTAGAGAGAAATTATCGTCGAATAATTAACACTTCATTTTTCAACTGAAATTAATTAATTATACTATGTAAAAAGCTCTTGGTGCAAGCAATTGAGCTAATGAGTAGTACAAGGGGCCGGGCAACACACTTGCTATAGTGAGTACATCCTAGCTTGTCCACATAGATAGCATTCGGTAAAAATGAGCTAATGTTTTGAACCATAATATTTCAACCTCATATATAATTGAATTTCGGACTTGTATACTTTTATTTTATTTATTTATAAAGTTTCAACTTTTAAGCATGGAACGAACCGTAACGCTACTAGAATAAGTGCCAAGTGCAAATATAGTTACTCTATGTGACCAATTAAGAGCGTTTATTTCATTCACATTATACGAGCAGGTTTTGCGTGAAAAAGTGAAAGTTGGTTGATACATGCAATGAACTATTTATAAGAACTCAAAAGAAATTTGGCAATTTTGACCGTACCTTGAGGACGAAGCTTATTTTTCCCCTGAAAAAAGAGGTCGACCAACAAAAATGAAAAAGAAGATGTCAAAAAGAAGGCAATACCAAGATACTGTATAAAAAGCTAATATACATATATATATATATATATATACACACACACACATATATATATATATATATATATATATATATATAGAGAGAGAGAGAGAGAGAGAGAGAGAGAAACCAATTTTTGAATGCTAATTAAATTAACTTAATTTTGATTTACCTCAACCAGATTGGAGAATGTAATCAAGAAGAGCAATGAGAAAATCAAGAAGAGAGCAGTGTACGGACGTCCTGCCATTTTTCTCTCTCTTCTCTTTCTCTGTGTCTATAGACACAGATTGTTAGGAAACTGTGAGTGAGGGGGAAAAGGAATGAATTGTGTGAAGAGATAAAATAACAGGCTTCTATTTATAGGAATAGAGGATCAAAAATATACTCAATTCCTAAATAATTGTCATGTTTTCTTTTCTACTCTTTCCGTCCCGAATAAATATTTTTAATTGATAAAATAAAAAAATTAAGAAACATAATTAATGATATGGTGTAAAACGTGTTCTGACGATGATACCCATAAACATTAATTGAGTTCAACTATTTTAACTGATTGAGTTTCTTTGAGATGTGTTATATTAAATGAAATTTTAAGGGTATATTAGGAAGAATGGTAAAGAATAGGTAGATCAAAAGTTTTTAATAACATTAGTTTAGACATCCAAAAATATAAAGTATGAACATTTATCCGGGACGGAGTGAGTAATTCGTTTCAACAAAATTGTTTTGTTTGTAAACTTTTCTTTTAAGGAAAATATTTTTATTATTTTATCCTTAATTTTTTATTTCTACTTATGACCCTACATGAAGGAAAAATTATATATAATACAAATATTCATAATAGAATTAATCACATTTTTTTAGAGCCTGTTTGATCCTGCGTTTTGGTTAAAACGCAACTTATTCTTTAATTTAGCGTTTCAATGTAGCAATAGAAAAAACGCAGCTGCGTTTTAAAACGTTGAAATTTTTATTTTATTTTTTCTCAAAATACTGTTGAAAAAAAAACTGCATTTTTTGAAATAATATTACAAACGCGTTTATAAAAATAAAAAAAATAACAACAACATTTTAAATTAACACTTTTTTAAAAAAAACCGAATTAATATATATATATTTTTTATTTCTATGTCCAATCAAAAAAGTTTTTTAATAAACGGAAAGAGCATAAAAAGAAAGTAAAGATGCGGAGATTAAGGCGAGGATAAAGGACAAAGGCACTTTTACATTTCATGATTTGTATCGTAAAAAAGGTGAGCGATAACAGCGGCGTGTTTGTTGTATATATTTTCAATTTATTCCCTTTTTTGTCAACTTTTTCCCTTTTTTTATGGGTTTTTTTCTTTGGCCAAAATATTTGTTAGATTGCATTTGTTCACGAGTTCATTAAGTAACAATAATTGCTAGTGAATGTGGGATTATATACATTGAGTACATAAGTCAAACTATATACTCCTTTCGTCCCGGATAAATATTCCTACTTTCTTTTAAGATATCCCAATTAATGTTACTAAAAACTTTTGATCTATCTATTCTCTACCATTCTTCCTAATATATCCTTAAAGCTTCATTTAATATAACACATCCCAAAGAAATTCAATTATTTAAAATAGTTGAACTCGATTAATGTTCATGAGTATTATTGTCAGAACACATTTTACAGCACATCATTAATTATGTTTCTTAATTCCTATGTTTTATCCACTAGGAACATTTATCTGGGACGAAGGAAGTATTTGAGTTTCACCGCTAAGGATTTTGTAGGCTAACGCATTCAATGAGGAAGAGTGAAAACGAGTTAAGTCGAGTTGAGTCAAACACTTGAATGTTCAAATTTATTTGATAATCTCAGCTAACTTGAAATAGTTCTTAAGTTTGACTTGGTTTGTTCCCGAATCAATTTCAAACAAGATTTTAATCAAGTCGAACTCAAATTAGCTTGATATTTTCAGTAGAAATATTGAGTTAGCTTTATTATTCAAACGAGTTTTAAATATTATTTAAGATTGATTTGATTATATCACGAACGAATCTCAAACGAACTTTTTGTCAACCCAAACACGAGCCAAACTCAATTAGCTCTGTTCGTTATTCGGCCTTACATTCAAGTTTGATCCGGAAAAGCAAAATGCTAGTCCAATTGGATTCGATAATCCCGAAAGATGTCAGAATGAATTTGTTTAAGTTTTTTTTTTCTCATTTAAGATATTTTTGTTGATGAGTTTTATAACAAATTATAGAATTAATTACTATCCTCTGGATCTCCAAAATGGCTAATACTATCATATATTCATATGGGTCGAATATGGTTATAGATATTTTTGATGAGTTGATATGTTTCTTTCTCATTTAAGATATTTGATTTGTTACAATCTTAAGCTAAACAAATTCAATTTGATTCTTCTTGTTTCGGGATGGATGATTTTGATATTTTAAGTAAATTTGGAGGTATTCCTAAAAATCAATATCGTGTTGGTTGGTTAGATATTTCTTGTGATTGTTGAAAAACAAGAAACACAGTAGGTGAATGAGGAAATGATTTTACACTTTTCACATAAATAACTTTATATAACTCAATTTTTAACCATGAAATTTACGTATAATAACCGGAAAAAAAAATCATTTTTTATACATTGTGGGGCCGTTTCGTAACTAGGATAAATATCTGGATATGATTAATAACACAAAAGAAAGATATTTTGTAAGGTTTTGCGTTCGAAATTATTAATCTCTACTACCCGAATAAAGGGCTTAATTCCCTCGTTATTAATACCAGGGCGAGGGTGGTATTATTGATCCCCCGTAGATTTAAAAATTTGGTTGATATGAATCAGACATATTAGTAATAGTTTATTTACTTTTTAGATATTAAAAAAATGTATTCTTTTAAATTAGCATTGATTTTTGGTCAAGCAAATGACTCGAAATAAAAACTCAAGCAATTTATTATCGAAACTCAAATTTTTTGTTTACAAACTTTAGAATATATGTAAGATGTGATAAGAAAATAATGTGTAAGCTTTCTCCAATCGAATAAAAACTCAAGCAATTTGGCCAAAGTGAAATTTGACTTATTCAATTGAGCCCTTAGTGTTTATAGTAGTACATAAAAGTGCTCAAAGAAAATTTTAGTTTTAAATTTCAGAAAGAGTTAGCACATAACTACTTAACGTTCTCAATTTAAGGGGATCAAATTCCAATTGAAATTGACATTAGAGATTTTATTTAAACGTTTTCTATTTCAAGTCCTCAATCCCCAATTTGACCAAAGTTCAGGGATTTTCGATGCACCTTTACCCCAAAATTATTTTTTCTTTTCTTTTCTTTTTGTAATCTTGTTGATTACTCTCTCTCTCTCTCTCTCTCTCTCTCTCAAGATTTGCAT
Source organism: Platycodon grandiflorus (assembly GCA_016624345.1). Classification (NCBI taxonomy): domain Eukaryota; kingdom Viridiplantae; phylum Streptophyta; class Magnoliopsida; order Asterales; family Campanulaceae; genus Platycodon; species Platycodon grandiflorus. The sequence continues at coordinate 15,563,187 of CM028367.1, read as the reverse complement.
CAAAAGTATGAAAATATATTAAGTTGAAGATGATAGCAATTATAATGTGGTATTACTAACAATAAGAATGCATCAAATCAGTAATCTTATTCATTTGGAGAGCAAGATTGTTGATTAACAACCTTGTTCTCCACATCACCAAGATTGTAATTAGATTTTTTTTTATATTTTATAGATTAGAAATACCATGCCATTGCTATAACTATTACGGTCAATATTTACTTCGAAATACTTAGGGTGTATTCTCCATCCTATTTTTGTGACTTGATCTTGCTATTTTAGATTTTCTCTTTCTTTGGTCCCTCTAGTTTTTTTTAATCTCTTTTACTTTTTCTTTAGTCATTACGAAATAAAAATCTTAAAATTTTACGATCGATCGTAAACATCTGAATTTCTATAAAAATAGTTGACCTATAATTTTTATTTCCAATTCTCTTTGGCGGTTCCAACCCATGTGGCCCATTAATTAATTCAAATATGTTGTGCATAGTAGGCCCCACAGAGGTAGCATAGTGTTACTTCTTGTTTCAAAAAAGGGAAACTCTCCCTCGAGAGCCCCCACATCCCAGCCCCATGAGAATGTGAGAGGAAAAATCACGGTGACTCAGCGATTAAGTAGCTAGGAGGACCCGTGCCTAGTACCTACAGAGAAATTTCGTTGGTTTTTTTTCCGGCCCTATCATATAGAAATTTTGGTTTAAGTTACTAAAACAACCATAATTTTGACGGGATCTTGAAATGTTATACTAATAATAGGTTTAAGTTGAAAGACACCTATTAAATGCATAAAACCTTTCCATTGACTACAATATCACTAATTAAGTGGGGGATTGTTGGAAATAGTTAGTGAAAAACACTTATCCCACATGGGAGAGATAGAAAACTTTGTTGAAGTTTAAAAGGAGATATGTACCAAACCAACTTAAATTGGTTATATGGAGGAAATTTATATATATATACTATACATATATATAAATGGTCAAAAGATTGGCACTTGGGGGCATCTTGGGCATTGATTTAAAATTCAAATTTTAAACTTTTAGTCATGACCCTTGCCAAGAAACCGAAAAAAACTGTTTTCTCTAATGGTGCCTCTTCATTTAAAAATACAACTCTTCATTAAGAGTTAGTTATTTTTGAGTATAAAAGGGATCCTCCTGCATCATTTTGCAATATATAAAATACAAGTTTTCTCCCTTCTCCACAACACTTGTAGTCAAATACTTTCTCTTTGTTCTTGGGAGAATTGTAGGATTGTTGCCTACAATTCTGTTATTTGTTTTGAATATCCTGGAGGAATATTGCCATTAATCCCAGCAACAAAATAGTGGGGGCAATAATTTTCTTAAGAACAGTGAATACACGTTCAATACAAAGCCTTCATAAACAGAAATTTTGCTAACATGGAGAGATTTGTCCTTTTCTTGGGAACTGAGCAAATCTTTGCGGCCGCCATACTATTTGAAAAACCGTATGGATTTGGACCAATGAAAAAAAACAACATTCTCATGAAGGCGCAGAGGGGACTGTACGACATTAGATGATTTGTCAAGGATCCTGGACCTCGACTCCCTGCTCAGCAGTTGCGTAGAAGTTGCAATGCGACTCACACTGGAAGGCGGTCGTGGTGCTTTCCAAGTGCTCGGTGAAGATGGGTGGAGTATCTTGAGTCATCGGGTCTTCAAAGAGGTCGCCGGCTTCATGGATCGAGCTAGTCTTGGGTCTTCAATTAGTATAGTCCATTAGGGTCCTTGACATATCATTGATCGAGCTAGTCTTGGGTCTTCAATTGTAACAATTTTTCACAGTTTGAAACTGGCGATTTCAGTTCTCGATTCCAAACCAGCGGTTCATGCTTTTGAAAAATTGGAACCGAAACTGAACCGAGTAACCGGCGGTTCCGGTTCAAGAACGATTCCGATTCCTCACAGTTCCAGTTTATGCAATTTTTTGGGTGGTTCGATTCCAATTCAAACCTTTAGATATCCTCGTTCCATTGGGCATTGTTGGTACATTGACTTACGAGAATCAAGCAATCTCGAAGGCATAAAAAACTTTTTTTAATATTTTTTATCCAAAATCCTCAAAGAAAGTGACTCCAAAGTCAAAAGTAAAATGATAAATTGACGAAAATAAAAGTAAAATGACATTAATGAATTATGGTGATTATTTTGATATTTAAGTCTAATTAAAAGTCAACATACACATGCATTTATCCTTTCCTAGAATAATGTAATTAAGTACATAGAAAATACGATAAATGGCAACTTTACAATTGTGGAAACTCAAGCAAATACGTAATCTTCTGTCAAAATTTAATCATTAACCAAAAAAAATTCAAAACTGGATTTTTACATGAAACGGAAAGAATAAAAAAAAAACAACTATGGAAAACAAGCTGCAACTCTCTACGTTACCTAATCGCAAATTTAAAAGACCACAGATTATATACTATGGAAACAACATCAAGGTTAATACTTAACACCTTGACAGGGCTACAATCCACTGAGTCTGCAAAAATGCCATACTGCCAAGGATCTCATCGTTAGAATAGCCTAGGAATCTCTCCGTACTTTCTTGTTTAGCTTGTCTTGCTGACGGTACCTCTCACGCTGTTCTTCTCGCCGGCGTTTCTTTGTGAGCTGCTCTTCCTTGGCTTTCTCTACTTCATGCTTTTTCTTCCTCTCCTCTTCCTTGAGCTTTTTCTTCTTCATCTGCAAAATTAGGTGAAAAGCATGAACTTAGTCAATCGAAGAGTTTATCTGCATTTTCTGTTTACATTGTAATAGTCGATACAAAGATCTACCGAAAATGAAGTTTATTGAGATAGAAAGAAGCTAGACAACAGGTCCAAATTACAAAAGTTGTACAAAAGAAAAACAAAAAGATGAACATATCAATGGAGGATAATCCTTCCATTCTCTCCAAAATATGCGGGACCTATTCTCCGATACCTACCTTATCAAAATTGGTTCACGTTTATTAATTTGTAAGATGTCTGCATAATATTTGTTTTGTATAGGCCATTGTCATATAGCAAACTAGAGAGTTTTCTGCTTCAGGAATCACAAAAGTTAAATTAGTAAATGCAAATAGCCCTAAGCTTACTCCCATAATTACAATAACAACCAGCAATGACATATTATCCCCAAAGCTTATCGTAACTATGTACTCTTTACTTCCAATTCGCAATTATACCCCCCTTCTTTTTCTTTTTAATAGAGAGAAGGTTGCAGTTCATCTGCTAGTAGCTTTGCTTGTAACATCATTGCGTTGTTATTCTGTCTAAAGATTGAGCAACTTTGGGAATCATTCAGCCATATGATATGCTTTGTTATAATAGAAAGTGGAACTCCCTTTTCTGGGATGAATGGAGTACTCAGGGCAAGTCAAGAAAAGTTACCTCAAGTTTTGATGAAAGGTTTGTCGCTATCACATTGATTATTCAAGGATATGTATTTCCTACAATATTTTTACCATAAGTTTCTCTCACTCCCAACATCATATTTACGTCCCACAACTGGGGGATCTAGAAGGACTTACTGTTTCCGGCTAACTCCTAGAAGTGCAGAGAATAAGTTTTGTAGGACGAACCATCGCATAGTTACGATCACACCTTACGGACGCACCGAGGCTCATCTTTTAAGCATTCACGCTCATCCTAACTTTAATTTCAGGAAAAGTATGGACCCAAATAAAATTTAGGAAGCAGAGCACATATCTGGAGTAAATGCTAAAACTTTAAATTAAGTAGATAGCTATATATTCCTTGATACCAGGAATTTATAAAAGTTTGATGTCACATAAGCATCTCCAGCAATAGCAGACAGAGGGGACCCACTAGAATTTTAAAGAAGCCATTAGAAACCAAGAATGGCAGAAACCAAGTTTCAGGTGAAATAAAATGCAATTCTTGATTGTAGGGAACTTGTAAATAACTATGACAAACGTCAACTATTGGCATACACAAAGCAACCAATAATAGCACTAATCAATCACAAGGTCATAAAATGATCGAGGTTTGGGGTAACTGTAGCAGGAAATTAGGCTGCTAGCAATATTCATATTTCTATAAAATAGCAACTGTAACAGCTCTAATATATGTTACTTCAATTTGAAAAGGCATACCTTCTCACTTCTCATAAGCTGTAGGTGTTGAACAAGTGCATGCACTTTTCGCTCATGTGGTTCCATGATGACAGCCCTTCGGTTTTCAAGAAGTGGCCGCCTCCGACTTGGAATATCTTTAGGCTTCGAGGCAAATGGAAGAGCTGCCTGTAATGACTTGGGAATAACCAGCGGGTTGAACTTCCTCAGCTTCCTTTCAATTGGCTGTTGATTGAAAACAAGCGTGAAAAATGATCAAAAGTGGGCATTGAATAATAATAACTTTTGCCAAATAACTGGCCATAAAATGGAAATTACCTTGTATAAAGAATCATTGTTAACAGGAACTGGAACATTGTGTTCTCTCCTTAATTCAGCTACTGTCTTCATACCATGCCAGGTCTTGTTACGAGGTTGCAAGGCCGTAGTCAAGGGGTTGTAAAAGTGAGGTACTTCAACTTGGGTCCATGCACGCAGGAAAACTATATCACTCATCAAAATTCTGTCCTCAAAGGTGCACCTAGCAATCCCTTCTTTATGGAGTGCATCCATCCTTTTGGATAGGTTACCAAGCACTACTTTTGCAGCCTGCCAGATTAATGATTTTTGAATTATAAAAATAAGTTCTCATATAAGACCAATTATTACTTATCAAAAAAAAAAAAAAAAGACCAATCATGTTTTGAATGATAAACAATCAATTATGAGAAAACAACCATGGCTATTTCAAAGTCTTTAAGTTAACATACCTTCTTCACCTGTCCACGGATTCCACTAACGGTACGGACACCTGCACCTTCAAACTTCGTAATTTCAAGATCTGAAGTGAACATGTCCTTAATAAGTGCCGTTTTCTTAAAGATCTTGCAGGGGTGGCCAACTAGCTTTATCTTCTTCACTATACGTGCTGCATGGTTGAACTCCAGCACAACAGCAGTTGCCGTGATTCGAAATGCTGCCTGAATAATCATGTAAACTGCTCAGCGCACGTAAGCAAACTACCACACACACCCCAAATGGATAACTAAACATGAAAACGAGAAACAGTGAAAAGAAGAAAATAAAATAATGGGAACTTAAAATAAGTTTCTGAAAATATATATATATATATATATATATATATATATAAAGTGCAAAGAAATTCACTCAACTATAGGGGTTTTTCAGGTTTGATCACCCAAATATAGTGTCTCAAATTGACCACGCAACTATTATTTTGTTTCATCCATGGTCACTTTGTCGTTAAATGATGAATGAGTTTTATACTCATTTATTGGGTATTTTCTGGGCTTAAATTAGGCTATTTCTCGGCTTTGTGTATATTAATATGGGTTGTTAGTGTTTAATGGAAGTTTCAGGGAGTTCATTGTCAAGTGGGCTAAATCAGAAGAATTATGGAGCTATTGTGAAACATCGGGGGCCTGGATGCAAGATCAAGGAAGCTGAATGGGAAAGGAAGAAAAGTTCACCAAAGTGTTCGCCCTGAAGCCATCGCTTTCCGAGCAGGGATTTTAATCGAATCAAAGCGATCGCCCTGGTTAAGGCAAAGCAATCCCTTTGTCCCATTTTTAGCTCTGGGCAGTTTTGTAATTCTAATTTAGGGTTATTTTTCCCTGTTGCTTAGTGTATAAGTAGTCATACGTTTTGGGGTTGAAAGAGGACGAATTTTGGAGAGTTTTTACCCTAGAGAGAATTGATTTTCAAATTGGATTCCTTGAACAAGTGTAGGCATGATTTCATCATTGAATTGCGTTGTTTTGCAATCAGTGATGAGCTAAACTCATCTTTCTAGGGATTGGAGGTAGATTGTATCAAATTCTTATGCTCTAATTTATTTATTATTCATTCAACATCTTGTGTTTCAAAGGAGTATTAGAATAGAATCTCTTCGGGTGTTTATGCGAGGCCGTATATTCTACCGTTTTGATTATTTGAATATAGTGAATTATACGACCAGAATACATAAGCTATATGTGTGCCGTCTCCATTGTTACTTGAATTCTATTGATTCATGACCATGCTAAGATAAGATTTAGGTGTCATAATCTTTATGTGCTTAAAGGATTCTCGAATTGTTATATGGACGCACCAAGAAAGATTAACAATTGAGGGTACTAAGATTGCAAACCGTGACCATGCTAAGATAAGATTTAGGTGTCATAATCTTTATGTGCTTAAAGGATTCTCGAATTGTTATATGGACGCACCAAGAAAGATTAACAATTGAGGGTACTAAGATTACAAACCGTGACCAAAGCGTCCCAATCTTTATTTTTGTGATTGCCTTTGATGTTGTTTGATACTTTATTTGCATGAGCATAAGAAGGCGATACAATTGAAATCCAATTCCTAGAGTCTCTCCACATTTGGTAAACTCTCTATTTAATTGTTTTGGTAATTTAGTTGGTTAATTAGTTGACAAATTAGTTTAATTACTGTCCGTAGTTTAAAGAAACAAACACAACCCTTTGTCGTTTATTTTGTTGTTTAAGTTGCTAGTTAACGAAATCAATCATTCCCTTGTCACTGTGGTTCAATCCTTGTCTCTGCACACCTATACTCTGGTGTACTCGTGCACTTGCGAGGTAAAATTTAGTTCATCAAGTTTTTGGCGCCGTTGCCGGGGACAAGTTAGATTGATTGAGTTAGTTTAACTGGTAACGTCTTGGTGTCTAAACTTTTATGTTTGGTCGCCGTTCACTAAATCCCACGCTGGCAGAATTAAACAATAATATTAATCAGGTAGGTAGGAATATAAACATAGAAGTATGAGTGAATCAGGGAGATCATCTGCAAAATCCTGATCCTGATGTGTTGCAAGTAGAGCCACAAATCAATAACATAGCTGCTGCACAACGGTATATAAAGGATTATGCCCGCCCTAGAATCGATCAATCACCCTCTCCTTTGGCCTTGCCTGCTGCCGCTAGAAATTATGAGGTCAAGGGCCATTACCTGAATCTCCTGCCTTCCTTTCACGTAATGGCTACAGAGGACCCTTTGAGCTTCCTCCGTGAGTTTCATGCTACTGTAGATAACCTCCCTCTAGGAGTGTTAACGGAAGAACTACTCAGGATGCGCTTTATTCCTTTTGCTTTATAGGATGCAACAAAAGTTTGGTGGAATACCCTGCTTCCAGGCAGTTTGCAAATATGGCAGCAAGTGGCTGACACGTTCATTCAAAAATTCTACGCACATCCCACCCTGGCTGAAATGAGAAAGAAAATTATAAATTTTTTGCAAGAGCCAGGAGAGTCTTTTCACGAATCATGGGATAGATATAAACAGCTTTAATTTCAATGTCCACACCATGATTTCCCACCTTTTATTCTATACCAACAATTCTATGATAATATTTGCCCAAGCCACCAAGTCATGGTGGACAATGCTGCAGGTGGGTCGATTCTCGAGAAAACACCTGATGAGGTGAGAGACCTTTATGAAATGCTTGGGGTAAATTCCCAACAAAAGAGTGTGAGGGGTAAAACAAGAGGAGTGTATGAGGTCAATAACAATAGTGTTATGGATAAGAATGTGCAATATTTGATGAAAAAGGTTGAGGAGCTCTCGGCTGCTAAGCCTAATATGCAAATGCCTAATATTTATGATGCATGCTCTATTTGTGGTGTTTATTCTCATGCTACCAACTCTTGTTCATCTAGTGCACAGTTTCCTGAATATGTTGAATAGGTAAACTCCATGAATTCGTATCCTCCAAGGCCACGCAATGATCCGTATTCAAATACCTACAATTCAGGGTGGAGGAGTCACCCGAATTTTTCATGGAGCAATCAGAAGCCTCTTTATTAGCAACCTCCACCTCAAGTTCAACAGCAAGCTCCAGAGTGCAAAACTCAACCTCCTTGGAAGAGATGTTCAAGTCATTCATGATAGCTAATGCAAGAGAGGAGTCGAAGTAGAAATTTAATAACTTGGATGCTACTATTCATGGGTTGACTACTCGAGTGGGGCAAATATGTGCAGCTGTGAGTAGGTTGGAAGGGCACAAGCAAGGTACCTTCCCAAGTCAAAATGAACAAGCAAGGGCACAAGAGGAGTCGAAGGGCTTTTGATGATGAAGAGAAATGTGTTGACAGATTGAAGGAGATCATTCTTCAGACTCTTTTTTTTTTTTTGGTGTTTTGATCAAACTGACTCCACAGCTCATTCTTTTGTCGATTTTGTGGATAGATTTTCGGTGACCTAGTTTCCTTTTGTGTTTTCTTTTCGTGTACAAAGGATGCGTCTCCTGTTTAGGCGTGTGTTTATATAATTTTACTTATTACTTATCAAAAAAAAAAAACTATGGCCGGAAGCGGGTGTAAGGGGAAGGAGGGGTGCCGATGGAATGGAGAGGATAAAAATCTAGAGGTTTTGTTCTTTTTCTTTTCTTTTCTTTTTCTTTTTTGGGCAAACCCAAGTCTTGCTTAAATTGATGTAGCTGTCGTTTTTTTCTAATTATTTTTAAAGTTCCTTTTTCATCTATTTTTACCTTTTTTGTTGTTCTATTTTCATTTAAGAAAGAAGTTAGAAATTCTTTTTAACACTTGAACCGCTTATATTTAGTATAGCATGACATCTCAGCACTGACTAAGCAAAAGTATGATCTCATCAAGCTACCTCAGCCATTTCTGTTGACTATTTGTTGTCCGTTAGGGGCAACGGCATAGATGAGACTAAATTTAATATTATGATGACTCGATCAAAGGGAAAAAAAAAAGTAAGGGTAAATTACACATAACCCCGCTCAACTATGGGTCGAGTTTGATTTGCCCCCTCAACTACCAATTGAAGCCGTGTGCCCCCCCTCAACTATAACATTTTCTTAAATTGCACCTTCTATTTAAACACCGGTGTTTGAATTCATGAAATTTGTCCACCAAAAACTCACGTCACCATCTCTATATATGATATTTACCATAATCTTCAAAATAAAGATAAGAAATTATTTTAATGATCATCTTTATGTACAAAGAAGGTCTTAGAACAACAAGGGTAATATAGTCAATTAAAACACCAAAAGGGCACTATAGTTAAAAAGAATACCTAAAGATGGTCACATGAGTCTTATGTGGGCATTTTACGTCAATTCAAGTGTCTAAACAGAAGCTACGATTAAAGAAAATACTTTAGTTGAGGGGGGCATATTGCTTCAATTGGTAGTTGAGGGAGGCAATTCAAACCCAACCCATAGTTGAGGGGGGTTATTTGTAATTTACCAAAAAAATTAAATGTCAGTGACCAGCTTGAAAAAACAGTGGTAACTTGAAAAATCAGTGGTAGTATAGGGACAAACTAACCTATTCTCCCTTAATAGTAACTTCATATGCTTGATGGTCACATGCTTGAATGCGATAGTGTAAGATATAATGACAAAAATACCCATGTTCATACCTTCTTAGCAAGATATATGAAAATTAAAAATGTCTTGAGAATGGCAATTGACTGCATATCCTGATTTTTCTCTGCCTCAACTTTTCGAGTAAATTGTGTTTTTGAGATCAAAAACATGATTGAGAAGGGAATTGACCAATTTCCTCATAAGGAGGCAAAATGAAGAAAGAACTAACCTGGTTGTTAGATAAGTTCTGGACAGCAACAACCCCTGTATTTGGAGGTGCTAGAGGGCCCCAAAACATGGCAAGACAGTGCATGTGCTCGGGAGTATACTTGAGCATACGATGCCGCCCATTGAGGTCCTCGATGGCATAAACAGGAGTAGTTTGGTACCGTCTCCATCCAATGGAAACAATTATGGGGTCTCTAGTCTTCAGTACCTTTCTGTGCCACCTATGACGCTTTAGCCGCGCCTGAAGAAATAGAACATTGTCATAACGGAAGGAAATCGAGTTAGGGTATCAGTAGAAAAAAAATACTACTAATAAGTAGAAGCACAAAAAGTAGAAAATCAGAAGCATGAGATTCCAAAACTTCAAATTAATATGAATGAAATATTATGACTTCAACTTAGTGTGCACTAATGCGAACTACTCATAAAACTAATAAAATGCTCCTGTTTGATGTAATAGGACTGATTTCAAGATATTGTTTGAATTTACGGAAAAATAATCGTCACTCATCTATAACATGTTGATGGTCATTGCTACAATAAGCGAATAAGAAATTTGTCAGCAAAATTCAACATCAGGGAAAGTTTGCATCCTCATTCGAGAAAAATCAACAGTCCCTGTGCTTCAATGAGAACGATTTCAATTGATATTACTTTTAACAGCTAAACTTGAGAACCTGTTAGTTGCATACTCCAATAGTGCAATGCGCGTTTCTGAAGTCTAATGAGAAAAAAGGTCATTAGTCATTTACAAATTATTTGATTAATCCAACTTCATCCATGAAGCTATAAGAGTTGGACAACAGTTATTTGGCATTTTCTCGACAAAAAGTTTGAACAGGATATATGTAAGTGTATCTATTTGTTGACCTACGTAACCCAAACACCACTAAATATAGTAAACAGTAAGATCAAAAGATCTGATTGCCAGCAATACTGTCTTTCTTATACAAAATAAATATGTTGTTAGAGAAGAATGCACAATCAACGCGACGAGGCAAGACGTCCACCAAATAAACAACCCTAAAAATAATTAAACTTAAAGAACAAAAACAAAAAGAAGTGGAAAAGATTGCAAATATCAATGAATTGCCAATCTCGAGTCCCTACTTAAATCAGTAATTGCATCCATCTAGAAGTAAATCAGAGGCCCACGGAAAGGAAAGGGAGGAGAAAAAAAACTCCCAGAAAAGGAAAGGGAGGGCCCTATCTCTAAAAATCCGAAGAGTTCCTTCTGTCCACAAGCACCAAAGATTCCCAAAGAGACCCACTGCCAAAGCACTTGCCATCTTTGCCTCCCCAAAATCTTCCATAAGAGGTAAGAAGAAGCATTTCAACAGATGGAAGACATACCCACTGCGCTCCCAAAGAATCTAACAGCGAGCACCATAGCCTTCAAGGCACAGGACAATGAACAAAATATTTTCTCTTTGGACTCACTCAGCTTGCAGGACATAACACGTGTCAGGTGGACAGTCCCTCATGCATCACGCCTCTGTCTGAAGTCATTACTAGTCAACCTAATAAGTACAAGAAACCTTGCAAAAGCCTTCAGTTCGAAGGAAGACCTTGGCTTCCAAATGAAGGAAGCCAAAGGAAGGACGGGAAGCGAGAAAAGGATATGAAGTCTTCATTAAAGTCCTAGCCCTGAAGTTACCACTAGCATCCCATATAGTCAAATTCTCCAACCAGGAGATCCAGAGAAGTTGTAGCAAAGAATACATTAAGCAAGCCTGCGAAATTCTCTGATTCTCTATTACTGAGTTTCGTATAAAAGAGTATGCCCCAACACATCCTCTTTTTTTTTTTTTGATAAGTAAGCAATATATAAATAGAGCACCAAAAAAGGTGACGCGTCCAGAGTACACTAGGGGTATACCGTACACAAGCTTTAAGTAATCACAAAACAAACCACAAAATCTACAAAAGAGTAATCAGATGGAACCTTGGAGGATAGCCCTTTACAAGGAAAACATAAAGAAACTAAAGCTGGGTACATCATGAGGAGAGGATGGCCTGAATAATCCGGGGAAAGAAAATGCCAAGGAAACCACCCCTGCCATACCCAACAATCTCCCCATAAGCGCATACAAGACCCATTCCCAACAACAAAGCGGACATGAGGTTACAAAAGATGGAAGATGGATGAATTTAGGGCTTGCTTAGGTAAAATATGATACCATTTTAGTATCCCAGCCATTCCGTTGAATACCAAATTCACTCGTGACAACTCTTTGGTAGAGAGAGGCTCTAAAGGAAAGTGCCGAAGCCATTAAACTAACAAAGAAATATTCTTGCAGATCAGATTCCCGATACCAAGACCACCCTCATCCTTGGGCCTATACACCACATATACGTCCCAGGCAACCAAGTGACCTTTCCTTTTCCTTGCCTGCCAAAAACTTTCGAAGAGGATGGACTAGATGTCCATCTAAAAGTAAATGAAATACAAACCACCAAACCTAGAAAGCAACAGATAATTAAACGGAAAGAAATAAATGGTGCTTTATCCATTTACAATGATTGTATTTCACCCATGATAATAGTCAGAAGGTCGTGACAACCTTTGATCAGACAATACACCTACATCAAGATCCATTTAAATCTTATCTGTAGATTAAGCCAAGCACCCTAGTCGTTACCTAGAATCTTTTGACAGCTGAAATAACTAGAACTATTCTATTTCACTGTATTAAGTTTCCCATTTCCCACGATCCTAAGTAATGATCAGACAGTGTGCTCTAAAGAGATGCAGACAAACGGGTTCTCAGGGCGAGGCAAGAGGAAAAAAAAAAAGAAGCATGTCCCAATAGACAACAAGAAGGAAAGAAGAAGTCATGTCACACTTGCATGACGAAGGAAACATGGAATATTAAGTACTGACAGAAAGAAAATCACAGAACAGTCTGAGTTTCAACTAACCTGCATGTATCCAACATTTTCCTCCCCAAGGCCAATTCCTCCAACAAGAATAGGATGGCAGGGGTCAAAATGTTCAACCATCTCACATGGAACATCATGTATCTCCAATCTAAGGTACGTTCCTGTTCTGTAACCCTCTATCTCCAACCGTGTTGCCTCATCCAGATCATTAAGTTCAGCTAAATTAATTTGCCTCTGAAGTTCAATCTCCTCCTTCAACTGCAGAGACCCACCAAGAATTACTTCAGTTCTCATCAAACTGCAAACAGCAAGTACAATGTCAATAGAAAGCTTACCTTGTCAAAGTAACCACTTTCATTAGCTTGTCTACTATCCTTGGCTCCATGTCTTCTATCCTTGTCCTCATCAGGTGATTCAGACCCATCATATGTATATTGGAGTTAAAGATCACATAACCAATTTGAAATGCTAAAAAATATATGAGAATAAATAGAAGAAAAAATCAGTAAGTAATAACAACATCCCAAGGATATTGAGCATCAAACTTCGCACGAAGGGCAAGCTTTTTAAGCCTCCTCTCTGCCATTACTGCATCATCCTTGTTCACAGCACCGTCATCACCATCCATCTGATGGCTTTCATACTTCTCACCTGTTTCCAAATCTTCAAATTCACCAAATGCATCGTCATCATCACTCTGACCTTCAGAGGCTTCACCTCGGCGCGCAGCCTTTGACCAGTCTCCAGTGACAAAACGATCACGAATGCTTTCAGTTGTTTCTTCATTTTTCCAGTCTCTTTGACCAGCATAGTTTATGAATTTGGAACTATCCTCAGTGCTTACTATATCACCATCTAGCGTATCCCTTGATTTCTGAGAAAAATTGAATGATGAAGAAATTAGTATAACAAATTCAAGCAATCAGAATACACATACCAGTATCTAGTTGTCTAGCATAGGCACCTTCAATTACATTATATAATAGCATCTAAAGGACAAACCTTGCTTCCTTCACCTTTTGGCTTAAAAAATTCATCATCATCACTTTCATCTTCATCACTGCCTTCATCAATAGAAGCCGTTGGCTTTCCAAGAGAATTCCCATAAACAAGTTGCATAAGATTATGGTTTTGTCTCAATGCGGTCCTATCAACCAAGGACTCCTTCCATTTTGAAGCATTCCCCATCTCATCTGTTGTGAGCAAAGCATAACGAGAACAAAAGAATTTCAAAAATCACTGCAATCAGACATTTTCTTTCCAAATAAAGTTTTGCATGATCGATTATTTTATCGTTTACTTTTGACTCATGGGGGAACAAGTGTGATTAATCTATTGATGCCAAGCATTGATCTGCCTGCAACTCATTGAACCCAACCCCCGCCCGTATCACATAAAACTATTCCTTTGTGATGCTCAAATATGAGTGCAACTGGAAATACCAAAGAAAGGAAATATCCAAAACCATGTACCTTCTAGATCATGATCCTCTTCATCGTCCTCAGAGAACTCTGAACCAGAAAATGATTTGAGGTCCACATCATCGTCTTCTGAGTCCCCCTCTTCATCCGGATCCTGTAACTTGCAACAAACTATATTGAGAATATAATTTCTTACTGGATACCATACTCAAATCTTTGTTATTAAGAATTGTGGATACTTTCTCTAAGTCGGTACAAGAGAAAGAGGGCACCGTAATTGAAATCTACATATTTGGCCAATTGCCACAATTTGAATTGGCTAGTGTATTAATCGTAAATAACTAGCATTTCAACAATGACTAGATGGAGAAAAGTCCAGCCTTGACATAGTATTCCAGTCTGGAACTTTAAATGGCGTTAAGTAACCAGTTTACAATATTATTGATAGCATCTATTTTACTTGAATATTTCATTTTTGCCAAAGTACCCATATCCAATCCTTATGACATGGGTACAGGTGCGGCAGTTTACACTGCATTTAGTGTAGAATCTCAAAATTTTGGCAGGGATACCCAGAACAACACCCATATATCCTTGTATGCTAACATAGGATAATACCTAGTCGATATGTTAATTTGGTTACTTGTCCTTAAACAGTTCTCGCATCCATTATTGCCATTCTCCCATTTGCAAGTTTGCATATATTCTTCTTCCCAATCTTTTGTATCTAATTTAGTAAAAAATCCCGCACAAACCTAAAACCTAGCCTGCCATAGTTCTTTCTTCACTCGTTTGGCACAATAGTTCAGTTCAAAGTTCTGTAACTTTACCAACTTTGTATACATTCTTTTCCGGGTTTTTTTATATCTAAATTAGCATGCAATTCCTCAAGAGCCTTAGAATTGGCTTTCCCTCATTGCTTTATTACCTGCTTTTTTCTTGGCAAATTTCATAGTTCAAAATCTTTTGAATTTCTATATTTACATAAACTTCAGAGAACCCTTTTTTTTTTTTGCTCAAAAGTCAAAACAAGACTTTTGAGACTCCATCCAATCACCACTTTTCCCTATCTACATTTCCCAACTCTTCTACGTTTTAAATTCCTAGAACCTCTTTTGATATTCTCTTATATTTTTAGACATAGCTCCTGGTTCCATGTTGCTTCTTATAATATCTTTTTTTCTCTAAGCAATTACAGTCTCTACCCTCCTACATTATAACGCTTTGTTCTAGGATTTTTACTCTCTTTTTTATGCCCTTTTTGTTTGGATAAGAAAAGAAGGTTATAGTATAGAGAATAAACAGATACAAAAGACAAGGGGGAAGTCGACCAAAAGAAAGGCAATATAAAGAAAATACAAGAAATCAGATCTCTCCAATCCGGCTACATCACTTAAATGAGGAATCCTCTAAAGCAACCCCTAGATGAGGCCCATAACAAGGGCACACCACTCTATCCCAAAACACGTGTGTGGACGTCGACTGATCCCTAAAAATTCTAGAATTTCTCTCTATCCAAGTGCACCACAGGTCCACAGGATAGCAAATACTTCGCACTCCCACAGCATACTAGCATCCTTGTCCCTGCCAAAGCCTATAAAACGCAACTGCAGAAAGGAAGAAATAGAATCTGCGGCAAACGCAAGCATCCTAAACAGTTTGTTCGAAGATACCGAACACTGTTACAGTGAAGATAAAGATGATTTTGAGACCCTAAGGAATGCTTACACATTACACACCAATCTGGACAAATCCTCTTATAAGGTCTACGAGGTTGTCTAACGTCATTAGTATTGAACTTGTCAATAACCAGAGACCAAATAAAAGACCTCACCTTGAACAGAACTCGAGCTTACAAAATAAATGAATAAAGGGGTAAAAGGCAACGGGTTAGGAGAACTAATCAAGTGAGACATCATAAGATACAGACCCCAGCCTTCCAACAACCAAGAAAAAAGACGGAGGAGAAGTCAGTCGAAAGAAAGGCAATATAAAAGGAAAGAGAAAACCATTGGCCAATTGCATGTTTGTGTTCATGCTGTTTTTTAAGATTATAATTAGCAACATTATCCTCTGTTATAAGGTTACACTCCCACCTACAATTACCTTACAACTTTACAAGTTATTCATGTATGTCCCTAGTCAGGGAAAATTTATTTCAATGTTTAGTCCATTTTTATAAGCTATTCAATGTTCTTCTGATCATTTAAACCATGTACTTGCTGTTACTAAATTGTAAGTTACTGCAAAATCTAAGATAGACTTTGTTCGTATCTCTGTATCCATATAATCCATGCACCGTTTCATATGGCCCACAATCTTTCCCCACCATCAAATCTTTGTGGCATGTACCCATTGAACTCATACATCGATATCTTCCCAATTGAACTGTGGCTGCTGCTTTTGATCCTATTTGAGGTGCATAAGTGATAATTACATTACTTATATGTTTCCCTATAACCAATTTAAACTTACACGTCTATCTCCTTTTCTAGTTTCTTTCCAATGTCTTTTTCAAGTTAGTCTTATACCATGTGAATGCCATATCTATGTGATCGATTTCTACTATAGTGAAACCTAAAACCTATATTTTCTGTTTCTCTAGCTCTCTCCTACCAGTTTGTTTCTGGTCAACATGCTATACTTTTTTTTTTCTAATCATTGTGTCTACCGATTCTGTTCTTTTTTCCTATTCTCCAGGTTGATAATCTACTTGTAGTTCCTATTCCATTCTTTTAGTCAAAATTCTATGTCCCAAGACGCTAATATAAGCCTTGTAACCTAGATTACCTACTTAAACCACCCACAATCATTTTTCACCACAATAAGTTGACAATCTTCAACTAGAAGGGGGAGAGAGACATGTGGATCAGTACAATTATTGGTTGGCATATTCAGGATTCCAAGAGAGATTGGGTCTTCAAATTAGGATGGATCTAATAACCTATTTCCTGAAGCAAGCTCTTAAACCGACAGCCAGGCACCTACACCCCGAGTCAGGTGCAATGAACAACCTCGGAGGTCTGATGCCCCCTCGCCTTCCTACAACCCTCAGAGGCAGGTGCAAATCACGTAGGCACAAAATCCTAACCTTAGTGTATACAATTAGGATTCAATTCCTAACGATCTGACATAGTTGTATCCATTGGGCTGCATAAGGCAGTCATATCTCCTTTATGCAGACCTGTTACTGGCTTTTTTGCAGACCTGTTACTGGCTTTTTTAAGGACCCCCATCGAGTAGCAGGCTTCCGACAATAAGAAGGGAAACTTGAAAAGAAACTCATCAGCAATAATGCTCAGCCCATTAACAATCCCATATTTAATTGCAAAAGCATTACCTCTTGCTCATCAAGCTGATTACCAAAGAGTGCCTTTCTCCTCATCCTTCCATCATGAAGCTCGATTTGTTCCTTTAAGTTATTTTCTGACAGGTTCTGCCGCCCCATAACATTTTTTTCGTCAGAACTGTTGTCAATTGCTATCGTTTTAACTTCATCCGAGAAGTCCAAATCATTCAGATCCTCAGCATCACTTTCTTCATCAGAACCATCAGTCAATAGTTTCTCCACGGACTGATGTTGCTCCATAGGCTCTATAGTGTTACCCTGCCTAACATATTCTTTAACATCGTTTGCATCACTTGGAACTTCTGATGAAACATTGGCCTTTTTGCTGAAAAGGTTAATGAAGCTTTTCTCTAATTTCTCATCAATAGAATATTTTGTATTCTGAAGTGATTTCACCAGGACCTCACCTACATCGCAGTCCTTCCCTGTAAACAAAGATAAATCCATTCAATACCATAGCAGAATTTATAGTTGAGTAATGGTAGGGATCCACTTTAATCCCAATTTTTCATCCCAATTTGTATGGCAATGCATAGGATTGGTTAGACATAACATCAATTAACTATTGGGCCAAATACTAACCAATCAAATGCCTTGCCACATTGAATAGAAACTTCTGTATCATATTTGTCAAAATTTAGACATACACGTAAAATTATTTATAATCAATCAAAGAATAAGAAACCTCTTCGAGCCTCTTCCTTGCTTTCATCATCAACATTAGAGAACTGCACAAAGTGGTCATTTATGTTTATGTATACAGCATCCTTATCATATAAGAGATCCCCCAATCCAGACATTGGTGCATAAAATAGCTTCTCCTTGTCACGCAGCCCCTTCTTTTTGGCGGCTGATGGTAAGGGGCAAGGATCAGCTAAGCCTGTAACCCCAGTTAAACTATAATCGCCCACTCCAGCAATATGAACCTGATAACAAACTTCAATTAGTTCAGGTGAAAGATGGGAATGGAGCAAGATAACAGCATACAGCTTGAAAGACACTAATGGTAAGTACTCATGAAGAGGGAAACTAATAAAAAGTAGAACGCCAACACATCTAGGAGAAGGCATAAGAAACATAGCAGGTATACATAAATTAAAAATAATAATAACATTCTTATGAGAAAACAATCATAGGAATGACATGAAATCAATAACTATAATCAGTAACTGTCCATTGTATTAGAGACAAGATGGAACTGCGTGTACATATAATACATGGATGCATAACCTTAAGCACCCAACCCAAAAACCATATGGACACAAGTGCAAATCCCCAAGCAAGTAATTCGTTATCATCTGCGCACATACTTGCCCGGCGCAAATGATTTGAGACAAAATCTCTCGGTCTAACTCACCTGTCGAACATTCCACAAGTGAGACTAGACACACAAAAGTAAGTCAGATATGTGAGCTGAACATGTTAAGAGACTTGATCAACTGGGCCATACGAGGCCCATATTGATACCATATTAGAAAAACAAGTGAACTCAAGAAAAATCACTCACCAATAGTTAAATAAGAACAGGAATGATGATAAAGGGTTAGAAATACATGCCTTAGTTCCTCTCTTCAAGTTACAGCCACGCAAATAACCATATACTGTGACATTTCTATCACACTTCTTATTAATATGCACCCTCTCTGGAGGCGTGACATCTTCAATACGATCTACCAGAATGTAAGGATGAGAAGCTCGCCAAGAAAGAGGATGAAACTTCATAACCGAAATGAACCTTGCAAGATTGTGAACCTCTCTTTTGGCATACCTGTTTGAATATTCAACAAATATAGACATCTCTGTAAATATTCATTGTTCTCATCCAAAGTTATCAATGGATATATAAAAAAACAGATAAAAGCGGCAAGCTACTTACTTTCCATGAATCAGACCAGATAAATAAAATAATTTAGCCCCATCATATATTTCAGTCCAAAATCGATGCTTGAGTCGCTGCTTTGTCTTTTTAAGTTTCTTTACATCCTTGAACTTATCAAGATGCGTAAGGACGCCCATAACCTTGGGGAATCCATGAACTTGCAAAATATTAAGGAACTCAAAAGTTTCCTGCAAGGGAAGGTCATATTACATTCATAACTACAGACATCTAAATTTAAACCATCATGTAATTATTATTTATGGACAAGAAGTTCACCTTACCAAAAAAGTGAGAAGGAAAGAAAAAGCAAACAACCCAAAGAAAAAGCAATGAAATCCTCCGATAAAACTATGACAAAACAGGTAGGTATCCAGTCTTGCACTAAATCTGTTATAGCAATGCCACGGAATATCCCAAAGGGGTGCTAGATAAATAAACCCTCCCGAAGCTGACTTAAGGGAAGATTTTGCTATTGAAAATTCTATCTTTCCGTTCCTTCCAAACAAAAATGAGAAAAAGATCCACATTTCCAAAGCAACTCCTGTTATTCACTTCTCCCAAAGCCCAATGATTTCTGAAGAAGCGAGCCTTCTACTAGAGAAGGACAAACGCACCTCCCAATGAAAACAGAAAATAAAGTATTCCACGTACCCTTTCAATCAAGGAAAATAAGAAATGTGATTCGCTCTCCTCCACACACATAAACATCTGGACCCAATGCTTTATGTAGCTTCCAGTGTTGCAAGTTAGTATTAAGTTTCCCTTGGTCAAAGTCCTGATAAAAGCAATAACTTCGGAAAGGACCTTACATTTCCAAATGAAATTATGTATGGGATGTGCAAAGATTTACGAGAATGACATAACCAAGCATGCAATCTAATAGAATAATAATCAATTGTTCAATGGCTCCAAGCATAACGACCATTCAAGACCCCAAAGAGTAAGAGTTTAAGGAAGTAGTAAGGGAAGGTAATTCCTAGAATTCACGGTCATTGAGATATCTAGAAAAATGAAAACTCCAAGATAAAGGATCCCCTTCAAAGTGGACAAAATTAAAAATAGGGCCTCCGTGCATAGTATAACCTAAGGAGTCAGGGAAAACAGAAGCATGCAGTTTGCCTCCATTTAAAGAATATTCTCAAAACTTAATGACAACCATGCAATCAATGTATTCTACACATCAGTCTCCCATCGCATTTCAGCAATGGTAAGACTTTGCCAGTTGAACATCACCTCCATCTGGCTAAACAAGGAGATCGACTTAATGAAGTGGAACACTAAAAACAAGGAAAAGGGGCAAGGTTGGGATTACAAAAGATATTACGGATGCCAAAGAAATCTTGCGTCTCACTAAAAATTAGAGGAACCGCCTTTACAAAAGTGGACTGGAAAAGGTACTAAAACATAGATTGGACTTATGAAACGCCAAACTTCCACAAGAAGCAAGATGGACACTAAAAGTCCACCCGCAAGATTTTCCAGACACTATCTCAATATTCTTAATATAGTTCCTCCTGATGGGAGGATGCATCATTTTTTAAGTCACTCTAATTTCCATTTCAGCAGTCCACTTACTAGGAAAGGATTCATCCCACCCCTAGTATCATAGGTTTGAGTCTCATGGGGAGGAAATGGGTTTAGTGAGGGATAGGGGTAATCTCCATTGTTACCGGTGTTGCGAAACAGGAAAGAGAAGATCTCCCTTACGGATTAAAACATATCTCAACCAATCCCTAATCTAAATTTCAACAGAGTATTTTCATGGCTTAGATTAATAGATGCAAGTGCAGCATGTATTCAGTATTTATGCATTGGATTCCAAAAGTAATACAAGTGATGAAGTAAATATCATAGTCCTCAGGTCATTTTGCTTTCAAGTCAAATGCAACCTTTAGAATTCATAATTACAGCAAATACACACCATTTCAAAGCCATAACTTCCATCAATAAGAAGCAGCGCTAGATCAGCAAACTTTGCAGCATCAATCATACCATTGATATCATTTGGGCACTCCACAAATTGAAGCCGCCTTTGCTTACCTGATATAAATTGATCAACCACATACAGTAAATGAAGCTGCAACTAGTGTAATGAAACAAAAGCAAAAACCTTGACTTCTCAAACTCCATTACTATATAAAATAATAATTAAAAAATGATTTAATCCCTCCGTCCAAAAAAAAAAAGCATCCCTCTTTCCTTTTTGGTTTGCCCCAAAAAAATAGTCTCATTTCTAAAAAAAGATAAAATTATAATGTAAATTTTTTGAAGGTACAAACATGTAGAGCAATATCTTTAAAAAGTTTGACTTGTCAAATGGGACTATTTTCTTGGGACGGAGGGAGTACTATATCTGCACCTGACACAATGGTGATGGGGCCACGAACTTCCGGTATATTATGCTTGGTATAGTGCTTAATAAGAGACTTTATGAGAAGAGACTTGCCAACCTAATGAGCAAAATTACGAAGTCAAAAATTCAGGAAATCGATACTTTAATTATTTTAACTTCAAATAACTAACTGGAATTACATGCGACTGGAAACAATCACATAAGCAGTAATAAGAAGAACGACAAAAAAGTGAAAAACACCTGAGGCGGGCCTTGCACAACAATAACAAAGGGAGCAGGTTCTCCAGTGTTGCGATCAATCGTGGGGACATGAAGCCTGCGCTGCTCTTTCTCGGTAGCACGAGACTGTAAACGCTTTGCTTTCACCGATGAATTAAATGCAAATGCCTATGACATCATAATAATACGACACACTTTAAGAACCTACATTACTAAGTTTCACCTCCATTCCATGCAAAGAATCCACTTTTCATATTTAAAAGTTAACATGGTACTAAATCAACTAAAACTTAACATACCTTTATATGTTTAGTAAATTTAAATCCCATTCACTAACAAAACTACACTAAACTTCATCGACTTAGTAAAAACAAATAAACTTATTTAAAGTTTCAGTCAAAAAGGTGTACTCTTTAATCAGAATAGAGGGAGTAACTAGTATCTAATATTTCATACGTTCCAATGTCACTAAGTTAGTGAAGGGAAAACAAATTATGCGTTAAGAAAAAAAAAAAACCCAGATAAATTACACGAAAAAAGTTTATTAGGGAAACAGAAAAGTGAAAATAATTGAAGAAGACCTTGGGGTTTTGTTGTTTTTTGTCGTCGGAGATGTCGTTACGCTTCTTCTTGCTGGATTTGGACTTCTTTGCGGCGGAGGGACCCGATTGACGAAACCTATGAGACTTGTGAGACAGCTCTTGGCTGCCACTGTCTATTCCCATTACTGTCTCCCCGCAGCGAAGCGAAGCTTCGACGAGAAAAAGCGTGAACTGAACTGATTATAAGTAGAAGGTAAGAACAATCACAGAGTTGAGCCTTCAAACAGATTAAAAGAAGCAAAAAAGTATGGCTGATTAGGGATTGAGACAGGTATCAGGTATCAGGTATGGAGAATTGGAAAGATTTCAATTATGGGACAGGGCAGTAGGTAATGCACTCACGAGGCGGGGGAAATTGAGAAAAGTTGCAGGGATGAAGAGAAAGGGAGGCGTGGCCGAACAAAGGTTTCTCTTCGAGGATTGCTATTTGAACCCATAGAATTTCTTAGTACACCCCCTAATAAAAATTACAAAAATGCCATTATAAATTTAGACATAAATACCCTTTTTCTTTTTAGGCTGTTCGGCACCCCTACCGAACATCACTATGGGTGTTCGGCACCCTACCAAACATTACTATAGGTGTTCGACAGTGCAGAACACCCATAGTGATGTAGTCAACACCACTATAGGTGTTCGGTAGAGTGCAGAACACCACTATGGGTGTTCTATAACCCCGAACAAACTATTTAAAAAAAAAAAGGAAAGGAGTGGGTGTGTGTGGGGTGGGGGAAGGAGGTGGGGTGGGAGGGAGGAGGAATGTGGCGGTTGTGTTGGGGGGGAAGGAAGGAGGCGTGTTGGGGGATGGAAGGTGGCGTGTGTTGGGGGTGGGGGTGGGGGTGGGGGCGGGGAGGGCGGAAGGAAGGAGCCTGTGGAAGGGGGTGGGGTGTACTTGGAAGGAGGAGGATAGGGTGGGGTGTATTTAGTATTTTGAGGAAAATATTGGTAAGGGTAGAATAGGAAATTAATAGGGGGTGTACCTAGTATTTTAAGTGATTGAAAATATTAGGGTGGGGTGTACTTAGTAATTGGGTGTACTAAGTAATTTCATGGGTGTAAATAGCAATCCTCTTTCTCTTCAGACAGACGAGCACGGCGGAAGACGAAGTTGATTCACGGCGTCGTTTCTGCAAGTATGAAAAACTCGTCGTTTCGATGAACAAGTAAAATGTTACTTTATTTGTATATATAGTGTAATTATATTTGGAGTTATATTTAACATATAAAACAAAACAAAAAAAACAAAACCAACACAATTTTATTTACAAAAAAAAAAAAATTAAACAAGGCGGGCCGGGCCTGCTTTATTCCCTGTAGCCGGACCGGCTATATAACAAATGGGCCGGGCTGGCTTTTTTGTTATATAGCTGGGCCGGCTACAGTGAATAATGACAGGCCGTCTTTATTTAATATGGGCCGGGCTGGCTGTGCATGGATAGGACCGGGCCGGCTGTGCATTTTCGAAAAAAAAATCCTAAATTAAATGAAAAATATTAGAATAAATTGAAAAACGTACCGTAAAATAGCTATCTGCGGTAAAATTGACATTATTATTGTAATTCATATCTCCGTATATAAAGATTTAGATTAGAAAGAGGGAGAAAGTGAGAGATAAAGTGAGAGTGAGAGTGAATGTGAGAGTTAAAGTAAAAGTGAGAGTGAAAGGTGAGAAGTTAGTTTTATACTTGTTTTAGCTTAGTTTGTTTTTGTAAACAGTACATTACATAAATAGTTCGTTAAATTTGTCCGAACAAATAAACAGTACATTAAATCTAACTGCACCAATATATATTTATTAAGAACTCTAATCATTTTTATCTCTAATACTAATCAAGGGCACTTTTGTCATATTTTAAAAAATTCATTTAAAAAGGTGCGTCGCTTAGCACAATCGGGTGCGTCATTTAGCGCCTATGAAGAAAAATCTCTTGAAAATTAAAAATTAAAAAAAAAATTTCTCGTACTTATCAAAAATTGATCCCTAAACCAAAAATGAGTAGGAAACGGACGAAAAATCTCTTGAACAATGAGGACCCTACCCCTTGTTGCGTATTCCGACCGTTCCTGAATAATTTTCGTCCTTTCTTTTTTTATCTAATTTAAAAAAATTGTAAAGTTTTTAAATCTTCTTTTTTTTTTTAAATATTTTACCACTTTATTCTTACTTTTTATTTCTATATTATTTATGATCACATGCACAAGAATTATAAAAAATATATATATTATATCAATATTTATAATATAATCAATTAATTTTTCTTAATCCGTGTGCTTAGTCAAACAGAACGATTATTTAAGAACGGATGTAATATAAACCTTTTATGAACCTTTCATTCTAACTTAAGGTTCACGTTTCGAAAGTTTTATAGTTAAATAACATATAGATAGTACTGAGTTGATCATAATTATAATAATATTTGAGCATAGCTAATATGTTTATAACATATGCGAAGAGTAAAGTTGAAAGGTTATGTAGATTGTAAGACACAACTAGCTCAAGTGGTACTCTCCTCACGTAATCTGTGTATTTAACCTGGAGGTCACAGTTTTGAGACTGGGGAAGTGTAAAAATTCGCTATCAGTGTGACATCACATGAACCACACTGCTAGGAGCGGGGAGACCCCTGTGAGCGTGATTGATCGCCGGTCAAGAACCCCCTCACGGGTTCCTGGAACAATTATGTCTCATCATTTACCAAATTAGGTAGAGGTTAGAGAGCTCGTCATTTTCGTTCAAAAAGGCTTAACAATCACACAGATGCACAACTGACAAAAAGAGTACGAGTGGTACTTGTCGATTTGGAAACAGACTAGTTTTTTGATTTTGCAAGAAACAACATCATGATGTGATCTTGAGGTTTAAGAATTGTTTTCTATAAAGTGGAGGGGCTAACTTGACAAACTAAAGAATCTTGAAGCTTTTGGACCTGAACAAACACTTAACGGAGTTGCAAAAAATATTTAGGGGTCAAAGTGCAAAAATGGGATTTTTAGGGTTTTAAGGGTTTTTGTTGAGTGTTACTTTTTCCTTAATTGTTATGGTAATTATTTCAATTATTTGAGAACTTTCTTTATTGTTTTAGAACTTTCTTTAATATATAATTTGGTCCCTGAAATTTTCACCATTTTGTGATAAGGTTTTAGAACTTTGACATTTCTTATTTTTGGCACTTAAACTGAATAGGTGGGCTATTAGTTAGACCCTCAACTAACAGTAGTTTTTTCTTGATAAGACTAAAATGCCCTTGGCTTATGTTGACAAGAATTGTATGTGGACAACTATGCTAAGATAGATTTTTTGGGCGAAAAGGGAAAATATAAAAAGGAAAAGAAAAGGAATTAAAAAAAAACACTACGGATGTTTACCACCGAATTGCAGAGGAAAGAAAAGGGGGATAGCATAGAGATTTAGGTTTCTAAAGTTAGGTTTTATTACTACTGATGCTACACGGATTATCGTGGGTCGCACCGACACGAATATGGATATCTAGGCTTCTCTGTATCCTGCCAAGATGAGAAAAAACACTAAGTGAATGCAGGGGCTAGCCCTGCAAAAATTGGCAGAGTGTATTTGCTTGTGTATGTGAGAGTACCTTCGCTTGGGATTGATCCAAGGCTTTTATAGGATGCCCGTTAACTACTCATTATTGCAGGAATATCAATAGGCATAACTGCCGAGTAGTGGCCATGAATGCTGGCATAGTGGGCATAAACGCCGGTGTAGTGGGCGTAACTGTCGGGTGCGTTCAGCTGACGACGTCCTACCATGTGGCCACGTCCCAATGTTGCTCAGCGAGCAGGACGAGGTGGCCTATCCTGCTTGCTGCATCCTGCCCTCCGTAGGTGGACTGTGCTCGTATGCCTTTAGGGGTGGTCAGTGCTGCTCGGCGCTACACGTTTGCTCACCCTGTAATGGGCTTCGGCCCATGCTGTGTCATGGGCTTAGACCCAGGGACGACTCTCTGGGCCTGGCTCTTCAGTGGTCCCCTGCTTACTGCTCGCAGAGTATTTATGCTCGCAGTAGGAAGCATTGCTCGCAATCTTTTGTTGTCATGCTGAGCTGTGTTGACCACCCTGCTCGTGATCGTTGTCTTATATTCACCCGTCGAGGAGGTGCTTAGTAGGGGAAGCGTTGGCGACAGGTGTCCGCATTACTTCGATTTCCGCTGGCTGGAGGCGTCGCGCTTTCTCGAGGCGCCATGATGACTACAGGCATAGGCCTGTGGGCTACGCAGTAGGCTTGCGGCCCACGTCCGTGACAACCCTGCTGACGTCACCCCTTGTACTATAAATACTTGGCGCACGGCCTTCTTCTCCCTTTACAGATTTTAAAACTCTCAAACACTCCGAAGCAAAAACCCTTCTTTGAAGCTTCGTTCCTTCCAGACTCACCAGCATTGCTCCACCTATTGATTCTGCCATCCCATCTGTTGTCGCATAGTGTGCCTGGACTGCTCGCTTCCCCTGAAGCCTTTCTTTGCTGTTCAAAGTCACCCGATCCATGCATCATCATGTCTCGCAGTAAGTTTCCTTTTGCTCAGTTTCAAGTCTTAAGTCTGCCTGTGTTATGTGCGTTTTTCTTCTCCTTTGTATATAAACCATAGACAAAACCTTCCATTAGAGTCTGGATCGAAGAATCTGGGAATCACCCTGCCCGGGCGATTTCCCCCTTTTTGTGAATATCGGCCTAAGGTTTCTGTCCTTTATGTTATGTCCCCTGGATAGTGACCTTTGCACTTCCTCGATCCTTATAGGTTCCAGCTCTCCCTCTAGGTCGCACGGCGTGGCCGCCGATTCCGAGACCACTAATTCTGTTGAAGCTTACGAATATGACCGTGGCCAAATAGCAAGCAATGGCTCCAGCCCGTCGACCACCTCTTCATCCACCAACGGGGGCTCTTCTGATGACGAGCTCATCATCACCAAAGTGAGATCAAATGTCAATGCCCGTACCCAGGATGAGGAGGTTGAGACTAGCTCGCCCAGGCCTACCCAGACCAGGTCAGCCGCTATTCACCCAGCCCGTAGGGGTGATCAAGCTCAACGCCGAGTAGCCTCCCCTGACCACTGTAGGACCTTTAACTCTGATAACAAGGTCCAAAGGTGGTTCACCTCCTTGGGGATTAGTGCTGATAACTATCGAGTGTCCGTGATGGACCCCGAGGTCGACCCCCGTGACTACCGAAAGCAGGGAGAGCGCATGGTGTTCTTCTATGACTACTTCAGAGTTGGGATGCGCCTTCCCCTCGACCCCTTTATTGTCGAGTTTCTTACCTTAGCCCAGGCGGCCCCCTGCAACTTAATGCTCAACACGGTTAGGACCCTTGTATCTTTCACCGTCACTTGCCGCCTGCTCGGCTACGAGCCCTGCTTGCTGCTGCTGAGGAAGCTCTACCAATTCTCTACCGACAAGAGCTCGGGCAGAATATCTGGCCACAGTAAGCCGGGTGCGCTGAAATTATTTTCCCCTTTCCCCAACAAAACCGATAAGTGGGACTGCAAACCCTTACTGGTCGAGTCCCGGGTAGGATGGTCGTTTCCTCCTCCTTCCACGCATATCAAGGTGCCCACGTACAATAGGGATGCCTTCACCTCTGGTGAAAGTCAGCTGATAGATGCGTTGAAGGGAGCTCTGGGTGCCCAAGATCGTGACCAAGAGTGGTTCTTTGACTGGAAACCGCTGGTCAGCGAGGACCACTTCTTGAGGTTGGCCGGGGTGCTCCAAACAGAAGTGGAGGGGGTTGTGCCCCGAGTTACCATGGCCGAGGAGCGACCTCATCCAGCTTGGGGCCATCATCTGAATGGTAGCTTCCCAAGCGAGTGCCTAGCGTGCAGGGGGCTGGGCTCAAGTTACATTGTCCCCTATGATGGTTTCATTCTTCCTTCAGCCTTCTTATCAATTTTACGCATTACTTGTATCTAACTGTTCCTTCTCTTTACAGGATTGATGGATATTGACAACGTTGGAGCCCACCGAAGCCAGAGGAAGACCGATGCCTCCGATCGCCAGCGTGACCTTAGCAGGCTGGCCCCCGCTGCGCTGCCCAAGGTTGCTACTGCCGAGCAACGAGGAAGGGGCTCCTTCTCAGCTCATGATAAGGGGAAACAGGTCACCCAGCCCAAGGGTCCTGCCCCTCAAACAGATAAGGGCTCCCGAACTGATAGGGCTGCCCGTGCTGACACGGCTCCATCTTCTGACCTGGCGGTGATTTCGAGCCGAAAGAGGGTCCCCGACGAAGATACCCCAACTAGTCGCTCTGTGCGCCCCCGCGGAAATGAAGCTGGTGGCAGCCAGGCCTGCTCTAGCTCTGCTCCTGCTTCTCATCTTCCCTCATGGAGGCAGGAAGGATTCGTCATGCCCAAAAACCGCAAGGGCTGCGAAGCCCTGATGAACGAGCTGGCGAACGTGCCCTGAATTGCCGGCATTGATGTTTGGGCAAGGGGACACCCTTCGGCCATGGTGGGCTAAGGGATTTTGAAGAGGATCCTGCACTCCGACCTGTACAGGGATTGCGATGATTCGACCAGCGTCCTGCTCGAAGATGGGGGAATGGCCTTCTACGAGGTATGTATGTCCTCATTTTCTTTTCAAACATTGTCTTTCCCTCTACTCATATCTTCTTTTCTTTCCAGCTCGCCTCCAAATTTTTTACCATGGCCAACCAGGCTAGCGATGGGGCCAAGACCACTGCCAGCCTCAGCGATGATCTCAAAACTGCCAACGAGATCATCGAGGAGAAGAATGCGGAGCTCCTGGCCAAAGACAAAGACGTGCTCGACAAAACCGGTGACCTGTCCAAGTTGGAATGCGAGAAGAAAATTCTTGTGAGCCAACTTGAGACCTTAAAGGTCAACGAACAATCCCTCCACTCCCGTGTTACCCAACTGGAGAAACAACTGGCGGAGATGGAGAAAGAGAAAATCGGGCTAGTGGAGGAGAACAAGCAGCTGAGATCCCAGACCTTACTGTGGAACTGCTGGCTGAGTGGGGGAAACATTACGGCCTGAAAGCTCGTCGCGGCCATTCATGGGTGCCTTATACTATGGATGAGCTTGAATTGATCAAAAAGGGCGACCAGGAGAAGGGCCGAGAAAAGTGGATTCCTCCCGCTGCACTGGAGGTAAATGTGAAGACTGCCCTTGCGGCCATCAAAGAGCAGCGACTAGCCGAGGCCACCTCGAGCCTGGGGGAGGAAGAGAACGCTGAGGCCGGTACTGATGAGGCCCCCCTGCCTAGAAGACTTTTATCGTAGCTTTGTTGTAGTTTTCTTTTGGCCTGCACGCCACCTTTCTACTTGTAGATATACCTTCATTATTGGCTAATGAACAGAGTTATTGTTCCATGATACACGTTTTCCTTAACCCCTTAGATCATAACTGCTAAAACGCTGAAATTGTCTAAGTCGTGAGCTCGACCGGCGAGCAATCAGCCACCCTCTGATCGTTAATTAGAATATCTGTTCGATCTGAGACCAAATTCCTCAAGCCCCAAAATTAACTAAATCGCAAGCTTATTTTGCGAGAAATCAAATGACCTCAAGCATTAATCAAAGGATCCACTCGACCTGGGAGCACAATGTTAAAAACTCTTAAATTAACTAAGTCATGAGCTTGTTCTGCGAGCTATCAAACGACTTCAAGCATTAATTAAAGGATTCGCTCGACCTAGGAGCATAGCATCAGACCTTAAGATTAAACTAATTCATGAGCTAAACCTGCGAGCAGTCAATGAATTATGCGTTCAATCAAGGCATCAGTCCATTAAGTGAACATTCAAACGATCAGAGGTGTTAACCCGGAGTCAGCTTAGATAGTAACTAGCGCATATACCTGGAGCTTGCTCCATCAACATTGTCTTTCACTTTCATTAACTCCAAATATACTTCTTTTACATACGAAAACCCACAAGGCCCTATCTACTAATGGTAATATTTTTTGAGGTGGTCTGGATGTCATAGATGCTTCAATGCAGCACCATCTCGTGCTCGCAACCTGTAAGTCCCTTCTTTGACCACCTGGGGTCACTTAGTAAGGCCCCTCCCAGTTGGGTGACAACTTTTCTCTGTCTGGTCGCTGGCCAGTTGCCTCAGCCTTTCTCAGGACCCAGTCACCAACTTGGAACGACCGCCTATGCACCCTCTTGTCATGATAGACTTTAGCCCGCTGTTTGTAATTTACCATCCTCATCCTTGCCTCAACTCGTTTCTCCTCGAGCAAGTCCAGATCACCCTGGCGAACTGAAGTGTTCGCCTGCTCACCTGTTAGGTCCATGAGGTTGTACTCAGAATATAGGCTAGAGGGGGGTGAATAGCCTATATTATGTTTATTAAAAATTTCATCCTATTTTAAAGTTTAAGTTGAAAAACATGGATGAAATGATTAACATGAATAGGTCATCTTCCTAATTCAAGCAACACAGCTGATATAGTGGAATCAGCTGATATACATCAGCAGATTTGAAGAATAGCTAATAGGAAGATATAGTTATACTTAACTGGTTTAGAGGAGTTTAAGCAGCGGAAGAATAAATAGCATAAGTATAGCAGACAAGATTAAATCAACTGTAAACAAATAGGTACAAGTTTATCATAACAGCAAGCTAAAATCTTGTATTAGATGCATCAATTACTTTCCACAACCAGATTGCATAAAATTTATATCATAAATTACAGGAAAGATAAGTAAAGGCTGAGTTTAATAAAATATGATTTATATTAAAATTCAGCAGAGGTTTGCTCAAAGACAAACATGCTTAGTACATCAACCTAGACTCTCTATCCTAGCAATCTCCCCAGGGTAGAAGGAAAGTCAATTGGGATGCCGGGAAGACTCATAACTAGAACTTTAACCTTAGCAGTTCCTAATCCCCTAGGAAGGTGGACAAGAGAAGTGCTAGAGTTAGAGTAATGTGAGAAGAGAATATTAGGCGTTGTTCAAATAACAAGTATTTGAACAACTGAGTGCTGAGCACTCGGCCAAGAGTGATGACAATTCATTGCACAATCGACAACCCTTATAATGTAGTATAAGTCTGCCGATATGAATGCAATATGGATTATTATGCACTGGTTCTTCATCAGACATCTTCAAGCTTGATCAGTCTTCAACGACTTGCAGGATGCTTGGTCTCTGGCTGTGAATTTTAGTGCAGCAACTAAAGAGACTGAGTCTTTCGAAGGAAGAAAGAACTCAAATCAAGAACAAAGTTTTTGATCAAGCAGAACTTCTTAGCCTTTGGAATTTCTGATTTCTCTCCCACAAAGTGTTTGTTCTTACACTTGTGTTTTCTCACTTTTGGTGTGGTTTTAGATTGAAAGAACAAAGAACAATATCAACCACCAACACCTTGTGCACTCTCTTTCTAGTGTGAGAATAAGAGTCTTCTTTTATAGGCTGGAGGAAATGATGTAGTCATTAGAGCTTGGATGAGTTTTTGCCCGTTAGCGATCTGGATCATTAATGCATCAGAGTGCATTGTTCAAACTGTTGAGCAAAGACCTTCCGTTTAAGCTTTGTCTTGAAGTAAGTCCGTGAATCAGGCTGACAGAATAGGACTTGTCAAGTATGCCTGGAATGTAGCGCACTGTGTTTGGCCTTTTATGGAATGTAGCCTTGGAGACTTGGACCAATATATGAAAGAGGAAATGTCTTCTGAATAATAGTCAAAGCACATACATCGATGCGTATCTTGAGCTGTCAGGAAGATCTTGTAACGGATCTATTTTGAATTGTAGCATTGAGCAACGACCGATGTTCCTCTTGTGAATAATCAGCTTCTTTGCAGTTTTCTGATGAAGGGCATGGCTGATACTGAGATCTGCCGATATAAGTTTGCTGAAGTAAAGATTGCTGATAAGACATGGCTTGTGGAGATGTCTGCTGGTGAGACATTGTTTGTAGAGATGTCTTGTTGGCGCTAGTAGAGCTAATCCATATAAAGAGTCATCTTTTCTCGGTAGGACAAAGACTTGGATATGTACAAAGACTTCCTAGTCTAATGACCTATGCATTGTTTCATCAAGCTGCCACACTAACCGGTACGCAGCCCTTTTAGCCACTTGTGAAACATGCGTTGTAATGGGAACAAGCAAATCACTGTGTTAGAATATGCAAACATATGTATCAGCTATTTTCACAGGCATATTCCTAACAATCTCCTCCTATTTGCTTGGTACCATTACTACTATTGACATATACATACAGCTCTTAAAGCAGATGTTCAATCCTTAGTAATAACATGCCCTCTAATGAATGATCATTTTATATCAAGGCATGCCCTAGGTTGAACTTACAAGCGATAGCGTATGTATAGTCACCTATTGCTACGAATTTACAGACTCAATAAATGAAGATACAAATACGAAGCAATAACAAGCACATTTTTAGGCAATTATGAGCTATAATTGATGAGTAGGCCATAAAGATTGTTTTTCTTGCTATATAATGTGTATAAGTTGAAGCATTTTGAGCAAGAAACAGTTTTGAATCAGCATACTTAATTGAATTGATTAAGTATCAGATAATAATTAAAAAGTTCCTTTCTTGTGTAGACTTTTTACAAGAAAATAGTTTTAAGAGAAATGCTGATGATATAACAGCGTCGTATAAAAATATTTAGATATTGTTGTTGAAGAATTTTCTCTAGATGATCGGACAACTTGATTAGTCATGTTGATCATATTTGTAGTACGGAGTATAAGATAAATTTCTTTACACAGATCTCTCCTCCTAATGTTGATCATATTTTTAATACTTATCTCAATTTTTAGTATAAGAAGATCTCTCCTCCTATTTTCAGGATGTGATGTTTCTGTTATGTTGATTAGCTATTTTCTTGTATGTATATGTCGACTTATGTATGTGTCGATAACTAACTTACATGTTTATTATGTCGAGAGCTCTGTCGATAAACGATAAACTATATGTATATGATAAACTATATGTATATATCGATTTTATATGAACTCTCCTCCTTAATGGTCACAAGCGAAATCTAATACCACTCCTCCTTATGGACATAATAATGCGAATATGTTATAGTGCACAGCCATAATGTATAAGATATACATATCAAGAGTAGGGAGTAAAGTACGCAAGCAAGTTGTAACTTGAGGATTTTGTTCCATTGCTTGTAAAGAGATTTTACAAGAAGAGAAATTTGAGATGATGCTTTTATTGACATTGGATAAGTTTAACAAAAGTTTTTAAACTTGTGAAATTATAAAACTCTCCTCCTTTAAGTATATGTCGAATAGACAAGTTATAAAACTTGATGTATATGTCAAATAGTCAACAAAGTATAGAACTCTCCTCCTTAATGGTCACAAGCAAAATATGTGTTAAAGTACACAAGCAGGAGGGAATGAATTTAATGTTGTAGATGTCAAAATGTATATTTCTCCCCCTTAACGGTCAAATTAGATGTTTTAAAGATCGGACCAGAGGGTTTGAGAAATAGTGCTAGCATGAGTTTAAATAAATAGTTTCTCCTTAATAAACAGTATTAAGACATTAATGTATATGTCTTTTCGGTATCATAGATGTGGAGTTGTCTCTTGTAAGGAGTTTTTACAAGTGTGGAAGTTGATGTAGAGTTTTTACAAGTTAATGTAATCAGACGTCTTTTTAAGAGTTATATCACGTGTTTTGAATATGTGCATCTACATGTCACTATCATATAGTACCTAGAATGTATCTCTTTTGGAATGTATAAGACATATAGATTGGAGTGTACTTTCCTCCTGGGATATATACAGTACTTTTTCGTTTTGATCGGACAACGTTATTGAGATTTTAATATGTCAAAATTGATCGGATGTACGAGACATACATCTAAGAATGATCTATAGAATATATTTCTTCTTTTAAAATATAAGGCTTTTGTTAGGTCCAGAGTATAATTTTCTTTATGTAAATCTCAGAATGTATAAGATATACATATTAAAGGTTATAAGCAAGAATATACACATATAGCATGAATATTGATAGTAAGCATGAGTGAAAGCTTAGTAGGACAAGGAGAACAAGTAGGACATATAGGAATAAAAATAGCAGTCATAATAACAGAGATAAAAGATAAAAAGAATATATTGCAACGAGAACATGTAGATATCAGAAGTGTTTGTCTAGCAAAACAACAATAAACGAGATTTCCTAATAAAGCAAGTTAAGATGAGTAGGTTGTCTTTCCTAATCGTTGGGAATGTTAACCACTGAGTTTTGTGCAGAATTTTCATTCATGAGTTGATGCTCCTCTTGAATTTGAGATTGCCCGAATTGAACATTCAAGGAAATGGAGGAAGAAGCTGTGGAAGAATCAAACTCTGGAGTTGATACAAGATGTCTTGTGGAAATCCAGGGAATGAAGTTTGAAACATCGTTCCTGGGATCTTGAAGACGATTTCTCAGCTGAAGACTCATTCGACGAGGTCTTCAAATCATTTGAGGCTGTGATGTCAAGTTAGTCATCATACGGGTTAGCCATTCATCATAAGAGATAGGACGAGATGTGGGTCTTGACAAATTTGTGTTACTCATTATGTTGGAAAATGAGTAAGCAATGGTAGAGAAATGTTGAAGTAATAGAAGATGAAGGAATTTGATAAGATATAATTGAGGCTTAAGAGAAAGAATGTATATAATGACTTAGCAATGATGTACTGTTATTAATTAAAGATTATGTAGATGTGCAGAGAGTAGGTATAGCTATGATATAGGCGGTCTAGAAAAGATATGCATTGAATGGTTAAACGAGAAGTTTAAAACAATATTTCATCAAGATAATTTATTTACAAAGGAAGGGACAAGAATGGTTATACCAGCTGAGTTGAAGTTTGTAACTATTTTCTTGAGCTATCTGCCGTTTTGAGTAGTGCTATTTCAGCTTTTAAGAGTAAATTTCAGTTAAAAAAAATTTTCTCAAGGAAATTTGGCAGATACCAATTGTTAGAGAAAAAATAATAGAATATCTATTTGTTATCAATTTTTAAATACACTTATAATGATTAGCTTTAAAGAACAATGTGTATTGAATTTAGGTTAAGTCTTATACCAATTGAAAAGGTTATATATAGAAATATGGAGAATTGGTTGAGACTTCAAGGATTTAGGCTTTATCAGCAGTTAGTGTTGGGTATCTGCTGAAGTGAGAACTGCTGATAAAGATGGTTGTCTGGTATTTACCTTGAAAAAGGTTTGACTAATTTTGGGAATATTGTTGGGTTTGTTTAGTTATAGATTCAATATCCGAATAATCATATATTCGCACAGATATAGGACAACCATTTCTATTAGAAGAAATATTAAGCTGAAGAATCAGTGAAGTGTCTTGGCAGATGTTCATTATAACTAGGAGAGAGAAATTTTCATGTAAGGCAAAGATCTACTAATGATGAAAATTTATTGAACACTCTTTTGTTTTTGATGAGAGAAGACAGATAGGTGAGATATTGGAGACATACCTGGAGTGATGTTCGAGCTTCTTTCTTTGCAACAGGTCGTATCATTCCTTAGCAGAGAAGGGATTCTGCTGAAGTGTATTTTCATACAACGATGTCTGACGAGAGTGAGGCATAATATATACATCAGGGGTTATATCAGCCATTCACTCCTGAGGAAAGACTGGTTTTTGAAAACGATAGTCTTCCTATGAATCCTAAAATTTCTAGCTATTTTCTGAGATAGGTTACTATTTGTAAAGTTTACCATCATCCTTTTGACAGTTGGGCACATGATAAAGTATAACAGAGTGTTTTGAATTCAGTCTGTTTGCTAATTAATTGTTAGTCAAGATGATACCAATTGTTACGTATAGATATACCAATTGTTAATTCATCATTATGAAAAACAACTAACCTTGCCTTTTGTTACTATAATCTCAAAGGTCATACAAGATTTCGTAGTTGTCATAACTGAGAGTACAAATTGCAGTTGAGCTATTTAAAAGAAGGTAAAAGCATTTGATTTTAAAAATTAAAAAGGTTGGATTTTAAATTTGAAGAATGAAAGTATTTCCATATACTTTGATGAAATAATCCTTTATAGATTCAAAAGCTTTCAGCAGTTTTTAGGTTGACACAACAGACAATTTGGTTCAAAGTAGATTTACTAGTAATCTTGTAGGTTGAACAGAAAGTCAGAGATTAAGTAATGAATATGCAGTTTCCTTTACTAGAAGGTGAGATGTAGACATAATAAGTCATCCTTTAAGTAACAGCAGTCTACCTATATTGAATAATTAGAGCGTTCGGCAGACCTTGATTTTGATCAGGGTGAGATGATCAATTTTAGAAAGACAATTATCTAAATGATTAAGGCAAATAGGTAAACTTTAGGAATAGACCAGTACTCAATATAGCAGATTTTATAGGACGGGTTTGCTGATAGGGTCTCCGCAGAGTTTGTGTAGGAATTGTGTGATCGTCTCATTGTGGTCAATTCTTCAATCATCAGAAGAATGTAGATAAGATTATGAAGAAGAACAGCATATTAGATCAACATAATTAAAACACATTAATTCATGCTATCAGAAGAATTCAGAAAAATAGATAGACATGAAGGAAAGTTGCAGAACTTGTATTCAATAATCCAAACAGTTTTGAATAATTCTCATTAGGGACCAGCTGATTACAAGAACAATACAACAAGAATTTGACTAAACTGCAGATTACAGAATAAAGATAGACAATGATTCAATTTTGAATAGAAAATTTGTTACAAAGTTTTATCCAAGATATCCTAATCAGGACATATTGAGATGTCATTGATCATGGAGTTCGGAATGGATCAAGTTGGCTGTGTCCGTTTTTGATCTCCTCCAACTCTGGGGGGAGGAAGAACACGTTCACACTAAAAGGTTACTCAGGAAGAACCTTAGGGTGATAGCCGTCCAGGATTTACTGCATGGACTACGAGTCCTTAGGGAATAGCGCAGAAATGGACAGTAGTCATTGGCAGTTTATAATCTTTGACAACACTTCCTTAGCTACTTTATTTAGTCAAGCTGAATTATCTGCATCAGCCATCGTTGGGGTGATGGCTGGTATACTTACATATGACCAGACGAGTTGTTTGAAATAACTATTTACCAGATGCTTGCTGGACATTTGATAAATCTTATCTGGGATCTTCTCTGTGATGCTCAAGTATACACGCAGAGTTACGATGGTCAGATAGGTATACGCTAAGTGATTTTCATAGTGATCCATCTGAAATCAATTTAGTGTACCAATAAGATTGATAACCAAATGTTAAGAATGGAGTGAGATCACTTAAGAACATAGATTAATAATCTTCTATCTTACCTTTTAATATAAATGATTTTAAAGATATTCTTAAGTGTTCTGATAATCAAAAGTCTGTAGCATACAGTTCATCTTTTGCCTACTAACTTTTAAGATTGTCAGACGAGACAAAAGAAAATTTCTTTTATCAACTAATTTCAAGAAGTAAGATTGAAAATTAATAATGAATGATTTTTGGAACAAATGAGTTAATAAAATTTCTCTCAGATATTATAACTGTGTCTTTAAAAGTGATTAAAAAAGAAGTTTTTCACAGTTATGAAGATTTTAGATTTTGTGAATGCATCTTTGAGAATTTTAAATCAACTCATAATGAGTAACAGAAATAAACCAAAACAACTTTGAATGAATATGAGTGAGTCATACCCAATTGTTGAAGTGTTGACTTGATCGATTTCTAGGATTTGTACTAAGTAACATTTTGAGAAAATTTTGAATCAGTGTTTAGCACCTTGTGGAATCTGTAAGCAGTTTGTGAGGTTTTTTATATTTTATTTTTATAGTAGAGTTTGAACTAAGAAGGGCTCTACTTATACTCACGGAGGCTAGACTAAGGACTTACAATAATAGAGCTTTACTGTTGAATTGTCCTTTTTACATGCCTTTGCAGAATCAGGCTGTAAATGTAATGTCTTGACTGTCTCAGTAATTTTGAAAAGAATCTTTCAAAGCAAAAGTATTTTGTTTTATCAAACAGACTTGTCATTTTCTAAAAGCTTTTGAGAACAGTCTTTACTTTGAACGAAGTAGTCAATCTTCGTAAAGTGTGCCTCCACCTTTAATAGTCTTAGGAGAGAATAAGTCATTTAAAGGTGTTACTCCTATAAGTCAGCACATATAACTGAACTTATGAAGTATGTGTTGGCAGATATGGAGGTTCAGCCAACTAGGTTTTGAAAATTGTTTTAAAACCATTTTAGGTCAGCTGATATGGAAAGTACTGACCAATTCTTTGAAAAATATTATCATAAAGCAAATCATACAAACACCTAGATATATCATGAAGAGCATAGTATGATGAGACTTTATTTATGCAGCATGTCTGATAGCAAGTTGTTAAAAGATTCAGCAGACATGGGTGCATGCACATAACAAAGCAGTTACTGACCTGTTTTGTATATGCTGGTGGAGTAGTCATTTTTAAGATCTTGGACTAATCAGTAGACTTCTTTTATAACAGCGCCATAGTCCCGTAGATATTGATTTGACATTGAGTGAGTGGAGGACATAGAAGTTATTTATGAGAAATTAGCCGTCCTTCATAAATCAGCACTCAGGTTGATATCTGCTGATGGAGAGATATGTTGCATCTTTGAACTTAGTTATATGAGTTCCTGCCTTAAATACTCATAAAAATTATTAGCAACATTTATGAGCTAAAGGTAGCTCCAGAAATTCAATAATACACATGAGATATAGTAAGCACATTTAATAACATGACTTACGAATGTAATCCAATAAATATAAAGTTATAAACCTGGATTACTTTCTCATTTTTCCTTTTGAACTCGTCTGCTCATAGTATTTGAGGAACTTGTCTTATAATGAGCATAAGTTCATTGGATGTACCTTTTAGGCAGAAGCTCTCCGTTGAAGAAGAACAATTTCATCATTGATGTCCTTAGACCAAGAGCTAATAATCACAGTGATTTAGAGATGACATAAATCTGATTTTCCTTTAATTACCTTTGAAGATCTTCTGATTTCATTTGCTCTAAACCTTCATAAGAAGTTTTCTCAAAAAGGTGTTAGATTGAGACAATCGTTAGCCTTATATCAAGATGACAATTTTTCAGAAGTATATCGGAGTAATTCATCCATCAAGTATGAGATTGACACATTTGCTAGAGGATATGACATGAGTTTGAAAATTGACTAATTTTTTTTTTTTAAAAACGAACATTATCCTTAACAAGTCAAACTTTTTTTGACTATAGTACTTCTCTTCATAATATCAATTGAAAAATATATTTTTGTTATATGAATGATTTTCCTATAGTAATCACACAGTCATCATAATAATCTTTTCTCACAAGTTTTTGAAAATAAAATTGATTTTGATTTGTAACAGTATTTTCAAAATAGCTTCCAGGTCTCTCAGTCAAAAGTTTTTTAGAAATGAGAATTTTGAAAATAATTCTTTTTGACTATGCATCTAATCTGAGCGACTGGATCTAAACTCTCAGGTTGTCAAGCCTGAAATAAAGTTTACAGAGTACTAGCTCTGATACCAATTGTTAGTTCCATGAGATTGTGCTCAGAATATAGGCTAGAGGGGGGTGAATAACCTATATTATGTTTATTAAAAATTTCATCCTATTTTAAAGTTTAAGTTGAGAAACATGGATGAAATGATTAACATGAATAGGTCATCTTCCTAATTCAAGCAACACAGCTGATATAGTGGAATCAGCTGATATGCATCAGCAAATTTGAAGAATAGTTGATAGGAAGATATAGTTATACTTAGCTGGTTTAGAGGAGTTTAAGCACCGGAAGAATAAACAGCATAAGTATAGCAGACAAGATTAAAGCAACTGTAAACAAATAGGTACAAGTTTATCATAACAGCAAGCTAAAATCTTGTATTAGATGCATCAATTACTTTCCACAATCAGATTGCATAAAATTTATATCATAAATTACAGGAAAGATAAATAAAGGCTGAGTGTAATAAAATATGATTTATATTAAAATTCAGCAGAGGTTTGCTCAAAGACAAACATGCTTAGTACATCAACCTAGACTCTCTATCCTAGCAATCTCCCCGGGGTAGAAGGAAGGTCAATTGGGATGCCGGGAAGACTCATAACTAGAACTTTAACCTTAGTAGTTCCTAATCCCCTAGGAAGGTGGACAAGAGAAGTGCTAGAGTTAGAGTAATGTGAGAAGAGAATATTAGGCGTTGTTCAAATAACAAGTATTTGAACAACTGAGTGCTGAGCACTCGGCCAAGAGTGATGACAATTCATTGCATAATTGACAGCCCTTATAATGTAGTATAAATCTGCCGATATGAATGTAATATGGATTATTATGCTCTGATTCTTTATCGGACATCTTCAAGCTTGATCAGTCTTCAACGACTTCCAGGATGTTTGGTCTCTGGCTGTGAACTTGATGTGCAGCAACTAAAGAGACTGAGTCTTTCGAAGGAAGAAAGAACTCAAATCAAGAACAAAGTTTTTGATCAAGCAGAACTTCTTAGCCTTTGGAATTTCTGATTTCTCTCCCACAAAGTGTTTGTTCTTACACTTGTGTTTTCTCACTTTTGGTGTGGTTTTAGATTGAAAGAACAAAGAACAATATCAACCACCAACACCTTGTGCACTCTCTTTCTAGTGTGAGAATGAGAGTCTTCTTTTATAGGCTGGAGAAGATGATGTAGTCGTTGGAGCTTGGATGAGTTTTTGCCCGTTAGCGATCTGGATCATTAATGCATCAGAGTGCATTGTTCAAACTGTTGAGTAAAGACCTTCCGTTTAAGCTTTTGTCTTGAAGTTGGTCCGTGAATCAGGCTGACAGAATAGGACTTGTCAAGCATGTCTGGGATGTAGCGCACTGTGTTTGGCCTTTTATAGAATGTAGCCTTGGAGACTGGGACCAATACACGAAAGAGGAAATGTCTTCTGAATAATAGTCAAAGCACAGAAATCGATGCGTATCTTAAGTTGTCAGGAAGATCTTGTAATGGATCTATTTTAAATTGTAACATTGAGCAATGACCGATGTTCCTCTTGTGAATAATCAACTTCTTTGCAGTTGTCTGATGAAGGGCATGGCTGATACTGAGATCTGCCGATATAAGTTTGCTGAAGTAAAGATTGCTGATAAAACATGGCTGGTGGAGATGTCTGCTGGTGAGACATTGCTGGTAGAGATGTCTTGTTGGCGCTAGTAGAGCTAATCCGTATGAAGAATCATCTTTTCTCGGTAGGCCAAAGACTTGGACATGTACAAAGACTTCCTAGTCTAATTACCTATGCATTGTTTCATTAAGGTGCCACACTAACCGGTACGCAGCCCTTTTAGCCACTTGTGAAATATGCGTTGTAATGGGAACAATCAAATCACTGTGTTAGAATATGCAAACATGTGTATGAGCTGTTTTCACAGGCATATTCGCCATAGTATGCTACCCGCAAACTAGGCAGAGCCATTTCTACCGGAGCCATAGCCTCTGATCCGTAGGTTAAAGCAAACGGAGTCTCCTCAGTCAGCCCCCTGACCGTTGTTCTGACCCCCCACAACGCAGCCTGCAGCTCATCTAGCCATCTTCCTGCTCGCCGCTCTAGGTTTCTCTTAAGAGCATGGAACATTCACTTGTTCGCAGCCTCCGACTGTCCATTTTTCTGAGGGTGCGCTATTGAAGACTTCCAATGTTTAATGTGTAGATTCAAGCACTCTGTAAATCAATCAGAAAATTGAGTACCTTGATCCGAAACAATGGCCCGAGGGACTCCAAAATAACACCATATTTAGTCGTGAACAAAGTTAATGGCATTCTCCTTGGTAATGCTTGCCAAAGGTTTCACTTCCACCCACTTGGTGAAGTAATCAATGGCCACAATTGCATATTTGCAGTTTCCTCTTGCTGTCGGGAATGGCTCGATCAAGTCTATTCCCCATATATCAAACGGCCAGGACACTACCACCAAAGTCTGCTCGGTCGAGGGCAACCGTGGGATGTCTGCAAACCGCTGACACTTATCACATTTCTTCACATAGGCGTCCGTATCCTTTCTTAATGTCATCCAATAATATCCCAAAGTCAGGACCTTGTCAGCCAGTGTCCTTGCCCTCGGGTGGCTACCACACACTCCCTCGTGAACCTGTGCCAGCAACCTCTCTGTCATTTTCGGCCTTACACACCGCAACAGAGGCTTCGAGAAGGACCTTCGATATAAAACTCTACCAACTACTATGTACCGAGCTGAGCATTTTTGGATGATTCTAGCATTGTCCTTGTCCTCAAGCAGCAGTCCCTGCTCGATGTATTCTTTAATCTCATCAATCTAACATCTTTCCATCATCTCGATATCCATGACCTGCTCTCTTTCTATAGCCGGGCTGTCCAGGTATTCAATTACTACTGTCAGGCTCAACACCTGGATGTCTTCCATGGCCATCTTGGACAAATAATATGCCCGCATATTATCTGCTCGACTTATCTGAACGAGCTCCCAAAATGACAAACGGGTCAGTAATCCTTTAACCAGCTCGCAATATCTGTTCAAAGTGGGGTTATTTACCCCATACTCCCCCCGAACCTGATTAATAACAAATTGTGAATCACTGTGTACCCTCAGAGCTGAGACCCCAATGTCCAGTGCCAACTCTAACCCGGCGATCAGGGCTTCGTATTCAGCCTGATTGTTGGAAGCTTGGAACTTGAATCGCAGGGCCATCTCGAACTCCTCCTCGGTGAATGGTGAGACGAGCAAGATCCCTGCGCCACTGCCCTCTTTACTTGCGGCACCATCAATAAACAACTGCCAACAATCATCTGGACACTTGGTGGGAGTAGGAGTACTAGTGGTGGGTATATTCTGAGCTGACACAACAAGCGAATAAGCTAACTTTTCTGCATTAAAATAATGTGCCTCAACCAGAGTTAAGGCCTTAGATACATAGTACACAGGATTTTGGCTACCAGCTTCCTCTCTAACAAGTACCGCGGCCATAGCCTGGTCGGTGGCTGCCAGATACACATACAAACTTTCTTCCATTACTGGACTGCTCAAGAGGGGAGGCGTTCCTAGATAATCCTTTAGCTGGTTGAAGGCCTTCGAGCATTCTAACGTCCACTCAAAACCCTTATTTCCTCGCAGTACCTTGAAGAAAGGTAGGCATTTCTCGGCTGATTGGGAGATGAAGCACCCAAGTGCTATAATTCTTCTGTTCAACCGTTGCACCTCCTTGATGCATGTCGGCTCCTTCATCTCGAGCAGAGCCTTAATTTTCTCAGGGTTGGCTTCTATACCCCTTTCATTCACCATGAAGCCGCCGAGGAACTTACCAGCCTGTACTCCAAACACACACTTGCTGGGGTTTAACTTCATATCATGCTTGTGGAGATTGCCAAAAGTTTCTGCCAGGTCAGCTATGTGATCGCGGCCCTTGGTCTTGACCACCATATCATCTATATAAACCTCCACGTTCCTGCTCAGCTGAGGTGCGAACACCTTGTTGACCATCCGTTGATAAGTGGCCCCTACATTCTTTAGCTTGAAGGGCATCATCTTATAACAATATAACCCCCTAGCAGCTCGAAACGCGGTCAGCGGCTTATCCATCTCAGTTATTTTTACCTAGTGGTAGCCTGAATACGCATCCATAAAGCTCAACATTTCAAATCCAGCTATAGCGTCCACCAGCCTGTCAATCTTAGACAACGGATAGCAATCCTTCGGGCAAGCCTTGTTTAAGTCGGTAAAATTCACGCACAACCTCCATTTGCCGTTCGCTTTCTTGACTATGACTACATTGGCCAGCCAAGTTGGATAGTGGATTTCCTCAATTATGTCTGCTGCGAGCAACTTCCCTACCTCTGTCTTGATTGTCTGCTCTTTCCCAAGATAGCATTGAAGTGGGACTTCAAGTCGATTGCAAGGAAAGTTACCATCTCCAGCCGAGATCTATCCCCTTCACCGAGTATTACTTCCAGCTCGATAGTTTCTTTGACTGCGACCTTATGGTTGGTGAACCCCTCGAGATGGCCCCGGTACGACTTCAAATCTGTATCATCATATCCTAACTTCTTAAGGCACTTGTAATACAACACATCCCTCGAGGCGCCAGTGTCAACCAACACCCTGCCTACATCCCAGTAATCAATGCAAGCCTCAACGACCAAAGACTGCTCGGCTGCCAACTTGGTCGTAGCCAGCTCGCTCTTGGTAAACTGAATTGTCTCCTCCTTGGCACTTATCACCGTAGGTACTGTGGCAGTTTGTTGAGCGTGTAGATTTGTGTCTTTAACTGGTGCAAGCTGGGCTCTTCCTCCAAAATCATATTTACTCTGCCTCTGCGGTCAGGATGACCTCTCTTAGGGGGATCCTCTCTAGGCTCCATATTCTTCCTACGGTCCCTGTCATCTCCCCGCAAACGAAATCGATCAAGCTTTCCCAGGTTAAGCAGCCTTTGAATTTCTCTCTTCAACTGCACACATTCCTCCGTGCCATGCCCCCAATCATTATGGTACGCGCATTGCTTACTCATATCCCTGGTTTTGTGGAACAAGGGATCCAAAGGTTGTGCAGGCG
Organism: Platycodon grandiflorus; assembly: GCA_016624345.1. Taxonomy (NCBI): domain Eukaryota; kingdom Viridiplantae; phylum Streptophyta; class Magnoliopsida; order Asterales; family Campanulaceae; genus Platycodon; species Platycodon grandiflorus. Next base: position 15,518,238 of record CM028367.1, on the reverse strand, counting down.
GTAGCTCTGCTCGAATCTCATTCATTATAACCTCCCTGGTCATATTGAGAGGATCGAAATCAATACGATCAGTTGCTCGGGAGCGGTTTCTTCTCTAAACCCTGCCCGAGGAATGTCCAGCTTTGCTCGCTGAGTCATCCTTCTTCTCATCTTTCGAGTCCTTTCTTTTGTCTGTCTTCTTGGACTCCTCGGCATCCTCTTCCCAGGTCACACTCTAGCTCTGGGCGCGAGCAAACATTTCTGCCCGATTAAAAGGTTCCTGATGAATGAAAATTTATACCTCGCAAGTGCACGAGAATACCGGAGTATAGCTGCGCAAAGACAAGGGTCGAACCACAGAGACAAGAGAATGATTGAATATTATTTAACTAATAACTTAAAGAACAAAAATAAAAGACAGGGATTTTTGTTGATTTTTCTTAAAAACTACTGACAGAAATTTAAACTAATTTATCAACTAAATTAATCAACTAAAATATCAAAGCAAGTAAATAAGAAGTTTACCAAATATGGAAAGAATCTAGGAATTGGGATTCACTCTGTATCTTGGATTTATGCCTTCTAATTTATGTATCAGTTCAGTTCTAGGATTGGTTCACAAAGGTAAAACCTGGGACGCTTGGATCACGATTTGCAGGCTTAGTATCCCTAATTGTTATACTTTCTTGATCCGTCCATATAACAAACAGGGACCCTTTAAGAACTTAGGAACAATTAATCTCTTTCTTATCTTAGCAAGATTATGAATCAATAAGAAAGAACATTCATAAAAGATGGCAAACATATGACTTATGCATTCTGATCGTGCAATTCATCATACCCTGATAATCTAACGGTTGTAATTACCTACACGCAAATACAACTTAGAAAGATTCGATAAAAATACTTTTATGAATGACTAGAACAATTGAACTGAATAAGAATTATATTAAAGCATAAATATTTGATACAGAGTTACCTCCAATTCTTAGATAAGAAGATTAGTTCCTCATGATAATTGATAGTACAAAAACTTGAACTATTCTTGAATTAATTTTCTTCATAGACAAAGAAAAATTATACAAGACGACTCTCCTTTAATCCTAACCTAAAAGGGATATATTTATAACCTAATAATGTACAACAACCAAGGGAAAAAGGAGTACAATACATTAAAACCTACCAAAAATAACCTAAAGTAGCCGCACACTTCCCAAGGACAAACACCATGCGGCTGCCCTAAGTTGACATAAAGCAAATTTTATGATTTTGCCTTTAACTTTCTAAAAATTGCACTTAACACCCCTAAATTGGCATTTTTGGCTTTTTCTTTACTTTCTTCAACATGAGTTGACTTGAATTAACTTCATTGGACTTGAGATGTCTTGAGTTGACTTTCATCTTCATTAATTCTTCTAGAAACTTGAGCCATCCATCAAAAGTACACATTCCATTAACTTTTCGTTTGCAAAACAGTCCTTTTTCATTATAATTCCTAACGGAGTGTAACGAAATCTTCTGAAATCACTTCAAAGCCATCCAACTTTGCAAGATTAACCCCTGAAACTATAAAACAACACTAAAACACAATATTAGATAACAAAAACCTCGAGAATTAGCTAAATCTAAGCCGGATAAATACACAATAAATGAGTAAAATACTCATTCATCAGTTCCCGCATGCCAAATTCAACCTTTCAGCCCATTTTTGGTCATGCCACCCATGAAGCACATCGTAACCTCAAGATCTGTCAGGTCATCTACCTTCTCAAGTATTTTTTAGAACCTGTCCACGTACTTTCCCACTGTTTCACCATCTTTCTGCCTGATATTGCATAAGTCCATCCTGGCCTTAGGCGTCACCCCAGCCATGGCAAACTCCACCAAAAATTTACTTCGCAAGTCCGACCAGCCGGTGATCGATGCCTTAGGGAGCTTTCTGTACCAGGTCACCGCCTTGCCTTGGAAAGTACTTACGAAGGCCTTGCACTTGGCCGCAGGGTTTCGTCACCATATTGACTTGATTCTCAAAACCTTGCAGATGATCCCGAGCATTGGTCTTCCCCGAATACTTGTTTTGCACGTCAGGGTTGGTCGGGGAGGCCACAATCCATTCGGCAAACGGGTCCTTCTCCTCACCAGGCACCACATATCCTGGCCCTACCCGACCAGCCTCCAGAGCTTCCAGCCTCAACTGTGTTTCCTTCATGGCTGCCTCCGGACCTAGTGGGGACTATGCTGGTTGATAGCTAGGTGCCGGTATGACTGAATGATGCTCCGACCTTCACACAGGCAACCTGCGCCTCGGGGAGGGTGTGCGTAGGGCACGGTACGACTTGTCTCACGCCTCCCTACGGGCATGCCTTGGACTTGACTCTGCTTCCTCACTCCGAGCTCTGTCCCGTCGCCGCGAACCCTCTGGACACCCTCGTCCTTGTCCAGTGGAGAACACTAAACAGCTGTGAATGCTCCTCGCTCGCGACGGTTTTGGTCTTGCCAGCTCCTTTCCCCGGGCATCTCTCTCAACCTCCTTGCGGGCTCTCACAGTCCCTGTGCTGCCTAGGTTAATGCCTCTTTTGGCCTCATACCGATCGCGCGGGCACCTCGCCATGAGCTCCAGCCAATTGTACCCTGGGAATTAATGAGCTGAGTCTCCACCAGCATTGGGGTATGCCCCAGAGCGAGCAGCTGCTGATTAAGGGCATACATCTGGCTAAGATATAGATCTTGGTTAGCCAGAGCAGTTGAGCGGGCTGCTTCTGTGAGCTGAGTAACGTCCGGGGTGCTCGCCTGCGCCTTCTTGGCGTTGAGCTTGTTGCGAAGTTCCACCCGGCGGCCAGCTTGATTATTGATATTGGGAGATCCATCCCCCTGCGCCGATGTCTAGGATGTTGCTCGTACCGACCTAGACTGTGTTACACGGGCGTTGTTACCCGGAGTCAGAGGTGGCACAGATGAACCCCCAACAACCCCCGCAACGGGGCTCTCCGTCACTGTCTCCTTTCCAACTCCAGCCATTAGGTCGGCAAAGTGTGATACGGACCAAGAATGAAATAATACTTTTTTTTTCGTCTTCCCGGCAACAGAACCAATCTGATGCTTCACGGATTATCGTGGGTCGCACCGGGACGAATATGGATATCTGGGCTTCTCCGTATCCTGCCCAGATGAGAAAAGACACTAAGTGAATACAGGAGTTAGCCCTGCAAAACCACTCTGGTGTGAGAGTAAGTATCTAGTTCAAATTACAAATTGGCAGAGTGTATTTGCTTGTGTATGTGAGCGTACCTTCGCTTGGGATTGATCCAAGACTTTTATAGGATGCCCGTTAACTGCTCATTATTGCAGGAATATCAATAGGCATAACTACCGAGTAGTGGGCATGAATGTTGGCATAGTGGGCATGAATGCTGGCATAGTGGGAGTAACCGCCGGGTGCGTTCAGCTGACGACGTCCTGCCATGTAGCCACGTCCCAATGTTGCTCAGCGAGCAAGACGAGGTGGCCTATCCTGCTCACTGCATCCTGCCCTCCGTAGGTGGACTGTGCTCGTATGCCTCTATGGGTGGTCAGTGCTGCTTGGCGCTGCACGTCTGCTCACCCTGTAATGGGCTTCGGCCCACGCTGTGTCTTGGGCTTAGACCCAGGGACGGCTCTCTAGTCCTGACTCTTCAACTACGAAATCGATCAAGTACGCATGTTTACCACCTAATTGAAGACAATAGGGTCCTTTAATTGGTCCTTAAGGGGTGGCCCAGTGATAGAGCTGAGACTTCACATAGCCTGAGGTCACAGGTTCGATCCCTTCCCACGACCCCTTAGGACATCGAAAAAAAAAAAAAAAAGGTCCTTTAATTGAACTACAACCAAGGTATACACCCACAATCTCCATGCCACAAACCCAACACCAATCTCTATTTAATCGAAACCCCACCACCCAAATTAAGTACTTAATTCAAAGCCCCTTTATTTTCATTGCTCTAATCAACTATCGTTGGAATTGACCTTTGGAAGAGGGAAAGAATGGTTTCAAATTGATTTGGTGTTGAGTTTCACTCATGGCAATTGACAGCGGTGATGAGAGGCTAGAATTGTCATGGTGATGATTTGGGCCGGAGATGCTGGGTGTTCGTAAGAAATCGAAGGTGGAGGATAATTGTGGATGTAAGTGCCATTGATGGCGGCACTGGTGTAGCAACCCATTTCAGCAAATGTTTCTTGCGCGCAAGTAGCAAGGTAGTCGCGTAAACGTCATGTAAAGCGAGGACTAGCGCTTTGAGGACTTGGATCGACAACTTCTATCATGGTTTTTTGAAGTCACAGGCACTAAACGCAGCCCCCAATACGCTAAACGCAGCCATCCCTTACAAAATGACTATTATGCCCCTGCCTTCTTTGAATATTGCCCCCTCAAATATACACAACCAACCTCTCTGAAATATTACAAATAGCCCCTCAAAGTTTCATTTCCTCTCTCTATCTTCAACTCTCTCAAAGTTTTCTCCGAATAAGGTACGTTTTCGACATTTTGAATTATGATATTTTTTGCTGCTATTATTGTGTTAAAATGTACATTGTTGCAAAAAAAGAGGCAAAATCGGATGACATGCACCAATAATTGGCACATGTCCAGTTCTAGGTGCATGTCTCTGGGTTCTTCATATTTCAAACCTTACAATTTTATCCCCTAAGATTGTAATATTTTGAAAAACTTGCACCTTTACCCTTTGAGTTTGTAAATTTCGTTAAATTGTTTAACTGAATGAAATTTGTTGGAATTGTCTTCAGCGCCCCCACATGTTTTATAAAATTTTACTTTACCTCCCTAAGTTCACATTTTCTGCAATTATTGCAAACATTATAAATTACATAAAAATAATAAACTAATACAACTAAAATAAATATTTATTCAACGTATCAATTCAAATGAAATCATGTTCAATATGTAGGATAAAAGCTTAAAATGTGAACTTAGGGGGGTGAAATATTTTCTTACAAAAGTTGTGGCCGGCTGAAGACAATTCCAACAAATTTCATTCAATTAAACAATTTAATGGAATTTACAAACTTAGGGGGTAAAAGTGAAAGTTTTTCAAAATATACAAACTTAGGGGGTAAAAGTGCAAGGCTTGAAAACTGACGAACCAAGAGACATGCGCCAACAATTGGCGCATGTACTGTTGGTGCATGTCATATAATTTAACACAATTAAAAATGAGGGTCTTAGTTGAAAGTTTTCTATATAAAGAATTTAGGGGCAATATGGTTATTTCACGAGGAGGTGACTGCGTTTAGCACCTCCCTTTGAATTTTTCAACTGCATATTCATTTCCGGTGGTTTCCTCACTGGGAAATTATTGTCCTGAGCAACGCACCGCACTTTCACTTAGGAATTTTCAATTTCCATTAGGTGTTTTAGTTTAAATGGAAAGATTATGAGTTGGGGGAGAGAGAGAGAGAGAGAGAGAGAGAGAGAGAGAGAGAGAGAGAGAGAGAGAGAGAGAGAGAGAGAGAGAGGAGGATTTGGTGTGATATGCAATGGGAAAAACAAGTGGAGGAGGATTTGGTGTGATATGCAATGGGAAAAACAAATGGGGCTAGGGGGCGGGGTTGAAGTCGTTGGGGACAAACGGAGGAAAAATGGAGAAAAAAAAAAGGTAATTTTACACATATTTTTAGTTGACTTTACTTTTATTTAAATTGATAAAAAATAATTTGGTTAAATTAATTACTTTCTCTACTCCAAAGAAAAGAATCGTATTTTAATTTGTACAGTAAATTTTATTATTTTATTGAATCGATAAGTATCTTAGGTTTTGCAATTTTTTGAAAAAAATGAAGTAAAATACACATTATAATTTTTTAAAATAATTAATTTCTTTTTTTTGGATGGAGAGTAAAAAATTTAAATTAAATATTAATCTTTTTAAAATATTTTTTACTATTTTTTTCAATCTTAATACTTATGCCACTTGGCAACCTAGTCAACATCCACAAGTGCATAATTGTCTATGTGGAATTCCAGTCAACATTAGTCAAGGGCATTTTAATCTTATCAAGGAAAAACTAAAGCCTGAGGGACTAACTGATAGCCCAAATGTTCAGTTTAAGTACCGAAATAGGAAATGTCAAAGTTTTAAAACCTGATCACAAAATGGTGAAAATTTGAAGGACCAAATTCTGTATTAAACCATTTCTTTATTAGTAGCTAACTTATTAATAGTTACCTTATTAGTAGTTTCCATCCTTTGTTTATTAGTTTCCTTAGTTACGTTTGAATTTCTTTTCCTTTTAATTTCTAATTAGTTTGCTAGTCTAATAAGGTTTAGGGTTTCTTTTATTCATTTATAGCCTATAAAAGGCCTGCTTTTATCATTGTAATGGTTATGAAATTGAGTTTCTCTCTCAAAGGATTTAAGTGATTCTTTAGTGCTTCAATCGTGTGTCGTTGTTACATTGTTTTTTCAAATTATCAATTGGAGATTCATCCCAATTTAGCGTCATTTACAGTACCAAGGTTTACATCCCTTATAGGCATTGAGTCAAGGTGTCATTCACCGTTCAACCTATCTAAGACAATCTTGGGTGCAACAAAATCGCATCAATTGATATCAGAGCAATCCTAGTTACGGTTAGTTTTCATACTATTTTAAATTTTTGTCTTCTTAATTTTATTTTATAAACTCTGATTCTGCTAGGATTGTCAAATAAAAAAAAATTTCTTCTTGAGTTTGTGGAAAGTTTCTTTCAAATTCCTTGAACTTTTGGCGAGTTGAGTTGAAACACAAGTGTATACACGTGATTGAGTGTTTTTACTAACCAAAATGTCAGAGGAGGTTTTTCAAACTCGATTATACATTATTTAAATATATGATCTTTTTTTGGTTGTTATTATTATTTTTTGGGTGGCGGTATTTGCACCCCCAAACTCTAAATATTGGGTGGCGGTATTTACACCCCCAAGCTCTAAATACACCCCCTTTCTTAATATACCCCCACCTTATTTTAAAATCTATCAAAAAGACTTAATACACCCACTAGTTTTCTTATTTTGCCTTTTCTAAACCATCTTAGTTTGAAACCTAAAATATTCAATGCACCCAAACAAAAAACAAAACTCAACCACCAAAGGAGTGGAAGAACAAAAGGGAGAAAGGAAGAAGAAGATCCAAATCTAACCCAATAATTTTGGTGTGTTGTTAGAATGTAATTTGTATGTTAAATAGTGTTCAGGGTTGAGATAACAATTTGTATGTAAATTTTTTTGCAATTTGAATATGAATTTGATATTTTTTAAAATGTAAATCGGGTTTAAAAGAAGAATTGCATTGAAGTTTTTTGGCCAAGGGTGATGGAAGAACAATACGTTGTTTGGTTCTAGTTGGTAGAACAATATTGAGTTGTTCCACCAAGTCTGACCAAACAAAAAAATTGAGAAATGTTTCACAAAGACTTGGCGAAATATTTCTCAATTGTTCCACCACTCTTGGCCGAACATTACTGTTTTGTTCTTTCGACGATGACCGAACATTATACACCAATGACTCCCTAATTTTTGAAAAAAAAAAAACGATGAAGTGGACAAATTTTAAGTATAAAATGAAAAGAGATACTTATAACTAATGTTACCTTCGCTTTTTTTTGCTCCATATTTAATTTTCATACCAATGTAGAGATTTGGGTTTAGGGAATGAAGGTTTAAGGTTTAGGGAAGGTGGATGTAATTGTTGGGAGAGTATTTAGTGGATTTGCCTTTTAAGAAAGACATGAGGTGTTTAATTGTTTATATATTGAAAAAAAATAGGAGAGAAAAAGTTAGGAAAAAAAAAAAAAGTCAAACCCACAAAATTATATCAACAAAGTGAACGGCTTAGTTCTTTAGAACGAATGAAACCAAAAAAAATAAAATTTCAAGCACTGACTTTTAGTCAAAACTATTAGTCATAGTGAAGAGCATAAAATGTAAATGCATCCTAGTTCTGAAAAATATGCAAGTCTAGTATAGCTTAACCATGTGACGTACGCCACGGCTACTTAGTTTTTGAAAATAGTGGTATGATATTAGCGGTTCGAACAAACTTTTGATATTATTATAAGTTTTAATGTGAGTTGTTAAATCAAATTTAATTAGATCTCTATACTATTAAATTAAATTTATTCATTTGACATATCAGTCTCATACCAGTCAATTACGACAAAATATTCACAAGAAATATGATCATGTAAATATGTTCAAATAATTCAAAGTTCTAACAATTGGCCCCTAACGGGGTTCTGAATTCTGAGTTCTAAATGGTAAATCCGGATTACCGAACACACATGCCAAGTGGTGCAAATTTTCTAATAAAGTCTGAGAGTCACTAAATTTCTAGTGACAAATAATTCATACTTAGTGATCATACGGAATTCAAACGAGAATGGTACCGTACACGGTACAATTACTGAATCAAAACAAACTGATTAAATCAAAAGGGATCGCATGTATTATCAAACTAATACATGAGATTTACGAAACTAAACAATTTCGAATATACGAAGAAACGCATACGACGGAGTCAAAACAAATACCGACACAAGGTCGAGCATGGTGTCAAAAACGGTATAATAAAAAGAATATGTACGAGGTCCTATCATCGACATATATTATGAAATAACCTAATTAGAGGCAAAATCCTTTACCTTTATAACGTGTGGTCCGAAATAACAAAATCATCGAAACGCAACGAAGCGCTAACTCCTTTTGCTCGAATCTAATATTCCAAACCGAACATTAATATTAGCTAATTAACACGAATACTATTTTCATAATTTCAAAATACTAATACCAAATTACACCTAATTTATTAAACTAACTTTTAACAAAATAACCATAAATTTTATATATATATAAATATTCTAACATAAGTTATAAAACTCCTATACTAAACATACACAAATACCACAATTCTGAAAACTTAAAACCTGAGGGGTTTATTCACCATTTTAGTATCTTAGGGACTATTCTGAATATTTAAAAAAACTAACAATCCAAGTGTGAAAGCTCAGGGGGTGAACTTGTAAATTGTTTCATCATCTTCTTCCTTGCCGCACGCCCTGTTCTAAGCCTAAACTATTCTGTTTTTTTTTTTTTTTCTTTTCCTTCTTGCTTCCATTCTTTAAATCAAATTTCAACTCACAACACTAGTCTTGAAAACTCTTTTTCCATTTGATTGTTGCACCCAAAATCCCGCACACACACACATACACAAATCACAAATACTCCTCTGTTCTGTTCTGTTTCCTTTTTTTTTTTTTTTCTTTCTTTCAATCACCATTAATACTACAACCCTTCCTCTATTTCCCTTCTGATTGCGCCCAAAACACGCACATACACACACATACGAATCACAGAATGCTCCTCTGTAATATTTATTCTTAGCATCCCACACACACCCACACTCACAGTAACACACTTCCATACATACACACACCACACACACTGTCATGCACACAGAATAATTACCTATTTATATACATACACCATCAATGGACACCCAACAACAACGATCACACAATTAATACTTAAATTCTCCGTTTCATACCGTTTCGAACTCACAAATCAGACTTGCATTATGAAGAGTAAAATAACAGTATCATTACGATCGGAGAAGGGAAACAAGGTTTACCTCAAGTTGTTTCTTCGCAAAACCGCTTCCCGATCAACTCCCAGCGTCACACTTCTCCTCCTTGCGCGGTCACACACTCTCTCTCTCTAGGTTGATCACGGCTCTCTCAATATGGCATGACGAAAGTACTTCCCAACTGGTTACCTCTCTTATAAAGACTCCAAATAAAAAACAAACTCTCTTTTAAAACTCAGCAAAAGCAATCTTATCTCTACTAATCCTCCAACTAAATGACTTCCCAAAACCCACGTTGTTCAGTTATCAATCAACATTATCACGTAATTTTTTTTTTTTTTCAGGCTTAACTAATTGGGACTAATTTACGGGCTAAATCCAACACAACAATATCAAAATATCTCGAATCAAATTGACATTTTTATTACGAAGCCCAAAAACAAATATAATCGGCCCAAACGAACTTGTGTCGAAAAATCCTTATTAACACAATTTATTAAATAATAAAAATAAATAACGGGTATTACAAAACATCACTATGGTTGCTTGGCACCCCTTACCGAACAAATTTAGTTGTGTTCGGTAGGAAGTTGCCGACAGTAATTAATTATTTTTTAACCTAAAAAAATAAAAAATAAATAAAGACATTTAAGTCAAAATTTATAATGACATTTTTGTAATATATGAGGGGGGATATAGTTAGTAAATGTGGGAGTGTAAATAGCAATTCTCCTCTTAAAACTATGTTTTACAAGGTAATTGAAAGAGAATCGCTATTCACACCCCCAAATTACTAAGTACTCCCCCACCCTAAATTTTAAACCCCTCTAAATACTAAGTATACCCCCTCAATTTTTCATTTTACCCCCATGTAAATCAACTCCTTCCTCCTTCCCATCTCCTGCAATTTCACACACATATACGCGCACACACATACGCGTTCTCCCCCTTTCCTGCAACCCCCTCCTCTCCTTCCTGCAACCCCCTATTCACGCCCTCTTCTCCGCCACCCCGCTAATGCAACCCCCTTCATTAAAAGCACCTTCATTCTTTTTAATTTACCCCCCTCCAGTCCTTTGAATATTTTAGAGGTGTTCGGTCAGTACCAACTTTAGAGTTTAGTGACCAAACATTTTAGTGACAATTTTGTAATAATCGAATAAAGAGCAAATATGTCAAGTTTTATAATGAAATTTTTGTAATAATCGAAAGAGGTGTACTTAGTAATTTGGGAGGTGTGAATAGTCATTCTCTTAACTGCACAACACTTTGCCCCCCACCCCCCCACAATAAATAAATAAATAAATAAATAAAACCAAGAAAGACAAAAATGAAACACGATCAATCGCCCTGGGCTGAGTGGTATGAGAGTCGTCCTTCAGGGCTTATAGGGAACAAGTTTGATCCCTAGGATTGTAGCCTTTGAACCAAAAAAATTAAAAATGAAACACGAAAATGTAGATATAAGTTGGAACTAGGACACAACATGGCAAGTTGTACCCCCATGCACTAGCTAGTTGCAACAAATGCTAAACCATGTGCCACTGTTTTTGCAACTGCAATTGCATTGCTACATCCATAGGTAATAGACTACTAGAACTTCGACAATTCTTTTCTCAGACTACAACTCTACTACAAGGTCCATCTTCTTTCCCTCGAAAGAGGAATTGCATCATCGAAGTTGACCTCTTAATGAGATTCGAGGTCTAACACCACCCAATTACAGACGACTTGACGAACTCAACAATTCAAAACAGAACTCAACAATTCAAAACAGAAGGAAACGAACTGCATCAGAAAGTCCCAATGCAGTAGAAAAGTAGAACGAGGCAACGAGCAATGTTATACCTCCGGGAAAAAAAAAATGCATGTGTTGTACTTAACAATCACTGGTAAAGAAGGTACAACACTTCAATGCTTTATATTTTTTGTGTTTGCTGTATGTTTTCCATGTTTAAATCTAGAGCGCAGATGGAAAATTCGAAAATCCTTTTAAGTGGATTCCTCATCATTCATTCCATGTATGTAATCTCCATTATGGATAGTTCAGAATGTCATGAAATAAACCCTATTACACAGTTCTTGTGACATAAGTCACATAAAAAGGTTCTAAACAAGACTTTCACCAACTTTGTAAAACAAACTTTAACATAAAACTTCTAACAGCTGTGTTTCCTATATCTATGTTTCCTAAAGCACAACGGGATTTGGCTATGTGCCCTAAAACAGACTGACTCACTCATCGGGCTCTACCCCTTTCTAGTAGGGATACCTAGGTTGTCTAAGCCTGACATAGTTTAGATAATATGGTGATTGATGGCATAAGCTATCATTTGCTTATCAGCATCCCTCTAAAAAGAGAGGGCGCAGCAAACTTTTAAGAAAAGTTGATATCTACCAGTTTCTTCAAGTTCCAGGACTGAGGATCTTGAGTGATGAAAGCCACACCAAGAGCCATTCCAACGGCAAAAACCATCATTGCCGTCATGCACCCATAGCCTCGCGATAACCTTGCCAATATTGTCTTGCATTGCTTTTCAGCATCCTTGAACAACGCCACGCGAGCAGTATCAACACCATCACTAACAATGCCCTTTTCATTCTGCACGGGCAAAAGGAAGGGAAAAACAAAAGTTAACAAAAATGATCTAATGATTCGATTACATTTCTTTTGATTTAGGAGAACAATTTCCAAAATCTGATTGTGTGTAGAATAATTGTCTTTCCTAACAATAACCGACAATGATTCCATAAGAACAAAGGTCTACCTTAACCATGAAACTCTTTACAGCCGCCTTCAAAGGCTCAACATTTGAATGTTTAACAAAGTGCACCTTCCATTCATCAGACAGCTTTCTGAGAACGACAACGCTTGCTTGGAGATTATCCAGATAAATCTTGTCCTGGTTTTAAAATCATGACGAGAAACCCAAAAGAGTAAGATGAAGACTACACAAAGGAGATATAAATTTTAGCAGTCAAGTAATAAAGACAAAATGCAGCTTTGTTTACCCATTGCTTGTAACAATCGGGATTCTGAACCAAACACCATATGAATACATCACTAGCTTCTTTCGCTAGAGCAGAGTTACCTGCAAAAAGCTTTGTGGTTAAGGCCCTTTGTATAAGATTTATTTCAAGATTTAACTAGTTCGCTTGCCTTCTCCAGCAGATTTGGCAGCAGAGTATATTAGCTGTTGAGTAATTTGCTTCATTGCTTTGCTTCCAGGCGAAACAGCAAGCGCTACCTCTTTTAACAGAGGATATACAGCTTCAAATCTTTCAGTTGCCTAATGAAAACATACATGTCAAATGCCTTGGACTCGACTTCCTTAACAATAAAAACATACCAATTTGCATAATGTCAGAAACTGATGATATGCTTTGAAAGATCACTGACCTTAACTCGAGCCGAAGGTGCTGGGAAGGTGGCTCTCATTAGATCCTCAAGAGCTGACGGCGGAATCAGGCGCTCCCCTTTTCTTACAGCACCATTCACAAGAATGGTACGAGCTTTTGGGTAAGATACAATTCTATAATCACGAGTAGATGAAAGTTAGAACTGAAGGATTATAAACTAAATTCTAATGAATAGCTATCGAGTTCAATTGCAATGATTTCTAACCTCTCAACTAACTGTAGAACTAAGTCTCTAGATTGAGGATTACACGATTTACTGCTTGCAATTGGCAAGAGGAAGTGTGCCCACATGAACAATCCCACAGGCAGATCCCCTTGGCAGGCCTATAGAAATCCGTTATCAAGTTAAGATTAATTACAAAAACCATCTTTATCGTCCAGAAAACTGCTTTTTCAGTGAAGCATTAGCATAGCATTGTACAAGACTTACCTGAGTGATAGTCCATACAAGGATCGGCAGCTTATCTTGTCCCTGATAATTTGGATTCTCCTTCAGTATGGTCAACAGACTGATCAAGACGTCCGGTTTGCGCCTTAGTACCATTGCTAAAACCACAAAAATGGCGACCTGAAAAAACAATATGGATACAATGACAATCAATTATTAAGCGAAATCGCAAGAGCTTTCCTTGGTGACCATGGTTAACAATACAAGAGCAGTCTATATGAATTTCTTCTTCCCAAGATCAAGTGTGAAAACTTAGATATGCATATGTCATCCGTAAGTTTCTAAAACAAAGGACTTAATTTAAGTCCATCTTACACTTATGAATGAACAACTGGAGATACTAGCTCTTAATTCAATGTACTCAAAGCTTATATCCTAGAATACTAAATCCTTCAAAAGAACCGACAACCAATAGCATTTCAATCTACAAATAAATTATCCTTGCAAAGATCAATCTTTATGCACATAATTTCATGTTACCAGAACTTCAGCTTAAGAATCTTCCAGCTTACTGGGTTCCAACTAGCATTTTATATCGAACCATTCTGCAATTTCCTCAAGACTACTATGCCGTAACTAATGATACATAGTTTGTGTACAACAGCTGGAAAATGATTATACTGCCTTAGATATGGGAACCAAGAATTATAAAGAGGAACACAAATTCGCCAAGGGTGTTGAAAACTGCATACATCTCGGTATCAGATAACCAATAATGGAGTGAAGGTACAGTGATATGGATTCATCATAAGGACAAAATTGCTTTGCACGCATCTCCCCAAAAATCTGTTCGAGAGGATGAGACCCAGTTTTAGCAAGTATTTACTTCTTTGTTACCTCAACCTCCATGGACAAGAAACTAGATAAGTCTCAAAGTCAAGAACTCCGCCGTAGTTACCATCATTTACCCCAGTAGACAGTTGCACCATCAAATTTCATGTCTTAGATCCAAAGCGGGGAAAATAATTTTTTTTAACAAGCTCCATGGATTTCAATTGGAATCATTTACAAATAAATAATGGTTAATGGCAGGCATGTCCACCTAGAACTTTTGAAGTGAAAAGCACGTATTAGCACAATTTGATATTTCTCATATAACTACGAAGTAACAATTCTAGAATTCAGTATGAGAAATGCTTACCTTTCAAAACCAATATCAATGCCAGATTTCAGATTTGTTCCTTATTTTGTCATGCCAGTAATAGAAATGTTTTATATCAGAAGTTAAGTTGTTGCAATTCACGATCCATTCTTAAGATAAACAATTGTCGGGGGAGTTGGGAACTTGTCGAAGTCCTTTCTAGTCCGTGAATCGCTAAGTTTGGAGCAATGATCGTGTTAAGTGGCTACTATGACCCAAAGCCACAGTTTTGACCATATTAATGCAAATTGATTCTTCTAGATACACAATGCAGCTCTAAAAGCCAAGGAAAAACATGTTGCGAAGTCTTGAACCTTGCCATGTCCAGCCTGCGGTGCACTAATAGCTACCAGCATGCATGACCACAGTTACTAGCAAAGACACACACGTACACACACATATTATATATGCATATCTTCCAGTTTCGAAAATGTTTTACATTGAAACTTACCCTAGTTGCCTTGTAACTCACGACAATTGAAAACTGCGATCAATTATATGATCCTTATACGTGCGGCATTTGGAGTATTGTTCTTTAGTCCAAAGATATGAAGAATATCAAAAATCAACATATGACTTGTATTTCAAATTTGACTTCCTTTTTCAAGAGAAAACTACAATAACCTTAACTTTCCATAATTCTCTGGATGAACCCATAGATTCTCTAGATCTTATACCTAGAAGCATTTCACACATCATATTTCTGTCTCTTTGCATTTCTCTAGTGTCTCGTATCTTCTTTCGTAATATACACTAATTATGGCTCAATAATTAAACAAATACACTATAGACTTACAGTTAAGCTTTAAGTGTAGGATGTCCACACTTTTCTAGGGTTAGCGTAGAATGTCCTTACTTTTCTAGAGCGTGATATGAGGGGCTACAATCCTGAGAGCAAGCTCGACAAGTTTCCTGTCGGGAAGAATCATAGCTAAGGAGAATTTTAGTCATTTGAATGATTATCATGGGGAAATTCCTTGCTCTCTTGCAGGAAAGAATCGCCATTTCTGTAAACTCCTTCCCCACCATTTCTAAGACTTAACTAGTTAAGAGATATTCCATCAATAAGTCTAAAAGTTTATTAGCTTATTAATTAATATAATGATGCTAAAGAGATCTTTTTCAATGAACTCTTCAACCAAAACATTTTTATAAACGACAAAAGCAAACCTAAAGTTGGAACTTTCATATCCAACAATTCATTTCTTACAGATTTTAACGCGGATGCTTTCTGTCTTTTACAAATGAATCCTAAATAGCTGAACTACTTTTAGTTCAAATATTCTCAAATACCCATCTTATTCTTCGGAATTCTTGCCACAACGACAGACATTCCCAGTAATAAAAAATCACCACCCAAAGAATGCATATCAAAGATCAAGTAAAGAAGTATCTGCAAAGTATACCGATTTATAACCAAACATCTTCCTATATCAAGTATTTCTAACCATTCTAGAATAATTTGCTATATAGAAGCCACAACTATAACCATATTATCAAGAAGCCATTACCTGAGATTTTGAGGAAGCTTGTTTTGATCCTTTAGAAGCTCTATGATGGATAGCAAGCTCATCAAAGATGCTATCCAATGACCACAACACAAAGGAACCTAGTGCTTCCACAGATCGCTGGTTAAGCCAATCAGCAGATGTTCTGTAAATTTCTTCCGGCACATGGGAAAGAGGGATCTGTTTGAAAATGAAAAAAAAAAGGTTAAAATGAAGAGCTAGAGAAATATTTTTAATCTGATTTTCTAATGACAACAGATAAGAGGAAGAAATAGACTACTTTTATCATACTATCAAACAATAAAAACTTGATATAATTGATCATTCAAGGCAAAACAGAACTACAAAAATTGGCAGTAAGAAAGAGCAAAAAATGAATCTAATCAAGCTCTTTACAACCACATATAAAATACTATTTTGGCTTCAGAGCAGAATTCAACTTAGAATGAAGTAAATTGATGACCCAAAATCACAAAATTCTGCAGATTCATTTAACCAGTTACCCTAGAAGAGAAATTCTACAGTTATTCAATATAGGTATAACCCACATTGCCAAGTACAGATTCTTTCTATTAACTTTATTCTTTTCCCAGCAACATGAGAATCAAACTTGTTAAAAAGGAACAACCGGAACGACTAAAAAACTAAATAAATAAAGGAAAACTCACATCAACCATCTTTGCAACAGACGACTCCTTAAGAGTCTTCATCCATGGGAATTGAGACGCATTTACAGATGCAAATGCGCGCCCAAAATAATCAGCGAACCTCATAAGCTGTAAATCTTGCTGCGATTCATACGACTCCTACAAAATCACAATTCAATCATTTTACAATCGTACAAAAAATTCACTCGAAAAAATAACGGATCAAACTAAAAGTAACCAAATAAGTGAATTAGATTTCGAAAATTCACCGTTATATCAGCAAGGAAGACAGCGAGATCAGAATCATTCATCTTCGCAGCAGCCTCAGAAACAGTAACCTTAGGTTTCTTCAGCTTCTTCGGCTTAACCACCTTCTTAACCTCACCGCCACCATTTCCAACTCCGGCGGCGCCAGCCTCGACGTCGCTACCTTCATCCTCTCTGCCATCATCAGCATTACGCACAGAACTCTCCGCTCCGACGGAAGCAACAGCAGCCTTCTGAGCTTCAAGAGCACGACGGATACGCTCCTCGGAGTGCTGTTCAATTGACCGGAAAACGTCTGAGCCCGACGATAGATGATCAGAATAGCTATCGACAGCGGGAGCCTTCGACGACTGTTTCCGGCTCGACTTCTTGTACGACACCGTCTTCCAGCCGTGATCGTTGTTAATTTCGCTGGTTCCGAACTCGTCTTCTCTGAGAATCGCTTCAATGGCAGCAGAATTTTCATCCATAGCTAAAACGCACACACACTCTCTCTCTCTAAAAATGAGTCAAGATTTTCTCTCTCTCAATCGCTTTCTCTCTCTAGAAAATTTCGTTTAGGAGTCACGTCGTCGACGACGGGGGAGATCGCGGGGGAGAGAGAAATATAAGGAGAGAGGGTGGGGGTTTGGGGGGGACGATGAGGACAAAAACAGAGAGGAGAGAGAGAGAGAGATAGAAAGTGAGCACACGTGGAAATTACTAGTTTTGATTTTGCTTATCCCACTGACCCTTCCGTTGCAACTAAATTACATCCACTGCCACAGTCAGTTTTCAGTAAGATATGGGCATGATGATATAGTTTCATCATCATCATCATCATCATCTATATATATATATATATATATATATATATATATATACATATATATATATACATATATGTATATGTATATATAGGTTTTCATATATCCAATATTTTGTATTCACATAAGCAAATATTATCTTTTTTTTTTATTTTTTATATTGATTCACTAGTTAATATGTCCTTTTTCTGAATAGAATTGTACATGAGACGACGTAGGGATGTGCTCGTGTCGATGTGCATGCACACAAGTAAACATCTGGAAGCCTGCATGTGCAAACTGTGTATTTTGTTTGCATCGTAAATAATAACCATATTTTTATGTCAGAAATTGTCCGTTGGTACAATCAGAGTCACGTGATTGTTTAGCAAACTCGTTCAATTATGATGTCGCGTCATACTATTACCTAAAAGATATTCTTTACTAAAGATCAAATATGGACATTTTTATTATTTACGAGGGAAAGTAAGGACTCAAAACCCTAACAATCTTGTGTGGTGGAGAAACTATCAACTTATAACTTCATACTTACTAGTTGCTAGTTAGTACTCGTACATTTCCTAAAGCATTTCCGTATTAGTATACATATGATTTAGCCATCTAATCAAGAGTAAATCTTTTATTCATGTCATACTTTACCCTAACCCTATCAACCGATTATGGCAACCATCAAAGATAAAATATCCTTGGCATAAGTTTGAGACGACACTATAAATAACAAAAATACATTGCACACAAATTTTCTTTTATTTGTCATGATAAAGTTTTTCTCTTTATATTTATTTTTTTCAATATGTTATGAAAAAAAGTCAAAATTTTAAAACTATAGGGTTAACTTCACCCGTAGTCCTTATACGTTGCATTTTTCTTTCAATGGTCCTTGTACTTAGACTTTGCACACGATTTGTCTAAAATAATTATTCTTTTAGAGTATAAATTTTCTTCAAAATATGTTTGGTTAGTAACTTCTGAGAGTATCCAATGCATTAGAAAGTGCAAGGATATCACCCATAGAACTTACATAAATTGATCAAAGAATTCTATTTACACAATATGGAACTATATCTTGAGACTCCACCTCTAAGGTGGTCTAAACATTGATGAGAAAATATACGATCCCAGAGCATCATGTCTATGACTATGGTGGTGTTCCACAACCTACAAGGAGTTCCCGGAAAAGCTAAGGTAGTGCTTCAACTCTTATTTGAACCTTTTTATCTTTCTAAACTATCACTTCTATTGTTCTGGTCTATTTAGTGTCATCTCATTGGTCCCTAAAGAACCACTTTAGTTGCAACGTGGTGCTAATCTAGATCCACAAAGAAAATTTCTCATTAGGCTTGAAGTCCACATGTTGTTTTGACCTAAAGATTTCCAATAAAGTTATCCCTAAGCCAAATATAGTTTCATATGTAGGATCCATAAACGTACACCAGCAACCTTAGTTCGAATGATGGATATTAAAAAAGAGGCTATTAACGAATCAAAACAAATCGAGTTATCATTTGTTGTGCTTACCACCCATTCTTTCTCTACGTACCCCTCTTATCTTCCTTTCTCTTCGTCTCTCTCTCTCTCTCTCTCTCTCTCTCTCTCTCTCTCTCTCTCTCTCTTTCTCCCTCACCTTTTCTTTTTTGATTAGTTCAGAAAGGAAACAAAGCAGAGACAACAAACAAAAGAGAAAAAAAAACAATTACAGTTTGGGGAAAGCAACTCCCTAACTATCAATTTCTAATAAGATCATCAACTCATCGTTGCGCTCAGACACTTCGATAAGATATGAGTCTTGATATGCTCCCTTGTTGGCTAAGTGGTCATCACAAGCATTACCTTCCCTTGAAATGTGCTGCAAAGTGCAACCAATAAAGTCGGCCAGGGTTTTAATGTCTTCCAAAAGAGCCATGTAAGGGTGGTTTTCATCCCTAGGGCTAGATGAGAAATCTCTAACCAATTGAGAATCAGTTTCCACGATCACTTCACTCCAATGTTTTGCACAAGCAATATCGAGGCCCACCAGAATGGCATGAAGCTCTGCTTCCAAAGTAGAACATGGCGCTAAGAAACCATACAACCCAAAAATCCACCCACCGTTGTGAGACCTGAAAACTCCCTCAAAGCTGTATTTTTCTATTTGTGGTCTGAACACGCACACCACATGACTCGAAATGCTAAATGTAGGTATATATATACATATAAAAAAATCATGACAATAGAAAATCATGAAAAGAGGGTAACAAATAATGTTTATCTTTCCTTAATTGATGAATCCAACAAATAATTCTTTCAAATATATGCAAGTTATATACATGACCTCAACTGGTTTAAAGTTTGTGATAACAATTGATTATTCATGGATAAAAATCAAAGATAAGCTGACTGAGTAAATGTTTTAAGGGAATACAATATTAAATGAGTCATAATTTCAACAAAATTGTGAATAAGTAGGCGAGACATACAACTATAAACGAATAAATGTTTTAAGGGAATACTATATTAAATGAGTCATAATTTCAACAAAATTTTGAATAAGTAGGCGAGACATACAACCATAAACGAAAACTCCAAAAGAGTAAAAATGTACAATTTAAATACTTGATACTTTATAAATGTTACCATATGTATATATGGTTATAAATACTCTTATAAATCTATACATAAACGAGTCAGGCTTGGGACGAGTCGAGGGTGAATCCAAGTCCATCCCTAACTCGACCAATTTTTAAAAGATTGTCCCTAACCCATTCCATTTGTTGCAGGTCACTCCAAATTTAAAACGGGTTTGGATTTTTTGCCATCCCTATGTATAATATTACTACTTTGTTGTTGTTGTTTTAAGTTCTTGCTTCTTATCACAAATATATATATATATATATATATATATGACCATATTGCTTTACTAAAACTCTTCTAGTTATCATTTGATAAGTTTTTCATTTATATAGTCATGTAGTAATGGATTAACTTTATACATGGGGTCCTAATTAGGCATGATTGGACCTATCATTAGTCTTGATCATGCCAAAAAATAGCTTGTTACCACGTCAGATTCACGTATGTAGCTAGTTTATAGGTAGGATGCCTCGGCTCTTAAAAGGCTTTACTTGTCAGGACTTGATTAATAGTTCGTACCTACAACCTCGTCTAATCACAAAGAAAGCACTGTCAGGGGATGTTGGGGGTTTAACCCGATTATTACCCTCAGGTGTGAGAGCTAGTTTAAGTGATAAATATGGTGCAGGTAGTTGGCAAACTGCCTTCTGATGATCATTGAACCGATAAGAAATGAGTATATTAAAGGCAAGTGAATAAATGCAAATGAGTAGCCCTTGTGTATGTTCTTCAGAGTAAATGTGGCCTAGCTATAAATGAAAGTGCTACTGTGTATTTATAGCTGAAGGTGACATGTAAATAATATGAATTTGGCCACTTGTGCTGAGAAGTAAATGCTCATTTAATGATCTCATGTCCGTTAGATAAATATAAGCTTCCTTCTTGGGAAGATGAGAAGCTCATAAATGCCACCGTAGCTTCATGGGAAAGGAATGTCTTCCTCTAATGAGAATGTCTTGCTTTTTCCAGGCTAAGTACTGACAAGCGATGAACATTTAATGCTTAATGTTGACCTGTACCGAGGATAACAGATGTTCGCTATAGAGGTAGTCTCGTCACTGACGAGGACATTAATGGATTATACTGAGGTCTGGCTAAACCGAAGACCTCAGCTCAGTGACTTCGGCTGGAGACTTTGTCTAGGGATCTCAACTGGGACCTTGGCTAGTGACCGATCGCTCTGAGGTCCGGGCTTTCATCGTCAACATGAATCTCAGGACCCACATGAGGCTGACGTGAAAAACACATGAGATGAATATTTAGGAGGATCCCATCAAGTCCATACATGATATGATTAGGTTTAATATATAATTTGGTCCCTAAACTTTACACCTTTTCCTAATTCGGTTCTAGAACTTTGACATTTCCTATTGTGGCCCAAGAACCACACTTTAAGCCTTCCAGTTAGTCCCTCAAGTGACGGCTATCACTAAACCCGTTAAAAAACTTTAAAATGCTCAAAATGCCCTTACTAAATACTGAATGGGATTCCACGGTGGACAAAACATGCTTACTTGGAATTAATATTTTTTTTTTCTAACTAAGTAAAACAAATCTCACTAAACCATTTTCCGTCTCTCTCCCTCTCTCTTTCTTTCTTTCTCTTATGTTTTTTTTTCTCTCTCTTCTGGTCAAATCGAGTCAGGCTAAACACAAATTCGACTGGAGAGGTGCGAATTAGCTAGGCATTTGCCCAAATTTGCTCACAACTTCTAATGTCGTACAAACAAAAGATAGAAAGTAACCAGATTGGGATTTCATGAATGGATTAGCGTGGGCTTAGGATCCGTCAGCCCTGTTCTCGCCTTAAAGAAAGTCTAATTCATAGATGATCGGAAGCTCATGGCTCTTTGGAAGAATGAAGAGATTCAATGAAAAAAGAACTTATGTAGGCCGGTCGGCGAAGTAAGCATATTTGGCTGAGAATTCTCTCTCTCTCTCTCTCTCTCTCTCTCTCTCTCTTTCTATCTCTCTCTATCTCTCTTTCCCTCTTCTTCTGGGTTCCAAGTTCTCTTCTAGCCCTTGTCTCTCTCTAGTCACCGTCTCTGTTACAAATCTGTTTTACCCACTAAAACCCTAATTTAAAAAAAATAGCCACAACAACAACAAACCAAAAAATTAAAGATTCTAGAAGCAAAATATGAACCAACGTCATCTCTGACGGTGTACGAGTTACCATCTCCGTCATCCCGCCGCCGCCGCCGCCACTCTCTCTCTTATTCTCTACAAAGGAATTGTGAGAATTTTCTCACTCCAGAGTAGAGGAGAAGACAGATTTCTTTGACATATTTCTCTCTCTCTTTTCTCCCTCCCACTTTCTTTCTCACACATTAACACACAGTCCCGCTTTCTCTCTCTAAGTGTGCGAAATGGTAATGTCTTGCTATGGCTAATCGTCACACTGATAAAGAGAAAGGGATATTGCTCTAGTAATAGAAAGAGAGGTCGCCGGAAAAAAAATAGAGAAAGATGGGGAAAATCTCGAAAAGCGATTGTTGATGGGTTTTGACATTCATTTGGGAGAGAGAAAGAAAAGAGCACAGATCTGGGTTCCTCTTTCTTTCTTTCTTTCTTTCTCTCTCTCTCTCTCTCTCTGTCCGAGTGTGGGTGTGTGTGGGTGCAATTTCTGTGTTTGTCATAGAGGTGGTGCAATGGCAGGGAAATGTGGTTCAAGCTCACAGTTGTCTTGCAGGTCACTATATTTAACTGCGCATTTGCTAGTCATAGCCGTGACGATCCTTGTCCTCGTTTGGCTTCTCGATTTCTAATGGATTTAAAGAAAGAGAAAGAAGAGAGAAGCAAGAAAAGAAAAAAGAGACAGAGGAGAGAGAGAGAGAGAGAGAGAGAGAGAGAGAGAGAGAGAGAGAAAGATATGGTCAGTCAAAAAAAATTAATTCCAAATTAGCATTTTTGTCCATTGTGGAATCCCATTCAGCATTTAGTAAGGGCATTTTGGGCATTTCAGATTTTTTTCAACGGGTTTAGTGACGATCGTCACTTGAGGGACTAACTGGAAGGCTTAAAGTGCGATTCAAGAACCACAATAGAAAATGTTAAAGTTCTAGAATCGAATCAGGAAAATGTGTGAAGTTCAGGGACCAAATTATATATTAAACCTAGTGAATGTCATTTACTTTCCCCGTAACAAAAAAAAAAATGGATGGAAGTCAAAGGGGTTGCTTTTGAGTGGATCATTTGACAATTGAACAAGATTAATGGCATGTTTGTAATTACACGTGATACAAGGGTAAAAGGGGAAAACTAAAATAGTAGAATACGGATTACTACTGCTGAACCTTTTGGTAGATTACAGGAATCTGCATTGATTTCATACCTTATTTCTTTTTCAAAATTTGCATTTAGTATTTCTTACATTCTCTTTTTGGCAAATAATATTACCAGCTCCTCGAGCTTGCGGTATTTTTACAAACGTGTTAATATCGTTCAATGATTTTAATATAAACATTAATATTTTAATATTATGAAGTTAATTATGATTTGAAATGTTTAAGTCATTACTAAGAAAAAGTGCAAATTGATCTAACGATGTAAAAATCTAAGTAAATTTAATCTTACGATACTAACACTAAAACTTGTAAAAATATCACAATTTAGAGCAATTAATAGCAAACCTCTTTCTTTTCCTTTTTTTTTTTTTTTTTCTAAAGGAGCATTTATTATTTTTTTTCCTCTTACTTATTTTCTGTTGAAACAATCTGCATTTACTTTCAAAATTAAGATAATCTACCAACCTAAAACCGCCCATTAAACATCAAATTTAATTCTTTTAGGCTTACTTTTATGTTTATCAAATGCTCCACATGATTCCTATTAAATAAAAAAAAAGAAAAAAAAAACCATTTACGTGGTTTTCGATTACTAACATATTATTAGGACGTTTTCATCACTTAAATCTACTACTTCAAACAAACAATTTTAAATTTCCTAGTTAAAAGTCTCATTTGATAATAGTATGTTTCTAAATGCATCCCAATAAAGAAAAATCAAATACTATTAATTACAACTCATTCTAATTGTAAAAGTAAGTTATAAAAATAAATCTTCATATGGTACGAAAAAAAAATTAAATAACAAATCGTCATTACACTTTATTTTCTACTATTAAAAGAAAGTGGGTTTGAAGGAATATAATATGAAAAAAAAAGAAAAAAGATTGAGATGAGCTAATAATTTTTAAATTTTTATTATTAATGCAAAATCAATTAAGATTTTCTTTGTGAAAAAAGGTAAGTAGTAAAGACTCCCTCCCTCATTAAGAGAAAGTATATCATCAAATGTTTTTATTAATAACAATTTTAGTAAATGTTACCTTGGACATAAAGATAGGATGAGATGGGATGGATGTCTTAATCTTATCAACTAAACTCATTAATTAAAAAATTGGGGGATAAACATATGAACTTTGATTTAATTAGGTCGGTTTTAAAATTAAGTTGCAGCATAAAAATTTTAAAATTAATTACTTTAGTTTCTAATTATATCCTTTTGTAAAAGGTAAGTTGTTGGAGGAAATTAATTACTTTAAATAAAAATGTATCTAAAAGAGATAAATTTCTCCTCTAAAGGGCAAGTCCAATAATGAGTATTAAAAGAGATAAATAAAGGGTACCAAATTTTGCTTTGGTCCTAACAAAGGTAGCAAATTTGCTACCTCTTTTAGAACTTTACGTTGAACAGTACGCGCGCGAGTAGATTATCATTAATTCATAATTTATGACACGTGTGAATTATCATTTATTTATAATTTATTTTAGTTTTTATATCATAATAAATGACGACTATAATTTTTTTAAAATTTTTATTTAAAAAATAATTAATTAATTAAAAACCATCATACTTTAAATAATTGATAATGTATAAAGTATCAATAAAGTTAATAAAAAATTAAAAATAAATTTAATACCTATTGTTAGAGATGATAATTTAATATCTTATAAATAGTATTAGGTATCAAATTTTAATTTTAATACCTATGAGCTAAGACTCACTGTCAGAGTTGCCCTAAAAGAAAGAAACGCAACCATTGTGAAATTAAAGATAAGGCCTATATTTATGAAGTTTCTGAAATTGAGAGCATGTCCGTTAAAGTAACAATTTGATGGTCTATGTCAGCAAAAGAGAGAAAGTTTTAAGATTTTCTTAATTTACAATTATTGTTACTAACTAAGTTTTAAAGAAGGATAAAATTGTCTTTCTTCAAAATACATTTACCTTTCATCAAGGCTTAGTTGTAGCAATAGTTGTACAAAGAATTGTAAACCTAATATTTTTCTTTTCCTAATCACGAATAACAAAATCTATTTACAGATTTGGTTAGTATCAAACATTAATATTGTACTATCGATAAATTGTACTCCACCATATAGTATCTCAAAATTAATTTGTTATAAACCAAATCCGTTAATTAATTTTATTGCTCTAGCATTACTCTTACTTTAGAAAGATACCCTTTCCAAAATCCATGCACAAAAAATTTCCGTTTGTCTTATCTAAAAGGTATCATATTGAAATTCAAATATTTTATGTACACTTTATTATCTTTGGTTTGTGTAAATTATATCACAATTTTGATTTTTTTATTTTTTTAACAGTAGGGTGTAAATTCTGTATGGACTAACCCAAATAATAAACTTTTTACCATGAATTGGAAGAGAAAATTTAATTCATCTCATTATCTTAAAAGATTTTGATATGCTTATTTGATTTGATATTAGGCACTTGGAAGCGACTTACTTCTTATCTTCTTATCACATATTATTACATATATCCTAAAGTTTTTAAGAAAAATTCTGATTTTTGATGCTCAATAAATGAAACTTTCATTTCGAGTCATTTGATTGACCAATAATCAATGTTAATTTAAAATGCATTAATACACTTTCTTAGAATTTGAAAAACACAAAATTTTAATTACTACGATATCTAATACGTATCAACTAAGTTTTAAATCATTTTATTCAACATTAGTATTTTTTTTTTATGCTTGTTTAAATATTATTGCACACTAATAGTGCATCAAAAATAAACTCATCTTTAAATGATCTGAAAAAAGCATTGCCTTACTATACAATGTTGCTCGGTTCTGTCGTAATTTAAAGTCTTGGATAAGTCAAGAATCATATATATATATATATATATATATACTTTAGGGTCGGCCCAACCGTAAGGAAAATAAGGCCCAAGCCTTGGCCCCCAAAATTTGTGTAATTTTTTGAGCTTCAAAATTGTGAGATCTTACTGAAAATTACCCAAGGATGAGGGGCTTCACTGAAAAGTTACTAGTTGTTGTTCATCCCTTTAGCCTGTAGACAGCCAACACGCTGTTACACGCATAGGAAAGAAAAAAAAAAAAAACCCTCCCATCCAAAAAAAAAAAACCCTCCCATCCAACATGTATGCTGTTAGGAATATGCCTGTGAAACAACTGATACATATGTTTGCATATTTCAACACAGTGATTTGCTTGTTCCAATTACAACGCATGTTTCACAAGTGGTTAAAAGGGCTGTGTACCGGTTAGTGTGGCAGCTTGACGAAGCAATGCATAGGTCATTTGACTAGAAAGTCTTTGTACATGTCCGAGTCTTTGTCCTACCAAGTAAAAATGACTCTTCATATGGATTAGCTCTACCAGTGCTAACAGACATGCTTATAAGCAATGTTTCACCAGCAGACATTCCTATCAGCCATGCCTCATCTGCAATCTTTACCACAGTAGTTTTACATCGGCAGATCTAAGTATCAGCTATGCTCTTCATCAGATAATTGCAAGGAAGCTGATAATTCACAAGAGGAACATCGGTCGTTGCTCGAAGCTACAATTCAAAATAGATCCGTTACAAGATCTTTCTGACAGCTCAAGATTCGCATCGATGTCTGTGCTTTCACTATTATTCAGAAGACATTTTCTCTTCCATGTATTGGTCCCAGTCTTCAAGGCTACACTTCATAAAAGACCAAACACAATGCGCTACATCCCAGGCCTGCATGTCATGTCCCATCCTGACAGCCTGAATCACAGACAGACTTCAAGACAATGCTTAAACGGAAGGTCTTTGCCCAATAGTTTATACAATGCACTCTGATGCATTAATGATCCAGAACTCTAACAGACGAAACTCATCCAAGCCTCAACGATTCTTTCATCTTCTCCAGCCTATAAAAGAAGTCTCTCATCCCTCATTCAAAGTGTGTGTGTGAAAAGGTGGTGATCCTAGTGCTTCCAATCTGCAACAACACTTAGAGTGAGAAAGACACAAGTGTAAGAACAAACACTTTGTGAGAGAGAAATCTGAAATTCATAAGGCAAAGAAGCTCTGCTTGATCAAGAACTTCTTTCTTGATTTGAGTTCTTTCATCCTTCGAAAGTCTTAGTCTCTTCAGTAGTTGCATTTCAAATTCATAGCTAGAGACCAAGCATCCTGTTCATCGTTGAAGACTGACCAAGCTTGAAGATGTCCGATGAAGAACCAGAGCATAATAATCCATACTACATTCATATCGGCAGACTTATACTACATTATAAGGGCTGTCAATTGTGTAATGAGTGTCATCATACTTGGCCGAGTGCTTAGCACTCAATTGTTCAAATACTAGTTATTTGAATAACGCCTAATATTCTTTTCTCACATTACTCTAACTCTAGCACTTCTCTTGTCCACCTTCCTAAGGGATTAGGAATTGCTAAGGTTAGAGTTCTAGTTACAAGTCTTCCCGGTATCCCAATTGACTTTCCTTTTACCCCGGGGAGATTGCTAGGTTAGAGAGTCTAGGTTGATGTACTAAGCATGCTTGTCTTTGAGCAAACCTCTGCTGAATTTTAATATAAAACATATTTTATTACATTCAGCCTTTACTTATCTTTCCTGTAATATATGATATATATTTTGTGCAATTTGGTTGTGGAAAGTAATTGATGCATCTAATACAAGATTTAAGTTTGCTGTTTTGATAAACATGTATCTATTTGTTAACAGCCACTTTAATCTAAATTGCTATACTTATGTTACTTGTTCTTCCGCTGCTTAAATTCTTTTATACCAACTAGGTATAACATAATCTTCCTACCAGCAGTTCTTGAAGTCTGTTGATGCACATCAGTTGATTCCACTATATCAGTTATGTCGCTTAAACATAGAAGATGACCTATCTTATTAATTATTTCATCACTATCTTTCAACATAATCTTTAAATTTGATGAAATTTTTAATAAAGGTCATATAGGCTATTCACCCCCCCTCTAGCCTATATTCTGAGCACATTCACATGGACCTAACACATACACACACACGCATGAAAATTTGTGATTTTGATGTGGATTTTTGCACAAAACTTAAAGAGGCCGTTGATTAAAGCTAGCTTTTCAAAGAATTTTCAGTAATAAACACAATCTCTCTTTCCTCTTTACTTTATCTGAAATTAGGGCTTTTAATTTGAGGTTAAATAATTGATTTAAGTGATAAATTTGTATAGAAAATAACATTTGGATCTTTGATTGAGCTTATCTTAGAACTGTTTGAAGGTAATGAATTATTTGTTGGCTTGTTCATTGTTGGCTTTCTTAAGATTCTTGAGCTTATATTCGAAATTAGTGTTTTTTTTATTTGAATTTTTTTATTTACTTATTGTTACTCATTTACTTGTGTCTGAATTGTGATGTTTGGGGATTTGTTTGGTTTGAGCTATTGTTACTTGTGTGTATATATTTATTTGGTAATAGAAGATTTGTTGAAATTATTATAGGTAGACAAAATGTATAAGAACGCTTGAATGAGCTAGCTATGATATCTATTGAGAAGAATATAGTTGAAAAAGTTGATTATTTTACTTTGATTACTGATTTTGCTTCTAAATGTGCTGGAAGAGCAATGTTTAAGTAGTACTTTGTAAATGTGTCGTGTGTTATGCCCATGATTTTGGAATGAAGTATTTTGTTTATTATCTTTTATGTTTGTTTTTTTAAATTTAAAAAAATAGAAGGAAATTATGCTACAAGCTGGAAGGGCCCCGTCCGACATTACCGGCCTTGGGCCCCGAATTTCACAGGGTCGGCCCTAATTGTTAGGACCTTAATTAGATTTAATAAGTTTTGATGTTGTAAAACTAAGTTAGCATAATTTTTCATAAATTATGTTTGGATGTAGCATAATTTTCCATAAATAACTGTGTCAATTTCTCTACCCTTAACTCTTTACTTATAGCTTACTGTGTTTTGAATGTTTGTTTGTTCATGAACTTAACTGTTTCTACATCTTACTGATCAAACAAATATCAAACTGTTTATTTGCTGCAATCAATCATCAAAATACTACACATATAAGATAAGATCATAACTTGTGTTGAGATTATTGTTTCAACCTAATTCTGTTGTGCATAGCTCTGTTTAACAGTTTCAACTGTTTTGACAAACCTTAGCTATTTATCACTCTATTGCCATCAGTCACCCTTTTATCAAGAGTTTTCTCAGTAATCATAGTAAAGTGTGTAATTATAGAAGAATCTATTTAGAATATTTTTGCTAATATCAAAACTGTTTTGATCAATAAACTTGGTATTATTAATCTAGAAACTACATTCTTTCAATAAGCACAAATGCTATATTGATTAAGTTATTATCTGAGCTATGGAAACCTGATATTAGTAGTAATCCTTCGATTGGTATCAAAGCTATACCAAAGAGTAATATAATAACAGTAGTATTAGCTTGTGGTTGATCTTTCAATTGGTATCAAAGTTTAACTGTTATATATCAAGGCTTATATTTATAAAAAACCTGAAAACATCTCTCTCTCTCAATTGGTATCAAAGTTTAATCGTTGTATTTACATATTAGTGATACTGATCTGAATAGTGACTTTATATATATATATATATATATATATATTGTTGCAAATTCACGAACGAAAAGAAAAATCCCCGAAAATATTTATGACTCAAAGACGTTTTATTTTAAGAAGTTGAAAACGAAAAGAAAAAAGATAGATTTTACAACAACAAAAAGATTATTACAGAGACTAACATAACTCATGCAGTCTACTGACTACTATCATTGACTTGTGAGTTGAAAAATTAAATAAGAGAGCCATTTAGGCCCTGTTTGTTAAAACTGAAAATTAAGCTCTGAAAACTGATGTCTGAAAAAATAGAGCTTAAAATATTAAGACATCATCTTTTGACTTAAAATTTTAGCTATTTTTAAGAGATACTTAATTTATTAAGTGATATAATATTGCATTATCAAACAATCTTATTTTTAATATCACTTAAAACTTTCCTAATTAAGCTCTTAATTGGGTTATCAAACATGCCCTTAGATCTTAATCTATAAAGTTATTTTTGTAATTTAAAAGCTAACATCTGTTTGTCACTTTGTTAAAGACACTCCCTACAATAAATTATACTTCCTCCGTCGTACCCAAAGATTTCGCGTTTAAAAATCTAATAATAATTAAGGGACATATTAGTGATATTAGAGCTGGTCATAATTACAAAAATACTTAAGTACAAACAATATGCTTACAACACAAGTAAATAATTTTTTAAAAGTAGACTGTTTAAATAAAACATTTCAAAATAGAATAGTGAACATTTTGCATGAAACGGATGGAGTACAGTTAAAACTCAATTAATTAATACTCGATTAAATAATAATCTCTCCTTATATAATACTTTTGATTGGTCCCGAATTGGGGACAACGTGATAAATTAATAATTCACTAAATTTATAAGATAATACATATATGATTACTCGTAGAAACCCCATGCATTGTATAAATTGATAACTCCTTATATATTAGTACATAATACATAAGTGATCTATGAAAACTTCATAAAAAATGACTCGATTGTTTTTTGTTTTTTGTTGAAATTAATGCCACTTTGAATCTCATCTCTGATTTTTCTTATCACCATAAGAACTTCTGGTGTGATTTTCTCCTAGCTCAACAAGAAATTATTCAATGTAATCATTGCTGTAATAGTTTCGTTTCGCGAAGGGGGTTCTCTATGAGTGGATTATTCAATATATGCTTCTTATTTTTTCACATCTTCTGATATTGAATAATCCACTTGTAGAGAGTCATTGTTGCATATGCTTTTGAGTGATACTTGAATTATCTTTTTGGTACTTGCATAATGTTCTACGATTTTTGTCTGTCATTGTTGATTTTTTCACACCTTTAAGATGAGAAGCCATTGTTCGGTGTATAATATGTTTTTGTTAGTATGATTGTCCTTGTGTTTAAATAGGAAATATTATTTAGCGTTCATAAAATAGTATATTAAACAATATAGTATATACAAAGATAAATTAAGTGATAAATTGAAAGACCCTAAATTGTGTACTTCAATTAAAGAAATAGTTACTTGATAAATTAATAAAGTATTAATTAATGTATAAATTAATAATTATTAATTTATCAATTAATTAATATCTCGTTAAATTAATAATATTTGCTGGTCCCAAGGGCATTAATATATAGAGTTTTAACTGTATATACAAAGATATATTTATATTTCAATTCAAGAAAGGTACAAACAAGAAAATTTATAATTTTAAAATATTTAAATTGTCAAATATGACAATTTTCTTTGATGGTAGAAGTATTATTTTAGGACAAATTTATTTTCATATTAATTTAAACAATATAAAAAAATTTCCTGGGAAAGTCAAAGGAAAACATGAATTTTGGTATAATTTTCTTGGAAAATTGTGGGCGCACATAGATAGTGATAGTCCACAACTTGTCTACATTGTAGATCTTTTATTTGAATGCATACATCATATTTCATATATACTGTTGGTCAATGTGGATGGGGAGGGTCAAAGTTCAACTTGTGAAGAACATATATATATATATATATATATATATATATATATATCCTGATTCACTTATTTGTTCTTTCCCAGATTGTAAACCGGTGGTTCAAATTGAACCGATACTTCGTGGTTTGATTAAGTTCGATTTTAACGGTTCAGGTCAATTCTAAGAGGTCAATCCTAAAAGAAAAAAAAAAAAAAAACCAAACCAATGAAAGCAGTTTGATTGATCCACGGTCTAGCCCACGAACAGAACCAAAACAAAGAAACTATTAAACCAACTTAAACTTGGACAAAACTATTTTTTTAATTATTTATCAATTTGAGTGATACAATATATTTTCAAGTTATTGTTACCATTGACGTCTACATTTTAATTTTTAACCAATAAATATTGAACATATCTTTATTCCTAAAGTAAAAAATAAAAATAAGATACTTTTATTTGTTAAGTTTCCTTGAAGATTATTCTTAAAATAAAATAAAATAATTCACTTAATTGATATAGTACATTTATCAAATTACCTCGCCACACTTTTTTGTTTTTTTAATTTTTTTTTCAATATGATAAAGTGATTTACCAAATTGATATATATATATATATATATATATATATATATTTGTAAGAAGTGATGTAAACTTCTATCAATTAAGCATAAGAAATCAGAATAATTTTTTTTTAAAAAAAAACTTTAGGATAGATGTAAGAAGTGATAAAACAACAATTTATAAGCCGTATTATTATAGGACATGTGTGCAATTTGTTTGACAATATTTATTATAAAAATTAATTAAAAACATTAATATGCATATATTACTGTAATTGGTCATTTATAAAAGTATTTTCGTTAATTTTATTATATGGAATCGAAAACCAAACATTTAAGACGATCAGCACGTCCTGACATATTTTGTTGGGCCAAATAGACCAGCCGTATGAGTAACGCAACTAATGATGTAAGGTCCAAATTCTATCTTAGGAAAATGACAATACTTTTTCCAAACACAACTTAGGAACAAGTGAATAACCAACTCAAACAAACTCTAGTAAGTATTTGTTTGATACACAAAATTGTTACTTTGTATTTTGTTACATAAATGGGATTTGTACTAGAATGTAATGGAAGTAAATGACGATGGTCATCGAGTACAGAACGAGCACCAATATCTTCTGTAAATTTAGCTATGATTATATTGATCGTAAATATTGCATGTACATGATTGATACCTGCTTAATCAAGATCTCATGATCGTAAAAACAGAATTATTCTTAAGATGGTTGTGCTGCTCTTACCCTAATTGACACAATCACAAACTTTTAACATAGCTATATAATGAATAAATCAATTGTGCAGTTAATCTTCTGTTAACAGAGAGGTTGAGTGTTCAAGCCCTACACCATATCCACCCTGGTATGCGAAGAGGTCGGGTGTTTGATCAATTTGTTCTAACCACACCAAAAAAAGGCATCATAGAGTCATTTTAGCCTTTCAAGGCATTAAATAATAATAATAAAGGTTGGGGTAAGGTTTATGTCCCCTCCAACCTTTTAATAAAAAAAAAAAAAAAGTTAATCAGAAATATTGACTCGCGGAAAATTATCAAAATGGACTTATTTCCAAAAGAACATATACTTTGTTTGTTTTGATATATAAAGGGAGCCTTGATGTCATTTTCATCTAGACAATATGGAAAAGTGCATACATAATAAAAGCATGCTATTACATGGCTTTTAGCTAAGAATAGCATGCTAGTATATAACAATAAAAATAATACGCACTTTTCGGAAGGTAACTATGTTGGAACATAAAGGAGAAACTGAAAAATGCACTTTTATAAAGTAAAGCCATTTTCTGATCTAACTTAAGAACACTTCCCATTCTATTCTGGGAAGGGAGTATTTATTAATAGACACTTATTTTATATCGAAGGGAATATTTATTACTCGCTCTGTTCTAGGCAAAGAGTCCTCTATAATATTTTTAGATGTTTCATTTAAAAAATCCACTTTTAAAAAATTATGCTTACAATTTCCATAATTTTTCATTTTTACCCTCCACTTAAGTTGTAATCTTGATTTTGCTCAAGTATTTTTGTAATAATAACAAAATCCAATGACACTAATATATCCCTTAATAATTAGACTTTTTTAAAAGTAAATATTCATTTTGAGACTAGTTTCAAAATAAATATTTACTTTTATTTGTGATCATGAATAAAAGTGAACATTTATTTTGGGACGAATATGAATATATTTTTCAATGTTATAAAAGTTTTCATAAATCTGGACAATATCAACAAAATATTATATAAATAAAACTTTGTTCATAGAATCACTTTGAAATATTACGGTAAAATATTACGATTATTTTTCTTGAAAGAAAAGTTAGAAATGAATATAGCACACAAATGTGCAAAGGTGATATTAGGAGAAACTAGGAATTAACAAACTTTAAAAAATGACTTACGAAAATTGAACCCGTAAGTCATTTTCCTGAAAAAAAAACTTCATTTTCCATTGACTTATAAAAGATCTTATATTGACTACATTTTCCAAATGTTACTAAACACCAGAAAATGAGGAAAATGTTTTCCAGAAATTATTTTCCGTGAAACAAATGGAGCCTAATAAGCGAAAAAGTACAAAATTTGGGAAAAAAAAAAGAAAAAGAAACGTGGCTTACTTTCATAAACTAAACTAAATTTCTTCATCAAAGACTAATATAATAAGGATAAATTTGGTAATTCATAAAATATGCTCTCTTAATTTAAACGCACAGTAATTCTTTGAGTTTAAAATTTTAAAGGAGTAAAAGTGGGTTTAGTCGATTAAACACTAGAACAATACTTCCACCACATAATCGAAGAACTATTAGCAACCATCTGGCCAAACCAACCAGGTCAAATGCATCAGTAGTGGTCTCATTTATAACAAGCTCCTACTACCTTCAGGATTAGAATTGTTGGCAATCTTTTTTGACTTTAGCAGCCCTACCAATTTATGGCTTCTTGCTATCATTATTAATTTTCAACATGACAACAAGGCAGGAAATACTGGATGAAGCTGCTGTACGATAAATTGTCCATAGTTCATCAAGCGTGTAAATCAGTCGGTACTCGGTAGGAAACTGTTGTAGCTTAGAGCGTCACAATAAACACTCCCTATATATCTCTATGTCACACTCTAAACACCTCGTATTCTGTTTAAGTTTTACTTTTTTAACACTCTAAAAAAAAAACTCACTCCAACAAGCACTCTCTATATAACCCTCTAAAAATTAAATATCTCTCATCTCAACTAACAAACCATTATATTTTTTCTTTTTTATTTATATTTTCCACCACAATTAAAATAAAATATTTTAAATTTTATATACTATGAAAAATATATTGTACTCTCTCCATCCCTAAATTATTGTCTTATTTGACTCGACACACTGATTAACAAAAAATAATTGACTTAATTATTAATATTGGTATAATGTGTAATTTCTTTTAATGTCCATGTGTATATGACACATAATTAAAATAGAGAAAAAAATAAGGGTAAAATGGTAAAAATGATCTCCTAACCTATGAAAATTTCAAACAAGACAATTATTTAAGGACGGATAAAAAAAATAAGATAATTATTTTGGAACGGATAAAAAAAATAAGACAATAATTTAATGACAGAGAGTATATTTTAATAATTTTCATTCCAAAATATTAAACAAAAGTATATTGTGCTCAAATAAAGTAAGGAAAATGTAGAGAATTTGAGTCACTATTTATGTTAAAACTCCCCCTATATTTAGAGGGTGATTTATTTGATTTTAGAGATAGAGGGTGGACTAGAGAAACCACTGTAGGATCACGGAAGGGTAAAAATCTCTAAAATTGGTTTTAGGGAGTGGATGGAGGCCATCCACTGTGAACGCCCTTAATCTTTGGCATAGACCACTAAATGCACTGATCAACCGGTAGAAGATTGTTCTAGCTTAACCATGGATCTCAGTTAGAATCAGCTAGCGTCAAAAGTTGATAGCTTTGCATTAAAACTTGGTAGTTAGTGTTTTAACTTGGTAGAGAGGGCTTGACCGCCCTTGTAGTCCTTCCTAACTCGGGAGATTATTAGACTTCTCCGCCAAATTTGTTTTCAGCAAAATAAATAAATAAATTGTCCATAGTTTGAATAGTCTATACCTGTACATTCGACAACCAACCACAATTGATATGGGAAGACCTTAGAGACTGCACTTCATTGCTCCCCCCACTACTGCAGATAAAATCTTGCTCTTTCCCCTTGGAAGAAGCCTAACCTGCTTTAATGACAGCACACACATTAAAAAAAAAGGGTCTTTGTCTCAACACTTGCTAACGAACCAAACCCCCAGAAATCACACTTTACTGGAAATGCCACCTCCCTCATTCAGTTTGAAATTTCCATCCACAAGAAAACTAAAACTTACCAACCACTAAGAGCTTCATTACCATCACTATCAAATGGGGGCAGTCTCTACTGCAGCAACCCATCACAAGAACCAACCCACCACTTTATGGTTGGGGTAGAAGAATCATACATATTCCATACATTTTCATTCACACATCTTCTTTATCAGGAATCACAATGTATTAAGAGAAGATTTAAGGAAAAACAAAAACAAAAAACAAAAAAAGTAATTCCAAAATAATTGACAGCAAGCAAGTACTTGGCGAAGTTTCTATATAATTACTTGGGCAACAATCGAAACAATCCTTCCTATACATCTATAATGTGTTGGCAAGTAAATATGGTCACAAAAAAAAAGTGAATGCAATTTATATCAATGTATGTTCAGTGTTACTACAGTAAGAAAACACAGGAGATGAAAAAATAGGAGAAAATGTCAAACTGAGCATATGAAGACATATGGAAAATGTACTACATATAGAGAATGGAGTTCTGTTTACTCTTTTTCTCTAATGCTTAGCAGCAAATCTCAGCCGTTTAGCTAACACCTCAAACTCTGCAACTCATTACTCCCACCACTGCTTGTTAAAACTCTTCTTTATTCTATTCTTTTTCCTTTTTCATTTTTCTCCCTTGAAGAAGCCTCCATGGTCAATCCATGATCATCAAGTGCCACCCTATTCTTCTTTAGACACTGATCAAACACATCAACCAGAGTCCCATCAAGAAACAGACACCCCCACCACCCTCACAGCACTCTAACAGCAATTTCTCTTTTACTTCACTATCCTCCAACTCAAAATTCACACACTCAGTTTAACATCTCCATCAATGTCCAGACGACAGCCAAAACCATCACTATCATTGCTATTTTCATCAATCAATCGCCATTCCTGCTGCCTAACATAGACGTTACCATCCCCATCACCTTAGCTATGACAAACATCATAGTTAGCCTCACAAACAAAGTTGAGGGCAATTTAGACTTGGACACCCATCAAAAGAACTTACCCCATTACTTAATGACTTGAAAATCTGAAAACCACAAAATCGCTCATCTAGAAGGATTATCAAAGTTCCCAATGTCTTCAACAATGACTTAAGAGGCAAAGGCCAATTTCCAACAGAACAAGCCACATGGAAATAAAACGGTGAATTTCAGTACAATTACTTGAGCAACAACTGGAACAATCCATCCTATATGTAATCATATGCTGCTAAATAAATCCAGTACCATAGATTAGTGAACAAAATAAACCAAATTTCAACAATGACAAGAACATGAAGGATGTTCATTAATATTTCTGTTAATGTATATACAAAATTACTGAGGCAAAAAGAGAGGAAGAAAAAAAAAAGAAAAGAGAAAGCCAAAAGGTCAAATTGAGCATATAAAGACTAATCATAATAAAGGTAGCAGATTTACTCATTGCCTCTCAACAGAATGCTCAACAATCAACCTCAACCGTTTAGCCAACACCTCAAACTCCACAACCCGTTGCTCCCTCCACCGTTTCTCGAAGCTCTTCTCTTTCTCCCCCTTCAAACAATCTTCCAAACTCGAAGCACGACGATCAAGTGCCATCCTAACATCCTTTACAGACTGATCAAACACATCAACCAACGCCTTCTTTGCAAGATTCCCAACCTCACCCCACAAATCACTCCTAACCGGCATTTCCTCTTCCCCAACACTATCCTCCAACTCCACATTGACTTCACTCAATTTCACATCCCCATCCAAACCATTCCCAAAACCATGAAACCCATTGTGATGATTATTCTCATTATCAATGATTTTAGTTGCACTCCAGTTTCGAACCATTCCTTGATTAGTTACAGAAGGTAAAGCCAAAACCGCAGTCGAAACTGAAGGCAGCACCGGGGAAAAGCTAACTTTAACCCCAACCAAATTCGACTTAATCGGCTTATTACTACTACAATTGAAAAACGGCGATGTAGCGGCATAATCAGGATGCCACAATTGCTTCGAAAGATCGTACAGCGCCCGATCATGAGGCGATAACAGAGCCTTATCGAGCCCTTTCGCCAGCCTAGAAGAAATAACCCTAAATTTCTTCCTCAACCGGCGAATCTTCTCGGAGAGCTGAGATTTCGTGTACGGCTGCGACATAGTGTTGGAAAATCGGGCATAGAAAATGCCCAAATCTCTAGGAAACGAGAGGGATTTGTTCGAACACCCGATAAGGCCCTGGAGGAATCGGATCTCGTCGGGCTCGGTCCAAATTCGGTGGAATTTGAACGGCGGGGGACGGGTTTCGCCTCCAGCGGCGAGGAGGTTGGGAGTGTAGTCATCAGCATCGGCATCTTCGTCGTCGAGGAGGTAATCGGGGGTGATGGGTTCCAATTTGGGGGTGGTTAAAATTGGGGAATTAGGGTTAGGGCTAGAAAAGGAGGAGTCTTTGCGTTTAATTGGGAGCTTGGTAGAGGAGGGTTTGATTGCTGAGATGGGCTGGGGCTGAATAGGGGTTACTGGGGTGGAGTCCATGGCTGCAAAATGCTGTGTGTAGTATGTGTGTGTGTTTTTGGGGGTGAAGCCTGAACCAGTTAGGGTTCATGTTATTGGGGACTGGGGAGGTTAAGACTCGGATTTGGTCAATATTAAGTGGGAGAGTTATTATCGGTTTTGGGGCTTGATTTGATCAACTTAATTACAGTAATTTTCGGTTTAGTTTAGGGAGTGACTCGTTCGGGAGGGGATGAGATTGTACATTTCATAATTTTCTTTGACAAACTTTTAAGCGATGAGTTAAACGTCAAAATTTATAGGGTGAATTACGGATCGATCCCTTTTTAAACATTTATAATCGCTCCAGTTCAGTTATTTTTTTTAAAACCGAAAAAGGTATTTTTGGGACGAAAAGACGATTATGCCATTAATAATAGAAAAACACGCGCGCATCAGTAACCCAAGGCATCGCGATGAGCAACACAGGCATCGCGATGAGTAACCAGGGCATCGTGATGAGCAACCAAGGCATCGCGATGAGCAACACAAGCATCGCGATGAGCAACCAAGGCATCGCGATGAGCAACCAAGGCACCGTTTAAATTTCAACTACTGGAAAGGACTTGATTTTCCAAGATATCGCAATGAGCAACACAAGCACCACGATGAGCAACCAATGCATCGCGATGAGCAACACAGACATCGCGATGAGCAACCAAGACATCACGATGAGTAACCAAGGCATCGCGATGAGCAAACCAAGGCATCCCGATGAGCAATCAAGGCTCCGTTTGAATTTCAACCAAGGTCGATCCCCGTTGCGTTGCCTAGCATACTGCGATTGATGAATTAAAACTCAAATCATTGATTAAAGTTCCAAAATCAGTTCAAGAACATCTCACTCTGTTTTTGGACAACACACTGCCAAGCTCGATTTGAATCTCAAAAATATTATTTTTTGGTAGAAAAATTGTGCACAAATATAGTACTAAGTTAGGATAACAATATGAGATTGATTTTAAACAAATTCGAAGCTTAAAACATAGATTAAAGTGGCCAAAACAGCCCAAGAACAAAGAAAAAGGGGATGAACTCAGAAAATTTGAATTTGATCAAATTGTGACCAAATTCGTGTTCTAGGCATGAAAATTGATCCTCAAACATGAGGGAAGACTATATTAACAACATGAAATCGTTTACAAGTTTTCAGTTTCTTTGATGTAACTAAATAGTTTTTATGTTTGTGTGCGTGTGTATTTTTTTTTTTAACGAATCTCTAAAATAAAAGAGTGTTCATGTTGCATAGGGACATTTTAGGAAGAAAATTATTAAAATGCCTTTTTCCGGTTAAGAAAAAAAAGGGTGGACTTTAGGAGTTAAATTTTTTGAAAAGAGGACCGTCCAGCAATTTACTGAAATTTATACTCCTCACCCTCCACGTCAACAAGGGTGAAAGTCGAACAAAGCTATTTTGCCCGATCTCCTGTAGCAATACTCAAGAATTCAGGCCAAAAAGTGAGCTACGTGTCCTAGTCTAATTAGTGGTACATTCACGAACACATTGTGTTGATACAAGAAATCTGTAGTTCGTTTTTGCCACCTCTGTGAGGTCATGATGAGTTAGCAATCCTAAGAAAGAAAGGCCACCTCCCAAGCAATGGAATACTAGGCAAGTATAGGCTTGTCAATTGATTGGATTTTGGCCTGAATTCGATTCAATTTCGATAAAAATTTTTGGATATGAATTTATATAATGATCCAATAACCCGAATTCAATCTGATTTCGATAATTTGTTTACTTAATAGACCGAATATAGATTTACCTATTTTCGATCCGTTAAAAGCCCGATCCGATTCGAAAATAACGTATTTATTACTATACATATGCATAGTATATCACTAATCATGAATATATGTTGGTAGTTATATATTTTTTATTTTATTTTATTCATAAAATTTTAATTTTGGATCAGATCGAATATTTTTTCGGGTATATCAACTAATAATGTTTTCGGATATGGATTGACATATATATGATCCGTCGGGTTATCAGATCGGATCGAATTGACAAAATAAGATTTTGGATTTGAATTCGTATATACCTATATCTAATGCATATCCGATCCATTGACAATCCTAGACGAGTATAATGAGGATACGAGCATTAGAGAAATAACCATCCCAATCGCTCGCAACCTTTTAAGATTGTAGGACACATGTCGAGCAGGGAGGGCAACCCATGATCTCAGGCCACCACAGGCTGCCACCTACCAAGTAGCGGTCACTCTACCACCTATAAATACCAGTTAAGAACATTAATCATATACGCACAATTTACCTCCCAATATACAGATTTACTAACTCACACGATGGAGGGTTTTTAGCAGGGATTAACCCCAATTTAGTTTAGGCAAAAACTTAAATAAGATCGTTTTACGGTAAGATGATCTCACATGACTAATGTATTGTTAATGTAGTGAATTAGTTAAAGTGACTCCATCTTACGGTAAAACGGTTTCACAACAAACCTACTCTTTAGTTTATCATATTTGTTTCTTTTTGCAAGTAATTAAAGCCAAATATCCTACAACTGGTCCTATGCAAATGCAACTCATGAGAGATCATTTTGGCGTTTAGGGACTTGTATAAGAAGGGATAAGATTGTACATTTTTTTATTTTTAACTTTCTTTAGATCGATTGTACTTGAACTATTAAGAATTTGATCCTGCCAATAAACTAGTTTGTTTAAGTAGGGCAAAATTCGGGCCGGTCTCTTTTAGACAATTTTCATTCGCTAAAGTTCACTATAATTATTTTCAACTAGAAAATGACACTTTTGTTGCGAAATGTCAGCTATGCCTTAAAAAATATGGAACAGTGCACGCTATGCATCTAGAGGTGCCTGTTGGAAATATGCATGCACAACATTTGCTATATATGTTTGCATATTTCAAATCGTGATTTGTTTGTCACCATTATAACGCATATTCACACGAGTGACTAAAAGGGCTGCATACCAGTTAGTGTGGCAACTCGTTGAATATTGCATATGTCATTAGACTTAGAAAGTTTTTGTACATGTCCGAGTCATTGTCCTACCATCTTATGATGAACACTCAAAAGGATTAGCTCTTCAAATGTCAGCACCAGCAGACGTTTGTCAGCAGACTTCTCGCCAAGCAGTTACTCAGTCAGCCACCTTCAAAGCAGCAGACCTTGAGGTCTGAAAGCTCCAGCGTGTTAAGAAGGATGATGGCGTGAAATTGGAAAGTCCAGCTCATATCTAAATTACCTTATCAACTAGATAATATGTCAAATATATCTAGTTTGATCAACTTCAAAATTGACTTCCCAAACATTTCTCAAAAGATCACATGGGCGAATTAATTCTGATTTTCCCATTTATGTATCCTGAAGAAAAAGTGTCAGTACCGCAAAAAGTACCCTTCAGTTTAAAGAGGAAAGCATTTTTGCAGATCTTCTTTTTAGCATAAAGATTTGCCTAAAATATCCAAGCCTCACTCTTATCCGTTGGATATTTCCTTTTCCATGCTTGATCCCAGTCTTCAAGAGATATCAAAAGGACAAGCTACAGTGTACTGACGAACAACATGCCACAATGACAAGTCTTATCCAGCCAAAGCCTGTTTCTCCAGACAAACTTCAACATAAGATCCTCAAGAAGATTTCTTTAACCAACAGTCCTCAAGATGTACTCTGATGCAATAGAAGACAAACACTCCAATAGTTAGAAATCTACTCAAATCTCAAATAGATCCTTTACTTCTTCGCCTATAAAAAGAATCTCTCATTCCTCTTTCAGCTAGCAAGCGTGCGTGCGAACATACGGAGCTAGAAAGAGAAAAACACAAGTGTAAGAACATACACTGTGTGAGAGAGATCGTTCAGAAATTCGTAAGGCAAAAAGCTCTGCTTAGTCAAGAACCCAGTTCTTGAATTGAGTTCTTTCATCCTTCGAAAGACTCAGTCTCTTCTGATTCTAGGATTCTTAATCTACTGCAAGAGATTAAGGATCCAACCCTCCATTGAAGACAGAACCTGCTTGAAGATGTCTGAAAAAGATGAAGAGCTATCAATCCTAATTGCATTCATACCGGCAGACTTACATTCCATTGTAAGAGTTGTCGGTTGTGCAATAATGCGTTATCATAGTTGGTCGAGTGCTTTGCATTTAGTTGTTTAAATACTTGTTATTTGAACAACCCATACTATTGTCTTCTCACATCAAATTTATCGAGTTGAAACTACAGGAAGACAGCCTGACTTTGACTGTCTGTCTCTCCCAAAGTATCCTTGATAAATTTGTTTTCCTCGGTTTTTCCCTTCCCTTGTCTTTCTTGGAAGGTTGCTAGGATAGAGAGTTTAGGTTGATGTACTAAGCATGTTTACCTTTGAGTAAACCTCTGCTGAATTTTAATATAACATATATTTCTATACATTCAGCCTTTATTTATCTCTCCTGCATTATCTGTTTTACCTATTAAGCAATCTGATTCATGGAAA
Organism: Platycodon grandiflorus; assembly: GCA_016624345.1. Taxonomy (NCBI): domain Eukaryota; kingdom Viridiplantae; phylum Streptophyta; class Magnoliopsida; order Asterales; family Campanulaceae; genus Platycodon; species Platycodon grandiflorus. The sequence goes on along the minus strand of CM028367.1, from coordinate 15,474,526 downwards.
AAATAATTGCATCTAATGAAGATCTAAGTCTTCTGATGTGTTGTTTGTTACAACTACTTTGATCTTCCATGTTATATATATTTGTTGTAAGTCTTTTCGTTGCACAACTTATTTGAAACAACAAATATTATAACATCAATTTCCAAGCTGTTGCTCAAAGTCCTCTGTGATAAAGTAGCAAAAGTCTGCTGAAGCAAACCTGCTAATCCAGCATCAACAGAGTTACTTTGCTAGGAAATTGACTAGACTCGATAAACATTTCATCTTTGTTTTTAAAGATATTTCAAAATAGGATGAAATTTTAAATGAGGTCATATAGGCTATTCACCCCCTCTCTGGCCTATCTGAGCATACCAACGGGACCTAACAGTGCCCATCCGGTTACGGTTCAAACGGTTCAAACCGTGAACCGTGAATTGCCACGTAAGCCAACCGTTGAACTGAATCGTCCTTGATCCTGAATTGCAGTTCAACGGTTCGGTTCCGGTTCACACTCAACGGTTCGGTTCAACAGTTCTTGTACAATGCTGCTCAGCAATAAATAGGTTTCATTTCAAGTATATAAAGTATGGTAGTAAAACAATTAAGATTCAACAATATCATGAACATCTTAGATGAAGCATTCCTAAATTTTTTCTTAATAACTCAAATTTATTTTCATCTAGTGCCTTGGTAAAGATATCTGCTAATTGATTTTCAATTTCAATAAATTGTAAATCTATATCCCCTTTTTCTACATGATCTCTGATGAAACGGTGTCTGACTTCTATATGTTTTATTCTTGAATGCAACACATGATTATGAGTAATGGCAATTGCGCTAGTATTATCACAAAAAAAGATATTTTTTGACAGATGCACATTAAAATCATCAAGTTGGTGTTTAAGATATAATATTAGAGAGCAACATTGTCCTGCAGCCATATATTCTGCCTCTGCTGTGGATGTGGCTACTGAAGTTTGCTTCTTGCTAAACCAACTAATTAGCTTGTTTTCCATGAATTGACAAGTACCACTTGTAGATTTTCAATCTAATTGACATCCTGCATGATTTGAGTCAGAGTATCCAATCAAAATAAATGGTGATTCCTTGTGATACGATGGTCCTAAGTCAGGAGGAGTTCCCTTGAGGTACCTTAGAATCCTCTTAACAACTCTTAAATGTAGCTCTTTTGGATTAACCTAAAATATTGCACATAAGCACTCACTAAACATGATATCAAGTCTAGATGCTGTTACATCTAATAAAGATCCAATAAAACTTCTACAGGATGTGGAATCAATTGTCTTCCTAGTGGGATCTTCATGCAATTTTATGCTGTAATTTTTTAAAATAGACTCTGAAACATCCAAAAATAAAATAATAGACTCTTTGCTTAGAATGGAAGGAGTATCTCCTATTAGCAAACTCTTGTTTTAAATACTCCACATTTTTTATTTAGTGGTGGTCAAATCATTAAATCTCACTTTTTTTTTCATCTCATAAATAACGGTGTTATGGCAAGGAATAGCAAATACATAAGGGTAGTATCTTTTTTTTTTGTTTTTTGTTTTTTTCTTACTCGTAAAATAAGGAAATTCTTAACATGGTGAACCAAGTTGGATGTATCAATGTAACAAAAAAAGAAAATAAACAAATAATATCAGCAACCATACATCAAGTACAGTTCACGTGGCAAGACGCTTCACCTACAACCGATAAGTCATGAGTTCGAGTCACTAAGGGGTAAGTGAAAAACCACTATTAATCCCAATAAAAAAATAAAAAAAAGATTTTATGGCTCTTTTTGGTTCTTCTGAAATACGAGGAAAAAAGGGGGAAAGAAACTAAAAAGTTTGTAGGAAATATATGAATTAATGAATTTGCATCCTTAAGGTTTGCTGTTTTTCATCATTAAACATAACTTGAATGAAGTTTCTCTTGTAGATCGGATAACGAAGATTGAATAACTTCTCTCAAGATATACAAATGTATACTCCCCGTATGAGTAAAGTCATTGGTAAACTATTCTAGTCCGACGACCTAAGGTATTCTCTCAGCCAAATGACTCAAAGACATGAAAGCATATCATACAAAAGTTAACCAATCTATAAAACTAAATCTAATTCCGTAAAGGTAATTATGGGTACTACTGCCAAATCCCACAACAACTTCAAGGAAAAAGAAGAGTCGAAATACTTGTCTTCACTCGGTTCACTACCTCGAGAGCTTAACCCTTGAATTGAAGCATGATTGGCAGGACTGGTGGTTTTTACTTTGCTGAAGAGCTCTGGGATTAAGCCAGAACAAATGTTAATGGATTCTTACACCTATAAGGAGGATTGCACACTGTGGTAAATGCACTGTACTGCGCATGAGAACTATCGAGAATATACTCAAGATTGGTAGTGTTAAGGTGGGGATCTCAGGAACCTACAAGCTGTAAAACAAGTTTTTCTTTTGAAAAAAGAAAGGAAAGAGAAAAAGACTACTCGGAGACCGAAATTGTGGATTTGAGGAAAGATAAACGGGTTTTGGTTAGAGTTAGCTTTTCTTCTGCTTCTGCTGCTTTTTCTTGAACCCCACGAACAACTTCTTCGGGAGCTTTCTGAACAAACTGTATACAGGAAAATAATCATTGCAATAGGTCAGAATATGTCAAAAGAAGCGCATGGGTGGATAGAGGGAGGAAACCAACTTATTACTACATCAAAACCAGAAAAGCGCGCAAATTCTAAGACAGAGAGAGAGAGAGAGAGAGAGAGAGAGAGAGAGAGAGAATTATCATGTACAAACAGAGAATGGCTACTGCCCACTCTGAAATAGCTTGGTCATGAAAACAATTAGATGGCCTATGATTTTAGATACTAATATTCGACAGTGTTTAGAGCTTCCATTGCGCTCGACTTGGCATATGTTTTAGGACCAGTAAATGCAGTTGGTGATTTTAGAAGCACAAGCTTTAGTAATATTTTGCAACCTAGAAGTGGAATGACTAATTAATTGGCGTGGAAAAGAGCAGCTTATTTGATCTTGACAACAGAGGATATTACTAATAGCCACTCTTTTCGTGGCCAATTAAGTAGTACTTTTCACAAATAAACTTACGAATTCATACAACTATAATGATGTTTCTCACTCAATTTACATTACAAAATCATATGCATTTTATGGAATAGATCGACATCTTGGTATCAGTACATAACTTAGACTGAACTACCAATAGCGTTCCATTCAAGAAACACCAATGACAAAGAAAAAGGAAAAGGTATATATATGCTTTCAGTTAAATAAGAAGAAATCACACAACATAGGGTTTAGGGAAGAAGCCGACACTCTGAAGGTCAGGCTCTGTATCGTATATATACGTGTTATATACAAGTTACACCAAGGCCCTTATACATATACATATATACAACTAAACCCATTAACTTATACTTCTAACACTCCCCCTCAAGCTGGAGCATAAATGCCATACATGCCCAGCTTGTTACAAATATAACTCATTCTGTTCCCATTCAGTGACTTAGTGAATACATCCGCCAGTTGATCCCCGGTTCTCACATAGCCCGTGGCAATCAACTTTTCTTGAAGTTTTTCTCGAACAAAATGACAATCAATCTCTATGTGCTTTGTTCGCTCATGGAAAACTGGATTCGAAGCAATATGAATAACTGCTTGGTTATCACACCACAATTGCATAGGTGATGGATTACAAATGCCAACCTCACTCAGTAGCTGACGAATCCACACAAGTTCACATGTGGCAAGAGCCATAGCCCTATACTCGGACTCGGCACTCGATCTCGACACAACTGGTTGTTTCTTACTCTTCCAAGAAACCAAGTTGCCCCAACGAATATACAATATCCAGTAGTAGATCTCCTATCTGAAGAAGAACCAGCCCAATCATCATCTGCAAACCCCTCAACTCTCATGTGTCCATGATCACGGTATAGCACACCCTGTCCCGGAGCTCTTTTAAGATACCGTAGAATCCTCACAGCAGCATCCCAATGAGTACACCGTGGTAGTGACATAAACTGACTTACCACACTAACTGCAAAGGCAATATCTGGCCGGGTTACTGCAAGATAGTTCAACTTTCCAACAAGTCGACGATATTTCTCAAGCTCGGCAAATTCCTCACCATCTTCAGCTGTAAGCGTCAGATTCGGATCCGTAGGAGTCTCAGAAGGTTTCGCCCCTAACATTCCTGCATCACTTAACAAATCAAGCACATACTTTCTCTGAGATAAGAAGATGCCTTGCTTGCACCGGGAAACCTCGATTCCTAAGAAATATTTCAAACTACCCAAGTCCTTAGTTTGAAATCTCTTTTGAAGGAACTCTTTTAGTGTTCGAATACCTGTGCTATCACTCCCCGTAATCACGATATCATCCACATACACAACTAATAAAATAATACCTGCACTATTCTGTCGATAGAAAACAGTGTGGTCACTCTGACATCTCGTAAGGCCAAACTCTGTCACCACATTACTAAATCTGCCAAACCATGCACGCGGAGACTGTTTCAATCCATACAACGACCGCTTTAACTTGCAAACAATCCCAGACTCCCCCTGAGCAACAAACCCTGGAGGTTGCTCCATATAAACCTCTTCCTCTAAATCTCCATGAAGAAAAGCATTCTTCACATCAAGCTGGTGAAGAGGCCAGTGATAAGATGAAGCAAGTGAGATCAGTAAACGAACAGAGGCAAGTTTGGCAATCGGAGAAAACGTATCAGAATAATCTACCCCATATGTCTGAGCAAACCCTTTCGCAACAAGGCGAGCTTTAAGACGAGCCAAAGTCCCATCCGGATTCACCTTAATAGTGTAAACCCATTTACACCCAATCGCACGTTTACCGGACGGTAACGGAACTAACTCCCAAGTCTGATTATGGAGAAGAGCACTCATCTCCTCCTCCATGGCCTTCTTCTATCCAGGATGACCTAATGCTTCAGACACAGACTTAGGAATGGAATAAGACTCAAGGAAAGTAACAAATGCACAATGCTCGGAAGACAAACCATTATAACTTACAAAGGCAGAAATAGGGTGGGAGGTACAACTACGTTTACCTTTACGAAGAGCAATAGGGACATCAAGGTCGGAAGAAGACTCAACCGCGACAGGATCAGGCGACAACTGGACTGGCTCAGCAGGGCAGCATCAGGAGGCAAAACGCTTTGAGGACACGATCGATGAGTGTAAACATGCACGATGGGAGGCCGAGCTATTGGCTGAACAGGAGAAGATCCGGACTGCACGACACGATAAATGAGGAAGTCATCATCAGAGACCGACCCAACAGAAGGTGCAACAGACGGCGAAAAAAATGGAATAGGCTCATGAAACGTAACATCCGCAGAAACCAAATATCGATTCAAGTCAGGAGAGAAACAACGATATCCTTTCTGAGTACGAGAATAACCTACGAAGATACACTTAAGTGCCTTAGGATCCAATTTGGTAATAGTAGGACGATGATCACGAACGAAACAAACACTGCCAAATATCTTAGGAGAGACAGAGTAGAGAGACTGAGATGGGAATAAGACACGATATGGAATCTCACCCTCAAGAACAGAAGAAGGCATGCGATTAATGAGATGACAAGCAGTTAAAACAGCATCGGCCCAAAATTCTTTAGGAAGAATCATTTGAAACAAGAGAGCTCGGGCAACCTCAAGTAGGTGACGGTTTTTTCTTTCAGCCACCCCATTTTGCGGAGGGGTATCAACACATGATGATTGGTGGAGCATACCACGTACGGACATAAATTTAGAATAAACAGTAGAGAAGTACTCTTGGGCATTATCGCTACGAAGGGATTTAACAGGCACACCAAATTGAGTCTCAATTTTAGCACAAAACTCCGAAAAAATATCAAATAACTCGGAACGATTTTTCATTAAATATATCCAAGTAACAATAATCATCCACAAAAGTAACAAAATACCTATAACCTAACTTAGACACAACCGGACTAGGGCCCCAAACATCAGAATGTACGACATCAAATGGGGAGTTGACCCGTTTATTAATTCTAGGAAAATAAGAAATACGATGATGCTTTGCAAACTGACAAGCATCATAAGTAAAATTGGACATGGACAGGTCGGGACACAACTTTTGAAGACTCGACATGGAAGGATGACCCAATCTGCAATGAAGCTGGAATGGAGAAACGAAAGAACTCAGATATGCAGTCGATGACGTAGCCTCAAAGAAGTACAGCCCACCAGATTCTCGCCCTCTACCAATAATCCTTTTCGTCGCACGATCCTGAAAAACACAATGTGTTGGAAAAAATGAGACCTCACAATTATGATCACGAGTGAATTTACTAACAGACAAGAGATTGAAGGAAAAATCTGAAATATATAAAACCGACGACAAAGAGACGGTGTAAGATAGATGTTACCGCGTCCCTGAATAGGAATTACAGAACTACTGGCTAGTGTAACACTAGGGTTACCCAACACTGGAGTGAATAAAGAAAAAAGACCTCGATTGCCAGTCATATGGTCGGAGACACCCGAATCAATGACCCATTTACAATCAGATGAAGAGACACAAGCAGTAGGTTTACCTGTCTGAACAAAAATAGCAGTGGAGGAAGAAGAGGATGCCTGAAACTGTGTATACCGAGCAAACTCATCGTCAGACATCATCACCATCTTACCTTCACTCGGTGGTGGTGGTGCAGTTGGTGCCGCAGGATTGGAGGCAACATGGGCAAAGCGATCTGTAGACGGTTTCCCATGTAGCTTCCAGCAATTACGAATCATATGACCAGTGTCCCCAAAGTGATAACAGACACGAGTCTGTATTCTCTCGGCCTCCACCACGACCACCACGACCATTAGTGCGACCTCCTCTACCAGATCCTCTACCACCGCGACCACCACTATCCCCTCCTTGTTGCCCCTGAACCACAAGCGCAGAGGACTCACGTGGATGACCAACACTCCCGGCAACACTATTACTCACTCCAGATTCTAAGGAGGCACGAAGAACACGGGAGAAAACGTCCTGAAGAGAGACAACATCGGTGCCAAATAAAATCTGTGAGCGAGCGGTACTGAACTCAGGTCGCAAACCAGAAAGAAATCCAAGGATGATCAACTGTTCTCGTTGTGCCTGCATGGTACTAACATCTGTAGTAAGCAGTAGTAGGGAACTCCATTCCGCGGCCAGTTTCTTATAGTCAGCAAAGTATTGGGTGACAGTCCGTTCTCATTGATCTTGGCAAAACATCGCACAAGATAAGTCATAAATACGGTTCAAATTGTCCTTGCCGCCATACACAATAGCCAAGTACTCCCACATATCTCGAGCATTCGTAGTATGAGCGACAAGCTCTGCAACCTCATCATCTATGGAATTCATTAGCTTCCAATACAAATCAGCATCCTCTTGCATCCATGTTGCATCTGTCTCCCGAACAGTAGTGAGATCATCTTCTTTCTTCTGTCCTTTCAAACTCATTTCAACGACACGTCTCCACATCAAGTAATTCTTCCCTGTTAGTCGTTTATCAGTAATCCTCGAACTAGCAGATATTACTTCAGAAACTACAACCTTAGCATCGGACATCTTAGCATCGGACATCTCGGAAGAAGACATTTGACCAAAAATCACCAAACTGAACAACAAAACACAAGCCTAGGACAAGGAATGGCCGGCGACCAACTCTGTGGTACTCCGGCGAGGAAACTCCGGCAGACGCGCCGGCGAGTGGAGCGCGTGAGGTACTATTCCGGCACCGGCCGGCAACAAAAAAATCACAGACAAGGTCGCCTACTCCAGGCGACTTCAATGATATCCTCACTTGTCCTAAATCTTGTCAAAAGACTTGATTTTAAAAGGTTACCCTCGTCTGAAGCTACTGCGTCTTAAGGCAATGTGCTGCGAAGCTTTCAACCCTAACCCTAGAACAGGCTCGCACGATCACGGCGAAGATTCAATGAAAACCTTGCTTTGATACCATGTTAAATAAGAAGAAATCACACAACATAGGGTTTAGGGAAGAAGCCGACACTCTGAAGGTCAGGCTCTGTATCGTATATATACGTGTTATATACAAGTTACACCAAGGCCTTTATACATATACATATATACAACTAAACCCATTAACTTATACTTCTAACACTTTCAAATGGCTCTGGCCGAGTACTTGACTTCAAGATTATGTTTCACATGAAGAAACATATGCAGCCGAGCAAAACAACAGAAGAAGGTGGATCTTCCACATTCTGTCTTACACATGCATGCCAAGTTAAACTACAAGTGACTGGAGTTTGGAAGTATGAGTAAGCAAGATACATACTTTAGGGGAACTGAGGCGTGCCAAAAGTCCATCATACTCTCTTTGCATCTTTGAGAGGCGCTTAGAGAGCCGCTCGACTTCAGCAGAGATATCAACCATATCAGCAAGAGGGAGATATGCCTCAAGGCCTTCACCAGCAACAAGATGGACAGATTGATTTGCGTCCGCTGAATCAAACCAATTGCTCAAATTTCAAATGTCAACAGTATATCAACTCATAACATTAACTAATTCATAGTTATATCAACCCGTGGCTATGAAATGTACAGAAGAGATCTCTAGCCTGTGATTGAAGGAGAATATTCGAAGTAGACATACCAGGGGGAGAATTCGTGAAATGAATGCTTTGCAAGTCTAGTCTGGAGAGAAGAGCCAACACTTCCTTTTCATTCTGCATCGAAAATTAAGTATTATATGTTGACATAAGTTGATGAACAACAACGGAATATTGTAGGAAAGATGCAGCTCTAAGATCATATTATTGTAGTATTCAGGACAACATAACAATAAGGCAAGGGAAAACAATGTTTGCACTTGGAAGTCCAAAAATAAAAGGGAAATTCTCATGCTTCCATATCTGCCCAATATTCAATATTGACATATTTTGCAAAAATTTCGTGAATACTTTCACCTCACATCAATTTTGTAAAGGCAACTGATTAATCATTATATTGACGCAGCTTAATTGAAAGGGCAATTATTGCTTCTGGACATATGAGAAAAGTAAGGAGGGTCTATGAGAGTACAAAACATAACATTTGCTATTTTATCAGCGATGACTAACTAATGCCCATTGTAGCTATTCAATGTTGGCGTAAGCTTTTCAAGGATAGCCCACCATATTGTACTTGAATAGAATAAGTACTCTCCTTCATTTCATCTTGAAGGTAAGGACTGATGAATGTTGACTTAATGTATTAACCTTTCAAAGCAATCCATTTCACTTTTCGAATTCAATTAGACAACATCCTCTAAATTCAACCTAAGGTTTCGCGATGTCCGCAACTAACCAGCCCGGACCTCAATTCTCAACATGAAGCCTATTATGCAACACCAAATTCATGTGAGTTGTGACTTGTATAAACTAGCCTATAAACCTACAAATTTGATAGAGATTAAATCCTAATCCAAAGTCTCTCAGGTACGCTGCATCTGAAACTGTTGAATCCCTCATCCTCTTCTTCATATATTATTGTCACAAACATTTGAAAGAACATCTTCCAATTTTTAAGATCCTGCGGAATGAGATGTTTGTTTAAGGCTTGAATATCCTATTTGAACTGCCCTGAGAATGAGATACGATACTGAAAGTGAAGATAACAACTACAAGCCAATACTCTGGTAAACCATTGAAGTTTATGTCAAACAACAGCATGAATTTTAGTTTCAAAGAGGAAAAGCAACTGGAAAAATGGTGAGCTACCAGGGAACTGTAGGACCAGAGGTCCAGAGCTTGCTTTGGCAACAGTTTAACGTCAGATGGCAAGTGCCCTCAGACAGGGAGGAGAAAAAATTAAGAGGAAAAGATATTTAACTCTTGCAAGCGTTAAGCAATGACCACAAAGCTTGTATATCAAATTGGATGATTAAGCTCGTATTTATAGTCCTTAAGGTGAATGCCAGAGAGGATTAAACTGATAAAATATCAGACTGGCTAATGGCAAAAGAATGTGGATACTTACAGATATATACTGGATGACTTCAGAATTTGCAACAATAGATGCAGATATACGCTTTGCGGGCTCAACAGAGTATTCTGCTCGAACATTTCGTATGGCTTTCGTCTGAGTATCATGAAAAGAATTAGTCACTGAATACTTAAGTTGTAGAAAAGGTGTCAAGAAAACTGGTGGCAGTATACATCTTGGAGGGTGAACTGGGCATGAATTCGTTCAACTCACCAAAGACTGTAAATTTTCAAATCTTTTTATGGAACTGGCAAGCCTTGGAAGTGAAGTTGAAGGCCAGGAAGAAACTATAAGAGCTTCTTTTCGTCTGGGTAGTGCCTGCAGATAGTAGAATAAAATTAGTTATTATGTATAAAAGTAGGACAGGAACTTAAAGAACCAAATGCTGATTTAAGCAATGGGGCTTCAAGGTCACACATGCAATGATTTGGATTCACAGCACAAGTTTGTTTTTCTTTCAATATATTCTAACATGTAAGAAGAGATATATTGTTTACAATTTGGAATGTGTGTAGAGAAAAATGTTGAAACTCCCAGTGGTTTGCCTCGGTCCCATTTTACCCCATATATCAGTTTTTGAATTGCCTAAACACCCCTGTGAGAGCCGATCTTCAGATCTTAGCTCTCTCCAGTGAGGGATGTGGTAAGGACTGAAACGAAACGAAGTTATATGACAATTAAGTGACACTATCTTTTTATCGCACATATTTGATTCTCTTGGGCTATTCATATTTTTCTCCTCTCTTCTCTTCTTATTCCTCATATTCTTCAAACTCACTTTCCCAAGCACAACCCCCCCCCCAGCCATCTCTCTCTCTCTCTCTCTCTCTACAGACACACATGGCACAACGACACAGCCACCCAAAACCATTGTCCTCCCCTCCAAATCTTAACACAATCCAAACCACTTCCACATTTCGGTTGCCACCCTGCCAATCAGCACAACACCTTTACCAGTCACCACCACAGACATCAGATCTACTTGCTGTCATCAAACAAGGGAGCTTTGACATGCACACGTACATGCCTATATGCAGACACATACACATATATACAATATACTCCATATTTGTGGTTATAACCAAAAGAAACACACGTATATTATCTACAAATTAGAAACCAAAAGAGAATAGTGAAATGCAAATCGGAATAGAATGAAATGTGGATGTTGATAACAACATTAATTTCTGTTGTGAAGATGTAGGGGATGAGGGTACATTATTAAATTTATGCTGTAAAATGGGATGATGTTCAATCACGATTAATAAGATACAACACTTCCAAAGATATTCTATTATACTCTTGTTTAGTATGCGGAGCCGCACTTCTATCGTACTTACACATACCCAACGTGTGACAAGATTTAAATCATCGGGGAAACAATGCATGTGAAATGACTCGAACCCAAGACCTTGCATAATCACAGCTCTAAATCATGTCAAGTTACCAGTCTAAAAGCATTAGCTATTAGAGAAGCCTAACAATGTGTATCAAGCCTTAATCACAGGAACCTTATATTACAAATAAGGATTCTAATATGGTGTATTACTCCTGCTCAGCTCAAAGAGTCCACGATTAAAAGTCAAACATTTTAAGCATTAAAATAGATTTGCATATGTACCTTAATTTTAAGAGTCGAAATAACTTTACTAATTTCAAGTTTATCAATTGCCCCACTCAACTAAGCCTCAAGTTCGTATTGTTCCCCTCAACTACCAACTGCAGCAACGTGCACCACTCAACTATTTCAAATTGCCTCTGTCATGGACAGCAACCCGTTAAAACTGCCATGTACCCATCACATGGCATTGTTCTGCACCTAAATGTTGATTGCATCCTTAGCAACACCTTTTTCCAAATATTTATGCATGCATTAGAGTTCTAAACGTGTACAGGCAGATGTCAACGGGCAGCGCCGATTATCTTCTGACGCTACCACAAGCCCCTCTCTCTCTAAACATACACACTCCCACTAAACCCAAAACCCATCAAAATTTCGCCCATGACACTCCCCGCCAAGCTACAGTGAGATAGCAACTCACCAGCACTGTCCTCTCTCTCTCTCTCTCTCACACACACACACACACACACTGAACACTTGATTTTTAAACCAAGAGAGATGATTTTGTTCATGTTAGCCCAGATCTATACTCATATACTCATTATTCTATCTCATTTGCTCCAATTAAACAGAAGATTTTCACAATTGTTGGTAAGAGGATATGGTAATGCAGATTGAAGAGAGGGATGACCAATTGGGGAAATGATATAGAGATAGGCTAGGATTTGTTCATGTATAATGGGTTTTCGACATAGATGTAGACTCGTCATTATTTGGGTCAACCATGATTTGAAATGTTTCTCTTCATGGACTTTGATTATTTCACTATTCTCCTCTCTACAGCTCTCGATGGTGGTCACTGATGTGTCTTCGGTAGATTTACTGGTTAGTAGGGAGATGGTGTAGTTGTTATGGTAAAACATCCCAAAATAGTAAATAGAACTCTTTAAATAAAACGAGGGAGAATATGTTATTCCATTTTTTTCCTTCAAGTAGACTGTCGTACTTTTACTTGTTCATAGGGGTAATTTTGGAATGGGAAGGTCATACATACATGTACATATAAGTGTGTGTGTGTGTGTATACAATTTATAAAGTACAACACAATCACTTTCCATTCATTAACCAAACATTTATCTATATTACCAATTCTAGCATATAACACAAAGTAACATTCTGCTGTTGGACCAAACATTGTAACCGCACTTGCGGAAAGTAGGACCATGGACGGATTGCTAGTCAGGCAAAAAGTCATGGTCTTGTAGTTGGTTGGTGCAGTTTGATATATTGGTACAAGATATGTCGCGAATGAGTGCCCTCACAAGGGTTTTGATGGAATGCTTATAAGATGTGGTTTCTTGGAATAGCTAGTGTGCTAGTGCTGGTGGCAGTGAGGACTGGAGGTGTGAGGATAAGGAGCGAAGGTTGTGGCAGTCAAGGTGACTGAAGTTGAAAATTTACAGAATGCCATTTTGTTATTACAATCCTTATTTTTTAACTTCCTATATGCCTTATTACACCCATAACCACTAAAGGGTAGACTGGAATGGTAAAATCAACGCGACTCAAACTGCTGGTATGCTTAAGTATAACAGAGTACCTGATACTCTTGGTAGTTCTAAGACTAAACATGACCAGAATACTTATCCTAAATGACCAACAAATTCATGACAGCACGACCTGCGGTACTACTAGTTAATGCTGCATGAATGCATGACGATTTCCAAAAGATATCCAAGTAACATATAAGTAGAAACTGCACGAAGATAGCCATGAACATCTATATTAAATGCAACAACGTATTTAAGTACCTGCCACAATCCTTCAGTCACAAAGGGCATGAATGGATGCAGAATTTTCAGTATGTTCTCAAAAACATATAAAAGAACCGCCTGGGCTACAGAAGCAACTGCCTGATCTTCAGACTTGTACAAGCGAGATTTACTAGCTTCAATATACCTACAAAGAAACGTGAAAACCTCAAGTACAAATGGACAAAAAAGGAAACAGATCACAGATTACATCACTTGGGGAGACAGCTCAAAGGAAAAGAACCCACCACAAGCGTTGGTGATAAATTAAGTGTAAAACAAAAACAAAAGAAAAGTTGCCACGGACGCTGAACTAGGTGCTTAATTGGCCATAAATCGAGAGCCTCTAGGCAAAGTTGGTAATTCTTCGGTAGAAGTAAACTCCTAATACAAATAAGCATATCATGTTTATATAAATCAAAAAAATTCTTGACATTTGAAATTGAGCACAAAGAAAACATCAGAAAGTTTAAAGATCATGTCTAAGTTTGTGCAGCCAGTGACTTGACCAATAAAACTCGTCATATGTGAAGATTTAAAACACAAACAGTTGCTTCAGGCTTAGCTGTTTCCAGCCTATCGGGTGACTCAGGTTACATCTGGTTGGAACTTGGTTGTACATTTCGGAAGACCAGAATTAACTCAACTTTGAAAGTAATGAAGTTTTTTCTAGGTCCTGGAGTTCCCTTTTCGCCATGACTCAAGTCAGAGGTGGGCTTCAATTCTTTGGAATTCTGGGAAGATACCATTGTTAATGTGCATGTCATCTTTTATCTAGGGTGTGTTTGCATAACTAGTGTATATTTTCCTTTTCTCTTAGTTATAGGTGCAATGTATATATTCATCACAAAAAGTTGCTCTCCTCGTCATTTTCTATAAAGAATAGGAAAAGGCAAGGAACGTGTGCATGTATATATAATATGGATGTTCTTATTATATACCAAAGATACCTTCTAATTACTATAACATATGCCTCAAATGTCAGGTTTAAGTTCCCATAATATGAACCTAGAAGGTCCAGAAAATCTAAAGAAAGCCAATTCACAATAATTCGTAACACGCTAAACGCAACATACCAATCAGCGAAATCCCCCCAGAAGAAATCATATGTTTCCCTTGCAACATCATTAAAGAAAAACTTGTCATAACTTGTTGTGACATTGTCAACTAGTATATGAAGCTTCGATACCTGAATATGAAACAAAATTATATATATATATATATATATATATATATATATATATATATAACATGTGATTAATACTCCGCATATAGGAATTATAGATTGTAATTGCATATAACGAATCCGAAGAAATGTCTTACCACCCAACTTTCTGGTAAAGGTAACCCGAGAAGACACTCCTCATTATCAAACTGAAAAACGCAATTACTGTTTCATTACCCAGAGCAAAGCAATGCAACAATAAGATGGTTTAAGAGCACTTAATGCAGAAGAAATACCCTAGTATCATACTGTAGCACCAGATACAATCATGATTCTTTACAGAAAAATTGTGGTGCAAGTGCAGTTAGCATTTCTTAGTTTGCAGTTTCTACCTACAACTACAATGATGCAACTGTAGTTGATCAAAGTATTTGAGAAGCTTCCATGCTAAATCTAAGAAAGACCTGCTTTAGTCCCTGATTTTGGCTGGTGATCTCCCTGACTCGAAAATTTGAAATTGGCAAAGGGAGGATTTCTTCCGAGTGAATGAATGTGTTTCCCTTTTCTTATTTATCTTTTTTAATGATGCACTCAAGTAAAAGTTCCATAATAAAGTGAGTGCGACTAAGTTGAAGAAGTTTTTGCATGAGAGAACCAAAAACATGTAGATACAGAAGAGCTCAGCGTGGCCAGGACACTTGCAAGATATTGAATGCTTTAAGGGGAAAGGAAACTCCCTCCGTTGTGAGAGAGAGAGAGAGAGAGAGAGAGAGAGAGAGAGAGAGAGAGAGAGCATAGCAAAAATTTATACCACCATCATTTATTTGTTATGTTAGCAATATGGCAACAGGCTTTAAGATTTATGCTCTCAGATCCTCAAAAGAGAAGCTAGCATCACAGTCACCATATAATTTTGAGTTGCCTTTACAAACACAATCATGAGACTCGATTGATCCATTCAATATAGAGATCAGCCATAATACTAGTTGTTTAACAACAACTCAGTGAGAGCACTATGAGAACAAGAACCAACCTTATAAGCCATTAAAGTTTCCCAAGCAGATACGTCACTTTGACTAGGCAAATTTTGCAACACAAACTTGCCGGCATTCCACAATTTGTTAGTGAAGGCCTTGTTAGATGTCAACCTTTCAGGTGATAGATTGAGATCCTGAAACAAAGCAATTGGAAACAAATGATAAATGGATTAATAATGAGCATATAACATGCTCATATGCAATACAAGCATACATCCGTCAAATGTAGGCCCAGAGCCATGTAACTTAAATACAATGACAAACCTGACCAGCAGTTCCTAAAGCAAGTGTAAACCGTAAAGCATCCGTGCCGAACTCTTTAATTGTATCGAGCGGGTCTATGACATTACCCAACGTTTTAGACATTTTCCGTCCCTGAAATAGGTTGTGGTATAGTTACTTAAAAATTGTACTAATATAAATAAATGAGTGTCACTGTACATAATTAAGGAAGAGAAACCACATTAGCATGCTAAAAAAGTTGATGCTGCACCAATTAGGAAGAAGAGAGATATGGAATGCAATTTGACCCCACACGGAGACAACAGAAGTGAAGAGAGAGAGAGAGGTTAATGAAAAGGAGAGTGAAAGAGGGTAGCAAAAGTCCAAATTTTTGCGACACTAGAGTCCAAAATTTTTGGGAGACTGAAGGAGCTAGCTAGCCTGCTTTGTAAAGTCAATAGGTGCCCAGAGATATAGAACCTTAACTGGATTTGGATAACAATGCCTACGGGAGATTGCTAGTCCCTGATCTGTAGCCCATTAACCTGCTAATCCTAGATGAGGTCGACTGGGTGCCAAGTTTATTGCTTCAACTGTCTAAGGACTTAATGAGCTAGACCAGCTGCCAATTTCAATCTTCCATATGCTTGTTCTCCTAGGTTTACTTCCATACAGAAGTAACAAATGGTTAAGTAAGAATTTCTCAATCCTGGAAAAAAAAACATGATATACAACTTAAAAACTAAAAAGAATGTGATAGACAAGCTTCCACTTTCAGTCCTCCATATGCTTGGTCAACTAGGCTTACTGCCATGAACTATAACAAACATTTAGAGAGAGAGAGAGAGAGAGTATACTTTCTCGATCCACGAAAAGATATGGATAGACAACTCAAAACCTCAAAGTAAATTCTCTAAGCTTAAAGCCAAAAGATGCAATCTATTTACCAAGTTCCTCGACATCTAAACCATGATCAACTCTGGAACTTTCAGACCTAGTGCTAGGAAAACAGACAACACATACTATAACGATCCCAAGAACTTTTGGATTTGCACCATCTGCCACACCCATGTCTGTGCTGTATTTGTGTTGTGTTGACGCAGGTCCTTCAGGTGAAATGAAGCTTCCAGCTACTGAGGGCTAGAGGGAGGTGACGACCAACTTATACAAAGACCAACAATGATAGGGCATAGTTGCAACGCAAAGATGGAAGGAATGGGACTGCGATCCATTCTATCGTAAATTCATCTGTAGAAGAAATCTATGACAGCACAAGGAACGTGTCGAAAGAGAGGACCAGATAATAGATTATGAATCAAAATTGTAAGCATAATATCAGCATGCTGTAAAACTAAAAGAGTAAGCGAACCAAAAAAAGACTCTGACAAGAACTATGATGATGAGAAGGGCAGGGGAAAGGGTAAGGGAAAGGTAGAGAGATTTACAGAGATCAAAAGGAGCTAATAGTTGAGTCCACAAGCATAATACAATGCCTAATATAATCACCTCCGTCAGGCATAAACTAGAGCTAGTTTAACTGTTCCAAAAAGGAAAAAAAGAAGCATAAATGTTCATAAGGTGATGCCACTAAAGCTGTAGCATTACACATTCTTCTGACCTGAGAGTCACGTATAAGTCCATGCAGATAAACATTTGAAAATGGAACAGTCCCAGTGAACTCAATACCCATCATCACCATACGTGCCACCCAAAAGAACAATATGTCGTGCCTGTTTAAGAGTAGAAGTCAAGAAAAAGTTATTCTACTTTCCAAAAGGTAGAAAACGGCAGGGACAAACTCATAAGTGAAAAGGATAATCAAACTATATGTTATGATAGCATTGAGCTTCTTGGAAAATGGACTAGGCATTTGCAATCAATGTACATGCACAAACCAAGTAGACAGCAAAGCCAGCTGTTCACCAATGTCTCTGTATACTTATAAAAATTTGCATGAGCAAATATTAATAGGTGGACTAGATAACAGATGGTAAATCTGTGCTACTTTCTTGTCATAATCGCTGCAGGATAGATTTCTATATATGATAAGACAGATGGAAAATCTGTGCTACTGTGTTGTCATACACTGCAGGATAGATTTCTATATGTGGTAATGAGCCCTACCACTCCCTTCCCTCTGAAATACCCAAAAACTCTATCATCAATTAAAGGTGATAAAACATACAAAAGGCAGGAAACACATTATAATAGCCGTAACAAAAGGAAATGGCACATTGTGGAGACACAAGTGTGACTTTATTCTAAATGGCATGGATGCTAGTGATAAAGTTACACGACAAGATTAACTAACAGCTCTTTGTAATGTATGAAGATGCATAAAATCATTGCTTATGAAAGAGGCTACACCTAAATCATGCCAGTTGAGTACCATACCACCACATATAATGTACTCCTGTTCACTGGTAGAGAAGAAGTAGAATTACTGTCTCATACTCAGAGTCAACCCAACAAAGCTTACAACTTGTAAACTTTGTTGGTTTGAACTTGTAAACTAACAGCTCTGAGTAGTTTACGAAGATGCAGAAAATTGTGCCTGTAAGTGAGGCTACACCAAAATCAAGCCAGAAGAGTAATGTAGCAGGCAAGATCATATGCTCACGTTCACTAATAGCAGAGATGCATCATTAGCATTTCATAAGTCAGATACAAACAGCACTGTAATCCTTCTATATATCAGTCATATGATTTTTTCTGGTCAGGAAAAAGAAACACAGCAAACGAAGTTCATGATTTTTTCTTCTTTAAAGTAACTTGAAATAAATTGAAGACGTACAAACCAAGAAGACAGAACTCTAACTCATATCTCGTGATTGTTTAGAAGTCCACATAACTGCTTTCATGGAAAACAAAACTGGGAGCCCGTCTCGCAAAAGCTTACAGGAGACAGTTCCATTGAACAAAATAGTAGTGGCCCTTTAAGTGTTTCCTCTCTATAAAACCGCCCCATCTGAGCACCAATTTATACGCCTGTGCATCGCCCAAAAATACCACACACAGAAACACTATGAGTTAACAACTGGTCATAAGATTCCAAAAGAATCCTCCACTCATTAGTTATGAGGATTATGTTCCCCACTTAAGCCTAGTAGACTTTCACTGTAACTTTAGTTATTACAGGATTATTGAAGAAAATAATGAATTAGTTGATTATGTATGAGAATCCGTATAAGACTGACTGAACAATCTTAGACATGTCCTTCCAGTTAACCAAAAATCTTGCGTTTGACTGAACAAAGTCGTTAAAAAGAACTAACATAGACCAGTGACAGGTAATTGGGACAAACACATAGTTGAGTAGAGTTATGTTCGTAGTCCTGTCCTTCCAGTCTTATCGATCTTCCATCGTAAAGGGAAGGTAACACTTCTTATCACCATTATTTGCAAATATAAAGTGCATACTGTTGCATTTAACATCAAAATTTTGATACTTTTCCTTTCAAATATTTCATCTCCACTCTTTCCGTAATTACCAATTAAAATTTTTCCAAAATTGTGAGCGAGTCAATTAATATTCTTCCAGTATGAAATATAATGATTTTTCTGCTCATCCTAGGTCTCCAGAACCATATATAAATAATCAATCCCGACTTACATTTTAATAGTGTACAATCCAAAATAATTTGAGCATTTCTCATATCGACAAAAGAAAGGTGGGGGGTCGAGGCGGGAAGAATAGGTACATACCCTGTTTCAAGCACTGATGTTGGATAAAACCGCTTAAAATCTTCTGCTAAAACATCCGGCCATCCCAGAGTACTGAAGGGCCATAATGCACTAAAATGGGGCCAACACGATAGAATTAGACAAATGGTCAACACTTCAGCGCATAAATTTATGCATTAAAATATATTAAGCATTCATCACCATGCTCCCATTCATGAATCAATTGTATGTGAAGTACATTGTAAAATAAAGGTGAGAACTTGTTACAACAATCTAAATAGAAGTCAAGCAAGAAGCTGAAGTAGTTAAGAATATGCATTATTCCACAGTTGAATTCGAAGGTATACCATGAAATAACAGAGGATACATAATCAACAGGTAATGCATGTTTGATGGATGTATCATAAATTATCATATTGCAAACAAAAGGATAAATTTAGGCTTAAATCAAGTAAACAACAGGATTTTACTTCTTGAATGTCTTTTTATACACGTTGAGCTATATCCATCGCAGCTAAGCCAATAAACTCTAAAAATTAGTAAACGCTTATGAAACAAACTTCTTTCCATGATCGATTATAAATATTTTTAGTACCTTCTAAAAAGTTTATTGCATTTTATTTTTAGAAAATCACGAGGTAGTATTAGCTATTAGAGTGAGATGGTTAATTAGTTATAGAAATTACAGCTCACTGCCTCAGTTCCATATGGAGAGTCCTAGTCTAGAAATCCAATGTGATTGGGGTTTCACAATCTCCCAACTTAAATCCTCAATGTCCCTGTCAAGGCACAAATAGTCTACTGGATCCTCACCAGTATATAGACACATAGACACAGTCAACCCGAAGAATTGCAAGGCCCACCACTAACACGTAACCCCCATTGGCAAGGTCCATAACATATCACAAATGTAAAATCCCTATTGCTGGGGCTGCTCAAGCCCATGTAACCGTGGTCCGGGTCAGCTCTCATACCATCTCTAAAGCCCCAGCCCGAGTATGAGCAAGCCAACAACTTGAAAATGGGTAGCACGTATCCAAGGCCTATAGGCCTTAATATTTCTCTCACATATCCGATCTGGAATAGTCTAGCTTAACCATAGGTCTTAGGTTCAAGTCTATGGGAATGCAGCTGTGTTAAATACTTGTTCGGAGAGCTTCTACCACCACTTGTGGTCCTACCCAGCTTGGGAGATTAGTCTTGGGCTTTCAGGCTTTGGCAAAAAATAAATAAATAAATAAAAATATCCAATCTCGAATTGGGTTCTCGGTGAGTGAGAAGTAGCAAAATTCAAATGAAAAGGAGTGGTTGGATGCTACAATGGTTTCGTTAATAACCATGATGGTCATTGGAACTTTATTCATCAATCTCATCATCTCTTCCTTCCTCATGTCCTTGGTCAAGAGTCTTCTGTTGAACAATGGGTGCCCGACGATCAATGATTGTAATTTCCAGTGAGTCAATTGGTAATGGAGCTCATCTCTGATGCTGAACTAGGTTGAAGAAGCCCCCTCTCTTTCATACGGCACTTAATTCAAGCTTCCCTGTTATGGGGTGAGACATTTATTATCCTTGGACTTTTCACTTTCATTGAAAACTTATTGATCGAGAAACTGAGGAACTTGCATCTTTGTTGACCTCTTCTTACGTTATGGCTTACATCCTTTCATGATCTCCATTTTTTGGCTTTTTGAATGGGGTTTATTTTCATAAATCTCTTATGTCTTCTCTCATTATGTCCCAAAATCCAACAACCCAGCTCTTTCTCGATCGATTGAAGACCAAATGATCGCTCCATAAGCAGACACATTACAAGGCTCTATCTCTGCAAATATGTGACGCGTAGAAGCCAACATGAGACTCATGTGCATCTCCTCCTCCATCATCTCGTGCCATAGACCAAAGAATCTGTTTTTGGTATATTTGGTAAATCTTGTGTGAACTTCGTCGTTGGGAAACTTCCTCCTCGATGGTTATTGTTGCTCTCGAAGTGGCACGGATGAGAGGACTTTATGGGCTTGTGGTGTCTTTGGGATTCAACGCATACTCTAAGAGAACACAAGGATTTTCAAGGATCGGACGCGGGACTTTCTTTTCTACACTAGAGGGGTAGGGTGGTGTTTCTATTTTCTCTACGGACTTCAGCTTTCAGGCCTTTTCAAGCTATAGCTGGTATGGATATTTCTAAGGATTGACGAGTTCTGCTCCATTGACTACTGCCTTTTGCATTATTGTTGGTTTTCTTTTTGTTTCTATTTTTCCATTTTCCTCCTGTAAGATGGGGACTTGTTGTCCTCTCTCTGCACTCTTCTTTCCAAAAAAAAATCGCTTTCTATCAAATACCGAAACATAATTTATCAGAGAACTTTAATACTTCTAAACGTTATCCCTCCGGTGTCATTTTTCCCACTTGATCCGCTCTCCTATACCTCTTGTATTTCCTCTCTCGCCTTTCATTTGGAAGGCAAGAAGAGTTCCTCATAAAATGAGGGCATTCGCGAGGTCTCTGGTTCTAGAGAAGTTCAGTACTAACGATCTTTAGCAGGCTCGCAGACCCTATAAGAAGTTGTCTCCAGATTGGGGTGTGAAGTGTAATCGGAGTTCAAAGACCCACGAGCATCTCTTTCTCCACTGTTCTAGTGCCCAATATTTGTGGATTAGGTGGTTTTCTATTATAAAGGAAGCTTGGGTTAGTGGAGCTGATGTGAGCTCACTTTTATAAGTAAAGTTTCGGTGTTTTGGTAGAAATTTTTTGATAAGTAAGAATATATTAACAGTGTCAAATCAGGTGACGCGTCCTTGTACACTTATACAAAAACATTTACTCTAGACTAAAACTATTCACAAAATCAACGAAAGAATGATCAGTCAAGTTGGAACTTTTCTCCGCCTCCACGCACCAATGGAAAAGAATGCGCAGAAGGCCGTTCTTCATCTGATCCCACAACCCTTCTATATTCTCAAAAGCTCTTCTATTTCTTTCTTTCCATATAAACCAACAAACCCCCAAATGAGCAGCCTTCCAAATGAAATTTCTCCTTCTATGCTTATATAGCGACGAACTCAAAAAAAAGCTCACGAACAGTTCCAGGTTACCCATGAAAGCCTAAACAGCCCCAAAATTAAATTCCACAAGGTCGTCGCAATCGGACAATGTAGTAGCAGATGATTAACATTCTCACCATTTCCTTTACACATGAAGCATCAATTAACATAAATTTTCCCTCTTAAACGAAGATTCTCCCCTGTCAAAATAGCTTCATGGCAAGCTTCCGAAGAAAAAAAAAGCCACTCGAATCGGAGCTCTAGACTTCCAAATTATCTTCCAAGGGAAGAGGAATCACCTGTGCCCGATGGCAAATTAAAGTAAGACTTAACAGCGAATTTATTATTTTTCGAAGCTTCCCACCGCATCCTATCATCCCTACTAACATCAATTTGCTTTGCATAGAGACTAGCAAAGAAAGGCTCACAATACTCCAATTCCCGTTGAAGGTTTCTGCGAAAAATGGGATTCCACACCACTTTACCTTGCTAACCCTAAAGCACCGAACTAACAAAACAATCTTTATCCTCTGTGCCTAAGGCCTGGGAATCTACCGAGGCCAAAACCCGAAGGCCAGGGTTGGAGCTTCCTTCCCGACAGAGGCTTAACCACATTGAATAAGTCAGGAAACCGTCTCCAAAGCTTTACCTCCCCACACCATTTATCCTTCCAAAATCTCACTTTCGACCCGTTCCGATATAGAAAAGATATGTCTCTCGAAGGGCTCCCAACCTTTACAAATACCTTTCCAAACACCCAACCCAAAAGGATTAGGGATGGCATTTGGAAACCATTTATGCTCACCCTCACCATATTTACAAACCACCACTTTCCTCCATAGCCCCAGCATCTCATCTAAATAACGCGAAAGCCATTTACCAAGTAACGCTGAATTGAAGATACTTAGCTTTTTAATGCTAAGACCACCATCTCTTTGACTGGAGGCTTTGTCCCACAAATGATATTTGCGCTCCTCTCCTATTCCTTCCCACAAAAAATCCCTCTCCATCTTCTATACAAAGCTACGAACAGAGGCCGACATCACAAATAAAGAAAGGAAGTAGGTAGGAAGACCGGGTAAAGTACTCTTTATAAGAGTCAATCTCTTAGTCACAAGTTCCACATAGCTTTACTTTTAAATGGGGCCCCAATTGGCAAACCCAAATAAGAAGAGAAAGAGAAGAAATCTTACCCCAAAAGCCGACGCTAGAATGTCAATATTATCCACCTCACCAACCAGAAGGATTTTGCTCTTAGCTATGTTGACCCTTAATCCCGACACCATCTAGAAAAAAAGAACAAGACGAAGATATCCCAGCTGGGAAAACTAAGAGTGTTGTCCGCAAAGAGAAGATGAGAAATCATAACCTCCAAATCTCTACTTCTACCAATCTCGAAACCATAGATAAAACCACCTCTCACCGCCTTATCAAGAAGACTACTCAACGCCTCCACAATAATAATGAACAAAAACGGGGAAAAAGGGTCACCTAACCGCAAACCCCTCAAACTAGCAAAAAACCCGGGGGGTTCCCCATTGACCATCACCAAAAACTGAACCACAGAAATATAAAAAAGAATCCATTTCTCACCAAACCCCGTCCTCTACAACATATAAAGCAAAAAGTCCCAATGGACGTGGTCGTATCCCTTCTCTATGTCTAGCTTGCACAGTAAATCTGGGATACCGCTATGCAACCTAGCATCCACGGCCTCATTAGCTATAAACGATGGATCGATGATTTGGCGCTCCACCACAAAGGCGTGTTGAGAATCCGAAACCAACTTTTCAATCACCTTCCTCAGTCTCAATGAAAGAACTTTAGCTAGCAACTTAAAAATACCTCCAATCAAGCTAATAGGTCTATAATCATCCAAGTTACCAGCACCTTTCTTCTTCAAAATAAGAGAAATGAAAGTGGCATTAAAACTCCTCTCAAAACACATGTTCACATGAAAAAAATTGAAACACTTCCAAACATTGCCCTTAACTACCTCAGAGAAGAAAGCCATAGTGAAACCATCCGGACCCGGCGCTTTGTCTCCGTTCATACTTCGCAAAGCAGCCACCAGCTCCTCTTCTGAAAAAGGATGCTCCAAAAAATATCTATCCTCCTCATCAAGAGTTCTAAAGATGACTCCATCTAGCTTTGGACGCCAATTCCCATTCTCCGAATAAAGTTTCAAGTAAAAGTCCACCATAGCCCGCCTTTCTCTTCCCTATCTACAAAAGTATTCCCTTCGATCGAGATGCTCTGAATCTGATTTGCATTCTTATGTACACTAGTCATCTTATGAAAAAACTTACTATTTTTATCCCCTACTCTGAGCCATTGCACCCTTGATTTTTGTTTCCAACAAACCTCTTCACTAATCAATAAACACTCTACCTCACTTCCCAAAGCTTTTCAATGCACCTCTTCTAGCTCATCCATCGCTTTCGTAATCTTAATATCAATCCTCGCAAAGACCTCTTTATTCCACAACTTCAGATCCGCCTTAAGAAGCTACAATTTCTTAGCAAGGATGAAACATGGGTTTTTGTTGCAATGTGGGATCTTCGCTATTCTTTGGTGCACATGGCTTGAGAAAAGTTCTCGCCTGCCCTTTGGCCTTTTATGGAATAGGGTGGTATTTCGCGTACCTTTGGGCTAGAGCTCTGGGTGCCTTTAGTAAGGTACCTATCTCTGTTATGCAGTGCAGTTGGTAGGCTATTATGTTTAGAGTTGTTTTTGCTTTTTCTGTCCTTTCTGTTTTGCTTTTTGTTTTCCCTTTTGACGGACGTCTCTCATCCATCTTGCTTATACCTATTTCTCTCTTTTGACAGAATCTTCTGTTTCTATAAAAAAAAAAAATCTAAAAATTAGTTGAAGAAAATAGTTCGTGTTCAAAATTGTAGAAATTGGGATTGATTTATGTAAATAAGTCAGGAATTTTATTTTCTTTATTTAGGAAAGATTATATTTTATTGTAAGTCTTTCTGATTTGTAGGTATTCAGTTTCATATTTGGTGGTCTGGTATGAGAGCCACTTATTAGTATATATTAAGATGTAATATTATTCTCAATTCAAGGAAGAAAATTTACGATTTCTTCATGATATCTGGTTTTCTGAGCCCTAATTCTTCTTCATTCATTCATCTTCTTCTTCGTTTGGTTGTCCTTTATTCATCTGGCCGATTCTTTCCCATGACCAAATACGGCATGGCTTCACAATCCACTTCCTCGGAAGTAACTTCTAGATCTGGGCCCAATCCTTCAGTTTCCACCATTCCCGATTCTTCTCCACACCTTGTCACCAAGCACAAACTTAGTGGCAAGAATTTTTTGCAATGGTGCCAGGCAAGGATGGACATCTCACCGGTGAAACAACTACTCCAAGGCTAAGGATCTCAAATATCACTCCTGGAAAACTTATGAAGACCGAAGTTGGAGAGAATTTTCTGCTTGATGGGACAGCCAAGGAGATATGGGAGGCTATACGTGAAACGTATTCTAGCAGAAAGAATACTTTTGAATTATTTGAGGTTGAAACACGCTCTACCTTGACCCGCTATTTACGATGAATAGGAACCTCGGGGTGCAAACGAAACCCGATAGACGCAATTGTCTATGAACCTCGCTTACGGAACGCAACAAACTCTCGACTCACGAGTTTGATAAGTTCAAGTTGAGTTCTCTCTCAAGAATCTCGGCTTCTCACAATTCTTTCAAGAATTAGTGAAAGAAAAAATACTTAATTTTGATTCAATCTTGTGTACCAATTACAACGATGATCATGACCTTTTATAGGTTCAAAAGGACTTACCAAGGACTCACAAAACATACAAAAAAACGTGCTTTAGAAAACCCCAAAGGTTGTTGGTGAAAACTAAGCTGATTTGGTCAAAGAAAAAACACAAATTCAGCATTCCCGTCCATTCTGACCAGCCTTTGGTATTTTGGGCTTAACTTTGTCTAGAGACATCGAAATTGAGATCTGTTTGAAGGGTTGGAAACTAGACTTTCAGGGCTTTCCAACCATATATTATAAACCAATTTTTGAGCTCTAGAATATTCTGTGTGGCCCGTTGAAGTTGACCCAAAAATCTGATTTCAAGCAGTTCTCTAAAACTTTGCTCTTCTTGGGTCGGGCCATCATTTTTCATCAAATGAGTTGTTTGGAGTTGGGCTTCAATCCTTGGTATGATCTGTAGAGAGTGCAGAATTTTGGTATGTCAGAAAATAAAAGTAATAAAGTACCATTGTATGGAAATAATGGGGGAGAAAATCCGATAAATCCTAATGAACGATTACTAAAGATGATGGAGGATGTTTCCCGACGTTTGGCTAGATTAGAAGAGGGAGGGGCTGAACCATCTCATGAAAATCCACCTCGATTTCAAATGAGGAGGAGAGCATACTATGAAAAAAATGATGAGTGGTTAGAGAGAGAATGTAAGGATGATAGGAGATGGGATAGAAAAGAAGTTGAGAGTGTAACTAACCCACGACACGAAAGGGGAAATTCCAACACTAAAATGAAAGTTTCTTTCAAGGGTAGGAATGATCCCGAGGAATATCTAGAGTGGGTTAGGAAGGTTGAGGTCTTATTTAGTTGTCACACTTACACCGAAACTCAAAAGGTAAAACTTGCTTCCTTAGAGTTCACCGAGTATGCTAGTGATTGGTGAGAGCAACTGGTGATCAAGCGGAGAAGGATGGGAGATTATCGTATTAGCACGTGGGAGGACCTAAAATGTGTTATGCATAGGAGATTTGTCCCGAACCACTACCGCCGGAATTTGTTGAGAAAGGTTCCAACCTTAACTCAAGGGAGCAAATCGGTGGAAGAGAGTTATATGACTAATTCTTTTTCTTCTTGTTCTTCATCTTATCAAACACATAATAATCCCACTGTGGTTGAAAACAAGAACCTTATTGTTGTACCTAGGACTTGTGTAGACTTATCACAATGTAAGGAGAGTTTGAGGAAAAATAATGAGAGGTCGGCTAAAGAAGAAAGTATTAATCAAGAAATAGCCGAACAAAAGGAGAGGAACACTAGAGATAGTGATCAAGTGAACAATAGAAGTGAGTCTAGTGAGGAAGAGTGGAAAAATAAAGAGTGTGGTGGGGAAGAAATGAGAGAAACCCCGAGAGAAGAGGAAATAAAGAGTGAAAAGGAAGAAAATAAGAGGGTGGAAACACGAGGGATTGAGGAAGAAAAAGAAAAAGTTGAAAAGCCGAAAGGGCATGAGAAAGTACAACTCCTCTTATACACTCAACGGAGTTGGTGAAAAATCATTGTGAGGTGTTTCACGTCTCTACGGAGAAATCTTTTTATCCTAACATATCACCTCAATTGTTTCTCCCAAATGTTGATTGTTCTCCACATGTTTTTATCAAAGTGTTTCCCGAATTAAACAAGGAAGTCATGAGATTCAAATGGGATTTTCAGCTAGGTAAGAAGATTGGTGTAATGCCTACACGATTTCAAAGGTATGATTCCATTTCGTCTTGTGACACTAAATTATTGAAACTTGGGAATCACGATGACTTGTTACTTGTCAATCACCAAGGCTTTGACAAGAGACTCAAATTTTATGAAGATGTTGATATCATATGAGTGCTTTATTCATGAGAGAACTTGTTGGATCACATGACATGTGTAGAATGTTCTCTTTACAAGCTTTGATTGGTCACCATAGATTGAGTGTTTGGTTAAAAATGGGTAAGTCAATTGACAATGGGTCTTGCTGGACATTACATATACCAAATCATTCTTATGTTAATCAATTAATGGAGTGTACCTTAAAGGTTGACTTGGTAGACTTGTATGGTACATTGAAAGTTGACTTGATAAACTTGAAATGTACATTGAGAATGTCTAAGAGATCTATGTTTGTGAATGTGAATGAATTCTCAAAAATGATTTATCATATTCCTTGTCACCAATCAGTTGATAATACCCATGTTGCATTGTTCTTTCACAAGATTTATGGATTGCATGATCTTGTTGTGCTACATGGTACTAATGTGTTAATTCTGATTGTAAGGGAATTTGTTAGATTGATATTCAAACCCGGCGTATGTAATGAGATTGTTGTATTCCATACACTTTTTTAAGGGTTTGCCTTAGCTTCTTCTATTGATTGTAAGTTAATGAGTTTTGGGAGAAGTAATGACTTGCGAGAAGTTTCAAATAACTTCAGGGAGGAACTTGGAGAGTTTGGATGCCTTAAATTCCCTAAGCATGTTAAGGATTTATTTTTGAATAATAATGTTTCCTTACCGTGCCTGACTAGGATATTGTCTCCGTTAATTGAGGACTTGTTACATATTGATAACTCTGATCATTTTGTCTTGCATAGTTTTGTTGAATTTTGTAGAAAAAGGAGAAAAGAATAGAAGGCACAAAGTATCTTTCCTTCATATATTACACTGAGAGTACTGAACTCCTTAAATAGAAGATTACAGAGTAGTTAGGAGTCAGAGATTAGCTGGACTCCTAGAAAAAAAGGTAAGTAGATCACAGCCACCATTATTGCAAATAAAACAGCTAAGACTAAGGTAATAATGCCTAAAATCACTCCTAATTAAATCAAAAAGACAATCAGGCTAATCAAGACCCCAAATCACATAAATAACATCACAGAATCAAACATTCACAGAATGATTCTTCGACACTCCCCCTCAAGTTGGGGCATGAATGTCAATCATCCCTAACTTGCCCAGAAAAGCTGTGAAATCTAGTCCCCCTAGAGCCTTAGTGAGCCCATATGCAATCTGTCTCGTGAAGGGCAAAAAAGGAATACACAGCTGACCAGCTTCCACCTTTTCTTTAATGAAATGACGATCAATTGCAACATGCTTAGTCCTATCATGATGGACTGGGTCTGCAATGTCTATGGCAGACTTGTTATCACAGAACAACTTCATAGGAAGAGAAATTCCCAGCTTCAAATCTTCCAACACACGTTGGATCCACATAACTTCACAGATTCCTTGAGCCATGGCTCGGAATTCTGCCTTTGCACTACTCCTTGCCACTGCACTTTGCTTCTTACTCCGCCAGGTCACCAAGTTGCCCCAAACAAACGTGCAATAGCCTGTTACTGATCTTTTATCCATAGTACAACTCCCCCAATCAGCATCAGTATAAACTTCTACACCTCTTTTCTTAGACTTCCTAAAGAAGAACCCTCTACCAGGTGTACCTTTCAAATACCTCAGGATTCTATTAACTGCCTCTAAATATTTCTTCAAGGGATTTTGAATGAACTGACTAACAGAGCTCACAGCATAAGAAATGTCAGGTCTGGTATGGGACAAATATATTAATTTTCCAACTAACTTTTGATAACTCTGTCTGTCAACAGGAGCCTCCCCTTGGACATCACCCATCTTAGAACTAAACTCCATAGGAGTTTCCAAAGGTTTGCAACCGATTAAACCAGTTTCCTTCAGCAAGTCCAAGGCATATTTTCTCTGGGATCCAACCAACCCATCCTTAGATCTTGCCACCTCCATTCCTAAGAAGTACTTGAGTGGCCCAAGGTCTTTTATTTCAAACTCAGTAGCCAACCTTTCCTTGACCTCCTGAGCTCCTTCCACATCATTACATGTGAGCACAATATCATCAACGTACACAATGATCACAGTTAGTTTACCGATTTCAGATTGCTTCATAAATAAAGTATGATCAGCATGTCCTTAATAGAACCCCAGCTTCCTTAGGAATTTCATGAATCTATCAAACCAGGCTCGAGGGCTTTGTTTCAGTCCATACAAAGACCTCTTGAGTCTACACACTTTTCCTTGGAATTGATCCTCAAAACCAGGTGCCCCTCCATATAAACTTCCTCTTTGAGATCTCCATAGAGGAATGCATTTTTAACATCTAACTGGACAAGAGGCCAGTCCAGATTTACTGCTATAGATAAGACAAGGCGGATGGTGTTCAGTTTGGCTACAGGAGAAAAGGTTTCTGAGTAGTCAATCTCATAAGTTTGTGAAAACCCTTTTGCTACAAGTCTGGCCTTATGTCTTTGAACTGATCCATCTGCATTGTATTTGACTGTGAAAACCCACTTGCAACCAACAGCCTTCCTCCCTTCAGGCAATTTGACTTTTTCCCAAGTCTCATTCTTTACTAAAGCCCTCATTTCTTCCATTACAGCCTCCCTCCACTCAGGAATCTCTAGAGCATCCTGAATAGTCTTTGGAACATTGTTATTTGAGATGGCTGAAAGGAAGGTTTTGTAGGGGATTCATAGATTTTTATAGGATAGATAGTTTGACATAGGATATCTGGGACGATTGATGCAAGTTCTTGATGCTTTTCTGAGTGCAATAGGGACATCTAACAATAATTTTTTCTTAGAATCCCCTTTAGATGCTTCAGCTTCAGGCTTATCCTTTGCGGGGGGTAAATCAGAGTTCAAGCTGCTACTTTTACCTGGTTGGATGCTGTTATGAAGACCTTCTTAGGCAATTGGTTGGCAAACCTCAGGAACATGTGCATCCAGTTTCTGGTTTGAGTCTCTCCTCTTATAGACTTTCCCTTTAAATTTTGCTACTGAAGGAGGTTCAAAGTTCTCGTCAGTCTCGTTAATGGACTGAGACCTGCCCCTATTGCCTCCCTCTCCTTCAGTAGTCCCTATGTGATCAGATTGGTCCCTTAATTGAGGTTGAGGGACGATACCAAATTGATGATAAGGTCTAGAATCATTGTCTAGGTGCATATCCCCAAACTCCCCCTGACCTCGACTATTTTCAAAAAACATTTGGTGTTCAAAAAAAGTTAAGTCCATAGTGACGAAGTGTTTTTTAAGCTTGGGATCATAACACTTGTACCCTTTTTGGGTGGAAGAATATCCTGTAAACACACATTTTTTAGATCTGGGTTCAAGTTTCCCTTTATCATACAAGTGTGCAAAAACTGTGCATCCAAAAACCTTTAGGGGCAAAGTGTTAAGGATTCTGGACGTAGGGTAGGAGGTTTTTAACTTGCTCAAAGGAGCCTGATAACCTAGTACTCTGGAGGGCATTCGATTAATTAAATAAATGGCTGTAAGGACAGCTTCTCCCCATAGATATTTAGGACACTTAGAGGTAAACATCAAGGCTCTTGTGACCTCTAGGATGTGGCGATTTTTTCTTTCAGCCACTCCATTCTGCTGAGGTGTTTTAACACAGGAGCTTTGATGTACAATCCCCTTTTCTAAGAAGAAATTTCCCAGAAAACTATTAAAGTATTCAGTGCCATGATCACTCCTGAATACTTTAATCTGAGTTTGAAATTGAGCTTTTATCATTTCATAAAAGCTTTTGAAAATCTGTTCAACATCAGACTTTTCTTTCATTAAGTAAACCCATGTTGCTCTAGTATGGTCATCAATTAGGGTTATAAATCATCTCTTTCCAGTAAGGGTTTTAACCTTTGAAGGTCCCCATACATCACTATAAACCATGGTGAATGGTTCAGTAGGCTTGTAGGGCTGAGGAGAGTAGGTATTCTTACATTGTTTTGCTAATTGACACACTTCACAATAAATATCAAACACCCTTTTATTAGGAAACAACTCTGGAAACATTTTCTCATATACCCTAAACTAGGGTGGCCAAATCTTTTATGCCACAAAAGGGCTTTATTTTCATCAATAGAAACAATATGACAACAATTTTTATCAGGATTTCTATCTAAGGGAGACTCTTGTTCCAGAATGTATAGGCCTCCAATCACCTTAGATCTGCCAATCATTTTCTCCAAGATTGGGTCCTGAAAAACACAACCATCAGAGGTAAACTTAGCAACACACCCTAGCAACACACCCTCTATCTGAGGATAGTTTACTGACAGAAAGAAGGTTACACGCTAGTTTAGGAACATGTAACACATTTTCTAGAGTAACAGAGGAGGAAATAGGCACAGATCCTCTCCCAGCTATTGGTGAGAAGGATCCATCTGCAAGTTTGATTTTTTCATTACCAACACAGGGTTTATATGTTGAAAAAAGTTCAGAAATACTTGTTATATGATCTATTGCACATGAGTCTATCACCCAGCAAATCTTATGACTGATTCCTAGGAAGGATTGGGATGTAGGTATACCAGAATCAACATATGAACAAGTAGGAGTAGAGTTGTGTGAGATTTGAGGTTCAAAAGTTTACTCAGGTGCTCTAGTTGCTCCTTTGTGAAGATGGGCAGCCCTGGTTCAACTCAGGTTTGGTTGGCCTTTCCTGAGATTTCTGATTGCTTAGTCTTCCAAGCTGGCTTCCCATGTATCTCCCAGCATGTGTCACGATAGTGTTCACACTTCAATTTTGACTTATTTAGCCGCTTAGAGCCCTCAAATTTGCCAGCTACCAGTGCAGAATTTTCTAACTTTGAATTGGTACCCTTCTGCATCACTCTTCTCCTGGCCTCCTCCCTCCTTACTTCAGAAAACACTTCCCTTAGTGTAGGTAAGGGTGTTTTCCCTAGAATTCTCCCCCTTACCTCATCTAAGTCATGGTTCAAACCAGTAAGGAAAGAATAAACATGCTCATTTTCTTCCCTCTTCTTGAACTTGATGCTATCTCCAGGGCATTCCCACGATTCCTCATAACACAAATCAAGCTCTTGCCTCAGAGTTACTATCTCATTATAGTACTCTGTGACATCCTTTGAATCTTGTCTCATACTCCAAAGTCTAGTTTTCAACTCGTAAATTTGCGATGAGTTTTCAATGTCAGAGTACATTTCCTTCACAGCTTCCCATATGTCTTTAGCTGTCCGAAGGAACATGTGTGGTCTAGATATGGTTGGCTCCATTGAGTCGATAAGCCAAGCCATTACTTGAGAATTTTCAGATTTCCAGGTTTTGTGCTTGGGATCTCCAACCCCTGGTTGGATAATTTCTCCAGTAATATAGCCCAGCTTCCCTCTCCCATCAATAGCCAACTTTATGGTTTGAGCCTACTCTTGATAATTTTTCCCGGTGAGCTTTATGGTTGTTGATAGGAGAGAAGCCGAGTTGGTGGAGTTGTTTTCTTCACCCATATTGGGCTGAGCAGCGGTGGTGGTTGTAGAAGAGATTGCTGGAGAAGATATTGGATTTTGTGGGTTGCCTAAAGGGTAAGAGGATATGTTCCTCTCCCTAGTCATGGCGGCTCTGTAATTCATATTCGGCTCTTTAGAGTTTGGTTAGGGTTTTTATGGAGACATGGCTCTGATACCATATAGAAAAAGGAGAAAAGAATAGAAGGCACAAAGTATTTTTCCTTCATATATTACACTGAGAGTACTGAACTCCTTAAATAGAAGATTACCGAGTGGTTAGGAGTCAGAGATTAGCTGGACTCCTAGTAAAAAAGGTAAGTAGATCACAGCCACCATTATTGCAAATAAAACAGCTAAGACTAAGGTAATAACGCCTAAAATCACTCCTAATCAAATCAAAAAGACAATCAGGCTAATCAAGACCGCAAATCACAGAAATAACATCATAGAATCAAACATTCATAGAATGATTCTTCAACAAATTTCTTTCACAGAATAAGGCAAGGATCATTGCTAAGTATATGGATGACAATGTCTTCAAGAAGGAATTAATTGGTAAGGATGAGATTAATTCATATTTTTCCATTGCTGATTTGCGTCCTTTTGATGTAGGTGATTCGAGGACGAATCCTTTCGAAGAAGGGGGGAATGATGAGAACTACAAATCATACCAAGGATTGAAGCCTAACTCCAAACAACTCATTTGATGAAAAATGATGGCCCAACCCAAGAAGAGCAAAGTTAAAGAAAACTGCTTGAAATTAGATTTTTGAGTCAGCTTCAACGGGCCACACAGGACGTTCTAAAGCTCAAAAATTGGTGTATAATATATGGTTGGAAAGCCCCGAAAGTTTAGTTTTCAACCCATCAAACGCTCAATTTCGATGTCTTTAGACAAAGTTAAGCCCAAAATACCAAAGGCCGGTCAGAATAGACGGGAATGCTGAATTCGTGTTTTTTCTTTGACCAAATCAGCCTAGTTTTCACCAACAACCTTGGGGTTTTCTAGAGCACGTTTTTTTGTATATTTTGTGATTCCTTGGTGAGTCATTTTGAGCTTATAAAAGGCCATGATCATCCTTGTAATTGGTACACAAGATTGAATCAAAATTAAGTATTTTTCCTTTTACTAATTCTTGAGAGAATTGTGAGAAACCAAGATTCTTGAGAGAGAACTCAACTTGAACTTATCAAACTCGTGAGTCGAGAGTTTGTGGCGTTCCGTAAGCGAGGTTTATAGACAATTGCGTCTATCGGGTTTCGTTTGCACCCAGTGGTTCCTATTCATCGCGAATAGCGGGTCGAGGGAGACTCAAATATCCGTCTTTTCCATTGTTGCTGCCTTGGTCGTGTTTCTTCAAGCATGTTGGAGCTTTTTCGATCTCAATCTTGGTCGAGTTCACATCACATTTGCAGAGGTCCAAAGGGAGGAGAGCAGAAAGAAATTAATGCTTCCAAATGCTAACATCACCGCTGCAATTGAAGGTTTAGCCTTATTCACTCATAGTTCCTCATAGAATAATAGGGCTGGCAAGGGACGTCCGTGGTGTGATCACTGTAAGAGAACTGGACGCGTGAAGACAACTTATTGGAAGTTGCACGACAAACCTATTGATTGGAAGCCGTCCAATCGTTGCACGACAAACCTATTGATTGGAAGCCGTCCAATCGTGGGGATAGAGAACCAGTGCGAACGCTGCTGCAACTAAAAAACAGTGCAGAATCCAGTCCGTTCATCAGAGAACAAATTGAGGCACTCCAAAAGATGTTTAATCAAACTTTTGTATCTAGCCAAGTATCTTCATTCAACAACAACATAGTAGTCTTCTAGCTCATCAGGTAATCAGTCTCTTGTTTTAGTGTTCAAAATAATCGGCCAAGACCATGGATAGTCAACTTAGGAGCCTCAAATCATATGACTCAGTATTCTCACGAATTTTTCAGCCTTATCACAGTCATTCAGGAGTCAGAAGTGCACATGGATCAATTTCCCCAGTTGAAGGGACTGGATCTGTTTATCTAACAGAAGATTTCCATCTTTCATCTGTTCTTTATGTTCCAAATTTGAACTGCAATTTACATTCCATTAGTCAAATCACTCGGGACCTCAATTGTCTTACTAAATTCCATTCCAATTCTTGTGTTTTTTAGGCAGTGGATTCGGGGAAGGTGATTGGCACTATATGCATGGAGGTCTTTATTTGCTCAAACAAAAGAATCTCCCAAGTAAACAAGTTCATTAATCAAGTTGTGTTTCACAGTCCAGTTCAGCGTATGTCAAGTATGCTTCTAGTTCTGTGTCTGTTTCCAATTCTAATCCAGTTTCGGTTGATAGTCAAGTCATGTTGTGGCATTTTTGCCTTGGTCATCCAAACTTTGCTTGTGTTAAAAGGTTGTTTCTTCATTTGTTCATCAATAAAAAATTCAATTCTTATCAATGTGAAATCTGTCAACTAGCAAAGCATACCCGAAATGTATACACAACTTTACCATACAAATCGTCATCCTTTTTCTGTGATCCATAGTGATATTTGGGGCCATCACGTGTGAAAAATATCAGTCAGACTAGGTGGTTCTACCCAATTTAAAAGCCAAATCCACGTCCTAAAAACCGACAATGCAAAAGATTATTTCAATTCTATTCTTGGCTCTTACTTGTCAAAACATGGTATTGTTCATATAAGTTATTGTGCAGACACTCCACATCAAAACGGAGTGGCTGGAAGGAAAAACATACACTTGCGTGAGGTAGCCCGTGCCAATATGTTCACCAATTATATGAGCAGCAAATTAATTTTGTCCATGAGGGCTTTTGACAACACAGAGAGGTCTTTGGACCAGGTGAAGTATTCCCTGCTACGCTCCCTTTTCTTTTGGTGTGTTGAGACTCAGATTATTCCTATGATATCTGATAATTCTTTGTGAATTTTGTGAATAGAGTTTTAGTTTTTGTATACCCCTAGTGTACAAAGGACGTGTCACCTTTTTTGACGCCTTCTTTTAATATACTTTTACTTATCAAAAAAAATATGTTCACCAATAATGTCCCTAAACATTTTTGGGGGGGAGGCCATACTCAGCTACATATCTCATAAACAGGATGTCAAGTCGGGTTCTAAAATTCCAAACACCCCATCATGTCCTCACTGCTATACATCCATTTATGCTAGCTTTCACTTCTTATCTTCCTTTCAAAGTCTTTAGTTGCACTTCCTTTATTCATTTTCATCATA
The DNA here is from genome assembly GCA_016624345.1 of Platycodon grandiflorus. Classification (NCBI taxonomy): domain Eukaryota; kingdom Viridiplantae; phylum Streptophyta; class Magnoliopsida; order Asterales; family Campanulaceae; genus Platycodon; species Platycodon grandiflorus. Next base: position 15,437,726 of record CM028367.1, on the reverse strand, counting down.
GTCATCACACCAAACTCGATCCAAAATCACTGGTGTATATTCCTTGGTTACTTCTCACATCAAAAGGGTTATAAGGTTATTCTCCCATTACGGAAAGTTTATAATTCACGGATGTCACCTTTTTCGAGAGTCAGCCTTATTTTCCCAAATCTGACATTTAAGGGGAGAGTTCCAAGGAATATCAGATTTTGGATCTCCTTCAAGACACTCAAGCCAATTTCTTCACTGTACCCAATCAGCCTTTAAACCCAATCCCAACCATTGTTCCTCCCATTGCATGAGTCCAAACTGTCCAGGTTCCGACCCCTCCCCCTCCGACCCCTGAAACAGAACCAACATTCACTACAGAAGTAGAAGCCCAAAATCTATTGCAACTTGATACTCACAATACTAACTTCGTGTCTACAGAAGGAGAAGAACAACCGAGCCTCACAAGAACCAAATCCGATTGCATCCGATAATCACAATGGCATGGATTCTTCTTCTCCTCACACTTTTGCTCCTATGATTGATGACTCAGATCTACCTATTGCTCATAGAAAAGAGGTTCGTGGATGCACCGAACATCCTGTTGAAAGATATGTTGCATATGGAAAATTATCACCATCTTACAAGGCATTTGTCGCGAATCTAGATAGTGTGAAAGTGCCTGATTCAATTCAAGAGGCTCTTATGAGGCCAGAGTGGAAGAAAGTTGTAGAAGAAGAGGTTCGGGCTTTGGAAATCAAAAACACGGGTCCTGACAAAGCTACCACCAGGCAAAAATCCAGTTGGATACAAGTGGATTTTCACGGTGAAGTACAAGGCTGATGGAAGTGTAGACAGATTCAAGGCAAGACTAGCGGCAAAGGGGTTCACCCAAACTTATGGAATAGACTACCAGGAGACCATTGCGCTTGTGGCCACATTGAACACGATTCAAGTTCTACTTTCAATGGCAGTAAATAAAGATCGGCCCTTATATCAACTTGATGTTAAAAATGCATTTATGAATGGGGACCTTGAAGAGGAAGTCTACATGATCATATGTCCTGGACTAGAAAACAGGTCAAACCACAATTTGGTGTGCAAATTGATGAAGTCTTTGTATGGATTGAAGAAGTCACCTCGTGCATGGTTCAATAGGTTTGCTAGGACTATGACAACTAATGGAATATCAGGCAAATCATACACTCTTTGTTAAAAACACAACTGGAGGAAAGATGACTATCCTAATAGTCTATGTGGATGATATTATCTTAACGGGAGATGATTCAGAGGAGATTCTTAACTTGAAAAGGCTACTGGCAACTGAATTTGAGATCAAAGATCTTGTGACACTGAGATACTTTCTAGGAATGGAGGTCGCTCAATCAAAGGAGGGGATTGTTATATCCCAAAGAAAGTATGTCATGGATTTGCTAAAAGAAACAGGTTTACTTGGATGCAAGCTGCTGACACACCCATGGACTCAATAAAAAGACTAAGCAAAAGTCAAGAAAGCATTCCAGTTGATAAGGGAAGGTATTTATCTATCTCACACTCGACCTGACATTGCTTATTCAATGAGTGTAGTAGTCAGCACAACACATGAAGAACCCAACTGAGGATTATTTAGATGCAATGAACATGATTTTAAGATATTTGAAGATGACTCCTGGTCACGGTTTACTCTTCAGAAAATGTGAAAATCGTGAAGTAGAAATTTACATTGCATGAGAACAAACTGATAGAAGATCAACTACTGGCTACTGCTCTTATGTTTGGGGAAATCTTGTCACTTGGAGAACAAGAAATAGGTTATGGTTTCACGGAGTAGTGATACCGAGCACTTGCTGTTGGCATATGTGAGGGAATGTGGTTATAGAGATTGCTAAGAGAACTCAAGGTTGAGGTTCAGGCCTCAGTCAAGATGTTTAGTGACAATCAAGCAGCCACCAGTATAGCTAAAAATTCGGTGCATCATGATAGGACGAAGCATAGTGAAATTGATCGTCACTTTATCTCAGAGAAAGTCAAAGCTGGAATTGTTCAGCTCAGCTATATTCCTACAACACGGCAGATTGCCGACGTCCTCACCAAGGCACTTCCAAGAGTCAGTTTTGATGAATCGAACTCCAAGTCTAGTATGTATAACATATACAACCCAGCTTGAGGGGAGTGTAGAAATTGGGATCGATTTATGTAAATAAGTCAGGAATTTTATTTTTTGTATTTAGGAAAGATTAGATTTTATTGTGAGTCTTTCTGAATCTAGGAGAATGTAATCTAGGTAATTAGAATTCCTGATTTGTAAGAATTACTAAATCGTAGAAATTACTGATTTGTAGGAATTCAGTTTCCTATTTGGTGGTCTGGTATGCCAGCTACTTATTAGTATATATTAGGATGTAATATTGTTCTCAATTCAAGGAAGAAAATTCACGATTTCTTCAAAAATTATTACAACCTTGGGAGCATGATGCAGAAGCAAATAGGATATTTATTTATGTTGATGCTTACAAAAGAATTAGTTATTTTGTAATTTTCAGTATTGGGGTATTTTAGTAAAATCAAATAATTAGGGTTTAGCTTGTTAGGCCAATAAATCAATGTAATCTCTCTCATTGTAATTTTAAGTTGGTGTATTTTAGTAAAATCATAAAATTAGCTTTCAGCTTGTTACGCCTATAAATCAATGTAATCTCTCTAAATGGAATGTAGGTTGGATTAATGAATTTTTAGGTTTTCCTTTGGTCGGAATTCCCTGGTTGCGAATAACCTCTAATTGATGTTAAACTTTGTGCTAGATCTTAAAGTCATTCTGCGTAATCAAAGCTGGTACACAAACATAATCAAGAAACAAAGTCAACAAACCTTGAAAACCAAGTGTCAAGAACATCTGGATCCTGATATATTTTCACATTTTTTCCATAGTTCTTGCGTGCTTTGTCAAGAGCTTCTTCTGTACTCCTAGCAACGATATATTCCTCCTCACAGTCTTTACCTTCTATGTACCAAACAGGAATGCGGTGTCCCCACCATAGTTGTCTGCTTATACACCAATCCTTGATATTTGATAGCCAGTGATTGTATATCTGTAATCAACAAGCAGTAAATACATGTAAACTATAGCACATGAAACTCAAAGCGAGTAGCTAACAATTAAGATGTGGAAATACATCTCAACATGAGGCCTCGATCACAATGGCAGTATAAGAACCACGTTAAGGCTATTGGATGATAACTGGGAAACCATGAATATGATGCATGTGAAAATGAAACAAACGTGCCCAGTCACGATGCAATAAGAAACAGGGTAGCAGATCAGGTAAGCTTCTGAAAGAATGAACTAGAGGTAATGCGAAAATTCAGGGGAGAATACAAAAGGTATCACCAGAAGCCACAATACGATTAATAGTTTTCAATTTTACGTACCTTATCAAATCTTTCAGGCATAATGGTTAGTTCCCCTTTCTTAACTGCCTCAAGGGCCTTCTCAGCCAAGGGCTCCATGGTTACAAACCATTGCTTGCTTACCAGAGGCTCTATGATCTGATTAGCCAAAACATTACAATAAAAACAAAGTCTGATAGAAGAATTGCAAATTCACTAAGTTCACGTCTATTACTCACTTCTCCACCCCGTTGGGATCTTGGAACTCGTGAAGTATGAGGCTCCTTTTTGACTGCTAAGCCTGTCTCCTCAAGTTCTGACCAGAGTTTCTTCCGTGCCTCAAACCGATCAAGGCCACTGATTAGAAAAAGTAAAATAGCCATATTTTAGGAAGCTCATAGGAATCTCATCAATGTGGTAGGTTCCACGCAAGCAAGAAAATACATTCCATAACGCACCAATACAGCCCAGCAACATCGTTGAGTGTTCCGTCCTTATTCATTACATTAAGTATTGGAAGTCCAAGTTTTCGCGCAAGAAGGTAGTCATTGTGATCATGCCCTGGGCTTATCTTCAACACACCAGTTCCAAAGTCTTTATCGACATACTGTCATATTAGTCAAAATCAAATGTGTTTAAAAATTAGGCCATAATCCAGAATAATGGAAAAAACCTTTCGTTAACAACCTATTCAAGAAGAAAGAACAAGAAGCTGGTGTGTGTGTATATATATATATACATATACATATATATATACACACATATATATATATATATATATATACAGGGGAGTATTTAATGGTTATTTTTTTATTTAACCATTAATGGTTACTCTCATTATTAATCATTGGATCAAAAATTAAAGGTTGAGATTTAATGCATTAAATGACTTACCTACTTGCATTAATTGCATTTTTCAACTAACCATTAAATCTCAACCTTTAATTTTTGATCCAATGGTTGATAATGAGAGTAACCATTGATGGTTAAATAAAAAAGTAACCATTAAATATTCCCCCATATATATACATATACATATATATATATATATACATAGATATATATATATATATATACATATATATACATATATATACACATACATATACATATACATATATATATATATACATATATATATATATATATACTCCCTCTATTCCAGGCAAAGAGTCCACTTTTCTTTTATAGAAGTCAACATAAGACTAAATCAAATAAAAAATTTACATACTTTACTTATGTTTTAAGAAATAAAATTTCATTAATTAAAAACTATCTTAGTAATACTATGGATTACAACTTTAATAACTTTGTAAAAACCACTAGATTTATGTTAATTATTGGTCAAACTTTAGCTTAGTTGACAAAAAAAAGTCAAAACTGGACTCTTTGCCTGGAACGGAGGGAGTATATACATATATATACATATACATATGTATATATACATATATATATATACACATATATATATATACATATATATATATAGATAGATAGATAGATATAGATATATATCCTATTCAAGAAGAGAGAACAAGAAGCTTGTGTGTATAATAAATGCAATATATTCTTTTTGCAAATCAAAACCAGGCTGTGAGTATCAATAAAATAGATCAGAAGCTAAAAATCAATCTCTAGTTCAGGTTTTCTCCTTGAAGAGATGTAACCTCTTCGTATGACCACTGTGCTTTAGAATATAGAAGCTGAGAATGGTAACAAAAGCAACAAAACATTTTGTATACACGAGCAGAACATGTTGGTACCTTGTCAGCAATGATAGGTACATGACGACCAAATGTCATCGGAACAATAGCTGTTCTTCCAATATACTTTGCATAGCGTTCATCCTGCAAAAGAGTGATAAATCTATCACTATAAAGTGATTCTTTTCCAATAAAAGTTGCCAGTGTGTGAAACAGTTGAGAGCCATTCAAAAACATTTGTAACAACATCATCATACAAACAGCCAAAAAGTGATATCTTATGGCTCCATCAAGAAAGGATTACTATATGTAGGCCCCACGTTTCCAAAAACAAGGTTCAAAGTCCAAACAGTTTGGAAGATGAGGTCAACAATCAAACAGCGGGAGCAGCCAAACAGTGTTTCCATTTAAGCACCAGACAATTACAAAAGGATAAAGACCTAACATCTTACAGGGTCCCAATTACTTTATGCCGATAAGCATTCACATTGTCGACACAAGCGAAGTAGAGGAAAGTTAAACACCTGAACCAAGTCCAGCATCCATCAAAGTCTTATCCATAAAATAAGTGTTAGTCTCGCCGCATGCACACACCACACAAGAAGATCAAAATCCACCTTGAATAAGTATTACAGATTACAGACAATCCAAAGGAACAAACATCTCTATAATAGCCAAGTATATGCAATACAGACAATCCAAAGGATCAAACATCTCTATAATACCCAAGTATATGTAGAACAAAGAGCGATTGTTTCTCTCCCTAACATTCATATTACAGAGCATTTGCTCAATGTTTGATCCCAAATTATCAAATTCATTTCTCATCCATACTTTCTCCAAAAAGCATGCACAGATATAAAAACATGTTCCAGTTTAAAGAATAGTGAAAGGTACCGATCTTTGGCCTTTATATCATACATGAGTTGCACTCCTTTTACGGACCTAGTAATACATAGCAATTGATAATATATATAAAAATAACCACTCAATTTTCACAATTTGGGTATCAAAGGAATGCTTGCAGCAACTTAAGAAGCTAGGCACGCTTCTGGGTTGAGGCAGGAAGAAAGGAGGATGGAAAGGTCAGGTCTTTGATGTTTGATCTGTTATTACTAGAGAATAGAGAGAGAAATCAGAGACCTGTTGAATGGATGTAGGTACCTATCTTTAGTCTGAAGAGTCTAGTCATTTGACTAACACTTTGGCATCAATCTTCCTGTCCTACATCAAAAATCATTTGGTGGAATTTCTTGATGTATAAATGAACTTGTGGTATACTTTTTATACCTCCCTTATTAAGATCGACTCAATTTCTTATTTCCTTCCTTACTTTCTCGCACGTTCAAAGATTTAATTTTGGCATAGAAAGAAGAATGATAATTAATTCATCAATCTGTCATAAATGTAATTTTTCAGTATCCTTCAAGCTAACTTCTTCGCACAATGAATGCTTTGGTTATTTCATGCAACTGAGTTTGTTAACGGATAATATATCCAAAGTTCTTAAAACATTTATATTAGCATCTACATTGCTTCTATACAAGCGATAAAAACAGCATTTAGCCAATTTGTAATAGGAAAAAGAACATGAACTTAAAAGAAAGTATTTGCCTCCAATATATACTACTTAAAAAGTAAGTATCCAAACCTCAGGATTGACGGCGACAGCTGTATCACCAAATAATGTCTCTGGACGCGTTGTTGCAATCGTTAGATAGTCACTCCTACAAGATGTGACGAAAAAGAAAATCAGTATAACTATAGACGTTAAAGGCCATAAATAGACGATTTCATGGAAAATAATCTTAACTTGTCTCACGTAGTTTTTGCACATGGATTTAATCACCCAGGTCTTCGCGCTTTTGACGCCCTCTAAGTATGTTAGTTACTTGATAAATATACACCACAAAATTCAAATGTATGAGACGGTTACATTTTACCAGATGAAGGTCACAAATTCTTTGTTCAGTAGACAGGCTAATTTTGTAAACACTTGCTCTATTAAACCTTTTTGTTTACAGTGGGAGGGAAAAGAATAGGCAGCCATGTCCATCCAAACATGTGAATTTCTCCTCTGAATATACTTTAAGCACAATTTTATAAACAATCATTACGAATAATGCAGCATGCTACTTTACCTTTTATTGAATGAACCCTAAAGGAATTCTAGAAATACAACTCAAGTGAGCCTTTCTCTCAACTACTTGATCAGTAAATCCTTTCTGCTAATCAAGTGTCTCTAAAGTAAGATTCACTGCTAGATTGTACACGTCACATCCTTCTATATGATCTCCTTGCATGCTCGTTTGGTTTATCCCAACCTATAGCATTGCCATTGATATTGATATTATCATTCTTCCTACCTAATGAAAATAAGGTCTATGTTGCATGTGTCAAAACCATCTTGAGCAATCTAATTTCATTTTCCTATTGGGGCTACTTTTAGAGTACCTAACATTTGTTTCGTTCAAAATTAATCTTCCCTAGTCGTACATATACCAACCTAAGATTCATCTCATCTAAAACTCATTTTCTTAACAAGGTGCTTCATGATCAAGATTAATTATTGATCCTTTCTGTTCTTCATGGAACAAACATCAAAGAGTAGATGAACTTCCAAGGAAATTGAAATCAAGAAGTTGAGTAAAAAAAACATCTACGGCATGATCTAGAAGATCAGCAAGCGAGGGTGTAACGACCCGAGCCTGAAGCCCAGTCCGCCACGCATAGCCCACGCACTGGCCCACTAAGCACCTGGGTTAGCTCACCACAAGCCACCCAAAAGTCCATGGATAGGTTAGTGCTCAGTCATAGTGGATGGCCACTTATAAGGCACACACAAGTCCCACATCTACCCGATGTGAAATATCACAATCTCCCCCACTTGAATTCTTGACGTCCACATCAAGACCCAAAGGAGGTCCAAAGGATCGGCACCCCGGGCGATGTGTTTCAACACATTTCCGGCCGGAACCTGGCTTTGATACCATTTGTAACAACCCAAGCCCGAAGCTCGTTCCGCCCCGCATAGCCCAGCCACTAAGCACCTAGGTAACTGGCCCACCACAAGCCACCCAAAAGTCTATGGATAGGTTGGTGCTCAGTGGTAAGGGGTGGCCACTTATAAGGCACACACAAGTCCCACATCTACCCGATGTGGGATATCACAAAGGGAAGCAATGAAAGATGTTGAGTGAACTGACATCAGTTGGAGTGAAAAGCTTAGCTTCCAAGGCACTTCTTTTCAAACTTGGACGGCTCGGGACAAGTTGACACCAAGTCAGCAAGTTTTAACCAAGTTATGTCAAGTCTGCACAGAGTTGTTCCATTACTGCATACTTTGCCCTAAGTTTGACTGCTAACTCAAAACTTAGATAGGTGAAAGCCCAATCAGCACCGAGTCTCCCAGAAACTCTGCCAAGTCGATAAACCATGCAACAAATTATTAAGCCTCTATGACTTAAGGTGCAACAAAGATCACACTACATTTACTCTTATGGTCAATTATCTTCTTAATCATTAAGTTACCATGGTTTCAACCAGGATTAACAAGATGATCACGTGATAACTAAAAGGAGGAAAATACGGATGACTCTGCAGAATCGAAATAAAATTTACAAAGACTTTAGAGTTTCGGATAGTTTTGGACAAGTTTTCGAGTTTTTGCAATAGATTGCAGTTTCATAGAATGTTAACTCATGAATTGACACCACATTCATTTGGCGGAGTCTTTGATCCATGAAGCAATTATTAGGCCACTATAAGTTAAGCTGCAATAACGATTAAACCACGTATGTTCTTGCTAAGTCTAAATTTAACAATCAATTACCCTCATAATCATTTCTAATTATCATGAGTTGACCTGGATCAAGCACAATGTTAACAAACAATTTACTAAAATAAGGATAAATCCCTTTAGCCATCTATCAAAACTCCCATATGACATGTCAACTTTCAATTGATTACCTACCTAATATTTCAAGCACCAGAAAACACAAAGCTGTCGTACCCCGGAGGTGTGATAGCTAATACATCTAAGTCAAGCTGGCAAATAAAAGTAAATGAAAATTCTGTAGCCACTACCTTGTACCTCCAGCAACACGATACTTAATGTGATATAGGATACCAGGCTCTTCAGAATATTCTACTTCCTAAGCACACAAACGTGATTCAAGTCAAATTCTGAATTCCTTGCATCAAAAAAAGCGAAGTAGTAGAAGGCACATTAGAGCAAAATCCAACATACCAAGTCTGAAACTGCAGTCTGTAAATTTGGGGACCAGTTCACCATGTAAGAGCCTGTAATAAAATATAAATATTGGTCTAACTGCAAACATCATTCAGACTACTACTACAGCTAAACTCAGCATTATCTCATCCCGACAAACCATATAGCAAGGACCATCAGCGGAGTTGTTGCTCTTATTTTATAAAGCAAAAGGGTGATTGAAAAATTATCTTCCAGCATGCTTCCAGAGAAAGAATATTATTTCCTAATGCAAATCAAACTTCAAATTTTCATGACACTTGTGAAAAGGATAAAGAGGATATTCTTGTCTAATTTTAAACTAGGACTTCTGTTAACCGCCAAAAAGATGACGCCATCAATTTACAAGCATTTCAAACTATGTTTCCAAAAGTATATCTAAGTGGTATTATTTTCATTTTTATTTCTATCAGAAAAGAAGAGAAATAAATTAAAAAGGGAGAAAGTACAAGAGAAAAGAGGAAATACAAGGAAAAAACGAGCAATACAAGCAAAACAAGCAGCGCAGTTCAATCATGTTGAATAAAAGAGCGCGGCATCCCACGAAAAGCACACCTCGCCAACTCCGAAAGAGAGGCCATGAAAACCACTCTATCCAACAAGAGTGCCAATGAGAAAGCTTGGTCATTAAAGATCCTGTGATTCCGCTATCTAACACACCACACTGGCAAAGCAAAGCAGCATCCCCATCCTTCCTGAAACCTCTAACATGCAGCTGAAGGAAAGAGGCTATAGACTCTGGGCACACTCAAGCCTCTCCCTACCCAAAACAAATGATTCCACAGATATTCGAGCTCCACCAGAGTGAAGGAACAGATGATCAAAAGATTCAGCTGAACACTTAAATATCAAACACCAATCCGTAGAGATCTTGGTGCAGTGGAAGTTTGTTTCAAACGAACAAGAACAAACCCTAATTTTCGGGAGAGTCAAACTTAATTTAGTAAACTTCTGGAAAATAATAATTTTGTAATTTGTCTACAAATCCAAAACCAAAGACTTAAATAGACAAATACTCAAGAATCAGAAACTAACTAGGACTAGGAAACCTTAAAACAAACCTAATTGAATAAGGAATTTGTTAATTAACACTAGCGACTAGTCGAAGCTGCGGATCCCCTTGGGTAGAAAAAACACGTAGTACCGGTCACCGAAAGCTATTCAATGTGCGAAGAGGAAGAACTAATTTGGTTTTCTACTTTTTTTTGCAAGTTGATTGCCTTTGTCATGTCATCCCTGAAGTGCGACTTTGTCTTGAATACCCAAACTCAAACCCCTAACTTACAAAGCCAAATTGACTCGAGTGTTTAGTCAATAGAATCTTCTACGTAGTCGCCATACAATTTGATTATCGGCGTAATCCGGACGGAGGAAACATTGTTGTAATACTCTCTTCATTTTGGCCCAAGTGCAAATACTTTGTTTCCCTTACCGGTATCAATTATTCTGAAGTTGTTCCTACCTAGTAGAAGCCCCTCCTTTTAATTTATAAGCTACTAGTTTCACTTGCTGGTCATCCGGAGTATCCAAGTAATCAAAGAAATTTTCAACGTTATGAACCCAATCAAGGAAGTCTTCAACATGTAAACACCCATTAAAATTTGGCAAATCCATTTTCATCTTCAAGTCATAGTCAATCGACCTCCGGTTAGTAACCCTATTATCAAATCCTCCCAAGACGAGGAATCCTAGTCATGCTAACGCTATTCCTATTCTATTGTTGGCGAACAGGTGGGGAGCCACTAGTCGAAGGTTGCCTCGCTGTTCGAGCACACCTCGATTTCCTCGTTCAAGGTCTTACGTGAGCAATTCACAGCCTTGTTCACGGAACCTAGGTTTGCACGATTATCTGCCTTAGGGTTATGCTGTTTGTCGAGGTCCACATCGATGTCGTCTTAAGCCCTTCGTCCTCTACCCTCTCGCTGTCTATTCCTCACCTCGGTTGTCAATGCATCAAGCACCTATGTGATGTTACGAAGCGAATCTTCAACGTCATCCGTCGTTCATCATCGACAACTTGTTTTCTACTCGTGCCGTCGTTGGCCATAAAAAATGTCTGATACCATTTTGGTGCAGCGGAAGTTTGTTTCAAACGAACAAGAACAAACCCTAATTTTAGAAAGAGTCAAACTTGATTTATTAAACTTTGGGAAAATAATAATTTTGTAATCTGTCTACAAATCCAAAACCAAAGACTTAAATAGACTAATTCTCAATAATAATAAACTAACTAGGACTAGGAAACCTTAAAACCAACCTCATAGAATAAGGAATCTGCTAATTAACAGTTGCGACTAGACGAAGCTGCGGATCCCCTTGGATAAAGAAAACGTGTAGTCCCGGTCGCCGAAAGCTATTTGAAGTCATGGCCAATCGACCTCCAATTATTACCCCTATTATCAAACTAAAATTCATCTTCCTCCCTAGACGAGGAATCCTAGTCATGCTAACGTACTGCCATAGAGGATTATTCCTCCAATGTTGTTGGAGAACAGGTGGGAAATCTCTTTCACAGAGCCACTAGTCGAAGGTCGCCTCGCTCTTCGAGCACACCCCAATTTCCTCGTTCAAGGTCCTACGGTGGGCGATTCACAGCCTTGTTCACGGCACCTAGGTTTGCGCGATTGTCCACCCTACGGTTACGCTGTTTGTCGAGGTCCACATCGACGTCGTCTTTAGCCCTTTGTCCTCCGCCCTTTCGCTATCCATTCCTTGCCTCGGTTGTCAATGCGGCAAGAATCGCATCTATGTGACGTTACAAAGTGAAGAATTTGTTCATCATCGGCAACTTATTTTCCACTTGTGTCGTCGTTGGCCATCAAAACAGTTTAATACCATTTTGGTGCAGCGGAAGTTTGTTTCAAACGAACAAGAACAAACCCTAATTTTAGGGAGAGTCAAACTTGATTTATTAAACTTCGGGAAAATAATAATTTTATAATTTGTCTACAAATCCAAAACCAAAGACTTAAAAAGACTAATTCTCAACAATCAGAAACTAACTAGGACTAGGAAACCTTAAAACAAACCTAATAGAATAAGGAATTTGCTAATAAACGGTCGCGACTAGTTAAAGCTGCGGATCCCCTTTGGTAGAGAAAACGTGTAGTCCTGGTTGCCGAAAGCTATTCGATGTGAGAAAAGAGGACCGACTGATTTGGTTTTCTACTTTGTTTTGCCAAGTTGACTGTGTGTCATCCCTAAAGTGCGATTTAGTTTTAAATAGCCAAACTCAAACCCTCAACATACTGAGCAATTAATCGGTTATCCGTTTCTGGTAAATTAACTCGAGCGTTTTCTTAGTAGAACTCTTCTATGTAGTCGTTCACCGTACATTTTGATTGTCAGCAATTTTGGTGTACTGCTCGAACAGAATTGTACGTAATCTGGAGGGAGGAAACGTTGTGGTAATACCATAGTTATTAAAGGCGGAAGGCGAGAGGCGGGCAAGCAAAAGGCGAGCAAGGTGATAATTAAAAAATAATAATTTAAAAATATTATATCTTGAAGATTTTTTCATAGTTTATAAATATAAATACTTTATGTAACTTAGTCCACAAATAATAAAAATAACACTATTTTTAACTTTTAAGTTATGTATTTTAACAAAAAAAAATTACATTTTTTTATTGAAAATTCAAAGGTTAAAGGTGGATTCCCAAAAATATAAACAATAACCATTTATATCTTCTTCAATGCAGCTATCCAACTTTGAATTTGACTTGAACACTCTCCGGTGACCCTGTCTCTTCACTCAGGTGAAATTCCGGCGAGATTCCAACGCCGGCCACGGGCAAACTTTTCCGGCGAGATTTGGTAATAAAAATTACATGGATTTGATCGCCTTCTCAAGGAGATGACGAATGTTGCCTTGGATTTGGCAAATATTAGTAGATTTGTCTAGATCTAAGAAAATATGTCTAGATCTAAAAAAAAAAAAAATCCGACCAAAGTTCCATCGGGCGTCGCCTTTGCTCGCTTCGCTTCGTGCCTAGGCGAACAAGGTAGTCTCCTGGGGTTGCTTCTCTAACATCGCCTCGCCTGAGATTTTTGAGGTGATATACCCTCACCTCGCCTCTCGCCCCAGGCAAGCGCCTCGGTCGCCTTTAATAACTATGGGTAATACTCTCTTCATCTTGGCCCAAGTTCAAATACATTGTTTCCCTTACCAGTATCAATAAAATTGAAGTTCTTTTAATTTATAAGCTACTAGTTTCACTAGCTGATCTTCCGAAGTATCCAAGTAATCACAGAAATTTTCAACGTTATGAACCCAATCAAGGAAGTATTCAACGTATAAACGCCCATTAAGCAGGTCCATTTTCATCTTGAAGTAATGGCCAATCGACCTCGAGTTACTACCCCTGTTATCAAACTAAAAGTCATTTTCCTCCCTAGACGAGGAATCCTAGTCATGCTAACGCTACTACCATAGAGGATTATTCCTCCAATGTTGTTGGCGAACAGGCGAAAAATCTCTTTCACAGGAGCCACTAGTTGAAGGTTGCCTCGCTGTCGAACAAACCCCGATTTCCTCGTTCAAGGTCCTGCGGTGGGCGATTCACACCCTTGTTCACGGCACCTGGTTTGCGTGATTGTCTGCCCTAGGGTTACGCTATTTCCCGAGGTCCACATCGACGTCTTCTTCGGTCCTTTGTCCTCCGCCCTTTCGATGTCCATTCCTCGCCTCGGTTGTCAATGCAGCAAGCATCTGTGTGATATTACAAAGTGAATCTTCAACGCCATCTAGTCGTTGCACCCTTCAAGGCGTTGTTCATCGGAAACTTGTTTTCCACATATGTCGTCGTTGGCCATCAAAACAGATACCATTTTGGTGCAGCGGAAGTTTGTTTCAAACGAACAACATACCCTAATTTTAGGGAGAGTCAAATTTGATTTATTAAACTTCGGGTAAATAATAATTTTGTAATCTGTCTACAAATCCAATGCCAAAGACTAAAAAGACTAATTCTCAAGAATGAGAAACTAACTAGGACTAGGAAACCTTAAACAAACCTATTAGAATAAGGAATTTGCTAATTAACAATCGCGACTAGTTGAAGCAGCGGATCCCCTTGGGTAAAGAAAACGTGTAGTCCCGGTCACCGAAAGCTATTCAATGTGAGAAAAGAGGACCGACTTATTTGGTTTTCTACTTCTCTTGCCAAGTTGACTCGTATGTCATCCCTGAAGTGCAACTTAGTCTTGAATAGCCAAACTCAAACCCTCAACATACCGAGCAATTAATCGGTTGCCATTTCTGGTAAATTAACTCGAGCGTTTTGTCAATAGAACTCTTCTATGTAATTGTTCACCGTATACTTTGATTGATGATAATTTTGGTGTACTGCTCGTACAAGAATTGTACATAATTCGGAGGGAGGAAACGTTGCTGCAATACTCTCTTCATCTTGGCCCAAGTGCAAACACATTATTTTCCTTACCGGTATCAATTATATTGAAGTTATTCCCACCTAGAAGAAGCTCCTCCTTTTAATTTATAGGCTACTAGTTTCACTTGCTAGTCTTCCAGAGTAATCACAGAAATTTTCAAGAACCCAATCAAGGAAGTCTTCAACATGTAAACGCCCATTAAAATTTGGTAGGTCCATTTTCATCTTGAAGTCATGGTCAATCGACCTCCAGTTATTACCCCTATTATCAAACTAAAGGTCATCTTCCTCCCTGTAGAGGATTATTCCTCGACTAATGTTGGCGAACAAGTGGGAAATCTCTTTCACAGGAGCCACTAGTCGAAGGTCGCCTAGCTGTTGGAGCACACCCCTATTTCCTTGTTAAAGATCCTGCGGTGGGCGATTCACAGCCATGTTCACGACACCTAGTTTTGTGTGATTGTCCGCCTTAGGGTTACGCTGTTTACCGAGGTTCACATCGACGTCGTCTTCAGCCCTTCGTCCTCAGCCCTCTCGCTGTCCATTCCTCGCCTCGGTTGTCAACGCAGCAAGCATTGTGTGATGTTATGAAGCGAATCTTCAACGCAATCAAGTCGTTGCACCTTTCAGGCCGTCGTTCATCATCGGCAACTTGTTTTCCACTAGTGCCGTTGTTGGCCATCAAAAAGTCTGATACCATTTTGGTGCAGCGGAAGTTTGTTTCAAACGAACAAGAACAAATCCTAATTTTATAGAGAGTCAAACTTAATTTATTAAATTTTGGGAAAATAATAATTTTGTAATCTATCTACAAATCCAAAACCAAAGACTTCAATAGACTAATTCTCAAGAATCAAAAACTAACCAGGACTAGGAAACCTAAAAACAAACATAATAGAATAAGGAATTTGCTAATTAAAAGTCGCGACTAGTCAAAGCTGCGGATCCCCTTGGGTAAAGAAATCGTGTAGTCCCAGTCACCGAAAGTTATTCGATGTGTGAAAAGAGGACCGATTGATTTTGTTTTCTACTTTTTTTGCCAAGTTGACTACCTCATTCTTGAATAGCCAAACTCAAACCCCCAATATACCGAGCAATTAATCGGTTATCCGATAAATTAACTCAAGCATTTTATTTGTATAACTCTTCTATGTAGTCGTTCACTTTTGATTGTCGGCAATTTTGGTGTACTGCTCATACAAGAATTGTACGTAATTCGGATGGAGGAACGTTGTTATAATACTCTCTTCATCTTGGCCCAAGTGCAAATACATTTCTTCCCTTACCTGTATTAATTATTCAGAAGTTGTTCCCACCTAGCAGAAGCTCCTCCTTTTAATTTATAAGCTACTAGTTTCACTTGCTAGTCTTCTAGAGTACCCAAGTAATCACAGAAATTTTGAACGTTATGAACCCAATCAAGGAAGTCTTCAACATGTAAACGCCCATTAAAATTTGGCAAGTCCATTTTCATCTTGAAGTCATGGCAATCGACCTCCGGTTATTACCCATATTATCAAACTAAAAGTCGTCTTCCTTTCCCGAGGAATCCCAGTCATGCTAACGCTATTGCCATAGAGGATTATTCATCCGCTGTAGTTGGTGAACTAGTGGGAAATCTCTTTGATAGGAGCCACTAGTCGAAGGTCGCCTCGCTCCTCGAGCAAACCCCGATTTCCTCGTTCAAGGTCTTGCGGTAGGCGATTCAGAGCCTTGTTCACGACACCTTGGTTTTCGCGTAGGGTTATGTTGTTTGCCGAGGTCCACATCGATGTCATCTTCAACCCTTCGGCCTCTGCCCTCTCGTTGTCCATTCCTCGCCTTGGTTGTCAACGCAGCAAGCATATGTGTGATGTTACGAAGCGAATCTTCAGCGCCATCACGTCGTTGCATCGTGCAAGTCGTCATTCATCATCGGCGAAGCCGTCGTTGGCCATCAAAACAATTTGATACCATTTCGGTGCAACGAAAGTTTATTTCAAACGAACAATAACAAACCCTAATTTTAGGGAGAGTCAAACTTGATTTATTAAACTTCGGGAAAATAATAATTTTGTAATCTGTCTACAAATCCAAAACCAAAGACTTAAATAGACTAATTCTCAAGAATCAGAAACTAACTAGGACTAGGAAACCTTAAAACAAACCTAAAAAATTAAGGAATTTGCTAATTAACAGTCGCGACTAGTCGAAGTTGCGGATCCCCTTGGGTAGAGAAAACGTGTAGTCCGAGTCAACGAAAGCGATTCGATGTGTGAAGAGAGGACCGACTGATTTGGTTTTCTACTTTTTTTGCCAAGTTGATTGCGTCTGTCATCCCTGAAGTGCGACTTAGTCTTGAATAGCCAAACTTAAACCCCCAAGTCACCGAGCAATTAATTGGTTATCCGTTTCTCGTAAATTAACTTCAGCGTTTAGTCAGTAAAACTCTTTTATGTAGCCGTTCACCGTACATTTTGATTGTCGGCAATTTTGGTGTACTCCTCATACAAGAATTGTACGTAATCCTCGAAGGGAGGAAACGTTGTTGTAATACTCTCTTCATCTTGGCGCAAGTGCAAATACATTGTTTCCCTTACCGGTATTATCAATTATTCTGAATCCAAGTAATCACATAAATTTTCAACGCTATGAACCCAATCAAGGAAGTCTTCAACATGTAAACGACCATTAAAATTTAGCAGGTCCATTTTCATCTTGAAGTCATGGCAATCGACCTCCGATTATTACCCCTATAATCAAACTAAAAGTCATCTTCCTCCCTAGACCACCAACATGCTAACGCTACTGCCATAGAGGACTATTCCTTTGCTGTTAACAGGTGAGAATGCTCTTTCATAGGAGCCACTAGTCTAAGGTCGCCTTGCTGTTCGAACACCCCAATTTCCTCGTTCAAGGTCCTGTGCCTTGTTCACGGCACCTTGGTTTACGCAATTGTCTGCCTTAGGGTTACGCTGTTTGCCGAGGTCTACATCATCGTCATCTTCGGCCCTTCGTCCTCCGCCTTCTCGTTGTCCATTCCTTGCCTCGGTTGTCAACGCAACAAGCATCTGTGTGATGTTACAAAGTGACTCTTCAACGCCATCAAGTCGTTGCACCGTTCAAGCCATCGTTCATCATCGGCAACTTGTTTTCCATTGGTGCTGTCGTTGGCCATCAAAACAGTCTCATACCATTTTAGTGGAGCGAAAGTTTGTTTCAAACGAACAATAACAAACCCAAATATTAGAAAGATTCGAACTTGATTTATTAAACTTCGGTAAAATAATAATTTTGTAATTTGTCTACAAATCCAAAACCAAAGAATTGAATAGACTAATTCTCAAAAATCGAAAACTAACTAGGACTAGGAAACCTTAAAACAAACTTAATAGAATAAGGAATTTGCTAGTTAACAGTTGCGACTAGTCGAAGTTGCGGATCCCCTTGGGTAGAGAAAACGTGTAGTCCTGGTCGCCGAAAACTATTCGATGTGTGAAGAAAGGACCGATTGATTTGGTTTTCTACTTTTTTTGCCAAGTTGACTACCCCTGTCATCCCTGAGGTGCGACCTTAGTCTTGAATAGTCAAACTCAAACCCCCAACATACTAATCAATTAATCCCGATCAATTAATCGGTTATCCGTTTCTGGTAAATTAACTCAAGCATTTTGTCAGTAGAACTCTTCTATACATCTTGATTGTCGGCAATTTTGGTATACTGCTCATACAAGAATTGTACGTAATCTGGAGGGAGGAAACGTTGTTGTAATACTCTCTTTATCTTGGCCCAAGTGCAAAAATACATTGTTTTCCTTACCGGTATTAATTATTCAGAAGTTGTTCCCACCTGGCAGAAGCTCCTCCTTTTAATTTATAAGCCACTAGTTTCACTTGCTAGTCTTCCAGAATATCCAAGTAATCACAGATATTTTCAACGTTATGAACCCAATCAAGGAAGTCTTCAACATGTAAACGTCCATTAAAATTTGGCACGTCCATTTTCATCTTCCTCTCCAGCCCAGGAATCCCAATCATGCTCACGCTGCTGCCATGGAGGATTATTCCTCCGTTGTTGCCCGTTGTTGGCAAACAGGTGGGAAATCTCTTTCACAGAAGCCACTAGTAAAAGGTCGCCTCACTCGAGCAGACCCCGATTTCCTCGCTCAAGGTCCTGCTGTGGGCAATTCACACCCTTGTTCACGGCACCTAGGTTTTTTGCGCGATTGTCCACCCTAGGGTTATGCTGTTTGCCGAGGTCCACATCGACGTCATCTTCGGCCCTTTGTCCTCCCCTCTCGCTGTCGATTCCTCGCCTCGGTTATCAACGCAGCAAGCCTGTGTGATGTTACAAAGCGAATCTTCAACGCCACCAAGTCATTGCACCATTCAAGCCATCGTTAATTGCTGGCAACTTGTTTTCCACTCGTACCCTCCTTGGCCATCAAAACAGTCTGATACTACTTTTGGTGCAGCGGAAGTTTGTTTCAAACGAACAAGAACAAACCCAAATTTTAGAGAGAGTCAAACTTGATTTATTAAACTTGGGGAAAATAATAATGTTGTAATCTGTGTATAAACCCAAAACGAAAGATCTAAATAGACTAATTCTCAAGAATAAGAAACTAACTAGGACCAGGGAATCTTATAACAAACCTAATAGAATAAGGAATTTGCTAAATAAGAAATACTCCCTCCATCCCGAATAAATGTTCCTATTTGACAAAGCACAGGAATTAAGAAACGTAATTAATGATGTGCTGTAAAATACTTTTTAACGATAATACCCAGGAATAATAGTTGAGTTCCGCTATTCTAAATGAGTGGGTTTCTCTAAGATGTGTTATATCAAATGAAACTTTAAGGGTATATTGGGAAGAATGGTAGAGAATGTGTACATAAAGTCTTTAGGAACATTAGTTGCAACATCCCAAAATAGAAAGTAGAAACATTTATCCGGGACGGAGGAAATAAAAGATAAAAACAATTAATTAAGAGCCCTTAATCGTGTGGTAATACATTAGATCTTCTTAAAAATCATTACAAAAAGTGTGTTGCAACTTGCATATTCCAAGTTGGTCTAAGGTTGATACTGCAGATGAGAACCAAAGCACAATTAAAGATTGAAACCAAATTGAAAATGCCATAGCATCTTTTTTGTTTCCTTGCTAAATTATGCAATAGCATCGTTCGATCCGAAACAGATGCCAAGGCCAAGACAGTATGACAATAAATGTATGTTATGTAGACATCCAGCACCTTGTGGTTCTTGTTTTTCTAGTTTGTTTTGGATGTGGGCTGGGGACATAAAACATTAGTAATAGAGAACATAATCTTCAGGGTAGGAGGATTCTCTTTTTGGTTTTTAAGTTGAAACATCCCCTCAGAACCAGGTGGTAAGTGGTAACCACGAAAACAATCAATATTGGAATGAGATCTATACCTTGATAGATAAGGCCTTTCTCATGAAGCTTAACAAAGGCCTCAACAACAGCTCCTGCAACATTTAAAACTATGACTCAGAATAGGCTACACTTATTCTGCTAAGAAAAAATGTGAAGCGTAATAATTGCCTAGTTTTAAATTGCAACAAAAATGAAAAAACAAGCATGCGAGATAGCATCAAGACAGGAATTTAGTACAATTAATAGACAAGAAGTTCGCAAAATTGCAAACAAGCGATTAGGACAACACTTGCAAACTTAAGAAAATCCAGCATCTATTCTAGAACATTTCCAGTGTCATCCTGTACTATCTCAAACATGTTGAGCAGATTGCTTGGAGTTTTACTAGATAAAGAACTGTCTTACGACTGAGCTGCTCATCAAGAGTGAAATGTTCTCTTGTCCAATCACAAGAAGCACCAAGCCTCTTGATCTGATTAGTGATTGTCCCTCCATACCTTCAAAGAAAAGGCTAGTTTAAGCAACCAGAACAAAAGAAACATAAAACCGACTAATAATTCAACCTTCAGAACCAGAAGTTCTAAAAAGAACAATACAATCAGTTTTGAAAATAAGCAAAGCACCGGATCTACCAATTTCCAGAAGTATTTAGACTAATAAACTATGTACTTAACGGCACAATTGGTTCTCTAACATTTTTTTCTTCTTTTCAACTAGAAGCCACTGAGAGCTTGATTTTGTTAGTACATAAACATAGCATACAAATTAGTTCACAGGTAAATGTTAAGATATTAGATGTGGCAAGTTTTCAAGTGAACCGAAATGTTCCAAGGAGTGTGATTCAATCCATGAAAGGGTCAAGGAGAAGCAAATTTAAAAGCAAAAGTAGCTTCATAATTTGCTTGAGTTCAAGGCTAAGACTATATAAGACCTTGATAAGTCAAGTTATTTTATTAAAGGAGTACAAATCCTTATAGGATTCATCATTTAGTTGTCTTTTAATTAGTTTCTAGTTTAGGAAACAGAATCTTTATGGGTTTAGGATTGATAGGAGCATATATATATGCTGTGATACATTCAATCTATTCACAGAAGGGTTAACGACATAAAGTACCAATGAACTTTGCCACTATACCATCGAACTCCCTAAATCCAAGAAAAAACATGAACTTCAAAACAAGTGGCCACAAAAACCTTAACATCAGCCCTCCTCAAAAAACTTAACGGAACGTGGATTTTCGCACATGGATTAGAAATTAGCCAGGTGGCAATTTATATTATTACTATCAATTTTTCAACATTAGGTTTCACAATATTTCACAATTTTTTTCAACCACACCCCACCACCCCCTTCTCCTCTGATGCTTTCTTCTTTAATCAAGAAAATTCAACTTGAGCCATCCTGGGTAGTGGAAAGTCTCACAACGTATTTTTCTTCTTCTAACATTTTACTCTTTACTTTCAACTTCTCTCTCATGACTTTCCTTTATATCTTTAACCCATCTCTCTAGTGCTTGTGTTGCTCCTGCAGTCGCTCACCGAAAGAAATCATTGGAAAATGGCACAGGTCGTGAAGCTTTCGAATTGACAATGACTCAACAGATTGGATGGCAGTGTGGCTCAGTTGTTAGAGAGTGTGGGGCACATCCATCTCTTGTAGACAAAGTAGAGGCCATGGAAAACAAGTTCCGGGCCATGAAAATTCGGACTACGGAGAATTTTGAGGGCATGAGGACAGAGATTATCGACCTTGGGGGATCGATTGATATTGACATCGCGTGCCAAGGCAAACACCCCGTTGAGCGGGAGCTGGCATGCAAAGAAGGTTAAGGTGCCTGAGCCTAGGGCCAAAGGGGGCGTTAGGAATGACTGGACAATTTCTTGTTCGACATGGAACAGTACTTTTGCAGGGTGATAATAGACACGAAAAAGAGCAAAGTCGACATGGTTGTGACGTTCTTTTCCGATGACGCTAAACTAAACTATGGTGGGGAACAAAGCACCGTGAGATTAAGGAAGGCCGATGGCAGATCAACTCGTGGGCAGAACAGAAACAAGAATTGAGGGCACAGTTTTTCCCCGAAAACATTGCCTACAATGCTAGAAAGGCATTGCGAGATTGCACCAGACAGGCTCGATTAGCGACTATGTCAAAGAGTTCTCAGCCTAGTGCTGGATATTTCAGGTATGGCGGAAGTTGAAAAGCTTTTTTTCTTCATGGAGGGCTAATAGACCTGGGCTAGGGCTGAATTGAATTGAAGACAGGTACAGAGTCTGTTAGAAGCCATTGCTACCACTGAATGTTTAGTGGACTATACGGAGCCCACGAAGAAGCCTGCACCAATGTGCAGCACCGTCAATGATGGGGAACCTAAACCGAAGCCTAGAACTGTGGCTCCTTGCAGAGTTGGCAGTCGAAGTGAAGATGCGCTAAGTACCTCACAATCAAGCCAGAGTCTGGGAATGTAAAAATAAACAAGTCCAACAGTTGCCCGGTAAAGAAAGGGCTGTGTTTTCGGTGCCAAGGGCACACCAGGTTCGAGACTGCCCGACCGGTGAAGACTAAGTGTATTGGCAGAGAAATTGGGAGAAGTTAAGCTCATCCGACACTACTCCGGCACAATTGAAACCTAATGGGCATGTACATACTGAAGAAGGGGGCGATGCTATGGGAGCCTTTTCCCATTGGTGCAATGCCATCAGTCATGAACCATGAGACAAGGGTAAGGCCCAAATATGACACTAGATGCTACTCCAGCTACTCCAAATGCTCAGGGTGTTAACAAGTTTGAAGGCAAAAGCAGGTCGGGAAGGGCTTGCTACACGTGGACATAAAATTGAACGGGAAACCTCTTCCTGCCTTGCTGGACTGGAGCTACCCAACAACTACTTGTCAAGCACAGAAGTAGAACGCTTGGGCATAACACTAGAAAAGGCACGGGGCGTGTGAAAGCCATTAACTCGCCAGCCCAGTCTGTGTTGCAGGAGTCACAAGGGGCATCCCAATCAAAGCAAGCCCATATGAACGAAAACAACTTCTCTGTCATGGTGATGGATGACTTCAAAGCAAATCTTGGGTTGGAGTTCTAACGAGAAACAACGGCCAGCATCATGTCACCTACTAATTCGTTGATGATGACGGATAACAAGCCGTGTTTGGTCCCCGTTGTGACACCGAATAATAGTGGCAAGCGTAACAGTGCGATTCGGCTGAAGAAAGGGATGCGGCGGGGTGAGCCAACCTTCTTATCTGTCATGAAATGCGAGGAAACTGAAGCCACTTCAAGCCAGTTGCTGCAATTAGTGAAACGAGTGTTGGCAGAGTTTGAAGAAGTCATGCCAAATGAGCTTCCAGAAAAGCTCCCTCGCCAAAGGAGTATGGACCACCAGATAGAGTTGATTGCAGGCACAAAGCACGAAGCCCCCGCTCGTGCCCCATACTGGATGTCCCAACTAGAGCTGGCTGAACTCAAGAAGCAGCTATCCGAGCTGATTGGAGGCTGATCTAATCACACCCGCAAAGTGTCCTTTTGGTGCACTTGTGTTATAAGAAAGCAGACAGTTCCTTGTAGATGTGCGTGGACTATTGGGCTTTACATAAGGTGACCATTCAGAACAACTATTTGATTCCCTTGCCATCCGATTGCTTTGATCAGTTGAGTAGGGGACAGGTGTATACAAAGATAGATCTGCATTCGGGTTATTGGCATGGTGTGGATTGCTGAAGGCGATGGGCACAAAACCTTGTGTGACGTGGTATGGTGCTTTTGAGTTACGGGTGATGCCCTAAGGGTTGACGAATGCTCCCGCGACATTTTTTACTCTTGTGAACCAGGTGTTAAAAGGACTACCTTGATGACTTTGTCATTGTAAACCTGGACGATACTATGATATTCAGTTAAAACCATGGAGGAGTATGTTGAACACGTGCCGAAGGTATTGACATGGTTAAAAGAGCACAAACTCTACATCAAATTTTTGAAATGCAGCTTTGCCCAAAGGCAGATTCCTATCCTTGGGCACATTATCGGTCAGGGTCGGATTGGGATGGACCCAAAGAAGATTGAGGCAATCAAACAATGGGAACCCCCAGTTGATGTGATGGATGTTCATTCAAAGTAGTACGACCCAAAAGTCCGAGCAAGGTTGCTTGTTCCCTTGCCGATTCCTCAAAAGCCTTGGGAAAGTATTTAGATGGACTACATTTCTTGCTTAGCAAAAGTGGTTGGTTACAATCATGCTGGTGATCGACCAGTTTTCAAAGTATAAAACCTTCATCGCTTGCCCTAGGTACGTATCGGCACAAGATACTGCTTTGTTATGTTTCAGGAATGTCGTCAAGTACTTGGACGTGCCTAAAAGCATTGTATGTGACTGTGACCCATGATTCACGGGAGCTTTTTGGACTGAGTTTTTCTGGCTGCTCGGTTCGAAGTTATGCATGACTTCCAGTTATCGCCCGCATTCAGTTTGGCAAACGGAGAGGTATAATCAGATGTTAGAGGAATATCTCCGTCATTTTGTTGGTTCTCATCAAACTAGTTGTATGAAGTTGCTGGATGTTGCCCAGTTGTGCTTTAATGCTGAGAAGACGTCAGCGACTGGCATGAGTTCTTTTGAAGTAGTTATTGGACAACAACCCCTCTTGCCCCACACGGTTGACAGCGAAGCAAAAAGTATGCCTCCTCGAGCCTACGAGTTCACTAAAGAATGATAGAATACTGTAGATACAGCTCGGTTGCAATTAGAAAAGGCAAGCAAACGAATGAAAAAATATGCCGAACTACATCAAAGACTAGTTGAATTTGCACTCGGGGATCAGGTTATGTTGAATATCATTGCGAGGAAAGGGTCGCTCTCAATGCGATGGGTAGTTTGAAGTGGTAAAGCGGATTGGTGCTGTTGCTTATAGGCTTGCTCTTCCATTAACATGGAAAATTCATCTCATCTTCCACGTCTGCACGCTTAAGCCTTTCTGCCCCAATCGGGATGATCCCACATGCTCAAAGCCACGACAACCTCTTCCTACTCGAGTCACTAAACGAGTTCCTGAAGTCATCATCGATGATCGTTGGGTGACATCCTATCGGGTGCAGCATATGAATTCTTAGTGAAATGGAAACGGCTGGATTCTGCGGAAAGCACCTGGGAGCATAGAGATGCCTTGGCAAAGTGGGAGGACCTTCAGAGTTATCTATAAAAGTTGTCGCGGGTGTCAACTGCTCAAGTAGGTGAAGATCTCACATGCCACCTAGCTTGCCTACAGAGTGGCACAAGCCGTTTCGCACAGTCTCACCAACGTGCATGATGGCCCAAGAGAGTGCCACGACATGGCCACAACATGGGCACGACAGTGGCATGACATGGTCACGACGTCAGCATTGGACAATGTCTTGACAGCGCCAATGCGTGCCTGCGTGCTGCCATGATGGTGCCTCGACATGCTTGCGACACCGAACTTTGGCATGGATGGATTTTGAGCTCAGATTCGGACTTCGGCCCAAACTTAAAAGTTTCCTCTTTTGATGTAAATAAGTAGCAAATGCCATTAAAGCACCTTTTGTAAGCCTCTAAGGCACCTTTTGAAAGCCTCTAAGGCACCTTTTGTAACCCTTTTCTTCTCTAGCACCCACCAAATTAACTCTCTAGGAACTCTATCATACGTCTTCTCTAAGTCAATAAAAAACATAAGTAAATCCTTGTTTCCCTCACTATATTTTTCCATCAATTTTCTTAATAAGTAAATAGCTTCCATAATTGACCTTCCAAGCATAAAACCAAATTGATTCTCCAATATCGTTGTTTCCCGAATCTGTTTTCAACTACTTTCTCCCATAGTTTCATTCTGACCCATTAATATAATACGTGTGTAATTCGTACAACTTTGAATATCACCTTTATGTTTGTATATTGGTACTATAATACTTTTCCTCTTCCTCTCCTCATCAGGCTGTTTGTCCACTTTCTGTCTAACATCATGATTTTATAACCTTACTAGCCAAGACAGTCCTACGTCTTCTAGATAATTCCATACCTCAATGGGGATCCATCTAGTCCTATAGCCTTCCCGGTTTTCATCTTTCTTAGAGCAAACTTCACCTCATTCTAATTCTATGGAAAAATATAATATCCACTTCTACTGTCACTATTACGTTCCTCCATTGCTACGGTCCCTATGTGTTGCTTATTCAATAATTTTTCAAAACATACTTTTCATCTCTCTTTAATTTCTTCATCTTTGACTAGGACCCGTGAATTTTCATCCTTAATACATTTTACCTCGTTGAAATCTCTAGCCTTCCTCTCCCTCAATTTTGCAAGTTTATATATATTCTTATCCCCCACTTTTGTATCTAATTTATTATAAAAGTCATCGAATGCTTCTGACTTAGCTTCTCTTACGACTTTCTTTACTTCTTTATTAGCAAATTTAATTCGCTCCAAGTCTTCTAGATTTCTAGATTTTTCCCAAGTTTTATAAGACTCTTTTATGTCATACTACTTTTTGGACTTCTTCATTCCACCACCATGTTTCCTTATCTAAAAGTCTTTTACCTTTTTATTCCCTTAATACCACTTTTGATATTCTTTATATACAATCACACATTTTATTCCACATTTAATTTCGTCTCACCTTCAACATTCCATGTCGAACCTTTTAACAATTTATCCTTGAATACACTTAAGCTCTCGCCTTTTGAATTCCACCACTTCGTTCTTGGATTTTTGGTGTCCTTTCTATATTGTTGTTAGTTTTTTATGGTAATATCTAGCACAATAATTCAATTTAGTGGAATATCAAAATAGATTTTTGAGTAGATCATCCATTTTAATTTCAACATTATATGGAGAAATGGAAGCTTTATTCTTTTATAAAATTATTCATTTGTTTAAAATCAAATTAAAAAATCAATGAAATTATAAATTTATTCATTTTAAGAGGTTGACGATGATAAGGTATTTGTGCTGGTTTTTATTGTTTTCTTTAATTTAATTTTCTTTCTTATATAAAAAATAGAACAGAAAACGAAGAATATCCAGGTAACCAATTTTTAATTCAAGGTGTAACTAATTTTGTCCACCTCAGCAACTCCATAAGTTTCTTGACGGCGGGCTGGCGGCAAGGTTTATTTGGCCACTTGTTTTGAAGTTCAAGGTTTTTTTTGGTAATTTAGTGAGTTTGATGGTATAGTGGGCACTTTTAGCAAAGTTTGTTGGTACTTTTTGTCGTGAACCCTTCACAGAAAAATAATTTTTGTTCTAGCAGCAAATAGCTTTGCTTTATCCTCTTTCTTTTGCAAGCCTAAACCATCCAAAGCCCTAACTCTATTTGGTCAAATAATTTAACCTGTAAATTCCAAGTTTTGTGCTTTAGTTTCAGCCTTCTAAAAGTCCTTTTCCTGCTGCGTCCAAAGCGTACACACGCTTGTCCTGCATCATAGTGGTATTCCAAATCTAAGAACTATAATTCCCCTTATCAGAATAAAATATACTTAATTTTTCATGTACTGAGTCAAACCAATAACAAAAATATATCCAAATACAAATACAGTCCAATTTAACCATTAGAATCAGTGATTATCCCAATGCTATGCAGGAACTATCGGTTAGTGGATATGTATATATTCATTCAAGAATAGCTTCAGCAGTAAATTTGACAATTATTAGAAAACAGTTGCCAAATTTTGAGCGGATCCATAGAACAAAAATAAAATGCTATGCAGGAACTACTGTTAGTGGATATGCATAAATTGCAGTAGTCTACAGGAACGTCCGTGTGTGAGAGTGCATGAGAGTGAGAGAGAGAGACACACACACACACACAGAGATGAATTAGAAGTATAATGATGGCAAAAAGGAATTAGAGATAGACATACTTCTCCTTCCACTCCCAGACTCGCTTCATAAACTCATCTCTACCCAGCTCAACCCTTTTTATACCTTCAGAAGCCAACATTTTTTCCACAACCAGCTGAAAGTGATCCACATTAGATCATAAGGGGAAAGAAAGGTTTTAAGAATGTAAGAGTTCAGTATGAAAACGGGTTACAATTGGAACAAACTCATGCACAGACAGGCTATATATGAACAAACCATTTGACAAGAATGAAAGGAAATTGATGGATTTAACCAACATGCACAATTTAAGTGGATATAAGAAATTATTTGGATTAAATTAGACTGTAGTCAAACTATATTATCAACATAATATATTTGATACACTAACCATTGTTTCTCAGATTATCCAACTTCATTTTAAGTAACATTGATATGCGTTAATAAAAGGGAGAAATAACAATATACTCAGATCTGGTTTCAAAAAAAAAAAAAAAAACAATATACTCAGATCCAGTAATGAAATCTCATTTGATTAATTAGACACTCTCAAACAAGCAAAGGCTTCAAACAGAATATGTGGATTGTCGTTATCCCAATACATGGTATAGATGGACGAAGAATGCTCGTAGACCAAATCTCTTGACTTCTGGCGAGGAAAGTGAAGACTTCTGAATCCTCAAACCACATAAGTAAGCAGGGTTAACAGGATTCAAAAAGACAAAGGAGTAAATTGGGTAGTGCGACCAATGAAAATCATCATGGTATTGATTAATTTAAACATATGAATTAAAGAGCAGATAACTACTTGGCCTTTAGTACCAGAAACAACCTGAGTTGCAATCCCAGCATGATCAGTTCCAGGGAGCCAAAGTGTAGGCTTGCCCTTCATGCGGTGGTATCTAACCATAACATCCTGGAAAAGTAATTACATTATTGAGTAAGGAAGAAATTACCATTTTCATGACACTAAGTTGAAAGGAATTGGAGTGTATAAAAAAATTTAAATGCATTCGTCATATGGTTCATGGCTACCTAACAAACCACCAACTAACAATGAAGTAATAAATTACTAAATAACCCAAATATTCTAAATACTAATAAAATAAAAAATTTAAATCTAATTATGGCACAGGCATTTCCCTTTGCTTATATGAACCTTTCCCTTGGGGGATCCAATCCCCATACCAAGGGGCCATACTTATTGTTGAAAGTAAATTCAGAAAGAAGAAGATGGAAGAATTCCTTGTTTAATTACTTGAAAGACTGTACAGATTTATACACTTTCTAGGATCTATTCTAGGAAACTATGAATCAAATCTCCTATAATTATTCTCCTACAATTATGCTAAATCAATTACTCTCCTATAATTATGCTATAATATTTACCATATTTAACACTCCCCCTCAAGCTGAAGCGTATATATTGTGTGTTCCCAGCTTGTTACAAATATAATTAACTCGAGGACCCGCGAGAGACTTTGTGAATATATCTGCTAGTTGGTCAACTGACTTAACGTAACTGGTAGCAATGTCTCTTGAAAGAATTTTCTCTCGAATAAAGTGACAGTCAATTTCTATATGCTTGGTCCTTTCATGAAAGACAGGATTAGAGGCAGTATGGAGAGTTGCTTGATTATCACATATTAGCTTCATCTGTTGGACCTTCATGAACTGTAATTCCTGGAGTAATTGCTTCAGACATATGAGCTCACATGTTTTAGCCATGGCTCGATACTCTGCTTCAGCAGTGGATAGAGCGACAACAGATTGTTTCTTCCTTTTCCATGACACAAGATTCCCCCCAATAAAAATACAATAACTAGTGGTTGAGCGTTTGTCTGGTGAACCTGCCCAATCTGCATCTGAATATCCAATCACCTGGGTATGCCCCTTGTTTTCATATAACAATCCTTTTCCAGGTTCTTTCTTGATGTACTTTAGAATACGGATGGCTGCCTCCCAATGGCTATCACATGGAGTACTAAGAAACTGACTGATAACACTCATTGGGAACGTAATATCAGGCCGCGTCACCATAAGGTAGTTAAGTTTGCCAATAAGTCTCCTATATTTGCTTGGGTCTGACAAGGGCTCCCCCTCATCAGGTAGCAGCTTAGTATTTGGGTCCATTGGAGTCTCTACAGGCTTAGAGCTGGCCATGCCTGTTTCTTCTAAGATATCCAAGGCATACTTTCTCTGGGAGAGTGAAATTGTGAACAAAGCATGTGCACCCGAAGATACGTGGAGGAAGAGAATATAGTGGCTAGCTAGAAAATAACAAAGAGTGAGGGACTTGATTATTTAAGACGGAGGACGGCATGCGATTAATCAAATAGCATGCGGTAAGAACAGCATCTCCCCATAAGCGTAGCAGAACATGAGAATGAATTCGGAGAGTACGCGCGGTTTCAATCAAGTGTCTGTTTTTTCGCTCGGCCACCCCATTTTGTTGAGGGGTACGAGTACATGACGACTAATGAAGGATACCTTGAGACGCCATAAGAGATTCAAATGGGGTAGAAAAATATTCTTGGGCATTGTCACTTCGAAGGATACGAATATTTGTGCCAAATTGAGTTTTAATTTCGAAGCAAAAGGTTTGAAATATGGAGAATAATTCTGAACGATTCTTCATTAAAAATAACCAAGTGCAACGGGAAAAATCATCGACAAATGTAACAAAGTAATTAAAACCCAAAGTGGATTTAACATGACTAGGACCCCATATATCTGAATGAACTAAAGCAAAGGGTGACTCTGCTTGTTTATTTAGACGACTAGGGAAAGAACTACGAATATGCTTTCCTAACCGACAAGACTCACACTCTAAGGAAGGTAAACTGGCAAGATTTGGCACCATCCGTTGTAGTTTTTATAGGCTAGGATGTCCCAAACGATGATGAAGAATGGAAGGTGTTTCAGTGGTAACACAAGCAACATGAGCTGGTGATGGAGAAAGGTAGTATAGCCTGCGGAACTCACATCCAACTCCAATCGTCCTCCCGCTGTTCCGATCCTGCACAAAAACCGAATTAGCAATGAACGTAACAAAATAAGGAAATGTTTGGGTTAACTTGCTGATGGAAATTAAATTAAAGGGACAGTCTGGTACATAGAGAACTGAATCTAAGGATAGAGAAGGCAAGGGGATAGTTTGTCCGATTCCTCAAACTTTAGTTTGTGCCCCATTGGCGGATGTAACAGTGGATAAACTATTAGAGTAAGTAAGATAGAAAAATAAATTTTTGTTACCAGACATATGATTTGAAGCACCAGAGTCAAGTTCACTAGGCAAGCCGGCTAGTGCAAGGACCATAAAAATTTTTCCACGATCTGCTTCTTGTAGCGTAACATCAATGGAGAGAGGCATCAACTCATTAAATTCCTGCCGAAGAGTCTCAATTTGTCCCAAGTACTCTTGCATATCGTGATCCTGTTTTCGAATCGTCTTTATACGAGAGACAATAGTATAAAGACGATTTATGTCATTCGAATAAAGTTTCTTTGCCTTTTGCCATACCTCGTAACAAGTGCGATAAGGTCAGTATTGACCCACAAGAGTCTGATCAATAGATTGCCATAAGACATTACATAAAAAGGCATCGATTTGCTTCCATTGTACCTGTTCTTTTTCAAGAATATCGGTCACACGTTTTGTTAAGTGGTCTTCAAAACATTGACCCATAAACCACAACTCAACAGAGGCAGACCATGACATGTAATTGCTGGAACCCTTCAGTTTTTCAGGACAGATAACAGGGGTAGTTGCAAAACTAAGGAAAGTCTTACTTGGTAGTGTAGTACTTGTAGAACCCATTTGGAATGAATACAGGCAAGAAAAACAATCAAATAAGATGATCAAGCAGAGGCTGGAATAGGCTGGAGTATGGTAACGCGACCAAACCTGGAGAATCTGACCAAATCTCAACTGGAATCTGGTTCGAAATAGTGACACGCACTATTCTGGAGAACTGGACTGCTGGAATGAAGAACACAGACTAGAATCTGGTTCGGAATAGTGACACAAACTATTCTGGAGAACTGGACTGCTGGAATGAAGAACACAGCAGATACAAGAGGAATTCAAACCCGCTCTGATACCATGTTGAAAGTAAATTCAGAAAGAAGATGATGGAAGAATTCCTTGTTTAATTACTTGAAAGACTGTACAGATTTATACACTTTCTAGGATCTATTCTAGGAAACTATGAATCAAATCTCCTATAATTATTCTCCTACAATTATGCTAAATCAATTACTCTCCTATAATTATGCTATAATATTTACCATATTTAACACTTATCTATCAAAAAAAAAAAGTTAGCACAATCCCAAAGCGTTCTCCCCCCTTTCCCTTTTACAAAACCTTCCACTTCTGAACTCACAAGTCCTTCACTGAACGAGGGCTGACCAAAGACTCATTGCGCAATGCAAAAAGAAACCCCCACAACTGCCTCATGGCATATCCAAAATGAGCAGCTCTAACATCAATCTTAAAGTATACATAAATATAGAGCAAGGTCAACCTGACGACATGCAAAAGAGAAATTGCAACATATTGCATGCACTTTCCTCAGCCACTATACTAACAACTAACTCGAGGCTCTTCTGGTGCACCATTACACTAGAGATAGCTCCATTTTCCACATACTTCCACTCAAGATGACATCTTTCTTGGAATGTTATGGAAGAAATTATTAGGTCTCTTTCATTTCTACACACATCCATATGCCTATGATGCAAATGACAAGAAGTGCTAAAAAAACTGATAAACTTATCTGCTATTCAAAATGTCATTAACCAAGAGAAGACAATTATTCTTGTGCATTTAGAGGTTTAGCTTCTTTTCTGATACTGTGAAGGGTTGGACAGCCATTCTTCAGTGAGTGGTCTTTGGTTGAGTTTTCATTTTCTACTTTTGCTTGTAATTTGGAAATCCTCCAGCATATATCCATTTGATAGTAATATTTTGTTATCCTAAAGAAGACCAACTAAGATTACCGCGATAAAACTTTTCAGCGGAACCTTGATAAGAGAATGTAACACTGATTACAAAGTGCAAACTTCATCCTAGGAAACATAAACCTGTCGACAGGCTAAAAACGATGATCTAGTGGCAGATGCCATTTACCCAATTAAACTAGTAATTAGCATGATGGCCCAGCTTTATCAAAGAGGAAGTCAAAGTTCTCAATAAGAGAAAACAATCTAAATTAACCACTTCCCAACCTCAAGAGTCACAAACATAGCATGCCCCATGTGCAACGAACCAGTAACATTAGGAGGCGGCATCGAAATAACGAAAGGATCACTTCCCCTATCGAAATTTGGCTTGAAATACCCTTGCGACTCCCACCTAACATTCATTAGTACACTGTAGTTAAATATATGACAAAATGTGAAATCATGCATAAAAAGCTTTTACAAGTTAGCATGAAACAAAATCACCAAAGACGGTTTTTCGGAAAAAGTCATATACAGACATACCAATGCAAGCAACTATCTGGTAAGCAGTATGAACAATGTTTGAAATTAGGAAGCTAAGACTTAACACACTGAATAAGACATTGAAGCAGACATATTACTCAACAATGAAATCATTTTGAATAGAATAAGAGATTATAGTGTAACAGAGCGCACAGGCATGAGTCAGCATCTACAGACCTTTATCGGAGTTTCAGGCTAGACCAATTTCTAACAAGATATGTTATTTCTGTTCTTACATAAAGCAGCAACTACATAGGAGTAACTAAACAATTTAGACCATCCAAATTTGTAAACAGTGAGCAGATCAGCAGATACGTCAAAAAGAAAAGCTTAAGCAGTTAAGACAGGTGCAAGTCCTTCAAAAAGGAAGCAAAGAAGCTAGAGAAAGAGCATTGCAGTAACCCCACGAATCCAAATTAAGGACCATGTAATGACCTTATCTGACATGAGCATAGCAAGTGCATCGACGATGATCTGACTACAATACCACCACTAACAACCACAACAATAGTAAGAATATGACAGTTATTCCACCAAACAGCAAATGCAGACCGTAGTTATGATAGAAGTGGAAGAGGAGAAAGTAGGGAGATAACTCGGTTTGCAGTGGGTAATGTCCTAAGCTGCATCATATCTACTTCTATGATAATTATTTTTTTATTCTTTTATATTTTTTTTATGAGAAAAGGAATACATGAGAAGTTCATCACAGCAACAAGAAAATACAAGAAAAATCAACTAAACAATAACCGCAGCCCAGTCTCACTTGATGTCCAAAAGTGAGACCCACATAACAATGTATTGCCTTTAATATATTATAACCATATTATCGAACTCCATGAAAGTACCTTTTGAGCATACAGGTTCCCCGAAATCAAGTAAAAACCTTCAAACTTTCACTTGGACCCTTTTTTGGTGCATTCACAAATAATAGGCCGCAAGGTTCCTCCAACAGGAGCTCGCAAGGAGCACAAGGAAATGGTTTATATTTCCTGTTTTATATGACTTGGGAGATTTACTTGCCTTTGTATTTTTTATTTTTTTCCAAAGGGTTAGTTGGAAAACTAGCTGTTCCCTTGCCTCCTAAAACGGAAAGCTGAACAGGAAAAAATAAAAATAAAAAATCCACGCACCCATGGGAATAGTAAGGATCCATCCATCTCTATTCTTCAACTCACCAGAATTTTTTTCTACAGAGGCAAACCAGTCAAAATCAATTTTCAAATCAGCAAAAACTTAGTCAACTTCACGGAGTTTACACTCCTGTTTGATCATCTTGCTCTATCTAGATGCATCTACTAAATAAGCTATCATATGTATCTCTATTGCCTCAGTCTAATAGTCTCCTATTCCTCTAATATTACTGTCAACAATGATAAGATAGACACTCTTTCTTACAGGTGTTATCATTGTTCTTTTGGGCATATTTTTTACCAGAGAAAATGCCACCACAACGTCATTTTGGTATCACCATTCCAAATCATGGTAAACCTTTGTTCTGAATGATGCATTCATTGTTCTGTTGTTCTACAATAGAGCAATAACATATGCTACTATACTAGTGCCTTTCATTTTGGTATCAGCACTTCAAAACAAGGTAAATCTTTGTTCTGAAACACTAAGGTTGGCAATCAACTTAGCTCATTATAGGAGGATTTTTAACTTTACATGATTGTTTCCAAAATAATTAAGCTTAACAAAGACAAGTAAAGTATGACATGGTAACTAAAGGATCTAAGAGTAGGCTCTGTAACATGGAGTCTTCATTTCACCCGAAGCATCCGTGTCAATACAGCGCGACACGGACATGGGTCTGGCAGCTGGACAGCTACATATTGTGTAACATTCAACATTTTTCACTAGTCCAACATCCACACCTGCACCCATACCCGACGCTCGTACGTGAGCCCTTGTAATACAGAGTGTTGGTGGTACCATGTTTTTTACTATATGAAGCATATAACATTAGCATTTCTGTTTCCTGGACCAAGATGATAGTTGTGCTTGTATTATTCTGGACAAAATAAAACAATGTTCTAATCATTTATCTCTTCTGCTGGAGACAATACGCTCACCGATTCTCCTTCAGGAAGATTATTGGTCAGAAGGTAGACCACTTGCTTCTGCCTGCACCGTCTCTTCTCATTCATGAGCTATGCTTGGAAGTCATAAGATCCTATCTCAAGTTTCAATAGTTTTTTAAGGCACTTTCATTTCTAACAAAATCTAAATTCTCCCAAGTAAGAGAAATTATCCCCCCTCATTCCTCCTTTGCCCATGCCTTGCAGAACTTATGCTGATCATTGTTCATTGTCTTCTTAGCAAATAAAATGTGGTTGGTAATCAAGTACTTAAATACTCCCTCCGTCCCAAAAAAACAAAAAACAAAAAAAAGTCTCATTTTCCTCTTTGGTTTGTCCCAAAAAAATAGTCCTATTTTAAAAAAGGATATACTTATAGTGCAATTCAGAGGAATTACAAACAACTAAAGCTACATTTGAGTTGGTGATGTCTCCATTTATCACTGATAAAAGGCATCTACAATCATCAGCTGTGAGCAATTTATTTGTGAAAATGTGCAAATGCATCTAACAAAGCTTACCCATGTACATCAAGTCCGACAACGTTAAATAGGAAAACTACGAAGCCTCCCAAGAAAACTCTTTCCAACATCAAAATTAGTGTTCATATTGACATAGCAAATTGATCTCATAATTGGTTCTTCTACGAATCGATGATGGTCTAGTGGTCTTCCATAGAACTATGTGTACAAATTTTGGAAGCCTTTTCAATACTCCCTCCGTTCTAGGTAAAAAGTACACTTTTCTTTTTTAAAAGTCAATATATGACTAAATCAAATTAAAATTTCACATACTTTATTTATGTTTTAGGAAATAAAATTTAATTAATTAAAAACTATATTAACAATACTAAAGATTACAACTTTCATAACTTTGTAAAAACAAATAAATCTATGTACATTATCGGTTAAACTTTAACTAAGTTGACCCAAAAAAGTCAAAAGTAGACTTGGAACATAGGGAGTATACATTGTTTTGTTAAATATTAAAATCACATATTGATAGGCTTCTTCTTTTGTTTTTGTATAGGTAAGTATGGACCACTGATATGGGGATTGGAACCAAAGACTTCAAGGTCTTGGCCTTGAGCGCCTTTGCCATTTCTGTTACCCTTTGGGATTATATCGATAGGCATATTTTATCTTAGAAGTAAGATTTCTATCTTCTTGAGAACAACTTAGTTTCTCTTTATTTTTGTTGGAGGGAGGGATGAGGATAAATATCATGGTGCAATGTCATCACAGGCATAAGCATAGGGTAGTGGCCTTCTGTCAGGCTGATACTCAAGACTAAGGCAATCGCCTAACTAGTGCTCGGAGCTGCTTGTAATTGGTTGATCAGGTGACTTCCTGGATACCTAGGCATCGCCTAGTTGGCATCAAGAAATCGTTTACAAACAGACAAACATGCGCTGTAAACAAAGTTTAAATGGAGCAAAAACAATATATTACAGAGAATAAATAAGCACCTTGACATCAGTTTAAAACAAAGAACCGAAATACTGAAAAAACATACTACTGTATCAAGTATCAAGAAAGGTCATAGAATGGAGTACCAATTGTATATCCGTTCCTCAGAAGTGAAGTCGAACGACTTTGCTATCTGGGGAGAAGTAAAGACACCATTGTCTGATGCAGCAACTGAAAATTTCCCAAACGAATTATATCAAACACATTATGCGCATACAACTTTTGAGCAAAAGCTGGGTAACCCAGAATGATCATTCCTACTTTAATCACGTCAAAGTGCGATTGAACGACTTATCCTTAACATTTCGGATGAAATTCAAGATTCTGATAGCCAAATTTGCTCAAATTAATAAAATGGACTTGTTACCTGTGAAGAATCTTGGTTTGAAGCGAGTGAGATGGCGCATTTTAGAGAGGGGGAGACTACGACGGCGTCGTTGGTGGGAGAAGAGAAGTGGGTTGAGTCTGTAAACAGAGGAGGAAGATAAGAGGGAGGGACTGGAGAAGGCCATTAGAAAGTTTTGAAAATGTTAAAGAAAGAAAAACCCCACCAAAAATGGCTGAGGTGCGGGGGTTTTAGTGGCATGGAGTCCGCGCCGGGGGAAAAGGAGATAAGTGTAGTGCGATGCGCACTGTGGTTCCAGAGGTCACCCGTTGTTTTGGTTCTAGCCCATAGGCTATGGGCTAGTTTGTAACTATGACGAGGACATCTACGATTCAATTCCGAATATACTTCATTTATCAACTGTAAAAATTTATCGTCAATGTTATAAAACATTATGACTGAGTTGAAGATTTTCACATAATGCGAATATAATTAGTCATTTCCTTTGTTAATTTTGTTAGTACTCGACGTTATAAAAAGACTATATTGCTATTGGCTTATATACTTAGTCATTTATGCTCCGAAACTTTAAGCTTTGAGAGTAGGAAAGATTAAGTTGAATGAAAATCTTTGGTAAAGTCACGTTAACTAATTGTACCTCCAAGAGGCCGACCGACATGTTAGGCGGACCTCGTCGAGGTGTCGCTTGCGACCTAGCAAATGTGCCCTCCACCGACCTGCAAGCTACCCCAAATTCAAATGGGAGCACGTTTTAAATGTGGCATCTAGGCACGTGATCTTTTCCTCATTGGCTGGTAAGACACGACAACAAGTACTTCTAAGAGTCAAATAGCACCCTGTACTTTGCTCTACCTACTCCTTGACTCAACCAGTACTCAACCAGTAGGTCCCTGAAGTATGGTAAACCTCCAACCACCTTCTGATCTCTACAATGGTCTCTTGTATGGAGGAGCCCAGTCGTCTACCTCAGCATCCCAACTGCCTTGGTCATCTACTCCCCTGCTATATAGATGCAAGTTGGTAAAGCACCAAGGACTCTACACACTCTCACATTTGTTACTGGTGTTCTTGTTTAGCTCACCAGGGACGCTTTCTAGATTAATCTCTACGGTCCTAGTCTTTCATAGAGTACTTGCTAGTGACATTTCTCACTCTAACATTGGAGTTTGAGTCGGGACATCCTCAGCTCCCCGCTCATGGTGCTTTCTTCTTTCTTATTCTCAGGTTAGGTTCCAAAGTCAAATATCAACTCAGTATCACTATTTTCCTCCACACTCTACACGTGGAACTCCGACTAAATAATCTTTTTTTGGCGTCATAATCATGCATTCAACACTATAGTATTTGAGGGTCATTTTGGCATGGTGATTTTTGAGTTTTGAATTTTCGTTTTGTAATAGTCGAAGAAAAAGTAAAAGAGAGATGAAATAGGCCGGTGGAAACAAAAAGAGAAAAAAAAAGGGTGAATTACAGGCCGGTCCCTTTTTAAACATTTGTAATCGTTCCAGTCCACTCATCTTTTTTAAAAATCGAAAAAAGGCATTTTTGGGGCGAAAAGACGATTATGCCATTAATGAAAGAAAAACACGCGCGCTTCAGTAACATCATGCATCGCGATGCACTACTTTTGCATCGCGATGCACCACTTTGAAATCGTGATGCACCACTTCTGCATCGCGATGCACCAAATTGGGGCATCGCGATGGAACAATTGGTGCATCGCGATCATCGCAGCGCGTTTTAGGGAACCAAAATCGCGATGCATCACCTTTGCATCGCGATGCACCACTTTGCATCGCGATGCACCACTTTTATAAATTGGGGAATCGCGATGCAACAATTTGTGCATCGCGATGCAAAAGTGGTGCATCGCGATGCAACAATTGGTGCATCGCGATCATCGCAGTACGCTTTAGGGAACCAAAATCTCGATGCACCACCTTTGCATCGCGATGCACATGTACTATTTTTGGCATTGCGATGCACCACTTTTGCATCGCGATGCATCACTTTTACATTCGTATTAATAAGTCTGATAAAAAAACTCCTGCATCGCGATGAGCTATATATGCATCACGATAAGCCATATCTGCATCGCGATGAGCCATATCTGCATCGCGATGAGCTATATATGGATCATTCGTATTAATAAGTCTGATAAAGAACTCCTGCATCGCGATGAGCCATATGTGCATCGCGATGAGCCATATCTGCATCGCGATGAGCCATATCTGCATCGCGATGCATCATCGCAGCGCATTTTAGGGAACTTGATTTTCGTTTACCTTTCGAACAGCACACTGTCAAGCTTGATTTGAAGCTCAAAAATAGTGTTTTTTGGTAAAAAAAAAATTGTGCACAAATATAGTACTAAGTTAGGATAATAATATGAGATTGATTTTAAACAAATTCGAAGCTTAAAACAGAGATTTAAGTGGCCAAAACAGCTCAAGAACAAAGAAAAACGGGATGAACTCAAAAAATTTGAATTTGATCAAATTCGTGTTTTATGCATGAAAATTGATACTCAAACATGAGGAAAGATTATATTAAAAACATGAAATCATTTATACATTAATTTGAATCTCAAATCTGAAGCAACGATGTTGTTGAGGGTATTTTAGGAAGAAAATTTTCAAAATGTCTTTTAGCGGTTAAAAAAAAAAGGGTGTACTGGAGAGAAAAAAAGTTTGGAAAAGTGGACCGGCCAGCAATTTCTCCAACAAAAAAAAAATAAAGCCCAAAACTTTTTCCATGTACTCCTCCATAGAAATGCTTACGAATTGACATAATTATTATGGGAGTCTCTAGTTTGGAATCCACTGAGGCTGGCTTTTGGAATTATAACCGCAGATTGCCAAACAAACAACACAAAACTTGAGTAAAGATTTGAGTAGTGCTATTCCCACCCCAAAAATTACTAAGTCTACCCATTTACTAAGTCTACCCCCCCTTCAAATATTATACCTCCTATATTACTAAGTATACCCCCCTTATTTTTCCTATTTTACCCTTTAACCATAAACCCCTACCAATCTAATTTGCTAAGTATACCCCCCCAATTCTTACCCACCTAAAACACCATCGACCCCATCTCCCTCCCAAAACAACATCGATCAATTTCATTCTCTCTTCTTTCCCGACAAACAAACTCCATTTCTTTCTTTCTTCTTTCCCTCAAACACTTTCTTTCTTCTTTCTTAGCTACCTACTTCCACAATCTCCTTCTTAGCTACCTACTTCAACAAATTCAAGCCACTACAAGCTAGATTTCAAAGTTCAAAAATGGAACCATTCGGTAAGTGTTTCATTTAAATTTTGGCTTTTTGGTTGCATTTTTTTTTGTTTTTGTGAACACGCATTTTTGTTGAATTTTTGTTGCATTTTTTTACCATTTTGATGAAGTTTTGCAATTTTCTGGGGAATCTGCGTAAGTTATGTGCGGCAGCCCCATACCGCACCTACCAGGGACTGTACGGTATGGTCCGCCGCACATACCCTGGTGAGTGCGGTAGGGGGTTGCCGCACATGCCTGTGTTAGTGCGGCTAGGTGACACCGCACATACCTGCCGAGCGGTGAGGGTGCCGCACATGCTGTGTTAGTGCGGCTAGGTGGTACCGCAGACTAAGACTCGTGCGGCCGGGTCATGCCGCATGAACGTTGAACGTGCGGCCAAGGTGCCGCACACCTTTTTTAAAATTACTTCTTCAATCAACTTGCACATCAATTATTTGATGAATGTATGTAAGCTTATAACTTATACTGCATGTCTTGCCTTTTCTCTCACATTGTAGCTATCCTTTCATTATTATTTCCTTGTTCTTACATTACTTTGACTTGAATGAATGCAGGAAGGACATATATGCGCAGGGTTACGGCTTCCGCTAGGAGGGCACAGAATCCCAACCCACTTGATGAGGCAGAACGTATACAGGGGCTAGTTATGACCGAGGGGGGTGATGAGGGGTCGGTTATTCGGGGGTAATTTGGGAGCCGGTTATTATTTGGGGCCGGTTATTCGGGGCCGTACTTGGGTGGTACTTGGGGTTATGATGAAGAGGAAGAAGATGTTGATAATGAAGGGGCCGGTGATGGAGGTGCTGGTGGTGATGGTGGTGACACTTTGCCTGAAGAGGAAGCCCCATTTCCAGGTGGGCCAGTTGATGGTTCACTACTAGTTACGTACAACACACATGTAGCTAGGTATGTTTGGAATGGGATAAAACGACCAGTTCTGAAGATGCAAAATCACACAAATAAGTTGTTGAGTTGGTCGGTTCCGCTTACAGATGCGGAATAGCTGGAGAGTAGGTGGTTGGATATTGTCCTGAGGTCTGGACTATATACGCTGTCTAGGTGTTCTTATAAGGAGTCATCAAAAGCCTTGGTTGCTGCTTTTGTTGAACGATGGCATCCGGAGACGAACACCTTCCATTTACCATTTGGTAAGATGACAATCACCTTGGATGACGTGTTTTGTCTTACCGGTCTTCCAATAAAGGGGAGGCCTGTTGTTTATACACGGACGTTGGGATATACTACTGAGGAGCTTGTTGGGATGTTGCATTTGGAAAATGCTGAGGTGCTTGAGGGCACCCATGGTAGGAGAGGCTGCTCTTTCAAGTTAGAGTGGCTTCGTCGTAGGTTCCAAGATGAAGCTACAAGTGATAATGATGCTATGCAGGCTAGTGCTGCTAAGGCATATTTATTGTACATATTCGGCTGCACCATTTTTGGTGACAAGAGTGGGAATCGAGTTCCTGGTTCCTATATGGAATTTTTGGACAATGTCGATAAGATACCAAAGTATGCATGGGGAGCTGCAACCCTTGCCTATTTATATCGACAATTGGGCATGGCATCTCGTCAGTCGTGTCGACAGATGACGGGATATACAACGCTATTGGAGGTAACAAATTTATTTGATTTATACTTAAAATGAGATATATATTTTTAGTTGTTAATAGGGGGCCGGTTATATAATAATGTACTGTATTATTTTGTTGCAGGCTTGGATATATGAGAGATTTCCATGTTTCCAACCTCCACATAACATTGAGTACGACGTCACTCAGCCACTCGCTCGAAAGTGACAACCATTATCCAGAGGTGCCGGACATAATGTACTGCAGGTGTACCGAGAGAGACTTGATGTCCTAACAGCCGATGAAGTGAGTTTAATTGCACTATTATAACTTTCATATTAATCAGTCTACCTAGTAATGCTATATTAACTGTGTTAATGGTTATAACTTTTTCTGTGTTTATTGTATGTAGGTTAATTGGACTCCGTATTCTGTTTTGGTACGCCAGTCCTATCCATTTCACTGGATCTCTTATTACCATGGATGCTTATCCGCGCTGGGTGTTGTGGAGCCATACAATACAGATCGAGTGCTTAGGCA
Organism: Platycodon grandiflorus; assembly: GCA_016624345.1. Classification (NCBI taxonomy): domain Eukaryota; kingdom Viridiplantae; phylum Streptophyta; class Magnoliopsida; order Asterales; family Campanulaceae; genus Platycodon; species Platycodon grandiflorus. The sequence continues at coordinate 15,394,994 of CM028367.1, read as the reverse complement.
ATTCGGTTACGTCCAGACGATTCCTTTCCCTCCGATTGCTATTGGTCTTGGTTTACGAGACAACAAGAACATTGCAAGGCTAATGCAGTAAGTCCTATATTATCGTCAATGGCGTAACCATGTTTTATCTGATACCAGCCTCGGTCAAGAAGCCATCCCATCAAGTGCATGCTCGGCTAACTATTTACAGTGGTACACAGTATATTCACATCCAAAGATGCAAAATCCAGCTAGCCAATCTACATTTATTTCTGGCGCAGATGTACACCGTCCTTTGGATTATCCCACCATGTTTCGGGCTGTGGTTGATGCAATACGAGAGCCGACATTAAGATATCGATCAGGCGATCGAAGTATCTCGTATGAAGAGTTTGGGTCAGCCCTTGACCAAGCGTACGCTATATTGGCTCCTCATATCGGGGATGCGGGTCCTTCAGATCGGGCAGGTCCTTCAAGTCGTCGTCGTAGGCATCCACGACAGTGATTAGATGAGCTAGGTTGTTGATGTACAAACAATTTTATGTAATGAACATCTTATTTATTAATGCAAAAAGTGTATGTATTTGTTATGTACAAACAGTTTGTTGCACATATATCCTCCAGACTTGGCATTTTTCTAAGTTTTTCATATCAAATTCAATTTCATGTTCAATGATTTAACAATTATATTCGAACATAAACATACATAAACAACAACACATTTCATAACGCAAATGAAGCTCATACATAAAAATTCACTTGTCCATACATAACATTTAAGTTACACTTGACTATTCTAATACAATAGGTGTACGCTTGTTGCTAACACGACTATTTCCTACTCTTTCACTGTTCTTAGCGCATCGTTCACTATATATTGTATTCCACCCTTTAGCCATGACTTGTTTATAATCAGTCTATCCGCTTGCGATTGGTGGTAATGGGGAATCGTCGCGCAAGAAGACCTATACAAATTCAAAAAATTTATCAGTAATTTAACAATTGTATTCGATAAGTGACAGATGATATCCAAACAAAATGTTAGTTTTATACCTGAACATAATGGTCCCCATTCACGAATGCAATGCAGATCAACTTAGGTTCGTCGGGGGCTTCGGTTCTCAACGGTAAATACGTCAAAGAAGATGATTCTGAAAATACAACAAAGCACACATTGTAGAATGGTGCTACTAAGTAACCCATCTCCGGAGTCTGAAACCAATGTTGCTTTGGTGCAAAGTCAGCGTAGCAGTTGAGCATACTTTCAACTAAAACAGCCGATCCGCGTTCCATGAAAACATCTTCGTACAACCCATGGTATGCGTCCAACTCCATAGCTAGTTCACCTCGAACTCTACCCCAATGGTCCTCCTTGTCATATATATGTGCAGATACGGCACGAAAACCGCAATGGCCATCTGCAATGACATTCTTCGTCTCGATGACAAACTCTCGAATCCATATCGGTAGTTGATTGATATAATCACTAGCCTGTCCAAAGCGGGTATTTCAGCGAACAACCTATTGAAAAACAAAGTATGTAAAGATTATCCTAAGTAAAAAGATGTTGACCAAAGTATGTAAAGATTATCTCGCGAACAACCTAGTTGATTTACGAATCTTTGTCTTTGGAATAGAAGTGAACATCGGAGGTTTGTCTGATGGATTTACTTCATATGTTACCACATCATCAACCGGCGACGACGAGCAACTGTCTTCAATCGATTCCATGTACTCAAACTTGCTCGGATCCCGTTTGGTTGACTTTGACTGTTTAGCCTTTACCATCTTAGGAGGACCTTTAGGCTTCGGTCGAGTCTGACTTTCGGGAGTGGGCATAATTAGTCCAGTGGTTACAGGATTGTCTACCTCCATAAGCCTTTTATACATTGCTACCTTCACATCATCAGTGGCTTCCTTAAACTTAACATCGAGATTTTGATGAAGTACACTCCATGCGCCAACTATTTCCTCCCCGACACCAACAACATCTCCCTTGCTCGGTACGAAATCTAATTTCCTCCAAAAAGCATCAACCTTGTCGAGGGGAATAGGCTCCTCCAATCGGATATATTCAGATAATTCATGCGCACAAGGAAGACCACATGTCTTTTGCAATGTACATGAACACAACAGTGCGTCAACACCTGTTTTAGGAATAGCAACCATTTCATCGTATATCTTGTTCAATGCATCCACCGACACCATGCCTCGGATCAACCTAAATACATTTGACTTGAATTTATGTTGGACGACATTCCTACTCTTCTCGAATGAATCCTTTATTGCAATGTGTGATGTTTCAATGAGCGTGTGAATCTGTCGCCAACATGTGTCAAAGTTTCCTTGGCTCGATCCGAGCTGTCGTTTCAACATTGTGTGCTGACTCTCCACCCTGAAAAATAAGATACAGTATGTAAGATATTGAAATATGAGAAAGTTATGAAAGCTGCATTTTATTTAAATATACCTATTCGTTGTGTTATTGTCATAATGCATGACATTATCAGTCCAACAAGCCACAAATCTCTCCTTATACGGCAACAACCATTGCTCCATTACATAGTTCACCGCAGGCATGGATTCCTTGAATAGAGATTGTAGTCTTTTAAGTCCCTCTTCAAATTCTGTCTCAGTCGCTGAAATCACTAATACATTCCAATGGAGATTAAACGCATCCCATTTCTTTTTCGGGCCTAGCAATTTCTTGCAATTCGCCAAGACATTCCTATTTATATGCCATCGACAAAGAAAATGGCTCGACGTGGAGAACGTTTTCTCAATTGCATTCATTAAAGCCTTTTCCCTGTCGGTCAAAATAACAGTGGGCAAGGAAGATTGGTGCATTAGTGATTTCAATATTGACAAGGCCCACGTATAGTTCTCTTCCCGCTCGCACTCCAAAATTGCGACTGCAATCAGAAATGTGATCTGTGTAGATGTCACACCAACAATCTCCAACAATGGTAACTTGTACCTGTTTGTCTTATACGTGCAATCCATGAAGATGACTTTCGGAAAATATCTCATCAAGTCAATGCTCTTTAGGTGAGCCCAAAAAAGATTCTTCACAATGTTGGTCAATTCGCAGCGTGTATCGTAGATGGTATAACCATGCTCCTTCAACTTGAAGATAAGTTGTTGCATTTCAGATCGACCATCACGCTCATTAACTCTATTCTTTGTCCGAGCATTGTAGATTGTCTTTATTGTTGACTTATTTCCCTCAAATCTTTGTTTCAGCCTAAATAAGATGTCCTTGGGCTTAGTATTGCCCTTGGAAAAATCAATAACAAAGGTCTCCTCAGATTTCTTCAATCGACCTATATATGAGTGACCCTCCATGTGATCAGCGGTTGGATGATTGTGTTTGCCACATTCAACCACTAATGCCCATTCATCAATCGAGACTTGCTTCCCTCTCAAACGGAATGGGCAACCACACTTCTTAGTTCCGGTTTCTCTCTTCCTTTTCCCCTTACCTACCACATCATCGACATTTTCAACCTTTTCTTCATTATCAATTCGTAATGATGATGACCCAATCTTGACCTTTTCTTTATATACACCACTACGTTCACAAATCAATAACAACCGAGGTCGTTTCTTACCGGCACCACTGTCCGACCTACCGATGATGATCACAATGCCATGCTCCCGTCCTCTAGCTTGCACCCATTCAATCAATTTATCCCGAGATATAAAACATTCCTGAGTTGTGAACACATCCGTGAAATCAACATCGAGGGCTTCTTCGTTCACAACATGTTCAACTGCAACAATCTCTTCATTATTAGGACCGAGAACACTGGGCTTCGTAGTTAACGTGTTTGAATCCTGTTAAACATTACAAAAAAAAATTAAAAAAAAAATGAACATCACTGTGCGGCATGACCCTGCTGCACACTCTATAGAGTGTGCGGCAAGACCCTGTTGCACACTCTATAGAGTGTGCGGCAGGACCCTGTTGCACACTTTATAGACTGTGCGACAGGACCCTGTTGCACACTCTATAGAGTGTGCGGCAGGTTCAGGTCGCACACTCTATAGAGTGTGCGACAGGTTCAGGTCGCACACTCTATACATTGTGCGGTCGTGTCCTGTAGCACACGACGGGGTAGCAGCTCGGTTTTTAAAATTTTTTTTGCATTTTTTACATAAACTAAACGGTAAAATGACTATAAAAAGAGTTGTAGTACTTACACAATTCATCTCTTCCACTTCCTTGTGCTCCTTTTCATCAATGTGGATCGATTCATTGCTAGAGTTTGAGTGTTTGGAATCTATTTTTAGTGTTGAGCTTTTTTAAATTTTTGTTAACTTGTTAACAATGAGGATGGTGAGAAAGGGGGTGAGAGTAATAGGAGATGGGGGTATACTTAGTATTTTTAGGATTCTAAAATTCAATAGGGGGTGAACTTAGTAATGGATTTATTTTAAGGGTAAAAGAGTCTTTTTATATTGTGACAATTTTTGTAATATTACAAAGGGGGTAAACTCAGTAAATATGGGGGTTGGAATAGCAATTCCCTAAAGATTTCTCTCTCGATTGCTTCTGTTCAATCACACGAATTTTTCTCCCCTCCTATTATTTTATTATATCTACACAAATTTGCACTGATTGCCAAGTTATGTTTTTTTTTTTGTCAATTATTTATCTATTTTAAAAAGGTTATATATAAATGAGACTTCAGGCCCTGGGCATGACGCAAACCGTGTTACATTATAAACAAATTCATAGATTGTTGGGTTTACTTTCTAGTCATACGTAATTTTATACATATATATTATTCTTAATTAAACAATGATGCTCCACTACACATTCATTATGTATGCTACCTACGTTCTAAAATAATTGTCGTTTTAACAATTTACATACAGATTAATGAAGTTTTCAAAAAAATTGGTCTACCCTTATTTAAGTTTAATTATTATAGGCAAGTTGTAAGAGTACTTTTTCTCTTTCTTCTTACCAACACTCTTTAATGAAAGTAGTAAATAAGGTCAAATTTGGCAAAATATGGTCAAATATTTCTTGAAATCATATAACGATAATTATTTTGGAAAGAAAACTTTGTTAAAACAACAATTATTTTGGGACGGATGTAGAGGTGGCAATTTTTGCCCATGTCCAAATGTCCGCCCAGTCCGCCCACTAATTAATAGATATGGGCACATATAAAATTGTTAATGGACATAAATGGGCATGCCCATTTAAGACCACTAATTTTGGTGGGCATATATGGACTTAAGTGGGCGCCCATTTAACCCACATGTCATTCATAGTGATACCCATATTCCATAATACCAACTCACCAATTGTTACTAGCATCAAGAACAAACACCATATTTTCGGAGGGAAAAAGCAACTGCATGTATATATGTATTAAGTAATAACCATTTCATTTTCTAACCTTTGCTAACAAGTCACAGTCTGATGCTCCCTCCTCTGTCTAACTAAAACATTTACGTTTGAACACTTTAATAATTAAAAAATGTATAAATATTATTAAAATTAGATTCTTTAGTGAAATGTCTTTAAATAAAACAGTAAATATTTTTCTTGAAGTGAAAAAAAAAATTATTTTGAAATAGAAAGACTAATTTATAATTACTCCATATCACTAGACTTTAACGAGACAAATTGAGAAAAAGTACAAAAAAAGAGGACCGATCAATGAATCTAGCTTAAAATCAACTTCTCTCTCATATTTGTTAATACATATAGATTCATTGATAAGATGATTCTTTTCTTAATACATATAACTTAGTTTTTGTCTTGCCTTTATAATCAACTTCCCTCTCATATTTGTTTTAAAATCTCAATCAAAATAATGAATTATGTATATCATCTTTGTTTTCAATGGGCGCCCATAGGCGCCCAAGTCCATTTAAGGCCCGCCCATTTATACCCGTGTAATTAATTGGGCACTCACTTGCCCGCCCATTTGAGCCCGTAATCCATATGAACACTGTCCATACCCGCCCAGTCCGCCCGTTTGCCACCTCTAGACGGATGTAATAGAATATTTTAACACGTGCTGTGATTGTCAGAAAATTTTCTTGGAGAGATTTCCATTTCTCATGCCCAACAATGAATCGAGGATTAATTTAAGGTTTTCGGATTTTGAGATAGATTGGGAAACAAAAAAAAATGTATATTCGGATTTTGAGATAGATTGGGAAACAAAAAAAAATGTATGGAAAATGATAGATATATCAACTCTTTTGTGCTAATATCTAAATCTAGGTGCAAAAATATGATCGGTTAAACTGTGCCGTAACTAGTTAAGTGATATAATATTTAATCAATAATATGTTTTGATACTTGACTGAGACGAGAAATTAAGACAAAAAATTGAGATGTCAATGGGGTAGATTGTTCCTAGTGTCACCCTAACAAAGACGTATTATATGTTTGTGCGCTATTATATTTGAGAGTTGTCCAAATTAAACAATATGAATCAAGAGTTGTCCAAATTAAACAATATGAATCAAGAGTTGTCCAAATTAAACAATATGAATCAGAGCTCTAATGCCAATTGTTGAAAGAGCTGGGGCTTCATAGAGTGTAAGGTCTTAAGTTCGATCTCTTTCCACGCCCCCTTAGGACATAAAAAAAAAAAATAATAATAATAATATGGATGCCTTTTAGCGTTAGGGCATCCGAACTAGTCGAGCCGAGCTTTGGTGTGTTTGCATTTGACTTGTTTACTTAATAAGCTTTAAAAAAAGCTTGATATTGGAGCTTTTTAGCGAGTTAATGAGTTTAGCTTGTTTAGTTTTAAAATTATGTTGAAAATATAGATCCTTGAAAAAATTAATATCTTTTTTGCCTAGAAATCTACAAAGATATATGTTAATGTCATAAATTAATAAAATATTTATTTTATGTGATGCAAATGAAAACATCTGAATTATATAACAAAATGTTTCGTAAAAAATATTTATATCTTGTATAAATTATTACTCCATTTTATTTCTAGTAATTAATGACGAGTCGAGCACACCTTTGGTCAAGCTTGCGTTGTACCCTTCTTGGTAACCTTCATTGAAGTGGGTGTCGTCTAGATTCAGAGAGGAATCCAAGATGTCTTCGATTGAATTGGTGCGAATCCATCAATAATTGACGAGATGAACAGTAGTGGAGCTTTGGTGAGAGTGCTGCTTCTTCTCCTAGAATGCTATAATCGTGGGTGGGTGTGACCGGAGGTAGTGGTGGTGTTCATGGGGCGCAAGAGGATGGTTAAGGGTGGGGGTGAGGTTAGTAATTACTAGGGGAAGGATTTTAATTAGGGTCTTGTTATTGTCCAAAATTCCACGTGCAAGGCATGTGCCATAGTTAAAGGTTTTTGCAGTATTCTATTCAACAAAATTAACGGTATTCAATTTATGAACCAAATTGACACCTTTAGTAAAGTACAGTTATTAATCCGTAAAAAAAAAATTGTAGAGCGAGCATATTGGACCTTTTATGATAGTAGAGTGATGAAATTGAGAATTAAGTCATTTATTATTAACTGATAGTTTTAAGAACAAGAAGTTCAAGAATAACGATAATTGTTAGGCTTTGTATGTGGGAGCCAAATTTAAGCATAACGGTAGTTCATCGAGTTGAGGTTTGAGTGGTAATGATAGAAAGAAAAAACTTAGATAGTTAATTATTGCCGATGTCATGAGAATTGTCAATTTATTCATGACTGCTAAAAATAAATTTTGGATGTTGATACTTTCACCTTTAATGAGGGTGATTTTGAAGACACCGAGAAGTGCAGAAATGTACCCTTTTATGACCTTAGGTGATGTTGAATTGTTGATCTACAAAATAGGTGATGTTGATACTTTCAACTTATTTACAAAAATTGCGTTTCAATGTTGTGGCAGAAAAAAAATTGTGTTTTCAAAATGTAATTACATTTTAAAACACTGGAATTCCAAGTTTTTTCCGAAACGCAGTTAGGAAAAATAAGGTGCATTTTGAAGTGATATCTCAAATGCATTTATAAGAAAAAAACTGCATTTTTAAAACGTTGCGTTTTAAAAACGCTACACCAAACGGACTCTAAAATTCTTCATGTTATTAGCTTGAGATAAACTTAATTTCTTTGAGTTCATTATATTCAAAAGGTTGCAGCTACCCTATTCGAGATAAGGAGTGGGTGACAAACAAACAACATATTAATAATTAGTTAAATAAATTAAATTGAGCTAAGAATATGACGAAGGTTTGTTAAATTTGTTTCGAGATAATTGCAAAATAAACACTATACTAATTTTGAGATTTCAATTGAAATCATGTGTTTTTATTTTTTGCAAATTGAACCTTCACCTATTTATTTATTTTTAATCTAAACATTCCGTCAACTTACTGTTAAGACAAATGACGGAAGACTAATCTGGCAAAACACGTGAATCTTACGTGAAAATGGCAGGAAAATTAATCCAAAAAAAAAACCTTGAACTATTTTTTTATTAAAAAAAAAACCTTGGCTGTTAATGAATTTTCAAAAATAGTATTTTAAAAAGAACCTTGTACAATTAATATATTTTCAAAATAAACCCTGATAGTTTCTTTAATATCTTTTCATAATAAACCATAATCTTTGATTATTGAAATAAAAAATTAATATTAAAATTTTTGAAACCAGTTATAATCAATTTAATATCAACCACATAATGGAACACGAGATGCGCGTTATGAGCATGATTGACTAAATATATTTATTCTGAAAAATAAAAAAAATAATAAGAAAAAATTAATCACTCTCTAAAAGGAAACACGTAACAAACTACTATCTTTGTCCCAAAATAATTGTCATTTTAGCAATTTGCACACAGATTTAAAAAGTTTACATTAAAATTGATCTACCCTTATTTAAGCTTATTGTAGATAAGTTGCGTTCAGTATTTTTTTTTTCATTTCTCTTAGCAACCCTTTTTATGAGGGTGGTAAATAATGGCAATTTTGGTAGATTATAGGAAAATATTTTTTGAAGTTCTATAATGACAATTATTTTGGGACAAAAAACTTTGCTAAAATAATAATTATTTTGGGACGGGGTTGTAATATTTACAATTAAATTAATTAATTTTATATAATGTGTAATGAATTAAACAAGTAAGTATATTTTTAAGAATGGAAGAATATATTTTTTTTTAGTATTATTATGAGTTATGAGTAGGAAAGCAAAGATTCTCCATAACTGTGGACTATTTTTTTTTAGCATTATTCTGTTTTACTTATTAAAAAATTTGTGTGTGTGTATGACAGCAATGCATTAAAATACTTCTTTTTTTCCTAAATATTACAGAGTAATTGTTATTTTTAATTGGACACACAAATTAAAATAAACTAATTTTATTATGAATATTTAATACTCCTTTCGTTCATAAATAATTGTCTTCCTTTCATTTTTTATTCGTTCCAAAATAATTATCATTTTTTTAAACATTTCTTTTAAGGAAAACACTTGGTGTGAATAAAATAGGTATATAAATACTCATAATTTACAACATTCTAGGGTTTATTTTGAAAATAAATTAATTGTACAATGTTCTTTTTAAAATTCGTTTTTAAAAATTCGTTAATAGCCAAGGTTTTTTTTGAAATTATAAAATATATAGTACAAGGTTTTTTTTGGAATAATTTTCTCATCATTTCCATATAAGGTCCACGTGGTTTGTCAAATCAGCCTTCTGTCATTTGTTTTAATAGTAAGTTGACGGAAGGTTTTGATTAAAATAAATAAATAGGTAAAGATTTAATTTGTAAAAAATAAAAATACATGATTTAAATTAAAATCTTGAAACTAGTACATGATTTATTTTGTAATTATCTCAATTTGTCTCGTATTAAAGCGTGACTAGTTTGGTAAAAACTAGTGTTATTAAGCAATAAAGTAACATGGGTGTCGTGCAACCAATGGTTTCTTTTGGGACAAGACTTGGACTCTTAAATGTAGCCACCGATTTGAGGTTGAAAAACTTGTTTGTAAGCATGAATAACTAGAATTCTTACGAAGGTGGGAGAGTGTGAGACGAGTCCGTTTGGTCATATATTTTGGTTAAAATTATATAAATAAAATATATTTTATTTATAAAAATTGTATTTTAATGTTGCAGTAAAAAAAATAGCATTTTTAAAGCTGTTTTCCAAAATGCAGGTTTTAAACGCTGCTAAGAAAAAAAAGTTATGTATTGAAGTGATATCTAAACGCATTTATAAGAAAATAACTGCATTTTTAAAACACTATATTTTTTAAAATGCTACGTTTTTAAAATACTATATTTTGTAAGCAATACACCAAACGAGTTCAAAATAATACAAGTATTTGAGGTGAAAGTCAAAGAACATCTCGCTAAATAAATACTTCACACAAGAATCGAGTGGTGGTCGAACCACTAAATTAACTCATTTAGTTTATATTAAATTTGTTGTTTTGTCTTGAAGTCAATTAAACAAAGTAAACACGTGAGTTGCTTTGTACTTGTCAACTCTTTTATCTTACTTAAAGTTAATTCTAAGTTATTTTAGTAAAACATACACATGAATGTCCTTAATACCAATACTATTTGCAAATGCATAATAAAACATAATAGATAACAAAGACGAATTTAATAACTTCATACTAAAAAAAAAAAAAAAAAAACTTGTTTTATACAAAATAGAATACTCAACCTAAAGTTGAAATCTTTAAGCATAATTTTTTAAAGTAGACTCTTTAAGTGGAGTATGAATTCATACACCAATACTTAACATTGGTGTACAACACCAACGCCCCTAATTGGTGGATAACACTAACTTTCTCTCTTTTGTACACATACATACACTCACATTTAATTAGTCATTAACTATCCACCAACCAAGGGCATTGGTGTTGTACACCAGCGTTAAGTGTTGGTGTTCAAATTTGCACTATTTAAGTAAAACATCTCAAAATAAAATAGTGAGCTCTTTGTCTGGAAGAGAAGAAGTAACATAGAGTGCTTTAATTGCATAATCATTATACTTGTACGACTTACACTTGGAGGTACCAAGGCAAAATTAGAATTACACTCATATTTACTTTGATTTCTTAATTATATTTACTAATTAAGCACAATTGTAGATATAACTAAGTTCATTCATTCGGATAATATATACTCCATCCGTTCCACCTAAAGAGTCCACGTTTAAAAAATTTGTAATTAAGGAATATATAAGTATCATTAGAATTAGTCATAATTATAAAAATGCTTGATTATAATTAATATGTTTATCCCACATTTGAAGAATAAAGTTATAAAATTATGAAAATTGTAGGCATAATTTTTGAAAGTATATATATATATATATATATATATATATATATATATATATATATACCGGACGTTTTATGAGTACAATCAACATTGGATTAAATCATGTTATCTTCTTTCTAATTCGATTAACAAAATTTAATTACATGAATTCATTGCCAATATTCTCATTCTTATCCAACTATTTATTCCTAATTTTATGACTTCTTATTCGTCTCTATCACCCCACCCATACGAAAACCATATTAGGTGAGTCTTCTATTTATTAATATTAAATTAGTACACTAAATTACAAGCCCCCATTACAAGGCATAATTATGAGGAATCAAATTAGGAAACAACAACAGCATCTTAATTAAAAAAAAAAAAAATACTAATTAAAATCACCTCCTATATATGTATGTATATATATATTGACCCCCCAACAATAACATTAAATCAACCCTTCTTCTTCATTTCTTCCCTTTCATCACCTTCAATGGCTCTCCTCTCTACCATTCCTAGCAATGAAAAGCTCTCTTTCTTAAGCAAAAACCTTCTTCTTCCCAAAACCCACATTACTAGAACAACCCTCCACAAAATTCTTCCCATGAAAATTTATGCAACCAATGTTGCTCCTTCATCTCTTAACCATACACTCAAAGAATTACTAGTAGCGAAGCAGCCGGTGAACAACAACCCGGTTCAAGAATTCCAGTTTGAAAAATACATGATGAAGAAAGGGAAAACGGTGAATGAAGCTCTCGATGCAGCAGTTCCGTTAAAGGAGCCGTTAAAGATTCACGAGGCAATGAGGTACTCTCTTTTGGCCGGAGGCAAACGTGTTCGCCCCATTTTATGCCTTGCGGCGTGCGAGTTAGTAGGAGGAGATGAAGCTTTGGCTATGCCGATGGCTTCTGCTCTTGAAATGATCCATACGATGTCACTCATTCATGATGATCTCCCGTGCATGGATAATGATGATCTACGGAGAGGAAAACCAACAAACCACAAGGTTTACGGAGAAGAAACTGCAATTCTAGCCGGTGATGCACTTCTGTCACTAGCGTTTGAGCACGTAGCCACTCGAACAACGGGCGTGGCAGCGGGTAGAGTGGTTCGAGCCATTGGTGAGTTGGGTTCGGCAGTTGGGTCAGAAGGGTTGGTGGCAGGACAAATAGTGGACATTTGCAGCGAAGGAAAAGACGTGAGTTTGAGTGATTTGGAGTACATTCACGTGCACAAAACTGCAAAGCTTTTGGAGGCGGCGGTGGTCTGTGGGGCAATAATGGGTGGAGGAAATGTGGGCGAGATCGAGAAAGTTAGGAAGTATGCAAGGTGTATAGGGTTGTTGTTTCAGGTGGTGGATGATATTTTGGATGTGACAAAGTCATCGGAGGAGTTGGGGAAGACTGCAGGAAAGGACTTGGCTACTGACAAGGCCACATACCCGAAGTTGATGGGTCTGGAAAAGGCCAAGGAGTTTGCCGAGATGCTGGTTGCACAGGCGGTGGAGGAGCTGGGAGATTTTGATGCCGCTCGGGCAGCACCATTGTATCATTTAGCATATTACATTGCCTGTAGACAAAATTAAGGGTATTTGTTTCTATTGTTTGTTGTGGGATTAGGAGATGTATGCTGTATACAAATAGGTTAAACAAATGTTTTTATGGTTAATTAGTAGTCTGAAAACGAAGGATGAATACAACTATATATGTGACCTGGGACTTGGACAGACTCTTATAAGGCATAGTTGAGGGGGCACTTGGGTTTGATTCCCAATTTTGCAAAATTGACCCTTATTCTGTACTCATTCAACCAAATGCATACTGGAAATTTTAAAGCAATTGACTTAAAACCAAATGGACAACTTTAAAAACTGGCAGAGTGCATATCCATTTGTACATAGATACTTGTATACATGTTTGTTCATGCGGCTGATACATAGGCATATATCAGATCAAGCTACAACCAGCAAAACAAAATAATAATAATACATCTTACTGGTTGATCTCCATACAAGAATTTCATCCCAACGAAAGGGTGCCAAGGTAATGGTGACAATGGTAAACTAGCTTAACCCATGACTTTTGGTCGCCAACCCTCAATCACATCCTCTTGCAGAGCCCGTGTTTTGATGAATGAATCCCTTGAGAATATAGCCTGAATATGATGTTGAGCATGGTTAGAACAAATGACTTAAATGAAGTGAGATTCCACGGATACATCAAATAGTATATATTGCAAACGGAATCCAGACTTTCAAAAGTCAGTGAAGCTGCTTTCTCATTTTTCTTTTTTGTTTATATTAATTCGAAACAAACGAATGGATCTATTAAAGGATAAATTTCTGACCGATCGTTTTAACTTATTCAACTTACTATTAAATTAGGAAGGCAACTCCCAGCGGTTAACAATTGTCAAGGAATTTGGCAACTAAACCAAGTTGACAAGAAAGGTGAGAATCATTCTTCAATCCCTGAAAGTAAAGGACAATGTCTGACTTACCGATGTTGGATTCACTTGTCTGACCTTATTCCATGAAAAATGATTAATTATGTTTGATTTTTAAAGTCTAAAAGGACAATGTCTAACTTCGGTATGTTGGCTCTTATTAAGATCTGCAGATTTGTATATGCACTGCAGATATAATAAAAGCGCAGATGGAAACTTTTTCTCATCTTCTACCACCAAACTAGAACCAAAACAAGCACCCTAACAACCTCAGCCTCCAAATTCACAAAAAACCCATGAGCATCGCTTCTCCTTTTAGGGTAGCCACTAAGAGTTTCCTTTCGCCACTTTGTTATTTAATAGTTTTGACTTCAGGTTAGTTACCAGCAGGGTTGGTGGTTACGATTGGAGAAGAAAACGAGACTCATACAAACAAAATATTGCTGGTCATCAGCAAGAGGTGGTGGCATATAACATGAAAAGCTAGTGCTGTTGCAATTATTGATGGTGGTGCTGATGCAAAAGCCATAAGAATGTTTCATGAGTAGTTTCTTAGCATTAATAGTTTAATTTTTAGTTTTTTTTAGTCAGAGTTCTTTCATGCTGTTTAGAATAAGTTGTTTAGCTTATGTCCTTTCATGCCTATATAAAGACTCAGTATGGTAATCGAGTAACTTTAGGTTGGAATCAGTATCAGTGTTTAGGTTTTCCTTTGATTGGAATTCCCTTTGGCGTACGAGTTTAAGTGTGGGATCTTAAAGTAGGTCGACATCGTTTGGTATCACAGCAACTTCGATCAATTCATCATTGTTCGGAATCGCTATCACACCGTATTCATAGCTCGTTCATATTCATCCATAAAATCACTCTTGTTCCATATTTTTCTATTGCCGCCAATATTTAAAGGGAAAATGTTGGGTTTCCCACATCATTTGTGGAAGGGGCAGGGGTATGGTTAATAAGTGCGAGGGGAAAGTCTCCTTCGAGCTGACTTTTGGCCTTAAGAAGGCCCAATAGCACCCAACACTAGTATCATAGCCCAAGGTTACAACATCTCCGCCCTTTGAGCTGACTTTTGGCATTAAGAAGGCCCAATAGCACCCAACAACTCCCAACAACTGGTATTAAAGCCCAAGGTTAAAATATCTCCGCCTTGTTCCACGAGATGTGTATTGTGTGTGGGGGAGATTGTTGGGTTTTCCATATCGGTTGTGGAGGCCCAATAGCACCCAACAACTGGTATCAAAGCCCAAGGTTAAAATATTTCCGCCTTGTTCCATGAGATCAGATTGCTGCTCCCTCGAACCTAGGGCCTGATTTGTATTGTGTGCAGGGGAGATTGTTGGGTTTTCATATTGGTTGTGGAAAGTGTTTGGTTAATAAATGCGAGGAAAATCCTCAACATTTCGAGCCGACTTTTGGCATTAAGAAGGCCCAATAGCACCCAACAACTCCCAACAACTGGTATCAAAGCCCAAGGTTAAAATATCTCTGCCTTGTTCCATGAGATCAGATTGCTGCTCCCCCAAACCTAGGGCCTGATGTGTACTGTGTGCGAGGGAGATTTTTGGGTTTTCCATATCGGTTGTGGAAGGGGATGGTGTTTGGTTAATAAATGCGAGGAAAAGCCTCAACATTTGAACTGACTTTTGGCATTAAGAAGGCCCAATAACACTAGTATCATAGCCCAAGGTTACAACATCTCTGCCCTATTTGGGAGATCAGGGTTGCTGCTCCGCTAACCAACCCAGGGCCCGATATGGAGGGGGAGATTGTTGGAATTCCCATATCGATTGTAAAAGAGCCTAGGTGCTAGGTTAGTAAGTGTGAGTGAAAGTCTCACCCTTTGAGCTAGCTTTTGGGGTGAGAAGGTTAATAACACCCAGCAGAAAAAAACAGATTAAAAAGTCGGCCTTCATCGTCAAATTCTTAACGCCTTCATCTAACTGGTGTCATACCAATTATACATTCCAGTTGTCCCAATATCCTCCTACCAGTCCACAATCACTAGACGAGATGATATCAAAAGCAGTCGTTGAGTCCCTCGATACAATCAGATTGGAGCACTTTATTTCAAAATAGTGTTTTTCCGGTCTTGTCGTCGTTACCATGCCCGTCAGCCTCCTCTCACCATCAGTCTTGCCATTTTTGGATTTCGTATCAACCTTTTGCAGTCACCAAACCCTAGCAAAGTTCTTTCATCTGGTAAATGCTGTCCACTCGCACCACCTCTGATGTGCGAAGGAAGCAAACCCAAGGTGTAGTTAAACACAGTCATAAGTCTCAATTTCCAAGTCGATTCCTCAATACGAGATTTTATAAATTATAATCAGTCCCCTCCAAGTTTCAGAAAGTGCAGCAAACACCCTCCAGGTTCCAGAAAGTATGACTAGCACACCAACTTCGTGCTGAGTATTTGCAGATTTTCTGATCATGGGTGTCCAATAATGAGCTTCAAGCACAAGTTAATGGCTTTACTGCTATAATGCTTGTTTTGTGTCCAAAATAGACATAGTTTCGAGCCCTAACCTAACACAAGAGACAAATGTGGCTCCAGCAACTCATCCACTAAAGCAATCGTCAACACGCGATTCTGGATTAAGTTAGATATTCGTGAATTCAATGGTGAGTCTGAACCTGAGGTTTTTATTGAATCGACTAATGTGGTTGAGCAAGTGTTTGCTTCTAAATTTATTCCTGAAGATCGTCGAGTGCTTCTTGTAGCCAACTCTAGCGCAAGAGACAAATGTAGCTCCAACACCTCTTCCACTTCGGCAATTGTTAACATGCGATTTTGGGATCAAGGTAGATATTTGTGAATTCAATGGTGTGTGAACATGAGGCTTTTATGGAATCGACCAATATGGTTAGCGTTTTCATAAAAATCTATTCCTAATGATCGTTGATTGCTTCTTGTAGCAACTAAGCTCCACGGCTATGCTACTAGTTGGTGGGCAAATTTTACTCGTGAACGACTTGCACGAGGCTTGTCCCCAATCCGTCATTGGCGGGACATGAAGGATGCCATGGCTACGAAGTTCATTGATTGAACTTTCACCTTGACACACTCTACAAACTTCAGAATTTTTGACAAGGCTCGAATTCAGTGGATGACTACACCCGCACATTTCATGAAATGTCTCTTCGAGTCAGATCAAAGAATCTGGTCGACAGAATCGCCTGTAATATCAATGGATTGCCAGCTGAGTTTAATTACAAGTTACTTAGTAATGATTTTCGTTCAATAGACAGTGCACATTCATTTGCTAAAGGGTCTTAACAGAAGATGAAGCATATCTAGGATCAATTTGACAAGCGTTGGAAGGAAGCTGACTCCATGGTTACCTTCTGCCTACTCACGTGCGCGACCACCCAATCATGTAGATGATACTTGTTATCCTTGTGGAGGCATCGGCCATTCCCCGCGGACCTGTCCCTATCATGATTCTGCAAAGCAGCAACGCTTATAGTGGAAAGGAAAGCTCTAGACAGAGAGGAAGATATTCCAGCCGTCTAGCATTACCTCTCGAGTGACACTGATCCTGTTGATCAAGTCCTTTAGACCCTTCGAGTGATGATGATGGCTTGCTTATGCTTACTCTCTGAGTCGACACATTCAAGATCGAACTGTCTTCGAACCCAAGGGGAATAATGCGGAAGCAATAAGAATGTTTCATGAGTAGTTTCTTAGCATTAATAGTTTAGGGGTTTATTAGTGTTCTTCTTTTTTAGTGAAAGCTCTTTCATGCTATTTAGAATAAGTAGTTTACCATACATACTTTCATGCCTATATAAAGGAACAGTATTTTAACCGAGTAACTTTCAGTTGGATATAATAACAACGTTCAGGTTTTCCTTTGGTCAGAATTCCCTTTGGCGTACGAGATAGTGTGGGGTCTTAAGGTGGTTTGACATTAGGGCATTTAGGGCGAGTAGATATACAGTAGATTGTGTTTTGGGGGGGGGGGGGTGAAGGGTCCAGCATGGGGGTTAACGATGGTGACCAGAAGGAGAAACAATAAGAATGAAATAGATCCAACCCATAAGTTTTCCCCTGATCAACAAAGTAGATTTCATTTCAGAGACATATGCGCGCACACACAAGACAAGAAATCCACAAGTTACCTAATCATGGCTAACGGATCATAATATGAACCAAAAAAAAAAAGGTGCTGTAATGTATAATTTCCCTTCACTTACCTCGTGCACTCATGGAAGGTTCTAATACAGTGCAAATTTATGGTGTGAGAAAAGTTGGAATGCTTAGGAAATAATAATTAGTTGATGATAATCATACCTTCATGTAGGATTTCACATGGGGAAGAGAGTCTGGAATAGACCAATTCTTATAATGACCCAAAGCAATTTCCAGATGGTACAGCTTCGGTCCAAGGGACAAGTCTGCAGCAGAGACCTCTTTTCCGTTGATAAAAGGGCCCTTTAGTCAAAAAGCAAGATCCAAATAAATAAACAGATAACATACATATTTACTTTTGACCAGAAATATACAGATTGAATCACTTTTTGCTTTTGAGTAGAAATAAACAAAGCTGCAGGTAGTTTCACTGCATATGCAACAACAACTAGAGATTTAAGTCCTTGGGAGGCACCGAGTTAAAGGCTTGATGTTCAACAAACATACTCAGGATAACTGAAGTTGATAGGCCTGTCTTATCAATGAAAATTCAAAGACTGCCTATCCGTTTTTCTTGTATAAGGGTTCTTCTGAAGTTATGTAACTCCATCACTAAGGCAGTACCTATCCTCAACGTAGGGAACCAATCACAGTATCTTTTTTCTTATATATATATAAGAAAAGAAGATTATATTGAGAAAGAATTTGATACAAAAGATGGGCAAGAAAAATAAAGGAAATATAATGAGAAAAAAGAAGAGAAAATACTCAAAATATTAGAGCTCTCCAATCCGCTGCATCTTTGAGATTGATTACTGTATCTTATTTTTAACTTGAGAGAGAGAGAGAGAGAGAGAGAGAGTAAATGGCTCACATTGTCTTTTATGTAAATATCTAAAGCAGATAGCTCATTGAGTAAAGCCTGCTCGGTTCCATCACTTGGGTCTTTGCTCTTCAGGAAGCCTATAAATGTTGAGAAGATCTTTGACCCGCTACAAAAATACACTAAGAACTATGAGAACATATGGGACACATTCATAACATGTTATTCTACGAGAATCTGGAAAATGAGTTATACATTAACCTTCAATATATAAAAACTTCTATCATTAAAGAGAGACTGTTGGAGGACAAGCTATCCATCAAAGAAGAAAGGACAAAAGGGTAAAAACAGAAAGGAGAAAAGGAAAATGGAATAACAGAAAATATCAGAAAATCACCTCTCTCCAAACCTGCTCAAATAAGTAATCAGCATCCCAACAAATGCTCCTCGTACAGAGGCCCACAAAGAGGATAGATAAAACCTCTGGCTCTCACAAAAGGGGACTATAAGTGCATGATCTCTAAAATTCTAGAAATCCTTTCCATCCACTGGCACCAAAGAATCCCTAATGTACCACACTGCCACAAGCACTTGTCATCTTTGTTTCTCACTGCTCACCCAAAGTATAAATCAGCACACACCATAACCTCCATTCCACAGAACAATGATGGAAAGGATGCTGTCTGCGATACGTAACACAAATGTCTGGAAAGCGCCTTGTAAGTTCTACGCATTTGTGTCCAGCCATTAGTATTCAGAGGCAAGAGAACACACCAAAGCCTTCATCTTGAACGGAACCTTAGCTTTCCAAAAGGAGGCCAAAGGAAGAAAGAAAGGAGCGAGAAGGAACTAATTTTTCATGAAAACGTAGTCGTGTAGTTACCAGTAGGGTCCAACAACCAAGAATTAATTAGGAATATTAGAGAAGTTATAAGAAAGCAGAACATAAAGCAAAGCTACTAACTCAGATTCTCTATCATAGGGATTCACGAAAATTGCAAGTTCCAAGAGAGAGAACCACTCCCTGGCCTAAAAACTAGAAACTGGGTGCTTTACGAAGGGAATATCTCGTAAAGATCCTAGGAGAGGTAAAAGCCAAAGAAGCAACGCAATCCAGAGAATGAGTTTCAATCCAACTATAAGCGAACATGAGGATAAAAAAAAGGGAGCACAGATGGATGGATTTCCATGAACTGACAAAGGTAGTGAAAAATCCAACATAGCAACTCAACTATTCAATTGAATACCAAACTCGGTCCTGGTGCCTCTATGCCAAAGAGTGTGAGACTCTAAAGGAAAGTGCAGAGGCCATTTACCAACCAAGAACTTCTTAAGTACCATATTTCCATTATAACATTTATGCTTGGGCCGACATACCAGATATCATCTAGCACACAACAGATGTGTAGGAAGTTTGAAATATAGCAATCAACAAATGGACTATTCGAAATCACTACTTACACCTAGGCATTGAAGTGTTACATACGAACTCCCATGTCAATACTATTGATCATAGACAGGCAGGTAAAGCTACAATAGAAACGAGAAATTGGCGAAACAAGCCCCTTGAGCAACTGAAGAGAATAAGTGAAAAACCAACTATCATGGAGGAAGTTCAAGAAAAAATAGGTTTTCTAAATTGGGTGTTGAAGACCGGAAAACAGATTGAGGTGCAGCTTGTGAGAACATGAAATGTAGGTAGAAAGAATTCGTATGACAGTTTAATTTAAAGAAGGCAAATGAGATGGAAATTTAAGAAATTAGAGGCAAACTACATGAATGAGATGCTATAAACGAATTCCAATGGACTACTATACGTAATAAGCAGAGTTCAATGAGAATGCCTCCACACAAAAGGTTAGCTTGATCCGGAAATACAACGTAACACAAACATACGTTTCTTTGAACACAAGAGTGTTCTTCAAAAGGGACAAAAAGAAAAGGGGAAAATGTGCGCATAAAGAAAACGAAAAAAATAATACAGCTGAGACACCTAAAAGTCTAAAGCAAAGCCGTGTGCAGCACATACGGACAAATGCTGCAGGTTAAGATTTACTTCAAATGTATAACGGTTTGAATGTAAGATGTACTCCCCCCGTCCCGGATAAATGTTCCTAGGCGATTAAGCACATGAATTAAGAAACATAATTAATGATGTGCTGTAAAATATGTTCTGGCGATAATACCCATGAACATTAATTGAGTTCAACTATTTTAAATAATTAAGTTTCTTTGAGATGTGTTATATTAAATGAAGCTTTAAGGGTATATTAGGAAAAATGGTAGAGAATAGGTAGATCAAAAGTCTTTAGGAACATTAGTTGGGACATTCTAAAATAGAAAGTAGGAATATTTATCTGGGACGGAGGGAGTAATACTTAATGATTCTGTGAAACATTTACCTTCACTAAGAAGCAATAGAGTAACAGGTTTATAGGAACCAGAAATAAACAAATTACACAAACACATATGAAGTGGTCAGCAGAAATATACACTGAAGCCTTCTCAGGTGGTGTTCCCAAAGGTGGACTGGGGAACTTTTCTTCTAATGACTGTGTGATCACATCTGAATCTGCAATCCACTTCTCGTCGAGCTTTACAAGTGGAACCTTACCTTCAGGACTAATTTTTAAGAACCTGGATCAAACAAAAATTACAAATCAATAAATGGTTAGATCCATAGTGTTCACAGAAAGTAAAGTAATAAAATAGTGACCTCTAGGAGTTACCATTCTGGCTTATTAGCAAGATCAACCAACTTCAGATCATAAGGAAGATGTTTTTCTTCCAGTGTCAGCAAAACCCTTTGCGAGAAGGGGCCTGAAAACCAAAATCAAAGGAAAATCAGCAACTATATGTCCTATGTCAACTCAGAAATAAGCATATTAAGTGATTAATGTCTTAGGCAATAACCTACACAGTACACAAACATGAAATCAATGGAGTAGGTGTAATTTCTCAAAGTTACCGCGCTCCCTATGTCATGGTTTTGTGTGAAATTAGAACTGAAGCCACAGATTGAGGAGACATCAAGTTTTTAAGTTGTTGATGGAGCTCTGGTTTCATATGAGAAGAAAGGACAGTTCTATCAAAAATCAAACAGAAAAAACAAAAACAAAAAACCAAAATATTGATAGGTGAAGATTTTTGTTAGGAATCATGTAACTTTGATAGTTAGGAATATTCATTTGACTTTGATAGTTAGGAACATAGTTATTGAAGGCGAAAGGCGTGAGGCGGGTGAGAGTTACATTTTGAAGGCGAGAGGTGGGTGAGCAAAAGACATGATGACAATTAAAGAAATAAATTAAAATATAGCTTTTGTAACAATTTTTAGAAGCATGTTATCAATGACACTGATACACAAAATTAAGTTCCCAAAAATCAAATTACTTAGAATAAAAAACTTAAACCAATAAGAATAAACCTATACTAACTCACTTCCTAAAATAAAAATCAATTGTTAGCCTCAAATCAACCTTATGTTTTTCGAAAGTCCCTTATTAGTTGGACAAGAAACTCAAACCCATGGGACTAAGTGAAAACCCTAAGAACAACATCAAAAAAGCTAGGGACTAAGCTGTTTCGGAGCCGGCGACCAAGTATGTGTAAGTACGGCAAAATATTTCAGCCGCAGCACCAGCGCGTGGGGAGCGTGAGCATTGTTCCTGCGACTTCCAACAATGGCGAAGCCTCAAATAAGGTCGGCATGTCAAGGCAATCATAGCCATGGCCTTAGATTGGGTAAATATAGTAGATCAGCAACTAGATCTGGGCAGAAAACAATTATATCTAGGCCAAAATCCTTCAGTTTTGTGTTGGAAAGGTTAGTTGCTCACCTTTTTAAGCCTTTCGCCTCTTGCCTAGGCGACAGATGCGATCGCCTTGGCTTGTTTCTTGAATTTCTCATCGCCTCTCGCCTTAGGCGACCAAGGCGTTTTCCTTTAATAACTATGGTTTCGAATATTCATTTGACTTTGATTTGTTTGTGCTCGTTACTTAGTCTTAGAAGAGTGCCTATAAGCATCCTTATAAGTAGCATGCGTGCTACATCTTTAAAGGCAACTCTATTAGGACTTAGCAATAACTAGATAGACTTCGTAGCATCAGTAGACTTGTGCTTTGAAGCAAAGTCTGCCTATGTGTTTCTATGGCTGACACTAAATCCTACGTGGACTGGATAAGAGAATTCTCAAGAAGACCTTCAGACCTTCTACTCCCATAGACGTTTGACTTCGAAGAGCGTCGCATGTGTCTTCACATGGGTTTGCAAAAGGTGCTTTCCTATTTTAGGCAAGTATTCAAAAAGGACGTCTTCAATAGCAAAGGTTGTCTACGCCATTTTGAGTAAAATTGTCTTTGCAATTGATTTGCAACAGTTTACCAGCTCATGCTTTTGACTGTCAAAGAGCTCAACCAATGAGATTACAATCCAACAGCTATATGCATTCAATGCATTCAAATTTCAGATTGAAGTTTTTGAATCCAACTTCTTCAACGACTTCAAGACCCTTACAATGTAAGGCTGCACTTAGAAGCATTGAAGAGGTAGACCAATCACACCAACAACAACGAACAAGAGCTTGAAAAATTTATTGAAGAGCTTGAGCATTCACTCAAGAACAAACACCCTTACACTCTATTGAATTATTTGTTCAGAGTTTGATCACACCAACCCACAGTTATTGTAACAATCATTGAGTGACTTTCCAAACTAATAGTACTTGAAAGCCTCCTTGATTGCACCCACACGAGAGTTATCTATTCTCACTTAAAAGAACATTCATCTCATTAAACTCTAGGTCAAAATAGTATTTGTACACAATCCATTAATCATCAAGTTTGTTATTGCACTCAAGTTTTCATCTGTAAAAACTTGACTAAGGTGTAGGCTTTATACTTGTAACTTTTGGATAAAATAGTGCACAGTTTTAAAATCCCTGCCTGACCACCTTGAGTACATTATAAGCATAAGAATAAATCTTTCTAGGAATTCACCTTGGCTAATAAAAACATCAGAAGTCATTTTTCTACCAGAAATGGTAAGAGCAACGAATTGACTGCAGTTCCTTTAAAGTAAATGGGTGCAGTAATCCCTAAAGTGAATATCTGATATGTTTCCCGCTTTACGTGTGGCCCAATAAAAGTTTTAATTTTGGGATTAATGTACGCATTATATAAGAGGAGATGCTCTCAAACAAAAGACATAATATTCAGCTAGAGCAATAAACTGTTTGGGTGCCAAGAAAGCGTGGCAAAAAAAAAAAAAAAAAAACATAATTGACAGGTTACGCAAACCATGAACCATTTTCTCAACGAACAAAAACAAAGCAGACTTACAGTCTCCGAGCTTATTTGGAACGGCTATTGAAGATTTGACGCAAACTTCGAGAGGGTCCGAGGAAGCCATAGCCAAGGTCAAGTTTCGTCTGAGTCCAGAACGTCTGAAATGGCTAGAATTGCTGGTTAAGAAGGTGTGAAATTGAGGGGTTTGGAAGTTGCAGGTAAGGTGTTTGATGGTTGTCGACAATGCCGTAGCCGACGGGTGCAATTTAGCGGTTGACATTTCGGCTTATGTGATGTGGTGAAGCCGCGAAGGTGATCGTTTGTGTAAGGAGTTTGCGCGGCTTTAGTTCTAACTGTGTCTGTGTGCGTAAGGGATGAGGTTTTTGCGTCGTGGTGAAGGGGTAAAGTGAATATTCAATCCCTATAGCACGTTATATGGTCCCGGTGCATGCAACGAGTGTAGCCAATACCACATAATGGGAATGGGGATATACACCTATTTAGACTTTCTTTATGGGAATTGCTATTCCAACCCCCATAATTGCTGAGTATACCCCCTTATCATTATTACAAAATTGCCACAATTTTGAAAGACTATATTACTCTTAAAATTTTTAAGAACCTAATATACTGTGCGGCACCCGGCACTCTCTAAGGTGGCAGCCGCGCGCCCTAAGGTATGTGCGGCGGACAGTCCGCATTCCTTAGGGTGTGCGGCCGAGTGCCGCTACGTGAATACGGTCCCGCCTTGCATCAACTGAATCGGAGACCGCGGTGAAATGATGGGGACATGACCTGAGATGGAGGAACTGCTGTTAGATCTTTTTTGATTGGTTTGGAATTAGCCTTGGTTTCGATTTTTGATTGGATTAAATTCATTGTTTGTGATTGTCATTGTTTATTGTTTTCTCTGTTTCGATCTCTTTTGCTTTCTATTTTGGATCTGCAGCTTCAGATTTGTTACAATTTGGATTGAGAGTTGGCGATCTGATTTCATCTTTTAATAGATCTTGGTAATTAGATCTTGATTTCATCTTTTTAATAGTGCAAAAAAGAAGAAGAAGAAGAAGAAGAAGAAGAAGAAGCAAAAAAGAAGAAGAAGAATTGGGAGTTTATTGTTAAAGGGTAAAATATGAAAAAAAAAAAATGGGGGTATACTTAGTAATATAGGAGGTATAATATTTAAAGGGGGGTAGACTTAGTAAATGGGTAGACTAAGTAATTTTGGGGGTAGGAATAGCACTACCCTTTCTTTATTTGTAACATGAATATGTTATTTTCATCTAGGTACTTGAGGGTCGTTCATTAAGACTTATATAGTACGAGTTCGATCATCGATTTACACGTATTTATTTTTAGGGACCTGATATTCCTATCCCCAAAATTGCTAAGTATATCCATTTAATTAGTTCATCCACCCTTCAAATATTATACCACCTATATTACTAAGTATACCCCCACTTATTTTCCTATTTTACCCTTGAACAATAATCCAATAAAGAGAAAAATAATTGTAAATCCCTAAATCATAGTTATTAAGAACGGCGCAAAGAACGACAATTAACCTTCCTATTTGTAAATCACTGCCTCATTCAGAATTGTAAATCACTGCCTCATTCATTCCTCCATTACTATCCCCTTTGTCCTTCATTTCCATTCCATCCCCTGTACAATTAACCTTCCTCCAGTGTGCAGTATCCCCTGACCGCACACCCTAAGGAATGTGCGGCACTGCTCCGCCGCATATACCTTAGGGCATGCGGCCAGGGGGTGCCGCACATACCATTAAGCGTACGGTAAGGAGTGCCGCACATATCATAGTAATAAAATTATTTTAAGGGTAATATAGTCTTTTGAAATTGTGACAATTTTGTAATAATGGTAAAGGAATATACTTAGCAATTTTGGGGGTGAGAATAGCACTGCTCTTATTTTTATTAGTAGAACCGATAGTTCCATAGTCAGTTCAAAGAAATTCGAATGGTTTATTTTGTTTTTGTCGAACCTAAGGCAAGCTTAGAACTGATTGACCTAAGTGGGTAGGCAAGGGCTAAGCCGGCGTAGGGCAAGGCAAGAAGGTCGCTCGAGCACGAACAAGGTGATTGTAGTGCAAGAGATTTTACACTTGATGAAAGAAAAAAGGAAGGAAAGGATGGAAAACGATTAAGATAACTCGAAAGGGCCCGGTGATCTCACTTCTTTTCTTCATAGACGACCTAATTCTATTCGGGGAGGGGACTGAAAGTAATGAAATCGGAGATCTTTCTGTCTCAAAATGTTCCAAAGCAAATGGCGGGTGACCTTAGTAGGCAGTGTGGCATTCCGTTGGCCGAGGGAAAATCAATAAGTCTGGGTTTCCATTATTTTTTTTAGTAGAACCGATAGTTTCATAATTATGCTTATGAGCACAAGTAAAAGCATTTTAAACGAGGAAAGATGATCAACCGAGGTCGCAATCTCCTCAATGTTGCTAAAGGTCGATTGTATCACCCACATATGGACATAAGTGAAGCCCATTTCACATTCAGCGTTAAGCCCATAAATAATAGCTTCAATTGCTTTTCTTTCTGAGCCCAACATTCTCGGGGTTAGACTTTAGAGTAGGCCTGAAGTTGTGTGGAGGCTGTGGACTAATCATACGATCTTTCACATTGGAATAATCATAGGCAAATTTAGGGCTGATTCTCTAGAAGTATTTGGGTACACATTGACTTATAATAGGATAGAGTAGAAAGCCCAGTAACTTGGCCCGGGACTCGGCCACTAGCTACATTGCAAATTTCCACTCCCATTTTCACTTTCGTCAGATGCTTGAGATATCGCGTTGCTTAACATACAGAGCCAAGGCCCCTCGTAGTTTATATGTTCATCGTTAAAATTCTACATCGGTTTTACAAGAAGGGTTAAACGAAATGTCTAATGTACAAGATTCTTGTTATTACAATGTTAGAATAATGATACATCGACCGAGCTTGGTTATACTGTACAACTATGTATTGATGGTTCGGTTGACCTATCGTTTTCCTTTTCATTATTACTAGAAACAGAGTACCACAGTGAAGCTCAAAATATATGCTTTTTATTGTAAAATTGTTGGCACTTATGTCATCCATCTAGACACTTAATTCTTGCACATGTATATACATAGTACATACCTCTGATTTGAGACACACACACACACAAAATTACACCAAGAGAATCGATAGATTTTACAGCATATCAACTTGATTGTTCTCCTTCCATAATTGAAAGTGAGGAAGGGCATTTATCAGCAATAAGGACAAACAACCAAAGGGGTAGCTACTGCCTACTGGGGTCCAAAATAATTAGATTTTCTACCCCAAAATTTTAAGCAAATGTAAAATTCATCACATCAAAGATGCAAAAAAAGAAAATCACATGTAAACAACATAGCCATGTGATAGTTTGTTTGAGGGATGAACAATAACTGCATTCAAATATGGGGAATAGAGCCCACAATTCATTATTTTCCTCTTAGGGCCAAAGCCAAGCCGCCTCAAGAATGAAATAGTGACCATCCTGTATGTGTGGGTCCTTAAAATTGGGACCCTAAAATTATTGATGCTAGAAGAGAGATGGTATGTAGTCCATTCATGGTTTTCCTCTTGATGTTTTGACTAATGAATATATTTGGGGAACATGGTGCACATGGGAGAAGGTTGGCTACTCTGTTCTAAAGGTCCCCTTGAAGATTTGTACCCTTCATGGGCTCAACTTTGGATATGCTTGTAGATATAAAGCAATATTCAACCGAACCACGGATAGCTGAATTTTCCGTTTTAAATTTAACGAGTATTAACTGTTTCAAATATAAATGAGATGGATACTGAAAAATATCTAGAAATAAGAACTCCAACCAATTCCTACCTCATTCTTTACCACGATAAATAGGACTAATTTACAGCGGTGCTTCAGACATAAGGCGTGGGCACGCCTTATTATGTAATTAGAATATCTCCGGGAACTCTAAATTGCACTCCTTTTTTGTAGAGAGAGAGAGAGACAGAGAGGAGTGGATATTCTGAGGGCATGAACTTCTTACCTTCTTTGAGCATCTGGTAATGCGAATTGAGTTGATTAAGTCACATCAATGCCAATCAATTTCAAGAGTTGAATCATTTCAAAGTTAATCCATTCCCAAAAGAAAAAGGAAAGAAAAGAAAAGAAAAGAAAGAGAGAGAAAAAGCTATTCCTATTAATTCTCTAGATATTATGGATAAAGGAAAATAGTGTTTCGAACTAGAAATGCTGACCGCTGACCTCTGACCTACTTAAAATAGCACAACTAAGCACTAATAATTTGAGTCAACTTTTATCTGACGTTAATGGGTTTTGTTTGAACTAAGCCATCAGCAAACAAGTCTGAACCCAAACTTAATTAACACTCCTTTTGGTTCGGATAAATGTTCCTAATTCACAAAGTACATGAATTAAGAAAACGTAATTAATGATGTGTTTTAAAATATTTTTTGACAATAATTTTCATGAACATTAATTGAGTTTTACTATTTTAAATAAGTAGATTTCTCTAAAATGTGCTATATTAAATAAAGCTTTAAAGATGTATTGGTAAGAATGGTAGAGAATATGTACATGAAAAGTTTTTATAAATATTAATTGAGACATCTCAAAAATAAAAAATAGAAACATTTATCCAAAACGACGAATATATAAACTTATTAAATCGAGCAAAGGTACGTATGAGCCAACAAGTCGAGCCCAAATTTATACAGACTCGTTAATCGAGTAAAGGTATGTATGACTAGATAAAACTTATTTTAGTTCATTCATAAATTATTCAAAATAAAATATTACTTTATACAAAAATATGAGCATTACTTTATTGGATTACAAAATACCAGCTACATAATAAAAAATTTAATTGCAAGGGCATCCTACAAAATATTCTACACAACCAACCAAGCTACAATATATTCATCCATCCCCTACAAGAATCTTATGTTCAATTTTAATTCGTCTCAAAAAATGTGTCGCACTTTTGGCTTTAAGGAGCCGTTTGCTAGTTAGAATTGAGGTCAAATAGGATTAATAAGTCGAACTGTCGAATATTTGGTACGCAATAGACGGTCCGAATTAATAACACGAGCTATCTTGATAAAATTTTTATCCCCTTGCTAATAATACCAAGGGAGAGAGAGGTATTATTAGCGCATTTACTTAAAACCAACAAACAGGTATAATATTTTTAATCTCAAAACTACCCCCAATATATAAATAAGGATTAATAATGAAGACTCTAGTAGCATCAAAATTAATAATAATGTGTATCCTTGCCAAACTACCAAACAAGCCCTAAGAGTTTAAGTTATAATGTCTATTTTTGTTCCAAATTTATCAATGCTTTCCAAAAACATGGTATTGCTATTATCGTATGCCACTTAACAAAAAAAAGTGTAATTAAAAGGCTATATAAAGGATTATATGAAGGTGAAAACCCCATAATAAAAAATTAGAATTTTTTTCGGGGTGTAAAATGAAATTTTGTTTGATTTCATAAAATGATAAAGAAGGGCTATTTTCACCGTATAAAATTACTTATCTATTACACTTATTAATAATTACTTTAATTTGGATTATACTAAGACAAAAATACTGATCAATAGTCACTCACCGGAGTATATATATTTTAAATTACTTCTACTTTACTTTTCTTTCAATTAAAAGTGATCTACTTTTTCTTCTTCATATTTTCATGTAAAATTACACTTAAGACTTTTTGAAGATAAGGTTTTTTTTCTCGATTATTAAATCTGTTTGTACGTAACTATAATTATTTTTTAATAAAATTTTTATTGTTGTTGCACTTGAATATTGTTATTGACCTTTATTAAGTAACATTTAAACATTATTTTTAATTTTTTAATATATCCAATAAACAATATATTTTTATTGTTCTTTCCTACTTTCTTGAGAATTGTATTTAATTATTTATGCTCATTGTCAACAAGAAATGAAGATATTGTTTTCGAAATGTGAAATAATATTACTAAAATAAAATAAAAATAAAATATAAATGTTACTATCAAAATCAAAAATTATGTTTTTGTTAAATTTATTTAAGGATAAGTGCACCAGCAGTCCCTGTACTATGCAAAAGTTCACGAACAATCCCTGTACAAAGCAACTGCACACTACTAACCAAAGAATTCGTTTTTCGAACAGCGATAGTCCCTAAGATCGACGACGTTAGCCTAAGCACCGTTAAGTGGACATGTGCTCAACACATGTTCATTTTTTAAGGGTAAAATTGGAAAAAGAGGATCAGTGTGTTAAATAACTTTCAAATGAGGGGGTTTGGGTAACATCATCAAAATAAGGGGGCCGTGTGAAAATCTTACTACCAAACAACAATCGCCTTCTCTCTTCTTCTCCGGCCACTACTTCTTCCTCGACAACTTCTTCTTCTCCGGCAACGCAGTCTTCTTCTTTCTGAGTTCATCCATTTTCATCTTTCTTGATTTTTTTCCTCAATCAATTCTCCCCCTCCCCAAAACCCAAAGTCCATCTCTTTCTCTCTCTATTTCACACACACAGTTGAAATTGGATTCAGATCGGGGCTTCCCTTCCTCCTCCCTTGCTCCTAATTGCCTCCTGCAAATACATCTCACTCCGTCATGTTTCGATCAAGGTACCCACCATCGATTCGTCGGCATTCTCTCTCGAAACGGCGAATTAAAGCCGCTTAGAAGGTTTCTTTCACAATCCTACACTCTTTTAACAGTTGAAGAAAAACCTAGTAAACTCCCACCAACTAAGCAGCAAGTATTAATTTGAATAACAAAATTATTAACCACATACAAAATTGACATATCTTGTTCATCGACTGTGAATTTATTAAAATATTTTGTCAAATACTTTTTTCATTAAAATCATAACAGCAAAAGGAATAAGAAAATTATGGCCAAGTCAACCAATGGCTTTGAGGTTGCTAAACCACCATCGACCCAGATCTATTTCATGGAGTCGTTGGTCGAGCCCATTGGACTTTGTCGTCACCGCGGGTAGGCTTTTTTGAGATCCCTCCAACTCAAATCAACGGAGGCACCATTGAATAGTAACGGGTTCAACCCTCTCTTCTCCATTGCCGTCGAGAACGTAGTCCGAAATTTTCATAAACTCTCAAAATCCTTCTCAAAAAGTTCAACCCAATACCCAATTTTTAACCATATGTATAAATTGAATTAAGAGATCAATTTTGGTACTGTTCATTCAGAAAAATTTAAAGGGGCAAACCAATTTGGTGATAATGGGTTGTTGGGAATACTCTACCATGTATATATATGTCTGTGAGTATATATATATATATATATATATATATATATGTACAAATTTGTTTATTGGTTCAAGATCTGGTGGTGGGTGGAGGAGAGAGAAGGGTAGAGAGAGAGACGTAGGTTAAGGGAGAGACTAAGCACCAAATTGAGGAAAATGAGGGATTTAGCTTACGTGGTGATTGATGATATTGGGTAGCAAATTAGAGACTCTGCAATCCAATCGTTTTTTTTTTTTTTTTTGTGAGAAATTGAGGAGAGAGAGAAAAGAAACAGAGTTAATGGATGGAATACTCTGTACCTGATTGTATGGAAGGTAATGAATTTGGGGTGGAATGGGTTTCAATGTATCAAATTGCATTTGGGTCCTGATACCATATTACAGTTTTTTTGAAAATTTCGCAGGTGAATGGTTTACGTGTCGGAGAAGAAGAAGAAGTGGCTGGGAAAAAGAAGAGAAGGTGAGTACTGTTTGGGTATGAATATTATCACATGGCGCCCCTTGTTTTGATGATGTTACTCAAATTGGCTTCTTTTGATGAAAAGGACAGTTTTGCCCCTATTCTGTTGCACGTGAGTAAATACATGCTCACTTAACGGCCCTTAAACAAACAGCGTTGCATCTAGGACTGCTGGTGGTTGAAAAAAAGCGTTCTTTGGTCAGTAGCGTGCATTTACTTTGTACAGAAATTGTTCGTGTAAAAGTTCACATAGCGCAGAAACTACTAGGGCAGTAATCCCTTTGTTTTTCCTTGTATTTAGTCATCAATTCCCTGACAATTGGTGAGGATAACTTGTCAAAAGTGAAGGTGGTTCAAATGGCCAATGCATTTTTAGGTTTGAGAGTTTCAAAGTTAGCCTATATTGGATTAAGATCCCTGGCAACTACTCCTAGAATTCAGCATTTACACAGTAAGGCTGCCCCTACAACTCAGGGGGGTTTCCCATCATAAACTGATAGTCCCATACTAATCAAGTTGTGCTAAGAATTGCAATATGTCACCACTTCAATTTCCAACATAAAAGTTTTGTTTTAAAAAGAATAATACTTAAATAAGAACATAAAAGGTGTCACTTTTCTTAATTAAGCTAATTAGTTCAGCTTAATATGTGTTGTTTTAAGCGTGAACTTTTAGAAGAAGGAATGAAAATATTACTTCGTCTCAAAATAAGTGTACTTTTAGTAATTTGTATACAGTGAAAGAACTGATATATCTTTATTTAACTTTAATTATTGTAAATAAATTGTAAAAATATTTTTCTTTTCTCTTATCAATTTTTTTTAATGAGAGTAATAAATAAAAACAATTTTAACAGAATATGAACAAATATTTCTTAAAATTCTATAGCGAGAGTTATTTTAGAACAAAAAAAACTTTGTTAAAATGACACTTATTTTAGAATGAAAATAATAAAAAACTGCAAGTCCACCACCCGTGAAGAAACTTATGAGTTTCATGCTAATAGCTGAATTATGTTCAAACTTTCATATACTCAAAACTATTTTCGAGCTTACGATGAATTAAAATTATAGAGATAACATTAATGCTTTAGGATTCTCAACAAGATCTTCAAACTACAACGTAAAGAAAAACTAAAGATACTAAAATTGTACTAGTATTAACAATGGATCGTCCGACATGTTTTATTCAAAGGCAAAATATGAACACATTTTTCGGCTTATATATGTCACTAGCCATCCTTAGAGCTAAATACTAGAGGAGGGGGCCGGGGGCGGGGAACAAACAAAAACTAACTAAAGCACACTAACTCTCCAGTAAAAAAAAAAAAAATAAGGTCCAAACATTAAAATAAAAAATAAAAAGTAAACGGCCAAAAAAAGTAAAAAAGCTGACTAGAGAGGTAAAAAAAGCAAAAGACTAGATTTGACTCCTTTCAGCTCTGTCTCTCTCATGGTCTCCCCCACATCCCATGTGAATGTGTGTGGAGTCAGCAAGTACTGAGTCATCCGAGTTGACTCAGTCCGTCCCTCATCCATCCATCCGACACTGAGTTCAAGATTCGCCGGTGGCGAGTTTCCAGGCAGAGGTGGCGATGAGTGGCCGAGTGTGCCAACCCAACATAAGACACCCATCGTTCTCATCCACCCTGTACCCATCACCACCAGCAAACAGATCCAACAGCATACTCGCCTGCTTGAACGCGTTGGAACCGAGGTGAACCGGGTCAAATCCTGCCGAGTTCATCCTTCCCCTCCACTGAGTCAAAGTCTCGTGCCGCTCAACTCGGTCGGTCCCCTCACAAGCTACGACATTCCATATCTGCCGCCCCAAGTAAACCTCTGACATCAACAAATCCTGACTGTTCGGCTGAGTCAACCCGGAGCTCTCCAGCGAGTCAAACATGGTGGAATAGTAATGCAAAGCTTCGTTGAACCTCTCCACGAACACCGGTCCGTTATGGTTCGCTTCTTGCTCAACCACCGTCACAATTTTCGGGTTCATCGCCTTAATAGAACACAATACCTTCTCGATCGCGCCCGGCCGAGCTAGCAAAGGATGCAGCTCAAACACGGAGTTAACCGCCACCGCCTCGACATCACTCGGTCGAATATCAAGCATTGAAGCATCAAGATCGGCCAAAGAGTTTGTGACAAACCCACGGAACTCAAATTCAACCCCAATCGTATTGGCCAATTGAGCTAGCTTCCAACCGACCTGTTGTAAAGCGTCAGTATTGTCCGGCTGTGGAGGCCCAATCCCGGTTAAGCGAAAAGCCGGAGGTCCGTCGGGACGCAAGGCCAGAGCTTGCATGAGCGCCGGCCACTGCATACCTTGCTTCAGGCTAAAATCGATCACATGAACTCGGCTTACGCCGGCAAACGCCTCAAGAATGGCTTGATTAGCTGTAAAGTGAGCGAATTTGAGGTAAGGGCAGCTCTCATAGAAATGCATCTGGAGAATTTCGAGATACGATGGATCGATTGTATCAGATAGCATCCCTTTGTAAATTCTTCGAGCTAGAGCTTGAGCGAAGGAAGTAGCCACTTTCCGCATGGGGCCGGCTTGGGACGCGGCTAAAACGGCTATGTGGCTAACCAGCGCGTCGGCTAGGTTCAAGTCGTCTTGCTGGACTGCATCGGCGCAAGCCATTAATGTGTGGACCAAGCGAATCCCGGTTTCCTGCGAATCAACAAGCACCAATGGCCGTGTCGATTCTAAGCCATTCGCCGCCGCAGCGGCAATACCAACGCTGGGTTCAGCTGCAAGATCGGATCCGACCGGCATCGTTCTGGTACGCTTGAGCCCATTACGCCTCTCGGGTTCTGTGTCCGCCCCGTAAATCGCTCCACCGGCAATCGCGCGGAGATCATACTCAGAACCATCGTTGTAAACTAGGCCGCCGCTTGGACTGATTCCTTGGTTGTTAGAGAAATCAATCATCGTGCTAGACGATTCGCCCGGAAGTACAACAGAATCGAAGTTATTAGTAGTAGGGGAAGTGTTGTTGAGCTCCGACAACATGCTTTGGACCCATCCGGAGAGATCAGAAGGGTTGTAATGAGTCGTTTCTGACAAATGAGAAATCCCGTCTTCCATCGTTGTTCCCATCACCATCTCGAGCTGTTCAAGTTTCTGTGCCACGTCAACCATGTCCGATGACCGGACTTTGTAACCCAGAGCTTCTAGAAGCTCGTCCATTCCGCCGGAGTCCGGCTCTTGACTCCACATCTTCTTTTCTTTTCCAGCCGATGACGATGAACCTGCCGCCGCCATTGAAGCAGAGCTCTGTGGTTGTTGTCCTTTCCCGAGTTCTCGATCTCTCTTCATTTTTCCTTGATTAATTGGGTTCAAATTCAAACAAGTTGATGGGGATCAGTAAAGAAGTGAGAGAAGGTCAGTCAAGAAGATTGGATCATATCATGTGAAGTGGGGTGAGACTGAGGGCGTCGGGTTGGTTTTGTTGCTTGGTTTTTCGCATTTCTGAATAGTGGGGCGGGAGCTTCAAGAGAGGAACATAGGAAGAACTAGAGGAGAGGAGATAAGGAAGTGTAAGGTCTGAGGCCAGCCATAATAATGTCTCTCTCTCTCTTCTCACTCTCTCTACTCACTCTCTCTCTCTCTCTCTCTCTCTCTCTCTCTCTCTCTCTCTCTCTCTTTATTTTTCTAAATTGTTTTTTAATTTTTTTAATTATTCAGTTTGTATAGTGACATTTTCATTTTCTTTTGATGCTAAAACACACTCTCTCTCTCTCTCTTGCTCATGATTAAGAGTAATACTACTCATTTTTTAAAATGGAAGAAAAAAATGTTGTTGCAGAAAGATTATACAACAATGTTAACGTGAGTTAGATACAAGTGTTAATTAATAAATAAAAATTTAGATACTGTAATTAGGATTTCATAAGAAATTGGTTGGTACATTTCTTCAATTGGCAAGAACACAGGTCGGTATATTTCCTTAAATATAAAATAAAATTAAAATGTAGTTATTCGCGCCAAAATTGAGTTTAACGGATCCATGCTTACGTTATCTATCTGAAAAACCTCGAGCTTTAGATTTGTTTTTTATTAATAACGCCTCGAGTATTAAATTTGTTTTTCTTCAATAACGATTATGCGAGATCCTGTATAACATTCTTTTTGCCTTATTTTCTTTCTTTTTAACTGAACTGAAAATCGTCATCCGAAAGATGAAGTTTTAGGGTTATGCTATGATATGTACCAATTGTAACCAAGGATTTTCAAATGTAGTTTATTTTATTTATAAACGATGTCTAGTGTTCATATTGTTTAACATGATATTTTTGGTTTTCTAAGTTACTCGATGTTAAAAAAAAACGACCTCTTGTTTAAGCAAACAAAATCTCCGCTATATGCAGTAGGGGTTTGGTTGATGATTTTAGTGCAATAGCATTACAAATTTCCTATATTCTATTAGATTGCGACCTTTTTTTATATTAAGCTATAAAGGCTTTTGATTTAATTTTCAATTATTTAAAGGGTTTTTTCTAATTAGGGGAGTGGCCGGGCAACTAGTTTGAAGCGCATCAATAGAGGCGTGGCAGCACAGCAATGCAGCAACTTTGTCAGTCTGATAGGATGCAACTCGGCTGCATCATAAAGCTTGCATGTTCATTCCAGGTGGCCGTACCTCTTTCTATTCAGTTGGGATATTTGTGGATGAGACTGAGGGAGTGAGTGACTGAGTCAGTTGGGTGGGTCCCACCTCACGTTGCGGATTTGTTTTTCATGTTCCCCGACGCGCCAAATCAAATGGAAATTGGTTCACGCTCGCTTCATTTTGTAGCTTTTCAATAATTTCTCATAAAAATAAGGAAAGTATGCAAAAGAGACGAGGAAATTTAGGTTAAAACAATGACATTAGATTTGAAAGTTGTGATTAAATAACTAAACATTATATAACTCAATATACATTTACGTTCTATATAAATTCTCCGTCTATTTTAAAATGAGTGTTCAACTTTATTCATAATCAATTTTTACTAATGATCATGAGTAAAATGTCGTCTATCATGAGTAAAAATAGAAATTCATTTGAAACGAAGCAAGTACATTTTAAAATGAGGTGTTGGGATACACGTGAATACCATGCTAACAATAAGGATTGTTATTAGTTTATCAAATACATGGTCATCTTACGCTAAATGGCGGTGCGTCTCTTGCCGTTCCGTTGTTGGTCCTCGTATGTTTCACAATACATTCGGTCACCTTATGTTAAAGGCACATCTCTTTTTGTTATCGACCTTCGATCATCTCTCAGAGTATCTAACACGTCTTTTTTCAGTATTAGTCCTTGAGCCTTTCACTAAGTACAACATATGAGAATGTCATTACTCCACCGTGGTTGTAGTTACATTACCTAATACAAGGTTATTTTGAATTTTTATGCGTGTTATCCATGCATGGGAACCTTTTTTCTAAGTCAATTACCACGTTAAATTTATTTTGATTGTTTCCCAATTCTACGTAACAAAACATTCTCAACGCTCATGAGTAAAGTGTTTGTCATGAGTAAGATTGACGCTTATTTGGGACTAAGAGGTTACATTTTAAAACGAGGTGTTGGGATAAACGTAAATACCATGGTAATAAATAAAGAAGGTTATCAGTTTATCAAATACATGGTCATCACGGCCATCACGCTGAATAGCACTTCTCTTTCCGATGTTGGTCCTCAAATGTTTCACAAAGCATTCAATCAACTTACGCTAAATGGCGGCACATCGTGTTTGTCGTTGGTCCTCAAATGTTTCACAAAGCATTCGGTCACCTTACGTTAAAGGCACATCTCTTTTTTTTTTTATTGATCTTCGATCATTTCTTAGAGTATCTAACACGTCTTTTTTCAGTAGTAGTCCTTCAGCCTTTCACTAAGTACAACATATGTTAATGCCATTACTCCACCGTCGTTGCAATTACGTTACCTAATATAAGGTTATTTTGAATTCTTGAGTGTGCTATCCATGCATGGTAACCGTTTTTCTAAGTCAATTACCTCGTTAAATTTATTTTGATTATCCCCCAATTCTTCGTGACAAAACATTCTTAATGCTTTCAATGTATACATTTACCAGACAAGAAATTGTGTTACATATAAGCACGATGCTCATATATTAGTAAGGTTATTAGTACATCACACATTTATGATCACCTTACACTAAACGAACATCTCTTTCGCGTGTTGGACCTCAAGCCTCTCACCAAACGCTTAACACGTATTTTTCTGATATTAGCCTTCAAGCCTTTCACGAAGTGCAACATACGAGAATGTCCTAAAGTAAAAAGGGTTGCTTTCTTATATGATCTATATTTGCGTGTTAGTTATTGAGTATGTCTCCTGTAAGACCATCTTACGAATTTTAATTCGTAAGACGAAATTTCACTTTCTCACAGATCAGTCCACCAACACACGGTGAGTCGAGTTAGGAAGATCCATCTTATAAAAATACACTTAAGACGATCTTTTCTAAATTTTTACCTTAGTAATTTCTTCCATAATTTGATTAGTTTTAAACAAAACTAATTAATATTCAATCGACATTTAGGGATGCGGATCAAGACGAAGTCATAGAGTCATATGTACAAATATTTATATGTGTCTTCAAGTTATTATTTTATTCTTTTAATAGCTTGTTTAGGTCCAACATTTCACAACTAGATAGTAAAACCATTTTATGAATTAGCAATCTAAATCTAAAAACCTAATAATTATGGATCTTAAGTCAATGTGATAGTTCATCCAACATTGTACATTGTAAATCTCAGTAAAATATTAAAAATAGAAGTTATTTAACATACCCAATCTGCGAAGATAAGAATTCCTTATTTTGTAAGATATTAAAATATTAAAAATCAAATAATTATGTAAGGGTAATTGTTACTCCCTCCATCCCTAAATTATTGTTTTCATTTTTTTTTACCATTTTACCCTTATTTTTTCCCCTACTTTAATTATGGACCACATACACATGAGTATTAAAGGAAATTACACATTATACCAATATTAATAATCAAATAAATTATTTTTTTTAATCTATGTGTCAGGTCAAACAAGACAATAATTAAGGGACGGAGGGAGTAATATTTAAATTATTAAAGTATATATTTTTAATATAATTTTTGAGATAACAACAAATTCAAAATTTTCCAAATTCCCACATGTTACTTGTTAGGTTTACCGGAATTATTTTCAAAGTTAATTGAAACCCTTGAAGCCCCCTACATATGTGTTTCTTCTTTTCTTTTTTTGATTATTAAGAGAGAACTCTTACTACGACAGAACCATCTCTACGGTGTATAACTCTTTGGTGTTCCGCCGATCTCCTCACGCCTATAATCAATTAAAGCATAGCAAATATGCAGAAGTTGGTGTGGGAGGGGCGAGGGCATGACTCTTAAATTTTTTAAATTGTACTCCCTCTGTACTATAATCAGTGTCCTCTATTGAATGTACATTATTCTAAAAAAAAATGTTTAATTTAATTTTATGTTTTTTTATTGTTATTAAATTTATCGCTAGTAGTGTCAAATCAGTGAGGGTACACTTACTTTTCTATGTCACAAATAAGAAGAGAACAATAGATAATTAACTTAAATTTTTTTTTAGGAATAATTTTTTAGGGCATCCCAAAAATAAACAAGAGACTTATTTTGAGATTGATTCTCTCTCGTAAATTTATTGATGAAAAAAACAGTATAATAGTTTGCTGTCCCTTAAAATGAAATATTAAATTGTTTTGTAATTAACTTTTAAATCAAATTTAACAAAACGTAACTTGGGTGAATTAGACTCAGTTTGACATGTATAATGCATTTTTTCACAAGCCCAAACAAAACATATTTTCTTGGAAACATAAGAGCTAAACGCAGCTCTCAATGAAATTCCCAAAATACCCTCAGTTAAATGTATATATATATATTTTTCATATGCTACCTTGGGTTTCATGAGTTTCATATACAGCCCCCACACAAATTTTATTAAAACCTAACCAATGGAAACTACTTTGGAGTAAGAATCTAAATGGGGGTAAGAAGTTGAAGGTAAACCAAATTAACCATTTTTCCCGTAATTGTTGTAAGAACGAGTGGTATCCACGTACTTCTTAATCGAGTGAGGCCCCAGGAGCCGCTTTATTACTATTTTCAGGAAAAATATAGAACACTGGTAATTGGTTATGACCCACATGAACTTCACGAGACGGTCAACTAACTTTTGACGCTATGTGATGGCGCGTGTTGCCATGCACGGAGAGATTTCATCTATTGTCGCTGTGAGTATAGTACACGTAGCTTATAAGCGAGTTAAAATAGTGACAATGAATATAGTGTCAGCGGGACCCACAACAAGGGTCGAGGGGGATTCAGACGTCAACATCGTTTTGAGGACCTTCATCTGGGACCCACCACATGACTTACATACGGTAAAGGTCAGCCATTGAGAGCATCACCTGTAAAAATGTAAATATGAAAAAATTCCGTGTCATTTAAAATTTATATATTAAAAAAAAATAATTATTTAATATAATTATAGAGAAGGAATGTGAATATAATGTGTTAATTAAATTATTTTTTATTGGTTATTAGATAATTAATTTTTTAACTCCTAATACACATTGTGAAGGAGGATGTGAATTCAAATCCTCCTTCACAATGTGCATTGGGAGTCAAAAAATTAATTATCTAATAACTAATAGGAAACAATTTAGTTGACATATCATATTCTATAATTACATGAATTTTTTTTAAAAAAATACATAAATTTTAAATAACACCCAATTTTTTTACATTCACATTTATATCAGTGATGCTGTTAGCGTAACAGCGTTCAAAACGGTCTCTCTCCGTCTCCGTCTCTTCCCTTTTTCAAAACTTTATCCCCCGTCGGACTACTTGTTCAAGCTAAGCTCCTTTTTAAATGAAAGCTAGGACACCCTTTAAAATGTGCTCCAATTAGAATTTGAAAATTTTATACGCCTTTAGTTCCTGAAAAAGAATTTCATTATTTTGAAAAAAAAAAAGAGTGTCAATTAGATGTATTTATGGATGAATATGTATTTTATGAGACCGTATTACGAATTCTTATTTGTAATACGAAGCACCACTCTCTCATAATTTACCTAACTAACACACGGTGATTCAGGCTAAGAAGACCCGACTTATAAAATATATTCATAAGACGATTTTTTTTTAATTTTTT
This sequence comes from Platycodon grandiflorus, assembly GCA_016624345.1. Lineage (NCBI taxonomy): Eukaryota > Viridiplantae > Streptophyta > Magnoliopsida > Asterales > Campanulaceae > Platycodon > Platycodon grandiflorus. Next base: position 15,354,046 of record CM028367.1, on the reverse strand, counting down.
TGTTTTATAGGTAATATTAGTTACTCCATTTGTCCCAAATTAAGTATTTTTAATTCTACTTTAGCAGCAGCGAAGCCACTATAGGGCCAAAGGGGGCCATGGCCCCTCTAGCCTTTTGTATTTATGCAATTAACCCTCTTTCAATGGTTTTTATAAATTTGTATTTTTATTATGGCCCCCCTTCACTTCTCAATAGAGTAATAAATAAAATTTCTTGTATGGACTTTGTTTTAAAAAGGTTTCAATAATTATCTAGAAGCGTGCAAGATCAATTTAGTCCGCTAAGTCCAAAACTTGTTTATACATTGTAAAACGAAAAATATCGTTACTTCATAATTCATGTGCAAATTAAAAAAAAGTTTATTTTCATAAAAAAATCTTATTAATAGGTGTTATCTTTTCTTCTCATGTCTTCTATATTTTAAATTTGAACGCAAAGATTGCATATTTAAATTTCATTAAGCTAAATGTATGAAATTTATACGTGTCAAAATGAACATATTCGGACGATGTTTACAGTTGTACGGGAACTAAATTATAAGGTGAAAAAGTATATTGGCTTTGTTCTTGGATAATGATACACTAAGTAAAAAATGCTAACATATTTTTAAAACCCACACATGTGGCGCAAGGAGATCACTCTCCTCCCTCTCTCTAACAAAAATACTTGGATCTACTTGTGCCACATGTGTAGGCTTTAAACAGTATGTTAGCATTTTTCACTTTGTATATCATTATCTTTATAGAATTCAAGGAAAATAATAATAACACATAAATCTAATATGACACTCAAAATTACATAAACTCGCAATTTAATTGGATTATTTTAGTTTGATATAATCATACTAAATGGAGTTCAAAAACAATAATCGTACTAAATGAAAACAATATGCAAATGCTAATAAGAGGCGTGTTGGTAATCCGTAAAACAATTTACATTCAAAAAGATTTAGCATATTTTATAATTAACACGACTTTATTTTAATTTCAAAATATTTTATATCGAATAATCTTTTAGAGTACATCGAGAGTAACAACTGATTGAAACCCTTGCACACTTTTTAAGTCTCTACTTGGCCCCCCTAAAGCTGTATTCCTGGCTTCGCCACTGTACTTTAGAATGTTCGAAAATAAGTATCATAGTTTTATTTTTATATTTTTTCAAACAAACTATCTATTATAATCTTATTAATTGTAAGATAAAAAATAAGAAGATTGCTATTCACACCATTTTTTATCCAAGTACACCTCTTCTCTAAGTTCACCACCCCTTAAATTATAAACCTCGGTAAATAATAAGTACACTTCCCTAATGTTTCATTTTACCCCATTATTTTTCTTTGATGATTAATCGGACGCATCCCCCTTGCTGTTGGAGTTCCATTTAGCCACAAGGGCACGTGATATTCCTTTTCCTTTTTAGAAGAAAGAAGTTATGGATCGGCTTGCTCTTAGCATGCTAAGAATCTATCTTTGAAAAATGAACCGGTCTTTCTTTAGCCTTTGAAGAAGTATCCTTTGTTGAACATCCATAATCCAATACGCAAAATAGAAAAAATGACGTGAAATTCAAGTTCAAAATAAGATATGATTTTCTTTAGGGTTAAGTTAGCTATGATTTTCTTTACAATTTAAGTTCAAAATTGGTGGTTTAAGTAAAAAAAATTTGTATTTTAGGTTGAAATTCAAAGTGACCTGGGCCTATATTGTTCAGACATGGTTGACCGAACACCATTAGAAGTGTTCGGTTAGTATTGACTGAACATTACTAAATGTGTTTGGTCAGTAATGATAGAACACACTTAGAGCTAAAATTTATAAGGGTAAATAGGTTAATTTTTATAATGAAATTTTGTAATAATCGAAGGGAGTTGTACTAAGAAAAAAAAGGGGGGGTGTGAATAGCCATTCTTATAAAATAAAAAAAGATCTATTGATTTGGCATCACTAAAAAATACTCAAAATATTAAAAGTAAAGTATAGTTCGACATCATCTAACAAATATCTAATATTATGCACATAATTAAGTACTCATTAGGTACATGCAGCATTACTAAAAAAAAAAATGAAATTAACTACTTTCTTAAATCTAGTGTTAAATTAATAAGGACACTTATTTATGTGTCTATTATATTGATATTATAGAAATTTAATACTCTCTATGCCCAAAAAATACTTACTTTTTATTCAAAAAATAGACTAATTTCTAAACATAAAAATTATAAAGCAATTTTAAGGATGTAGAAGCATGTAAAGTTCTAAACTTCAAATTTTTCATGTTAAATGAGACTATTTGGATGGAAGGAGTACAAATCAAACATAAGGGAATCTAACACTCCATCCATCTTTACAAAAAGAATTCTATTTGACTCAGCATATAAATTGAAAATTTTAATTAACATTATTACAAATATTAAAATATTTTACATTTTTCAATGATTTCATCCATTTTTTCAAAATATTTATTGATGTAATGTTGGGACTTACAAAAAATTGGATTCTAAAAAAAATTGGCGTTAAACAGTTGGCTACTATTATTATTACTCCATCCGTTCTTAAATAAGTGTCGTATTTTGACCTCTTAAAGTTAAATTGAATTTTCAAATAAAAATTTTATGTATATTTTTTATTTAAAAAAAATCATAAAATACATAATTCGTATTACCAAATATCATTATATGTATAAGAGTTGTCATATGTTTTTGTGCTCAAAACTATTTTTTTGTGGACCAAGTATCATTATATTTTTATTCAAAAACTTTCTTAGTGTTATTGAGGCAGTTGTAAGCTAGACTCTTCCATTTTTGTATAAGTTCGTTAGTTTCACCTTTGATACAATCATGCCTAAAAAAGTTATCTTGTTTTTAAACTTTTCTTATTTGAAAAACGTTTTTACTATTTTATCCTTACATTTTTTCTTACATCAATGGTGGTCCACATGAACATGGGCTTTAAAGAAATTTATATGTTATATCAAATATTTATAGTAGAGTCTATTAATTTTTTTTAATCTGTGTGTCCAATTAAACAAGACAATTAGGTAGGATTAGAGAGAGTATGTAAAGATTGAGGGCATTAATGTACACGAGCTACTCAAATAGCTCAAAAGTCAAATTCCTTATATTTAGTGAAAAAATAAAAAAGAGTAATGTTATGGGTACCTAAAAAGTACCAAATATTTTACACCAAATAACATGTCAGCTGATGTGGAACAAAAAATAAAAATAAAATTATAATTAATGCATCACATAAGTTAACACATTATTTGGTACAAAAAATTTGGTACTCTTTAGATACCTATAGCATTACTCAAATAAAAATAGACACTAATTTAGGGACTGAGGGAATAACAAAAAAATAGACACTAATTTAGGGACTGAGGGAATAAAAGTTATTTACCCTTCATGGATTTTAGAAAAATATTAACTTTTATCACACTTAATTATTCAATCAATACAGAATCAAACATATTTGATACCAATTGAAAGTTCAGGTCTCAAATGTATATCGCTAAACTTATAGAAAAAATTGTTAAGCTTTAATACCAAATGAAGGTGCGTAACTTCCAATGAATTACTAAGTAAAACTAACACATTCTTATTATGATTATTAAGTTTGATCAACTCTTTGAAACAATGATAATTGTTTGTGATAGAATGAAGAACAAATAAAATTTATTAAAATAGTAAGATATTTAAACAGAGTTGTGCACTGGAAAATTAAGGGGTGTAACTTCAAGTGAATTCCTGAGTATAACAATCATACTCTTACGGTGATCATTAAGTTTGATTAACTTTGAAATAAGGATAACAATTTGTGATAGAATAAAACACAATTAAGATTTGCTAAAACATTTAAAATATTTAAACAGAGTTGTGTACAGTAAAATTAGATCGAAATTGTGATTTCAAGACAAGTTATAATCTTATTTTGTGATAATAGAATAATTTGTTTAAAATAAAAAAATATTTATTTTAAAACGAATAGGCTCAAATTGAAGGAATTCTAATTAAATTGGCAAATCTTTGGTCTTATTTTTGTGACATTGCTCTATCTTCCCATGTATTGCTGCTTTTTTTTTTTTTTTGTTTCCGTATTTTAGGTTGGGAAGAAAACGGAAAAAGGGAGTTTCCTAAGCTTCCCACCAAAGGCAAGAGAAGTTGTGGGGGGACCCAGCAACCCATCGGGAGATGACGTAGGAAGAGGGGCATTGATTCCGAGAGAGGGGAAACAAGCAGGGCAGACGCCGCACTGACACCATCCACCCTTATACGCTGGTCCTATGCCCATGTGATTATGCCACGTTTCCCTCCCTTCTTGATTCCCCTTTCTCTCATCTCATGCAGAGTGGTGGCCCCCCATCTCTCTCTCTCTCTCTCTCTCTCTCTCTCTCTCTCTCTCTCTCTCTCTCTCTCTCTCTCTCTCCCACCTTGTATTCTGTTTCTCCCATCATCGTCATCGTCTTTTTCACTCTCTATCATGGCATGGCACAGAATACAATCCTTCCCACTAGACCTGGAGTATTTTGAGAGTAATACGAGTACTATATCCTTTAGGTTTTCATTTTGCTTTTGTGTATTGCAAATGTTGTGATTATCCTATTTCGGTTTAAAAAGTTTATTTTTGAGCTTTATTTTAAGCAGCGGTAACGATTTGTGCTCGTACTCATTTGCTCTTCTTTACCACCCACATTTTAATAGGTATGAACAACAACAAAAATTTAATGTATACAAATAGGTCGTGCCCATCAAAACTTTAATTTTTTTAATGGGCATTAATACCCGCCTATGAACATAAAAAGTTTATCATTTTTTTTAATAATTTAATCTTAAATTCATACCTTATTCATAGATCATTTTAAAGAAAAATAAAATTATGCCCAATAAACTGTCAGGATACTTTAAAAACATATTTACGTATAATATATGTATGCGTATGGTACGTGCACATTAGTAAGTACATATTTAAAATGAAAAACTCAACTTGATTCAACTACCATTCAATACAATTAGTATAATTTTAAAAAGTTTGGCCATTAATTGATTATTTTAAAGCTTAAAATCATTCTAATATTTAAGTTGTAAGTGAATTATTACACTAAGTTTCATGCAATGCATAGTCTCTTGATCTAAAATTGCTCAAACTCATTTCAATCAAAACAAGGAAGTGCAATTTAATCAAAAGAAAGTTACATATAAATTGAAAGAGTATTATATTAGTATTTCAATTATCAATGAAGTCATTCCAAATATTATTTAAATTCACTTGTATTTGCATTTCTTATCGTGTACTATGGAGTGATTTGATTAAAATTAAAATGCTAATAATATATTCTAAATTGAAATTGTAAAAATAGATACTACTTCCTCCTTCTCAAAATAAGTGTTTCCTATTGAGTTCACACGGGTATTAACAGATTAGTTGATTATAAATTATAATTAAGTTATTTTCCTTGAATACCCTACAATATTTTCTCTAGTGGTGTCAAATCACTATGTTCTACGGCGTATTTCTTTTGTCGTTTCATAGGCAATAATCAGAGCCGGCAAAATTAGCCCAACCCAATATTATGAAGGGTTTGGGCTTCAATTTATAAGACCCAAAAAAGTTAGGCATTTTTGGCCCGATCCAATAGGCCCGTGGACTAATTGGGCTCGGGCCAAAAAAGCCCGATTTTTTGGGGCCAGCCCAGCTCAGCCCGATACACTTTTATTAAGTTTTCAATCAAACAATTTTTGCTGCATTAAGTGATCTTTTAATGTTGTACATGCTGTGTACAAAACAAACCCACAACCCTTGATTCTCAGTGAACTTGCATTAAGGTACAGAGCATTGTCAATTTGTCATGCTCGGAGATAGTGTCAGGTTTATAGCTGACATGGCGTTATTGTATGATAATCATATCACAATACAAAGAACAAAACTAAATAGTACACTGGGGCTAGAGCTTCAGTTACACATCACAGAAGCTGTTTGCCCAGCTTTGAGTGAACCAGGCAAGTAAAAGCCCCCCAAAACAATTTATGTAGTTGTATTTTAATTCATCAAGATAAGACTTATTATTTGTAGATTTTAATTGATAAACTATAGACATGTAATGAGTTGTGAATTTTTTTTATGTGATAACTTGTAAATTTTGTAGAAAATATGTTTTGGTACAACATTAGGCTGATTTGGCCCGATGGCCCGAAAAGCCCGATGACTTGTGACTGGGCTGGGCTGGGCTAGAGGTTTGAGGTCCGATGTATTTTTGGGCTGGCCCAGCCCAGCCCGATTTTATGTGTTGGCCCGATGGGCTGAGGCTGGGCTGTCCTGGTCCAACCCATTGCCAGCTCTAGCAATAATGCATGTTATAGAGGCAATTGACTTTGAGAATCTTTTTAAAAGAAAAACGTAACACTTCTTGCCCGCTCTAGCTCCCTTAGGCTTGGTGGTCGTTTTGTTCGTAAAATTAGGTGGATCCCTATGATTCCACACTAAACGCAATGTCCCTCCTTAATCACATGCGACTGTTTGCCCAGCTTGCGACTCAGTAGGAGAGATGATATATTAGCGGTCTCTCCCGCTAGGCCACCTTATATTCGGGACAAGTTCGTTGTCAGTGCCAAGTGTGTTTATCTCTACTGTCATTTTCACTGGATGTATGAAGGATTCAACGATTTCTGGGTTGAAAGTATGAAAATTCAGGTCGTTTCTTGGAAATGAAATCACTAATGATACCAAAAATTACACCGTACTCTCACTTGGAAATATGAATGGATGGATATCTGGATTTGAGGAGTGATGTTGCTGGGTAATTGACCTGAGAATAAGATAGGAACAGTGACTAGGCAGAGGGGTTGCCCTGCAAGTCCCCTCCGACGTGAGATTGAGTTCACTTGTTGATAGAGAAAATGCTAATAGGAGAGAAGGCAAAACCCATATTTTGGCCACCCAACTTTTCACAAATTTGCAATGCGGCCACACATGTTTCAAAATGTTATTCTTGGCACTATTAGTTAGGTTGCAAGCGAGCCCATGTTTTGGATGGACGTTAGTTCAGCCGTTAAATGAAAATAAAATACCTATTATATCCATGTCTTCATCTTCTTCCTTTTTGCAACTCCTCATTGGACATTACATAAACTTCGTCAGAGGTCCCATGGCATCGTAATCCATAGAGCTGTCCAGAGATTCTGAAGGGTTTAGTCAAGTTTTTAGCTTTGGATTGGCTTCAATTTTGATGACACATTGCTTTGAAGAATTAAATAGAAACAATAGTTACGAGTTTTTGTATGACTAAAATAAAATTTTTAAGTGGTAATATCATGTAAGGAAATTTTGTAGAAAAGTTCTTTAGCTTTGAAATGATAAAAGAGTAGATTTAATTATCTTTCCAATTCCATAATCTTTCACACTGACACCCCAAGTGTGTGTTCGAAAAAAATCAGTTAGTAGGATGTTTGAACTTAACACTAGATCAAATCGGTGTTTCTAGAAATATGTTCCACTAACAATTTCAAGTGATTTCATTGAAATGTATCGAGGATAACACTGTACAACAACTGAAATTACAGAATTAGCAACAAAGGATAGCTCAATGTCAATTCATGGCCATATCTCTCTCTCTACAAAATTAACCTCTCACTCTTTCCATGAAAATCAAGCAAACAAATTTGGTTGGTGGGAAGACGAAGAAGATCGAGGGCTGAAAGAGAAAATCAAGCAACAAATTTGGGGGATTTGAAGGTATGACTCCCACTGTGGGGCTGGAGACGTACTCGAAGGCGTAAGCTAGGACGGAGTCACCGACGAGTGCGGCAACATCCTCACCGTAGACTTTATGGCTGGGGGGTTTCCCTCGACGAAGATCGTCGTTGTCTATACACGGGAGGTCGTCGTGGATTAAGGATATGGTATGGATCATTTCAACGGTGCAACTGGCCGATGAGCTCGCAGGCGACGATTTAGAGAATGGGCCTGACGTGCTTGCCACCGGTAAGGAGGGAGTAGCGCATGGCTTCGAGGATCCGTCTTATGTGAATTTGTGTGTGAGAGAAAGATATTTAAGTTGGTGGGTTAGGGTTTTATCTCTCTTTAATTTAGGATAGGGATAGGGAAGATGAATAAGATATGGGTAAAAATGGTATTTTACTTTAATTTAACGGCTAAACTAACGTCCATCCAAAAAATGGGCTCACTTGTAACCTAACTAATGATCAGTGGCAAAAATAACATTTTTAATCTTGTGGTGGCCGTATTGTAAACTGGTGAAAAATTGGGTGGCCCAAATATGGGTTTTGCCTAGGAGAAAATGTATGAAAAGGTGCATTAGTCATTTCATTGCATCATAGTGGGGGTTTACTATTTATAACAGAATCAATTAGAGTTTGTTGAGCAGTGTGTGGGGAACATGCCAGAGAATCTTTCTAGATGAGTATTGGGCCCGTGGTGACATAACATTGTATATAGTTCGTGTTTGTTGGAGGTGTCCGTTCAGCCATATGGGAGGAGCCCGGACCAAGCACTCCAAAGGGTTCCCGCGTCTAGAAGGTGTTTGATTGTAAGGACCAATGCTATGGGTTTTGGGTGGTTCACATAGATAATCAAAAAGCATAGGCCAATCACTTGGATTTATTAGAAAAGACCATGAAGGGTTCCTGCTCTTAGGAAAATTTATAACCAATGTTCGAAAAATTCAATTTTTCGATCTCTGTATAGTGAGAAAATTGGTTTTTCGTGCAGGAGGTCAAAGTAGGCTTTCTTGCTTAATTTCTGTTTATTCTAGGTTTCATTCAATCCTGACTATTCAGGTCTTAAGCTTAGAATACGAAGGCTCTCTTAATACACACCTTTCATATATATATGACAAAACTCATATTTGGGCCATCCAGTTATCCACATAGGTGCAATCCGGTCACCACAACTTCAAAAATATTATTCGTGCCACTGTACTATCGTTTCTTGCAAGTGAGACCATTTTTTGGATGGGCGTTAGTTCAGCCGTTAACTTTGTGTCAAATACCTATTTTACCCTGTTAATTGCTGCACCAAAATCTGAATCTAGGGCTTGATTTTGGGAAACCTTTTGGATTAACTGTGCAGCAATTTTTGAGGAAACTATTGCAATTTTTGGTGCAGTACACCAAATCAATCCCAGCCCATCACCACTTCCAACTCCAAACTGATTCTCAGAGTAAAAAAGTCACTATTTTTCCACATGGGTCTCTGAAAATCTCTACAAAATCATCACAATCGCCCTCCTACTCTCCACCGTCGCCACCCCTCTTCTTCCTCCGTAACGCCGGCGACACCGCCGCCTTCCTCCGTTTCCAATAAGCCCAACAGCTCGAAACCATCCATTTCCCCCAAATCAACTACAAGTCGATTGAACCCATTGCTGACAAAACCACCCCCTTTGCCAATTTCAAATTGGAACGATGGATCGTGGTGTCTGTGTCGAATTACCTGACTGATTTGCTTCGAAAGCATGTAAAGATCAAAGGGTGGCAAGTTCTTGCAATTGGAACTAGGAGACTCCCAATGATTGGAGCTTGAAAGGTACAATTTATTTGTCAGTTGAACAACAAGCTAAATTAGGGTTTAGGGTTGTCGATTTCTTGCCTTATATTTCTTTTATTAGAAAAAATGGTTGGAAATGTCGAAAATGTCTAGCACGTGCAAGACCACGCGCACTTTAACGTTAGTTTTGTAACGAATGTCGGGGCTAGGGGCCAAAATGAGATAATTAGTAACATTGTGAGTCCAGGTGAAAAATAATTTTTTTTGGGTACTATTATGGGATTGGGTGGATACTTTGTGGGATTTTTCATATTTTGGCCTATTTATAACCATACATGTGGTAAAATTTATAAGTACCATGTATAAAAATCTTAGGCTTTTACTCTTATAAGGTTTTCATTTAATTTCATATTAATAGTTTCTCTCCCTCCCACTCTCTCTTACTTTTTAAAAAAATAGAGTTGTTTGGGTTTACTTTTAGGAAAAAATAGAGTTATTTGGGTTTATTTCTAGACTTGAAGGTTGACTAGAACTTGATTGTCTTGAGTTGGCTTCAACAAGCTCGAGGGCCGAGCAGGGTCATAAATATGAGGGGACAGGGCGGGTTCGGGAGTTCAAAATAGAAGCGGGTTTGGGAAGAAACGAATCCAAACCGTCGCCATCCGTATGATGCTTCATGAATAACAGCGGTACTCTGCAGAACCAAAGAAACTTAAAAAGCGCAATACACTTTGTGTCCACTTCGTACCACTTTGGTATTTTAGCTTATCGCAATTAGTCGTGGTGAACAACATAAGATGCAACGTGGTGCTTCGAGATTAATGAATATTTTCTGGTTTAATTAGCGGAGAATAATGACTTGTTCTCACTTCTCACATTATTGGAGAGATCTCAAGTGCTTAAGTGGATTATATTTTTGTCAAGTTTTCCATTCAATTACTAATGTATATTCGAAACGCCCTAAGATTCCTTTCATTGTTTGATTATAATCCACTAATATTTACCGAATTGTCCATTTCCACAATAATATCACAATTATTGGCTACTTAATTACTTAAATATAATCCCATCGCCATCTCAACGCACGAAGTGATTATTAATTCTCCTTATTATTTTTAAATATAAAAATTAATAATTGATACTCCTTCCGTCCCGGATAAATGTTCCTAGTGGATAAAACACAGGAATTAAGAAACATAATTAATGATGTACTGTAAAATGTATTCTGACAATAATACTCATGAACATTAATTGAGTTCAACTATTTTAAATAATTGGATTTACACATGAACATTAATTGAGTTTAACTATTTTAAATAATTGGATTTCTTTGGGATGTGTTATATTAAATGAAGTTTTAAGGGTATATTGGGAAGAATGGTAGAAAATAGATAGATCAAAAGACTTTAGGAACATTAGTTGGTACATACTAAAATAGAAAGTAGGAATATTTATCCGGGACGGAGGGAGTGATAGTTTAAACTTTAATTAGCTTTGCATAATTAATTAATTAAGCCGGCAACTTATTGGTCGATGAAAACCAAGTACACAATACAAAAAGAATTAACATATAAAATTAACATTAATAATCCTTTGTGATTAAGACGTTGTGATGTATGCTTGAATAGTTTAATTAACACTAGTTTAGTTAATTAAAATGTAATTAATATTATACTCCCTCCCTCTGTTTCAAGCAAAGAGTCCACTATACTATTTTGGGACGTTTCAATTAAAGAGATCACTTTCAAAAAATTATTCTTATAATTTTAATAATCTTTCATCTTTACCCTCAACTTGGGTTGTAATCATATTGGTTGCACTAAAGTATTTTTGTAATTATAACTAATTTTAATGACACTAATATAATACTTAATAATTAGACTTTTTAAATATGAACTCTTTGTGTGAAAAGAAGGGAGTATTATTTGGTTGATGATCCCATCAACAATGACGTGGTTGCCGTTACCAAGTGGAAAACAACAGAAGAATAGCCTCCATTGAGAGGGATCTTTAACTCGGTCTCAACTCCTAACTCGGGAATCCAAACTCGGTCAAATTTTTTTTGGAAACAAGGACGACAATTGTCTCACCTGTTATAAAATTAATAGTAATCTTCCTTTCTTCTTACAAATTCGCAATCATAGTTAACGTTATTTTACTATATATATTATAATACGATAGGAAAATGAGGCTAATTGATATCGATTGACAACATATATATATATCTTATAATACAGTGTCGTTTCTTACTTTACATTATTGTTTTATAATATAGACTTACACTAAATAAAATTATATTATAATTTTTTTTAAAATATTTTTTTCTTTCAAAGTCAACGTATAAAGTGTCAGGGATTTTAAAACTATATTATTTCATAAAACTTTTTTAGGTTATCATTATTTTGAGTAATACTTCAGTCTAAATCAGTAAAACACAACATTTGAGTCTTAACTTATAAATATTATGATTCTAATCATTATAATTTTGTCAAATATTAATGAATACACATATTTACTTCTAACTCGTACTTTCTTTATATAAATTTTTATAATTTTAGATGGAATATCAAAAAAATATGCATTTTTATATGCAAAGCGTATCCTATAATATACATAATGTATTCTAATACGTATCAAGATAATGAAATTATGATATATGATACATATCCCGATCTAATAACTATGTTCGGAATAAATTAACGTTGCTAATGAAATTATGATATACGTATCCTATGTAAGTCAAGCTTGACACATAATCCCTCCTTACGTATCCTATGTAAGTCAAGCTTGACTAATAAACTAAGAGCTGTCTGTAAATTCCTCCTTACGTAAGTCAAGCTTGACACAGAATTACGAAAACCCAATGCAGTAAAACTAATGCTAGAATACCAACCATCCATAAATTATTACAACCTAACTCAGCTTCTTTATTTAATCAACCTAATGCACAATCACAAACAATTTCGTAAGCAGAAAATTTACATAAACCCAGTTCAGCTTAAATCAATCGAAGCAATGCATAATCACAAAACAATTCTTAAACAGAAAATTTCGAAATCAAAGAAATCCTTAAAAAAACTAAACCAAACAATCATAAGAACACATTAACATATATATTAACATATACAGATTAACATAAACAAAAAAATTACAATTAGTTAGCTAGGACAAAAAAAAATTACATTAACATATACAGATTAATATATTAACATATTCAGAATAAATCTATACAAAATTTAGAATAATACAATTTTTTTTACACCCACAAAATACATTAACATATATATTAACATATACAGATTACAATTACAAAAATTTAGAGTAATACAAAATTTAGAATAATATAATTAGAAAAAAATAATAACCTGTATATGGAGAGAGAGGGGACTGGCGGCGGCGGCAGTGCGGTGGATCGGCGGCGGCAGTTCGGCGGTAGAATCTATTCACACAGAGAGATAGAGAGAGAGAGTGTGTGTGTATGAAAGAGAAATATTATAATTATAAAAAATAGAGAAAATGAGTATATAGCTTACCGGTAACAGTGGAGGGCTTACAACGGCAAGGCGACGACGGCGGTGGTGACGGTGGGGGGACAGCTGGAGGGGGCGGATGGATGAAGGGAGAGAGAGAGAGAGAGAGATAGATAGAGAGAGAGAGAGAGAGAGAGAGAGTAAACTAAGAGAGAGAGAGAGAAGAGAAAGCTACTAGGGCTTACAACGGCAAGGCGACGACGGCGGTGGTGACGGTGGGGTGGGGGACGGCTGACGGGGAGAGCACGGGAAGAGAGAGAGAGAGAGAGAGAGAGAGTAAACTGAGAGAGAGAGAAGAGAAAGCTATGTCGATTTGGGGAGGGGACTGTTCGATTTAGGGCTTTTAATTTCAATTTACTGTCGGATATCCGGCAGTAATTATCCGTCAGAAATTACTGTTGGAATTTTACTGTCGGATATCCGACAGTAATATTAATCTCCAAAATTCTGACGATGCAAAAAGGAATATTCGAAGAATATTCCCTTAATTACTGTCGTTTCAATTACTGTCGGACGATTCTTACAGTAATTACTGTCGGATGAAAAGGTATATTCTGAGAATATACCTAAATTACTGTCAGTAATATTACTGTCGGATTTCATCCGACAGTAATATTTATCCCGCTAAAAAATTAAAATTACTGTCGGAAATCCGACAGTAATTTGCAAATATCCGACAGTAATTACTGTCGAAAAATTCCGACAGTAATTCATCCGACAGTAATTAGCGTGTTTCTAGTAGTGTGGATAAATTGCTCAATTGTTCCCAAAAAGCCCTTCTATTACGCACTATGCTGCTGTAGCTGAGAATTCATCTTCCAACCATTGTTTACTTTTGTTATGACCTCTCTCTCTCTCTGTGTGAAAAACCTCACTGTTATCTACGTCCTTTCCAATCCTACTTTGTTGTCTTCATCCCTATCACAGCCAACTCCTCTACCTTTGCCATCTTGCCTTTTCCCCTACTGCAATTCTCTCTCTCTCTTCTCTCCGTTTATTTATTTTTGTGAACCCTAAAACACTCACCAACACCACTTTAACTTTTATCTATGCATCTATCAGTGTGTGTGTGTGTATATTTTTATTAACCCTAAATTTTCTTTCTCCAAATTTAGTTTATAGCTCCCCTCGATCTTGTATATAAGATATATATATATATATATATATATATATATATAAATCAAATTTTAGTATATTTGGTTATTCAATTCGAAAGCAACATGAAGAGATGATTTATTGTTACAAAGCAAAGAAGCTAGAGTAAGATCAAAATCTGAATGCGAGATCCTTAAGGTGAACAATTAACATTGGAAATAAAATGTATACATCTCAATGCAACAAAACAATTCTTTTTAGTATAATTTTGTGCATCATGATGCACACTTTGATGCATCATAATTGTAATGTTGTGCATCGCAATGCAATAAAATAATATTTTTTAATACATTTTTGTACATTGCGATGCATCAATTTTGTTTTGCGATACAACAATTTTGAAACAGACGCGAAGCCCAAAGTCATAGCTGTGATGCCCAAAATTATGGGTGTGGTGCCCATTTTGAACTCTTAAGAAAATCGTGAATGCATCATTTTAGCATCGTGATACATAAAATTTAAATTACAATGTATCAATTTTATTTTGCGATGTGTAATTTTTTTTTAAGGTATAAATGATATTTTGCAAGAGAAGTAAATTTTTTTTTTCAGTTTGAAATAAGTATAGAATTTAAAATTTTAAACTGGTTAAAAATTTATCAAATTCTACCAGCCCGCACTTCGCCCTAGTGCCCTAAAAATAACTATCGTACGCTTTTTCAAGAATGAAGAGGCGTGGACTTTTTACAAATCATTTTTGAGATGTGTTTTGGAGTTCTGTATTAAAGAAGACCATAGTTTATTTTTTATTTTTTTCAGACAATTTAGTTAAAGTTTGATCAATAGTTAATTTAAATTTAGTGATTTTTACAAAGTTATAAAAGTTCTAATCAATAATATTCTTAAAAATTTTTTAATTAATGAAATTTTACTTCCGAAAATATAAATACAGTGTCTAAAATTTTGATTTGATTTAGACACACGTTAACTTCTAAAAAAAAAAAATGTACTATTTGATTGAGACAGAGAGAGTATAAGTTATACCCTGTATTTGATTAAAATTCTTTATTTTAATTTCACCGCTAAACTATGACAGATGGCAAGGCAGTAAGTTAAAGTTAGAGCTGTCAAAGCGGGTTGGTGGTCCCGGCCAGCCCGCGGGCTTTATTAACCCGCTATTTGGCTGTGCGGTGCGGGTTAGGCCGTTAAGGGGACGGGCCTAAAATGTGTCAACCCAACCCAAACCGTCGCGGGTTGTGGGTTAAACGGGTCAGCCCATCAAAAAATAATACATTAATTTAAAATTTAATATAATTATTATTAAGCTAAAAATTTGACATTTTAATATAAATATTATTTATAAAGTCCAAAAATTAATGAAAGTCTTCCCAAATAAAACTTTAAACTAATACAATACACATAGGAGAATATTAAATTAATGAAAGCCTTCTCAAATAAAAATGGGAGCTGCTGTTGAATTTGCAAGAGATTAATATTAAGGAAAAAAATGAATTGACTTCTTATGCTCACAGGATGTGAGTGTTGCCTAAGTTTTTTTTTTTTTTTTTTTTGAAATTTCTATTTTTACCCTTGCTCCTTAGATTGGCGGCCCAACCCGCCCCAACCTGGACCGGACCGCCTTGGCCCGCAACCCGAGCGGACTCAGCCCGTTTGACTCGTTTATAAATAGTTTCATATTTTGTTAACCCAACCAACTTATTTTATGTGACGGTCCAAACTGGCCCAACGAGCTAAAATTATTTTGATAGCTCTAGTTAAAGGAGCACTTAGCCATTTAATGGACAAATTAATTCAGAAGTTTAGCCTCTATTATTCGCCACATCAAACCAGCAAGACACCTGAAAAATAACAAATACCCCTATTCCGACCAAAGACTTTACTTTTTTTATTTTTAAAAGTTAACATATAATTATATTAAATTAAAATTTAACATATAATAATTATGTGTTTGGAGATAAAATCTTATTCACCAAAAACTATATTAATAATGCTATAAATTACAATTTTTATGATTTTATAAAAATAAATAAATTGATGTAAATTATCTGTTAAACTTTAAAAAAATTAAGGCTTAAATCGCAATTCGGTCACCTTACTTTGATAGAAAATTCATTACGCTCACCCTTCAATTTTTTTTCTTAATTTTATCACTATACTTGGCATAAATCACACGTTAATCACTCCATCTAGATTTTTTGATGAAAAACTTACTATTTTTTTAAATCCCAAAAATACCCTTACTAATAACTATCAATTTAATCACTTCACTTAGACATAAATATCAAGTTCATCACTCCATCCTAATTTTTGAATAAAAATTTTAAAATTATTCTAAAAACCTGAAAATATCATTACTAAAATATTAAAATTCATTGCAACCAAGAACAAACAAAACCAAAAATTGAGCAACTAGGAAAAAAGATTAATATTTAATTATCCTAAAAATCCGAAAATGTCATTACTAAAGCATTAAATATCGATATTATAACTACATTGAGATAAATGACTAATACTTTTAATTAGATTAAGATAAAAATTTGTTATAATTAAATTTCTTAGGAATTTTCCATAATACCCTTATTTAAATATCGATAATTACTTATGAATAATTTATAATAATATTTTAAGCTTACTTTATTCTAAAATAATAACTATCTCATAATAATTTAATACATTTGTTTAATATAATTAGTTTTATATTAAAAAAAATTAAGCAAAGAATTTATTGCTTTAGAAAAGACAAACATAATCTTTTATTAATTTTGATTAAGAATTCTGATAAGTTAACGTAATTTTTGTTTAATATTTTTAAGAATTAGTATGAAATTATGTTATTTTATTATATTTGAAATAACTTATTTAACTAATTTGATTATTTTAAATATTTTATACACAAAATTTTATACTATTAATCTTAATGTATTTTCTGTCAAAGTAGGTTGACTAAATAGCAATTTAAGACATCAAAATATTATAAGGTAAAGGACATTTTGGTCTTTTTGTAACCCTCCATCCAACAAAACTAACGGAAGTCAAGCGCGGTGAGCTTATTGACTCAACATGCCAAGTATAGTGATGAAATTGAGAAAAAAAATTGTAAAGTGAGCTTAATAAATTTTCTGTCAAAGTAGGGTGACCAAATTGTAATTTAAGCCAAAAATTAATTTAAAAAAGTCAAAATTAGACTCTTTAATTGTAACAAAAGAGTATCAAACTTGTGAATCAACTTTTCTATTAACTGCGTGGATGCCAAACCAAGTTAAAGTTGGGACTATTAGAGCAACAAGTAGAGATAGATAATTAAGCGCGTAAATTAATTGGTAGAAGGCTGTTCTAATTTAATTATAAATTTTGATTAAATTTGAGATATTATAATACAACTGCGTTAAAATTTGATAAAGAGTGCTTTACTGCCTTTGTGGTTCTGCTTAATTAGAAAAATTTAGATTTCTCCGCTAACTTTTACAAAAAAAAAAAAAAAAAAGAGATAGATAAAGTAGAGGTAGATAAAGTGGGACTGATCAAACATTGATGAGCATCTGATGATAGTAACAAGACTAACAGCATGGAGGTGTTCAACTGGAGTGGTTTGATACAAGAAGGAGCCTCAAATGTTACACACAAATGGGGGGAGTAGCTTTTTAAAGTAAAAAAAAAAAAAACAGTAAAAGAAAGAGAGAAACTAGATTTAGACACACACAGGCGTGCTTAGCTAGTGGGATTTTTGCAGGGGAGTGGCCATGGATGAATAGGTGGGAGTGAGAGAAAGAGAGAGAGAGAGAGGACAAGAGGGTTGTCATTTGTCAAATCAAAATGTCAAATCTGTTTTTGTAATTGGTTTTTATATTTTTCTTGTAAGAACTTGATGTATGGATAATGTTGGAGTTGTGTTTTGTGGTTTTGTCGGTTGGTGAATTTCAATTATACTACAGTGTACTATATCACTTTTTAACTTGATATGTAGAGTTTTTTTTGTCGAATTAAAAAAATAAAAAATAAATTTTATTTACTAAAATTATATTTTAATATTGTGGTAAAAAAATGTGTAACGCAATTGTATTTTAAAATTTTATATTCTTTTTCAATTTTTTTTTTAAACACTACCAGGAAGAAACTATGTTTGAAAATAAAATAATATATTATTTCAACCTCAAAAAAAGTATTCTATATTTTTTCATATCTCAAAAAATATAGAATACTTTTTTTTATCGATATTGAAACGCATTTATAATGAACCTCAAAAAAAGTATTCTATATTTATTCATATCTCAAAAAATATAGAATACTTTTTTTTTATTTATTGAGATTGAAACGCATTTATAATGAATGTTTTTTTTTATTTGTAATAAATATTTAATATAATGTATTATCTAAAGGGTTTTGATAACTTGTGTATTAAGAATAAAGGTTAAGAAACATTAACTACGGTGTTGGTTCTTACCTTTACATTGATCACTCTAATTTTTATTACCAACTACCTTAATTAATACATATTTTCACAAATTTTTACCGTTAACTATTGTAATTATTGTTTTCCTTAACACAAGTTAATAAGACTCTAACCAATGTCTTTTAATTAGAGCTGACAATGGGCTGGGTTGGGTCGGCCTAACACAAACTCACCGGGCCAACACTTAATATCGGGCCGGATCGGGCCCAATTCTCCTTAGGCCGAAGAAATGTCAAGCCCAACCCAACCCACCAAAGCCATCAGGTCATCGGACCAAAAAGCCCTTGTCGTAAAAATAAATAAACTAAAACAATTACACATTCACACCAAATTAATAAATAATACCAAACAAGAAAATAACAAATTAATAGAATTAAATTAACAGAATCAGTTAACAGCAAATAGTAAATTAACAGAAAATAGCAGTAATGCTGTTGTTTGTTTCATTGTTTGTGTTGTTTAATTGTTTCTGTTTGTTTAGACTTTAGTTTATTACTTTACTGAGTGAGGAGTGAATACTGAATAATGAATAGTTTAGTGATTGAGTGAAAAGTGCGTTGTGCCTAACAGTCTGCAAAGTGTGAAGACCGAAGGCGAAGGTACAATACAATTATAGAAAGCTATTGATTAAATTGGGTGTAAAAAAATAATAAAATTGTGCCGGGCCGGGCCTAACCCAAAAGCCCCGAATTTTTTTACCCCAGTCCAATTGATCCATCAGACTGGGCCAAAAAAATGTACATTTTTTTAGGCTTTCAAAAATTAAACCTGAATTCATACAAATATCGAACGAACTGAATCAGTCCATTAAACTGTAGCTAATTTTGCCGGCTCTAGTTTTAACATACGCTTTTAACACACAAGTTAATAGAATTCAATGATATCTTCTTAACTAGTGTCCAAAAATGTTACTAATAGTAATTTCTAGTACCGATGGTGATGGACATTTACACGACATAATAATAAATAAGACAAACTACACAATTTGTCTTTATCCTTTTGCTAAATAAAAATATGTAAGAATTAGCTCCATATACCTTATAGATTAAGGATTAAATGCAATTTGTCCCTCTACCAGCTTTCGACAATTTTTAACCATTGAGTCACCACATTTGCATGTTATATTGTTTTGTTGGAAGGGTAAAATTGTCCTATCAACCAAACTATGCCATCCAAATATGAAAAAAAAAAAAATCCCTCCGTTCTTAAATAATTGTCTTATTTGACCCGACACATGGATTAAGAAAAAATAATTGACTTAATTATTAATATTAATATAGTGTATTATTTTTTTTAATGCCATGTGCATGTGGTGTGACACATAATTAAAGTAAGAAGAAAAAGTAAGGGTAAAATGGTAAAAGTAATGTCCTAAAAAGAAAAATTTCAAACAAGACAATTATTTAAGGACGGACAAAGAAAGAAAGGAAGACAATAATTTAGGAACGGAGGGAGTAAATTTTTTTATCTTGGGATAAATGCACCAGTAGTCCTTGTACTATAGACTTGTCTACAAGACTCCCTGCACTAAGCAAATGCACGTCGTTATCTTAAGTAAACACTTTTTGAATACGGTATTAAAGACTAATATGTTAAGATATCATGTGTTGAGCAAATGTTCATTTAAACAGGTATATAAACTCGATCATCATTCATCAACTTCTCCAACCCGCACTTACCACCTTCCATAAACCACACCTTCAAATCGAGCTCGCTTCCCTGCCACTCCGGCAACTCTGGGTGCTGGATTTCCATCACGAGCAAAGCAAAATAGTTTATTTTGAGACATAGGTTTTCCTAATTAGCTTATTTTTTAATTTGGATTTAACTAAAAAATGGATCTTTGTCACAACTGATTGGTGGGGACAGAAATCAAAGATTGACTGGTAGATAGATCATAAAAGCTACATTGGAACCCTAGTAAGAAAACCCCTTTCTATCTCAGAAGATAAATCTCCTATATTTTCCACTAATGGAAAAAAGAAACACTTTTGAAAAGGTTGTCAACTATGCCTGTCGACTTAGTCAACTTTTCCGCCATGAATGATTCCACAGGGCAGAGGTGGTGTCGGGGCCATGAAGACGTTAGGGTAAGAGCGGGGACGCGGGGTGTTGGGCTCACAAAGGAGGGCGTAGAATGAGGGCTCTATGTGAGGTTGTAATGCCGAGTTTAATTATGGCCTATGTGCTTACTTTGTTGCATGTTAACATGTTATTATAAGTGTTTAAAATTTGCTTGAATATCATGTTAGATTAACCATGTTTTAGTTCTTGTTACATTTTCTAGTTTATGCATCACACACCTTATAATGCATTGTTAAATTGATTATTGTGATTTATGATGTTGTTAGATGTGTTATAAGTGTTGTGTAATAAAACCTAGGAGTGGCCAAGTGATCAAACCTAAGAAATAAAGTAAAACAGAAATGAGTCTGGACTGTTAAACTTGGCACGCCCGTGCACCTTTTCATGGCACGGCCGCGCGAGAGAGGACAGAAACTCCAGAATTGGGCTGTGAAACTTGGCATGACCGCGCGCACATTTTTGGCACGGTCGTGCGAGTGTCGGACAGATTTACCAACCTGTAGTAATTTGACCATAACTTTGTGTAAAAAACTCAGATTTACAAACCGTTTGATTCTGTGTAAACTAGACTCAAAGAGCTTTCCAACCATATCTTATTTGTAATTTTTAGACTTATATAGCATCCTAGGGACATCTTTAAAGTTGACTAAAAATCTGTCCAATCTTTTAGACAGCATTTTCCAAACTTTGCAATTTTACCATTTTGACCCCTTGACTCACTTAAGGACGTACCAAGGCTTGTTGACTTTCAAAATTGACTTGTTTTAGACCTTAAGGAGATCCCAAGTTACTCTCCACTTCATTTTAAACATCCATGGAGCTTGAGAGTTAGTGTGGGAGATGAAGGTGTGTTAGTGTGTGTAATTCTTGTTCTCTCAATCCAACCAACCAAACTTTGATTTAAGGCCATGCATGTGATGGGGATGACTAGGGGAGCATCTTAGAAGGCTTTGATCTTGTTTTCCTTGATTTGATTGTGCTTTTAAGGTAAGTTACTAACCCCCTTGTTGTATGCTTTAGGATTCTTACATGTTAGTTCATAAATATACATGTTAGACTTGTTTAAGATGATAATTTAACATCTAATTGCTATGTTGGTGTGTGGAAACCATAAGTATGATAATTGCTTTGTTTGAAATGGGTTGCATGTATGTTTGTTTGAGTATCAACCTTAGTAATGAACTAAAGAACAAGATGACACTTAAATTGGAAAATTTCACCTAAGGTTATTATACCCAAATTTTGAGAAGTATGTTAATGACTCTAGAAATTAGATATTTGAAGAGAATAATATCTACCGAAAGACATGTTAAAATCCTACGAAATTTAGAGTTCATTTGATAAGGGTTTTAGCCCTCCGATAATTTGGTACTGGTAAAATAAAGACTCCAGTTATAAGCGTAAGATGACGTCTAATTAATTTAGCAAGCCGTATATCTGGACTTGTGTAATTTGGGATGTTCGTTTAATATAATTATCAACTCCCAAGAGTTGTTTACACGTATGAATATTAAAATACGTAATGTAAGAGACTAGTACAACAGTCTCGATGTGACAAACGATTGTTCGTTAATCTTGGGATTTGACTACAAAACCATATGAAATAGGGTAAGTGTACTTGAGGGCACTTGCGTTTATAAAAATGAGTTGTTTACGCTTCAAGCGTCATTGTGGGTATAGTACTTCACACTCGATGTTAATGTACTAAATAAGTATTCTTGATGTGTTTGTGCTTGAGAACTATATGAGTAGTCTCAACATGGGTTTGTAACTAGACTAAATTAGTAGTCTTAAGATGTGCTTGTTTGGGTATCAACTGTGTATCTCAATGTGTAGATGTTTATAGACTAAATATGTGGTCTAATGGTTCTTGAAAAGTACTTGCAAATATGTGCTTGTATGATTATGTGATTCAAGACTAAATATGTGGTTTTGAGATGTTGATTAGTTTACTTCACAAGATGTGTTAGTAATGTGTTAAGGTAGGATCATTGACCTACTTAGTTGGGATAAGGTTCACTACTTTTGAACCTTATTGTTGTTGTTATGTTACGAGTAAATATCTACTTGTGCATCGTTTAGAAGTCTAGCTGGCATACATGATTTGAGTCGGCAATGCGACGACACATAGCCTTCGTGGTAAGCAATTGCTATGGGTCGCCTCATTGGTTCCCTTTCGTCCCCACTACTGGCCCTAGTGGAAAGTGGTCCCATTGTTATAAGCAATATGCGTAACTATGGTAACCAATAGTATTTTTCTCACTAAGTAGATAGTGAGAAGTAACGACAGTATTTTCCTCACTAAGTAGACGGTGAGAAGTAACGATGGTATCTGTCCTCGCTAAGTAGAATAGTGAGATGTAACGACAGTATGTACAGTGTGTTCAGTATGTTCCGAGCACGAGATCCGGTTCGACAGAGATAGTTGATATGTGTAAAGCGACAATAGCACAGTCAGATAGACAGCAACCATATCCTTTTTAATGTGGTTATTTACGTGCACTTATGTGATCATCACCGTGCTACGTGGTATATGATATTTATGTGCCTATGATTATGTGGTACATGTTTACAGTTTGGTATACTTATAAATGATGCCATGTTACAGTTTTATGATTGAGCATTATGCCATGTCATGTAGTTGCATTTAGTAACTTCTGTTATTATTAGAATCAAAATCAGCCCTGGGCGGCCCGGCCCGATATTTGCATGGGCTAATGTTTAATTTTTGGAGGCCCAAAAAAACGCGGGCCTTTTTGGTCCGGTCCAATAGGCCCGACGGTTCAATTGGGCTTGCATAAAAAAAGCCCAGGGCTTTTGGGCTAGGCCCGGCCCGCTCTATTTACCTATTTTCGTTTAGATCATTAGCTGTTTACTTAACTAAAGTTACTGCCTGTTCTCCGATCGGGTTCACAGATGATTTCTCCGATTTGCCCCTAATAGTCAACAGCCCTCTTTAATGGTTATACATAATTACATATACATATATGTATAGATCTACTGCTGCTGCTGCTGTTTATTCTGATTCTATTTATTTTATGCTTCCTTTTCTTCATA
The DNA here is from genome assembly GCA_016624345.1 of Platycodon grandiflorus. Classification (NCBI taxonomy): domain Eukaryota; kingdom Viridiplantae; phylum Streptophyta; class Magnoliopsida; order Asterales; family Campanulaceae; genus Platycodon; species Platycodon grandiflorus. The sequence goes on along the minus strand of CM028367.1, from coordinate 15,330,307 downwards.
AGTGACAACATATTCATCATCATCATCATCATCATCATCATCTCTTTTGCTTTCACTTGTTTTCACTAGCGAGCTTATCTGTACTACTCCCATCGTTCTTAGTTTATTTATTTTTTCAGCTAGGGCTTTTTGGCCCGATGGCCCGATGGGCTTTGGTGGGCTGGGCTGGGCTTGACTTTTCTTAGGCCCTAGAAAAATTGGGGCCGGGCTGAGTTTTGGCCCGGTGGGCTTGCACTGGGCCGGCCCAGCCCAGTAAATTGCCAGCTCTAGTCATTATGACTCACCCCGTTTCTTGTTCATATGTTTTTCCTTAGATCCGAGCCAACCAGGAAGTTACCGGTGAGGTCGGCGAGATCGTAGTTAGTTAGCAGGTTGTCTTTTGGCTTTGTAGCTCGTGGAGCTTGTTATAGTTGTGGTATTTTATTTTAGTGAGGATGGTTGGTTTGTAAAGTTATATAGACTTTACTTTTGGGTAGAATTATACTTGGTTGTTGTATTATTCTTTTGGTAGCCGACATGTATGTCGTGCTTGTGTACAGTGAGTTATTATTCCAGTTTTTGTTCCGGCATGTTGTGGCCGTGATGTTGATGTTGTTTTGTTTTCTTTTCCCGAGTTGTAGACTCGTGGTTGTTGTTAGATGGGTTCCGGCAGTAGTATCGCTGATGATTTGTTTTTATTTTTAACAAGTTAATCCGTTGGATTTTGTTGTAAGTACGGGTGGTTACACCATGTGCTTTTCGTTTTCTTGTTAGTTGAGTTGTTTGGCGACTCGACCTTGGGATTTCATATAGAGATCCGGGTCGGGGCGTCACAGAGGTGGCGCTTGCGACGATGACAGTAGTGGTGGTGGAGAGAAATGAGGAACGATGGAGGGGGTGTAAGATGAGGCGCCATAAAGTCATGGTTGGTGATTAGATCAAGGAAAGAGATAGTAGGAGAAATTGGAAACCCTTATTTTAGAAAGGGATAGAGGAAAACTTAAACCCCTTGGAAGATATGGGAACTGATCACGCCAAAATGAATACTAGTGACCATGTTGGATCTACGTATGCAGTTAGCTTACTGGTAGGATGCCTCGGCTCTCAAAGGCTTTAGGTAGATTTCTTAGACTTCAACTCGAAACAAAGAAAACTCCGTCAGGTGTCGAGGGTTTTACGAGACTATTACTCTGGGACGTAACAGTGAGTACCGGATTAAATGCAAAGGAAGTAGTTTGTGTTTGGTGTAAACTGCCCTCCAATGGTTACTCATGGTGTAATAAATGAGAGTGTATTGAATGAAAGTGTTTAATGACAAACAGAAAGTGCATTGGTGTATTTTTAGGAGTAAATGTGGCTTTTTTTTCCTTTTTTGTAAATGAAGGCGGTATCTAGTATTTATAGCTGAAGGTGGTGTGTAAATGATATGAATTTGATCACTTAAACGCTTGGAAAGGGACTGCTCATTAATGCTCAAACCTTCTTCTGTTAGGTTAATGCAGATAAATAGAAGTTTCCTTCTTGGGAGGAGGAAGAACTCATAATTAAATGCCGCTGTAGCCTTATGGGAAAAGAATGTCTTTCTCTAATGAGAATGTCTTGCCTCTTCCAGATTAAGTGCTGACATGCCGCAAATATTTAATGCTTGATGTGGACCCATTGACGAGGAAGGCTGATGCTCGCTACCGGGGTGGTATTCGTTGTTGACGAGGATGTTGACGAGCTTGGTCGAGATCTGGGCTAGCCGATGACCTCGACTAGGAACCTCGGTTACAGATTTGGTCAGAGGAACTCGATTGAAGACCTCGGCTAAGGCGAGGCCCAAGTGGCCATATCAACGTGGACCTTGGACCCACGTGAGGCTGACATGAACGACATGCAGGATGCGTATTTGGGAGGATCCTGTGAGGAACAAGTGAGGTTTAGAAGAGAAAATGATGTCTATGAAAAGTAATGTGATCATGCATTCTGATTTTGATATCCTGCCGTCAATTTACCAAAGTCTTCTTGCTGCATGTGTTTCAGGGAGAGATATTTGAATAATTAAAGCTCAGAGTGGTGATGGTAATTAATGGCAGCGGCAGCGACTGAAAAGGTTTGTGGGTGGGGGAGGTTTGTGGGTGGTGGGGTGAGGGAGGTGCGTTGTGGAAGACGAAGCTGAAAGAAAGATTTCTTTTTCTTTTTAATATTTGGGAGAGAATTTGACATTTAGACTCTTTTACCCCTCTAAAAATACTTGACTGACAGACAAGCACATGTTAAGAGCTAACGGTTGAAATTTCATTAAACTTCACGGAAAGATCAATTGCATTTAGTTTGTAGTGTACAATACAAGAAACTTATTTGTGCAAATTTGTGTTCAAAGACCAACTCTAAAAAGGCGAAAATACAAAAAAACGAATGTAGTTTGCCTTAATAAACAAATAAGAAGCATGAATAAGTGATAACAACAAAGTCACGACAATTATAAATGAATGCTGTATAAACTATTATACCCTCTCCGTCCCGAATAAATATTTTTAGTGGATAAAATATAAGAATTAAGAAATATAATTAATGATGTGATGTAAAATGTCTTTAAACAATAATACTGATGAACTTCAACTATTTTAAATAATTGTGTTTTTTTTGAGATGTGTTATATTAGAGCCCGTTTGGTGTAGCGTTTTGAAAATGCAGTGTTTCTAAAACGCAGATTATTTAAAACGCGATTTTTTATTTATAAATTCGTTTGGGATATTATGTCAAAACGCTGCTTTTTATTCCCTACTGCGTTTTAAAATCTGCGTTTTGGGAAAAAGCTAGGAATTCCAGCGTTTTAAAACGCAGCTGCGTTTTGAAAACGCAGCGTTTTCTACCGCAGCATTGAAACGTTAAGTTAAGGAATAAGCTGCGTTTTAACCATGCGTTTTGGCCAAAACACGCGAACAAACGGGTTCTTAATGAAGCTTTAAGGGTATATTAAGAAGAATGATAGAGAATATATAGATCAAAGTCTTTAGGAATATTAGTTCGGATATCCCAAAATAAAAAATAAAATATTTATTTGGGAGGGATGGAATAATCATTATTTGTAGTGATATATTTGCATTCCACGACCGAAGAGCAACCACAACAGTTGTATTCTAAAACACTGTCTAAACACATCGTTTTTATTCTAATTTTACCTTTTCTTTATCACTCTAAAGAATAATGCACTCCATTAAACACTCTCTATTACAATCTCTAAATCTATTCTCTTTCTTCTTAACGCCCTTTGATTGCTCAAAATTCCATTTACTTTTTTTTAAAAAAAAAAAAAAAAAGATTGGGATCACGTGAACAAGCTCTCTCTTTTACAAGTAGAAGAGTGACTACACTCTTCTAGATTTAGAGTGTTGTATGGAGCCATGGTGAAAGTTGAGACATGAGAGCAGTGGGGGCAGTCCAGTCCAGCCCAGCCCAACCCAACCCAGACAGACAAAATATAAGTCATGGAGATATGACCCCATCCCCCACTCACTCTCTCTCTCTCTCTCTCTCTCTCTCTCTCTCACTCAGTCAGTCTCAGCCATCCATATATAAACTACATGTACAGTGACCGTACTAGAGCTACTACGTAGAGCGCCTGCCATCACTCAAGAAATTAAACCCACTCCCATGATGAAACACCCCATATATGCATGCGTTTGTTAATAATGCTCCCTCTCTCTCCTTTGATTCTTTTCAAACCCCACACAATCTCTCTCATTCCACCACCTCCTCATGTGAATTCTATGCTCATTTCAAAAATTTGCTCCCTTGAATACCAGACTCTGTACATAGCAAAACTAAATCTTCATCCATCCGACCCGAGTAATAACTAACTCATTTTGCTCTATGTTTAGGGCGGGCTACCTTCTAATGATTTTAATTTTTTTTCTTCGTTGATGTCAAAATAATGTCGTTTAGGTTTAAAAACAAAAAATTAAGAAAACAAACAAAAATATATTTCAACTACAAAACATTTGGAAAAAATATATTTATTTAGAGAAAAATCAAAAATACATAATATATAATAATTGTGTGGTCTGGTACACCTCTGCTGATGGCTTATGGTAGTGGCTGATTGATTATGGCCGATTGATTTAGTAATTTTAACGTTGTTACTAACATGAAGAAACTCTATGTTACAAATAATTTGATCGACGACGAGGTTTCATACGATGACTTTAAGTTCTATCTTAAAAAGATTTATATAGTTAGTGATTTCCACCACTATAAGGAATGCTTTTCTAGCTTTCCAAAGTCGAATATGTATACGTTTTTCCATTATTAAATTGAAATAAGAGCAATGCCGAAGCACACAATTACACTCGATCACTTTCCTTGAGAATGTCTGAAAATAAAAAGACACTGCCAAATAAAAACCCAAAATGGAGCCAAGCAAGGAGTGTTTAAGCTGCTTAACCCAAAAGCTGAAGCCCATGTTGACTTTATTGTAGGTCTTCGGCCTGGGCCTGGACCTCGACCTGGGTTTTGATGTAATGCTTAGCCTTAGCCTTTAAATATCAAAATCAAAACAACTCATGTTATTGAAGACAGTTCTTCTAGCCAACTTAATTCTATATCTTCTACACTAACCCGATTCGGAGTTTTATTCGAAAAAATATTTAGTTGGAAGTTTACATCATACCATCTTGCTAATAGGCGTGACATTCAATTTCTTAGATACGTGGAAGTAATATCCAATCAAAATAGAAAGATTTTAAGATATAGAGACAATTACGTCGACACAATTAACATTCACCATCTCAAGTATAGTTGTCAAAACGGGATACGTATCGTGTATCGAAATTCTGTTTCTATGATACGTATCGGGATACGCGTTGCGTATCGTAAGATACGCAAATATATGTATATATATATATATATTTATATTTATATATATATATATTTTTATATTTATATATATATATATATTAATAAAAAATACTATTTAACAATAAATTAATAAAAATAGATTATCAACCATTAACTTAAAACTTCATAACTAAGTTGTTGCTATCCCCAAAAAAAACTTCATAACCTATGTTGTTACTATCCCAAAAAAGAAAAGGTGAAGCAAGTCAACGACTATAGGTAAATAAAAACTATACTAACTATCCCACCAAAAGGCAAGCAAAGTTAGAAAAGGTGAGACGTCTTTTTTGAGAAGATGAGAAGTCGACGATGTTCGACTGGTTATGTAAATTGTGAATTTTAAGAAATTAAATGATAATATTACACATGCACCCTCTGAAAAAAGTAAGATGTATCGTGCGATACTCAATTTTTGCGATACACAGGTGTATCGTCCGATACGTCATATGTATCGTACGATACATAGCATATTACGATAGACAGGTACGATTCGTATCGAAAGAGGGTAATTTTATATCGTATTGTACGATACGTATCGCGTATCGTACGATACTAACAACTATATTCTCAAGTGTTAATAGAGAGTTGGTGCGTTAAATCACATTGTCTTACTAGAATAACTTCTCGTTCTATTCACTGGTTTACTACAACATGCATAATTATAGCTTGTCAACTTTTTTGAGTTTGACCCAAACTCGCTCGACTACCTCCCAAGAAATATCAAGAGTCAAGACAATGTTATACTACACCCCTTCGTCCCAAACAAAAACCAAAAAAAAAAAAAAAAAGGAACCCAATTTGTCTTCTGGTTGGTGAACTTGATTAAACTTTGACAAAAAATTTAAAAAAACTGAGAAGTTCTAAAAGTTATTATTAATAGCTTACTGAATAAATCAACTCACTTAGAGATGCAGCGTTTTTGAAACACAACTTTTTTAAAGCGCATATTTTTTAAAATACAGCTTTTTCAAAATGCAGATTTTTTATTATAAACGCGTTTGAGATACTACTTTAAAACGTAATTTTTTTCTTCTTGGCAGCGTTTTAAAACTTATGTTTTGAAAAAAAAAAAAATCAGCTTTTTAAAACGCAGCTGCGTTTAAAAAATGCAATTTTTTCTGCCGCAGCATTAAAACACAATATTTGCAATTAAGCTCCGCTTTATCCGATCACTCGACGAGGCTCTTAATTGACCCATTCACTTGTTGACAATGGATAAAATACTAAAAACAAAAGGCCGGCCGACCTAGTACGTAGTTTTTCCAGTGCATTCCCTTATTAATCTCTTTGTTTTCTCCCCAATTCAGACCAAATTTTAACTTTAAATTATAAGTAGTTAGTACGTAATACACGTAGATTATAACTATCTTATTATCATTTAGTCAATCACAACGACGACGATTAACTCCTCAAAATCCTCGAAAATGAAAAAGAATTCGGCCGGCGACCGGCTTTATTGTTGACATCACTAGTTTACAAAATGGTCTGCAATATTTTGTTCTTGTTTTGATCACTTCTGAAATGGTCATTGTTATTCCCATCCCTTAATTTTTTTCTCTTGACCTCTTATGATTAAGTCCAAATGCCTACATTAAAGGAAACTCCAATAATTTTGAAATCATTTTCGTCGAAAAGAACACAACTTAATTAGAGCCCGTTTGGTCGTGCGTTTTATCCAAAACGTAGGGATAAAACGTAGCTTATTTGCAAAAATTATTTTTCAATGCTGTGACAGAAAAAACAGCGTTTTCAAAACGCAGCTGCGTTTTAAAATACTGGAATTCCCAGATTTTTCCTAAAACGTAGGGTTTAAAACACTGGTAGGAAAAAAAGCTGCTTATTGAAGTAATATCTCAAACACATTTATAAGAAAAGACCTGCATTTTTAAAATACTGCATTTTGTAAACGCTGCACCAAATATGATTCGGTTAAAGTAGATAGAGATACTTCATTACAATATGCCGAATAAACTAGAAAATAAAGAACTAGATTAAAAATTTAAAATATCTGATGTTGCTTAATTAAGTGTTTGATAGTTTAGCAATTAGTAATGCTAATAACAACAAGAAGCGCGTAGATCAGCTAGTTAAGGGGATGATGTTGCTTAATTACATGGGAACGCAGTTGCGTGAAAAATCTTGTTGGGAGAGCTTTACCGTCCTTGTAATATGATCCACCACAAAAAATATTAGTGATGCTAATGCCGCCCGAATACAGGCTAATTGACTAATTTTAAATGCTAACTTAAGATTTGCTTTTGATGGTCAGAATAATCTTAAATATGATCCAGTTGTCAGAATATTTTATATCAGAAAAAAAATTAAGATATTGGCCGGAATTGGACAAAGGAAACGAACATTTCAGTTGAAAACATTGATTTTTGTAGGCCATTAAAGAAAACCAAAAACAAAAAAAAAACCCAATTTGGATTTAAGCAATCATATAGTTGGAAGCACTGTTCAAGGCCATTTCAATACATTCAAGTTACTACCCATCTTCATTTTTCTCCTTCCCATGCAATTCCAAAGATGAGGTTTCCCAGCTCAAGATTATTCCAATTCCCCTGCTTTGATTTCTTGATCATCTTTCTTTTGATACTAGTGACACTTGCAAATTCGCTTTCCTTCAACTTCTCCAGTTTCGAACCAAACACCCAAAACATTGTCTACCAAGGTCATGCATTTGCCTCTAATGGGATTCAAGTCACTAGAAACCAACGCGACCAATCTCTCGTGAACAGCGTTGGTCGAGCCACGTACGAAGAGCCGTTACGCCTTTGGGACAGGAAAACACGAAATTTAGCGAGCTTCATGACTCACTTCTCGTTTACCATGAATGCACTCAATTCAACCATGTATGGTGATGGCCTATCGTTTTTCTTAGCACCCTTTCAGCCCGTTATTCCTCCCAATTCATATGGTGGATTCCTCGGCCTATTTAGTAACGATTCTGCTTTTGATCATGCTCAAAATGAAATCGTTGCTGTTGAGTTTGATAGCTTTCAGAATCCATGGGATCCTAGCGAAAACCATGTTGGGATTAATATTAACTCAATTGTTTCCGTGACTAATGTTACGTGGAACAGTAGCATTAAGGATGGAAGAACGGCCAATGCTTGGGTGTGGTATGATTCGAGTACTCATAATTTGAGTGTCTTTCTGTCTTATGCAGAAAATCCTACTTTGGGTGGGAATTCTAGCCTTTCGTATGTAGTAGACTTGAGGGAGGTTTTGCCACAATGGGTTCGCGTTGGGTTTTCAGCAGCCACGGGTGATTGGATCGAGATCCACACCATACTTTCATGGGAATTTGATTCAACTTTGGAATCAGGTGGTGGGAAAGGGAATATAGGATTGATGATAGGTTTGATAGTGGGAATTGGGGCATTGGTTCTTGGGGTAGGTGTGTTTTGGTTCATTTGGTGGAGAAAGAGATCTATGTCTAGGCGAATCGAAATGATTTTTGATGCTGCTATAGACGATGACTTTGAAAACGGGACAGGGCCGAAGAGGTTTTCGTTTCGAGAGCTAAGCAAAGCAACAAATAGCTTTTCGGAGGAGGGAAAGCTCGGAGAAGGAGGCTTTGGAGGAGTTTACAAGGGCTTATTGGGTCATACAAACTTAGAAGTTGCAGTGAAGAGAGTGTCAAGGGGATCAAAGCAAGGCCAAAAGGAATATGTATCCGAAGTTAAGACTATTAGCCGGTTAAGACATAGAAACTTAGTACAACTCGTTGGTTGGTGTCATGAAAAAGGCGATTTCCTTCTTGTCTACGAGTTTATGCCTAACGGAAGCCTCGATTCCCATTTATTTTATCGGAAATCAAACCTAACATGGCCGGTGAGGTACAAAATAGCGCTTGGCTTGGCTTCTGCGTTGCTTTACCTTCACGAAGAGTGGGAACAGTGTGTGGTGCATAGAGATATCAAGTCTAGCAACGTAATGTTGGACTTGAATTACAACGCCAAGCTAGGGGATTTTGGACTAGCCAGGCTTGTAGACCATGACTTGGGTTCACAAACAACTGTTTTGGCAGGCACCATGGGGTACTTAGCCCCGGAATGTGTTACAACGGGCAAGGCGAGTAAAGAATCCGATGTCTACAGCTTCGGGATTGTTGCTCTCGAAATCGCTTGTGGGAGAAAGCCTATTGATGTTAAGGCAGAGCCAAGTAAGCTAAGGCTGGTTGAATGGGTTTGGGGCTTGTATGGAGAAGGGAGGATTCTTGAAGCTGTGGACAGGAGATTAAACTCGAAATTCGACGAGCAACAAATGGAGTGCTTAATGGTTGTTGGGCTATGGTGTTGTCACCCTGATCATACTTCTAGACCAGCGATAAGACAAGTGATAAATGTGCTCAATTTCGAAGCTCCATTGCCTAGTCTCCCATCAAAACTACCGGTGGCCATGTATTTCGCTCCTCCCATTACCATGTGTAGGTTTACCTATACATCATCAGCCGGTTGCACGGACACCACTGACTCCGGGACGCAGTGTTCGTCTAGTAGTGGTGGTTCGTCTATGTTGGGTTCTTCGAAAGCTCTATTGAAGTTGCGCCAAGGTCACCTGTAGCCAAATCTTGGCTTATTTTTTTCGGATTCAAATTTTCTATCACACCCCATGTGTTACATATGTGAAGAAAATAGACTAACGATTGTTTTAAGATTAATGTGTATGTTTGTTCAATATATAAAGCCTTCTTAATTTCATGTATCTATCAACAATAGAGTTTATATAAAGGAATGTATTTCGACCGAAGCTTTGTACATTAACATTAGCACTTTGAAATTCAATTGAAAATCTTCATGGTAGAAATGGCAATGGCTAGTTCAAGGCGTTGGACATAATACCACACCCATTCCCTAATTCAATTTTATGTCTATAATCGCCCCATTCCACTAGGGAATCAATATTTTCCCATAACCATTCCTTACGGGTAACAGTTAATTAGAGAATACTCACAAATAATTAGTCAAGCTAACAATTTAGTTTTACAAAAATTAATGAACATAAAAAACACTCAAAAAGAAACTTTCAAAGAACATACTACTATTTAATCAAGTTTATAAAACTAGGTAGAAGACACTTCTTAAAACTCATCATAATCATGTTTATAAAAGTTTAAAAGTCTAATTAAGTAGTTATGCACGCCACAAATTCAAGACGAAGAGTGAGCGACTAAGCGCACTGGCGGCAAATTTGCATCGTTGGGAATGATGTTAGAGTTTTAGTGTTTTACCTAGGTTATGTGGTAAATACTTGCATGAATAAGGGTAAAATTATATTACTAAATAAGCAATTTGACTTTCAGGGAATAGGTGGGTACTGCTAATACCGAAACTGAACCGTTCCCCAATTTTTCATTTTGGTTATTCCCCGTTACCCGCCTCATATCCAATCAAACTAGTTAATAACTGTCAACTTCGGTTCAATTTAGTTCAGGTATCCGCGATTCGATTCAAAATTGTCATCCCTACTTCATTGTATAAATCATAATGCATCTTGTACAATATAAATAAGGATTATGTTGCTCTTTTTGGCTAATTTTTGAAGTATGTTAATATCATTTGCCTGCAAGTATTTCTAGATTTCCACAAACATAATTTTTTGATAAAGAATCATTATTCACATCCTCTTTTTAATAAGTACGACACCGCCCTAAATTATAAACCCCTCTAAATACTAAGTACACCCCTTCAATTTTCAATTTTACCCCTTCTAATTTATTTTGAATAAATAACCTAATATTACTAAGTACACCCCCTCCATCATCCTTTAAGACACCGCCAACCCAATACACCCCCACTCAATACATTATGCATAATAGAAACTAAGGCTGAACATTTGCATTGTTGAGGAAAAAAGAAGAAGAAACCCAAGGTTGAACATTTGTAAACAAAAAGAAGAAGAAACCCATTACATTTGCATTGTTGAGGAAAGAAGAAGAAGAAACCCAAGGCTGAACATTTGTAAACAAAAAGAAGAAGAAACTCATTCAAGCACAATGTCTAATCAACTACCACCTGGTGGTTCAGGTATGTATCATTTTACACTTAAATATCACCAAGTTTTTAAAGTTGTCTGTTAAATAGTTTTTAGGATTAAGTTAATTATGATTTCCTTTACAATTTGAGTTCAAAATTGGTGGTTTGTGTAAAAAAAATTACATTTTAGGTTGAATTTCCAAGTAATCTGGGCCTATAGTGTTCGGACATAGTTGGTTGAACAGCTCTTAAGTTGTGCGGTTCATACTGAGTCAGTATTGACCGAACATCTCCAAAGGTGTTCAGTCTCTGCTGGCCGAACAAGTTTAGGAATTTGTTTGTGTTATTTACCTTTGTTCTAATAGATGAATTTTCTTATGTTCAGAAAAGCAATATACGAGGAGAAGACCTACAGTATTAAATAGAAAAGAACGTCAATGAAGAGTACTTGAGGGTATGCAAAATTTCATAGAGCGTCAACAACAAGAGCTAGAGCGTCAACGAGAAGAGCTAGAGCATCAACAACCTGAACAAGAGATTCATCACACTAATTATGAAAGAGAAGTAGAGTATGTTAAGGATGTACATGAGGAGGAGCATGAGGAAGACGATGTGGAGGAGAATGCAGAAGAACAACAATTTACCCCATTTTCTGGTGGGTCATATATTCCAGGGCTGCTTACTACTTTCAATGAACACGTAGCGGTATCCATATGGAATGTAAATGAGTGAGGGGTATTGAAATGCAACAATCACACATCAAAGTTATTGGAGTGAAAATTTTGGAAAGGTTCATTATCTAAAAGGTGGAAGAATCTTGTCGGGGGCTCGAATCTCAGTCAGCTACGTCAAATATCATATCCTGAGGTTGATAAAGTGATGGTGACAGCTTTTGTGGAAAGGTGGCACCCTGAGACCAATATCTTCCACATGTCGTTTGGTGAGATGACAATCACACTAGATGATGTGCATTGTATTACAGGTTTTCCAGTGATTGGGCTTCCACTTTTTTCGACACGGGATGATAGTGCAAATCCCATTAATAAGGTTAGGGAGTTGTTGGGTGTGTCTAAAGCTACGACTGTTGAGTGTATGTATGGTGCGAGGTGGTCCTCAGTTTAGCTTGAGTTGTTATGTAAAACATTCCGTGAAGATGTTGGCTCTGATAATTCAGTTAAATGTGATTGTTCAGTGAGGGCCTATTTGTTGTATATGTTGGGTTGCACAATTTTTACTGATAAGAGTGGTACTCGACTCATCACATCGTACCTAGATTTCTAACTGATCTTGATGAAGTCCATACTTACGCATGTGAAGCTACAGCTCTAGCTTTTCTCTATAGACAGTTAGGGCAAGCTTCTAGAGCGACATGTAGACAAATGGTTGGATATTCGACGTTATTTGAGGTATTAAACTTACATTTGAAGTTATTTTCATTATATTTAAAAAACATGGAAATTCATTATATTTATAATTAATTTGACGTTATTTTGACAAATTTCGTGTTTTATTGCACATAGGCATGGATATACAAAAGATTTAAAACGTTGAGACCACCACATAACGTCGCCTACACTGACGAGATTCCACTTGCGGTGAGGTGGGAATCACAAGGACAAGGATTATCGCTCCTGAAATTACGATCATAGCGGGAACGTCTCGATAGCCTTACAGGCAATGATGTGAGTATTATTTAGTTGTGCTCGTTAGTCATCGTTGTGAACATAGGAGGTTTCGTGTTTGATGGACCAACCTTGTAAGTTAGAAACTGATCACATGGTGAACAAGGAACAACTATCATTGATCGACTCCACGTACTCAAACTTACTAGTGTCCAGTTTGGTTGATTTGTTTTGTTTATCCTTTGCAGTCTTAGGACGACCACGAACGCGTGTCTGGACCTCGGGTCCAGGTGTAATTAGTGGTGTTGTCACTGGATTAGAAACCTCCATCAATCTTTTCAACATTAACAATTGTTCCGACTCAGACATGTCGTCAAATTTATTTAAGATTTTTCAACACACTCAGTCATTCTTTGTTTTAGTTCCCCCCAACACCAATATCATCTCCCATGGTTGGTATCATATATAATTTCTTCCAAAAAACATTAACCTGATCCAAGGGAATAGGCTGGTCCAATCTCATGTACTCAAAAATCTCATGAGCACAAGGCAATCCACATATCTTTCTCAGTACACAACCACACAACATAGAGTCTACACCAGCTTCTCCAATACATACCATTTCTTCATGTATCTTATTTAATGCATGGATTGAAACCATTCTTCGCAGTGACATAAATATAACTGATTTGTATTTATGTTGTACAACATTCTTACTGTTCTCAAATGAGTGCTTGATTGTAGTGTGTGATGTCTCAATGAGCGTATGAAGCTTTCGCCAACATGTCTCGAAGTTACCTTGGCTTGATCCAAGCTGTCTTTTCAGCAATGCATGATGACTCTCCACCCTGAAATAAGATAGTATCAGCAATGATTTTAGATATGTATCTAACATATATAGTAAGCAATGAAAGTTACATTAGTATGAAATGCCTGTTTGTTGTGTTATTGTCAAAATGCATGACAGTATCAGTCCAACAAAACACAAATCTTTCCTTATACGACAACACCCATTGGTCCATTAGATACTTAACGACAGATGGATATTCTTTGAAGTCTGAATGCAGTCTACTAAAAAAGTCATTAAATGTTGACTTGGTATCTGCGCCCACTAACATATTCCAAGCATGATTAAATGCATCGCATTTAAACATACCCATGCTCCTTCAATTTAAACATCAGCTGTTGTATTTCTGATCGACCATCACACTCGGTAACTCTACTCTTTAAACGAGCATTGTAGATATTCCTTATTGTCGACCTATTATGTTTGAATCTCTCTTTTAAACCAAACAAAAGGTCATTAGGTTTAGAGTTCACCTTAGACATATCTACAAAAAAGTTTTCCTCAGGCGTTAACAATCGACCAACATATGAGTGGCCCAAGTAATCCGCAGTTGGATGATTGTGCACACCACATTGAACCTCTAATTTCCATTCGTCAACTGATACTTGCTTCCCCCTCAAACGAAAGGGGCATTCACAATTTTTTATTCCAGTTTCTCTCTTCCTTTTCCTATTACTCTCATCAACCTCTTCAACATTTTATGTTGATTGACTTCTTCGAGATAATGCCAAAACCTTTTTCTTTTCACGGTATTTCCTACTATGCTTACAAACCAACAACATCTGAGCTTTTTTCTTACCTACACTACTGTCCGACCTGCCGATTACTACCACAAGGCCATGCTCCTTTCCCCTATCGTGCACCCAATCAAACATTTTATTGCGAGATGAAAATAATTCACGCGTCGTGAACACGTCGGTGAAATTCATAACAATATCTTGCACAGGAACGATCTGATTATTTTTAGGACCATCAACACTTGGCTCCGTAGACAAAGTGTTTAAATCCTGTTAACAGTTACAAAAATACATCAATACAAAACAAAGTAGCAGTGTTTGGCCTCTGAATTATAGAACACTAGGATAAAGTGTTTGGCCACTGATGATAGAACACCTTAAGACATGTTCGGTCATCGGTCACATAACACACAAAGTAATGTTCGGTCAGTAGTGATAGAACATACATAAAGTTGTTTGGCCATCAGTGACCGAACACTCCTTAGTGTGTTCGGTCACTACTGACCGAACATTACCAACGCAGGCCATTTGTCTGTACTTCTTAAAATGCGGGAAATTAAAAAATTTTGGTATAAGAATACTTACAATTTTTGTTCCCTTCAACTCTTTATGATCCATGGTTGTGCTTTCCAACAATGTAGATGGATTTGGAGGTTTAGGGTTAAGTGAGGGGTTTGGAACTTGGAAGGGATGAGGATAATATGTTTGAATGTGTGTATTGTGGGAAGAATGTAAGAGGTGTATGAATATTATTAGAGGGGGGGTGTACTTAGAGATGTTGAAATCAAATAAAAGTAGAAGGGGTGTACATAGTAAGAATAAGGGCAAATAGGTTAAATTTTATAATGACATTTTTGTAATAATCGAAGGAGGGTGTACTTAGTAAAAAGGGGATGTGAATATTGATTCTCTTTCTGATATTGTCTTTTCAACCTTTTTAAAAAAAATTACCTTGGGATAAGTGTACCATTAGTCTCTGTACTTTTTTTTCCCAGTCGTTCGTTCTTGTACTCAGACTTTGCACATGGTTGGTCTCACTACAATATTTTTACATACTGGTGGTTCCTGAGATAGATGCTGTTAAATGCTCGGCCGTTAAGTAATTTTTGAAGGGTGAAAATGCAAAAAAACTTGATTTAGTCCTCAAACTTCATATTTTAAAGGATAGGGTCAATTTTTTGTGGATATTGATACTTGGGATATGAACATCGTACTTTTGAATGGCCGAAAAAAAATTAAGGTTCCATAAATGGGATTAACCTCCAAGGCATACCGAGGGCTTTTCAGTTCTGCTAGGCAACTTTTCATATATGGAAAGACAGAAATGCAGAAGTGATAAATTCTAAATCTAGCAAGTGATGCAGTAACGTGCGCTCAAATTGTCAACTGGGCAAGGGAAGTTGCTTCATGCCTTTTCTAATAATGTTAGTTATCATACTAAAAAAATCTCCAAAATTTATTGATTGGTCTCCAGATCGTATCAATATGAACACTGATGGGAGTGCAAACAACATATCTGACAAATGTGAATTTGGGAGAATTATTTGAGAATCAGAAGGAAACTACTGGGAGGATTTTATGGAAGTCTAAGCTCATGTGGAAGCCTTAGACTGAAATTCAAATTTTTGTGGGTCTAGCAATGCTGAAGTCAAAGGAGATAAAATAAGCTATTATTGAAACTGATTCTCAATTGAATAGCCATCCAATGACTTCTTTAATTGAAGATGTGAATTATCTAGTCAAAGAGCTCAACTTGATGATACAACATTCCCTTAGAGAGGGAAATCAATATGCTGAGTTCCTGGAGCTGCTCAAGAAGTCCCTTTTGTTTATCTTGTTGAACTCATCTTAGACCCCATCCCCTTCCTTGGGGCGGATGAAGCTGGGTTTAACTCTGTTAGGATTTTGTTTTGTTTTGTTCTTTCCTGTTTACCAAAAAAAAAAAAAATCAACTTCATGCCACTGCCTACTAGTAATCAGTCTAGAGACCTAATCGCTCTACAAACTAACAAAGACCAATTAACTCGAGCAATCCATGATGCCAATCAATTTGGACAGCCTCAAAGTTAACTCTCAATTGAATCAACGGGAAAAATTGGATGCGTTCAGAAACGCTCGCCAGGTGCTCAATTAATTGCGTCGTAGAGATGAAAATTCTCATGAAACTCCCATGAATTTTGGAATTGTCAATGGTTTTGATCCATCCAAAGCATCATCTTTGTTTCCTACTTCGTGGGTTGATCTAATTATGATTTATTTATAGTGATGGACCCAGCCCTTCATACTTAGCCTAGCTCTAGAGGCAGCATGCTCTCTCTCAATGCAAACACAAAAGAAAAGGAAACACGGCATGGGTATTGTGTAAAATGTGGTTTTGTTGAAGGGCTATGGTTGAGACCGATGATTGGTACATGGATAAGAATGTAGACCATGCACGGGGTGTGGTGGAGCAACGTCTGGCAAGCTTGAGGTGACTGTGGTTGTGGATGATCGGGAGAGATAGGTGGTAGAAATCGTAGAACTTGTCAAAGGAGGAGGTAAGTCAACTTTATTGTTTATCCTCTAGACATCCTGTTCACTTCTATAACGGTTATGAACTGAGGTTTCAACTCAACATATGGATAAAATCAAATGTTCAAAGCGTTAAACTCAAAATGGCATGGCTAAACTCTTCTACTTTGGTGAAACCACGAGGCAATAAATCCAACTTTCACCAGTCATTCAACTTACATGACATGCACATTGCATAGCTCTGCTGTTCTAATCAGATTTTAGTTGTTTAAGTATTAACTCATTCTTGAAGAAGATAAGCAGAAGCGTAACCTAAAGATTCCCAAAGTTCTAAAACTTGTCATATATCATTACAACCATATTTCATTCGTAATGGATACTTATATAATGATCAAGTGAAGATTAAGCTAGATGAGTGACATATATAAAGCTTTCGAGAAATATTGAAATGATATATACCTAATTCTCAACTTTTTGACAAAAAAACCAGCTTAACTTCTAACATTTAAAGTACTTAATCAAAGCTAGAAGAAGATAAGGACATGCATCATCTAAAGATTGCCAAAATTTTCAAAGTTATATTGGTAGAACTACCTCTTCTTTATGTATGCCTTAATATAAATAGACGTAGCCATGTACACTTCACTGCTTCATCATTTAGTCAGAAGAATGGTTTATGGTAAGCAGCAGCAGTCATATACATATATTGATCAAAAGACATTAAGCTCTTTAAAATTTGTCTTGCAACAAATTTTTGTTGTTTTCTTAGTTATAAGGATTACTTTTTGTAACTTCAGTACTGCTAATGTATGATATGTAATAGTAATATAGATATCCTATGTTTCTGTTGTCCTTCTTGTGATATTGGTTTGCGGTATTGAGTTTTCCATTATAGACCAAGTAGTAGGGTGTTGGGCACAATGGCACCCTTGCTTCAATTAATTGCAATTGTTCTTCGATGTTCATCTTGCTCACTGATGGCAAATATCACAATCGGTAAAAAGATATTCATTGTTCCGTTACTATTTTGATCAGACATACATGCTTTTATCGGTATAACCATAAAACATATGAGATGTATGGACCATGAAATCTTCAGAAAGAGTTTGAGTTCCGGATGAAACTCTTAATTGCTTAAAGTAGAAATATGATTTTTGCTTCCATTTTCTTGTGTGCAACTCATTTTGAGACACTCCTAGCTTTCTATCCTCGAAATTTGGTGGCCATGAGTCCATCTTTTTGCTTGTATTAAAATTGAAAAAGATTTTCATAAGATCAAGCAAACACCAAAAATGTTCTTTTCCATGTGAACATTTTCGACAAAATCATAATAGATTTTTTATTTTTGGAGTAAATTATTTACATCAAACAAACAGACCAGAGTGTTCTTGAGTTCTACATACGATCCAAGTCCATCCTTCAAATCTCATTTGTACAAGAATCCGTCGATAAGTTAGCTCTAATCATCAAAAATTTCATTTTTAGTTTTTTGTTCTTGTTTTATTACATTTTTCTACGGGCTCTAAAGATTCAAACTCCCACTTTTCTTTGTCCTTCCTTTTCATCTAAAAAATTTACCATTCCCAT
The DNA here is from genome assembly GCA_016624345.1 of Platycodon grandiflorus. Classification (NCBI taxonomy): domain Eukaryota; kingdom Viridiplantae; phylum Streptophyta; class Magnoliopsida; order Asterales; family Campanulaceae; genus Platycodon; species Platycodon grandiflorus. The sequence goes on along the minus strand of CM028367.1, from coordinate 15,312,159 downwards.
ATTACGATTATAGTACGAAAGTTTGACTTCCAACTACAAGCATTTTTTATCAACAGGTTTAGGCAATACGGGTTATGGGATCGATACACAGACTTATATCCTGTTAATGACCTCGTCTATACAGTCGGCAAGAGTGATTATGGAACAGATTGGCTCTTTGCTCATGTTAACAGGTACATTTGTAACACATTTACTTGTCCTCTCTCTTATTTTCCCGCTCCTTGTCTCGACCTAATGGTGCATATGAATTGGAGGAGTCTTTTGTCGGTAAGGCATAATTTGGGCATAACTTTTAATTCCGGATGAACCACGGGACCCACCGCATATCAAATCGAAGCTCTCGACGAGATCTATAAGACTTATCAGTCTCACTTAGGACGCGTTTGGTTTTTAGCCCAAAAAACACTGTTTAAGCATTGTTTTGGGCCTCGGAAGTTTTCCTTATTTACTTTTGTCGTTTTCCTTTTAGGGTTTGGTTTGTTTAGGGCATATAAATACCTTCTTAAACATTGTTATGAGCAGCTTTTGAATAATATTAAACGTTTTCTCTCATTGTGAAAACCCTAAGCCGTCTTAGGCTTTTTCTTGGAGTTTCTCGTGGTAAGAACTTCAAAATTGTTAGTTTCGCTGCGTCAACTTGTTATGAAAAATGATATTTTTACTCGTCTCTGCATGCGTAGTCAAGAAGTATGGTGATAAATGAACTCGTGCGTAACTTGTATATTTGTTTAGATGGCTAATAAGCTGAATATCTGATGCCATAGTTAGGTCAATGTGAAGTCAAGGAGAATACGTACAGATGGGCCTGGATTGCTTTTTGGAGGAGGCGGAGTTAGAGATCATGGTGGTTGTGCTGCAGAATCATATCATGTTGCTTATGTACAGCCGTAGTAGTCTGTCTATATAACAATGTCTAATCATGTTGGCATGCAACAGTATATTGTTAATTTTGTCATCACCTGACCGTTGAAACTTGATCAAGTATTCCCAGTTGTTGACTGTTCATGTCCTTCCTTTTCGAAACTAATATCATGATATACAAGTTAGTTTGCATCTGTGGTTATGTTCTACGCATTTTCACAGCTTTCTACTGTATTACTATGTTATTGGGATTACGGTTTTGTTCTATGCGTATAACTTATTTTCACAGCTTCCGATTGTATTATGTCGTTTGGGACTCGGCTTAATGTATTTCTTTTTAGAGGTCCGTCTCTTTTGTCCTCCCGATTTTAGGTAAGGCAGGTTGTCCCCCTCCCGGTACATTTTTTTCGTTATCAGTAAATGTGTCAGGGGCACCCATGTTTCCTAAAAAAAACCGGAGGCTCTTCGAGGGTTCATAAGACCAATAAGCCTCAGCCTTGAGACTCTTAGATGAAGGAAACTTAAGCTTATCCATCGTTTGAATAAGGATCAAACTCATGAACAAGAACAAATAGAAACTTGATTTGATGGGTGAAAAAGAGGCCCATTTTCTGTAATTGTCACTGTACCAGTTTGCATATTTCCTATTTTTGGTTACCAAATTTCAAATGGAACCTTACAAGTTACAATTAGTACCCCTCACCAAATGTATCTATTAACAAAGACAAATTGAAACTATATATTCAAGTTCCGCTAAACTGTTGTGCTACTTTAATCATGCAAGTAATCACAATTGAAAGACTAAGATCCATATAATTTACTTATAATAACCAAAATAGCATCAAATATACAGATAATGTTTAGTTAAAATAAACCGACACAAACTTCACGTTCAATACGTAAGTGCTAAGAGAACGAACCAAGTCCTTTTAAGATTAAGCCTTTTAATCACAAGGTTGATTCTTCCTTCTACACCACCAAACCTAAAATAAGAAATTGTTAATGAAACGAAAATTCGGTTTATAGTTTGACTTGTATTACTAGAATAGACCGAGTCATAGTTTTTGATGGGATCCTCCCAAATATATGCAACATGTGTCTTCCACGTAGTCTCCAAGTAGGACCCAGGGGCCACGTCGGCAGCAAGAAGCTCGGACCCCCAGGCCGAGGTCGTCGGTCAATCCAGACCTCGGCGCGACCTAAGACCCAAGTCGTCACCGAGGACGACTACATACGAGGACCCCGCGCGACCTTGGAGCAGGTCGGCCTCACAGCATTAAATGCCCACAGTGTGTCAGTACCTAATCCAACAAAACCCACACATTCTCATTAATGGCAGCACCCCTTCTGGCGTGTGGCGGCGCCCCTGATTATCAGCCTCCCATTCCCTCAAATCAAGGAAGATATTACCTGCTCACCTACCCTGACAATATGCCCAGCATGGCCATACTTCAGCATGGTCACCTTCCTCATTTTACGGGTGACTCACCAGACACCACCTTTGGCTATAAATACCAGGAGAGCAGCTTCCATTAAAGACTAAGGTAACATTACTCTCTACAAGACAAAGCTTCTTCTCAGCCCATTTACTCTTAACTACCATTTCACTTCTGTACACTGCCTGTGCATTTACTCACGAGAGCTTCATTTAAGCCTCTCACCACCCCTCATTACTCCTCATACTGATTCTCACGCCGGAGGGTCATAGTCGGGTCGAACCCCCGACACCCCTAACGGTCTTTGTTTTGACAGGTAGTGCTTGGTCCCGTAATCAAACCCCTTATAAAGAACGCCTTTAGAGAGCCGAGGCATCTTGACCAAGGAAACTTGCTACACACGGAGCTGACGTAGTCACCAAAACCATTTCTGCGTGATCAGTTTGGTTCCGTTGCCGGGACCTCTCAAAAATCTTCAAAAAACAAAAGAGTAAATGGCCACCTCTAAACAAACTCCCATCAAACAGCCACCTCCTCCAACTCCGTAGTTCCTCAAGCGGAGGTGGCCCGAGCTGAAATGACCACTGAACAACCCCCCAATCCCGTCCTCGAAACACCGGCCAAGGTCGCTGAAGTAGCAAGGACCTTGAAACCGGTTCAGACGATAACCAAAAAGAAACAGCCAACTGGGAAAGAGAAAAGGACTAGCAGCGGGCAGCGAAGAGAGCGCTTGCTCGCGGGCAATGTCAACACGGGGACTGCTCCCACGAAGAACACCCCGCTCGAGCGAGCCAAGGCCCTCACTCAAAAAGAGTGGGACTTGGCCGAGTTAGAGCACATCCGCAGGGAAAAAGCTTACCTCGAGAGACAAAGGGAGTTGGAAAGACGCGAGCACGAGCTGGCTCGTCGCGTGGTCGCCCCCCAACATGATGCCGGGCACGGTGAAGGTCGTAGGGAGAACACCCCCCGCGGCCAGACTGGAGGATCACAAGGGCGACCTCACTCACGAACCTCTAGCTCCAGTGCAACTGTACGGAGCGTTCATGAGAGAGTTGCTGCACAGAAAGTTAGTGTTCATGATAGAATAGCACGACCTGATGAGCGGACTCGGCAAAGGGGGAGCGTGCACTCGAGAATTTCGTATTCTTCGAGGTCGCATAGGGAGCAGGAGCCCACCAGAGGGAGATCGCAAACCAGGGCCAGATCAGGACATCGCCCGCGATCTCCCACCCCCGAAAAAAGTGAAACTCGATCAAACGCCTCCTCGTTCAAAAGACGAAGAGGAGAAGGCAGACCTCCTCGCCCAGAACAAACAAACAAAGAAACCACAGCTGGTACCGTGCTCAACCAACTTCGCGAAAGGTTGGACGCCTTAGAAACAGGCAAGCTCGCCATCAAACCCCGAGACCAGTTCGCCCCATTTTGCCGAAGAATCAGGGATACGTCGCCAGACTCCCGCCTGAAACTCCCTGCCCTTAAGTCGTATGAGGGTAAGACAAACGCTAGAGAGCATGTCTCTAGCTTCGAAGCAAAAATGGGCATTTGCACCAACAAGTTGGATCTATGGTGCAAAGCGTTTCTGAGTACATTTGAAGGAGCCGTGTTAAAGTGGTTCGAAGAGTTGGAGAAAGGGTCAGTCGCCGATTGGCATGACTTTAAAAGCAAATTCTTGGAGAAATTCTCATCGGCTGGCGATCTTCCCAAAAGCCAGTCCGACCTGGCCAAATGCAAACAAGGCGAGGACGAGACTCTCCAAGATTATCTGAAAAGGTTCAAGGAAGTTGCAGCCGAGCTGCAGAATGTCCCCGATCAAATGATCATCCTCTGTTTCGAAGCTGGAATACAGCCCGGAATGATGACCCACGAGTTCAATCTCAGACGACCCGCCACAAGTGCAGCCATGTACCTCGCAGCACAAAAGATCGGGGAAACAGAAACCGAGATTGAGTCGAAAAAGAACAAAGGAAAAAGCCAGAAAGCAAGCCACTCCAAGGAGGTCGGCAGTAAGGAGCCAAAGAAGGAGCAATCTGGGTACAAAGGGAAAAGTAGCAAGTTCCACAAGAAGGACGAGCACTTTACCCCTCTCAATGCCAGCCGAGAGCACATAATGAACGTCTTTGTTTCGAGAGAACAAGATCCGAGGCCCTTCCCAATGAAGGAACCGAAAGACCCAGGAACCCGAATAAGCGTTGCGCTTACCACAACGAAATTGGACACAACACCGAGGACCGTAGAGTTGAAAGAGCGATCCAAAACCGGTAGACCGGGGATCCCTCGAAGGTTTGAACGGAAGGAAGGCGAGCAACCACCTCGGCCAAGAGACCCTCCAAGGGTTGACGTCCCCGCGGAGGATGCCGAGGTCCATACAATCTTGGAGGATACGAGGAGTATCACCCAACTCAAGAATACTATCCACAACCTGGACAAGACGTTCAGCCCACTTTCGCAGAGAGACGAGGAGGGGATAGTTTTTTACCCAAGCGAGCTCGCCACCAACCCCGTTGCCAAGGAACAACCTCTAACACTCCGAGTTCAGATTGGAAGCCGATTTGTAAGAAGAGTCTTGATCGACACTGGGGCAGGAAGAAATGTGATGTTTGATTCCTGCTTCAGGGCGTTAGGATTTCAGGACGCTCATCTTACCCCATGCGGTGTACAGCTGGAGGGATTCACAGGCCACAAAGCCAGGGCCAAAGGAATGATCACCCTCCAAGTCACCCTCGGTGAGCACGAGAAGACAAGGACCGAAGATGTCACCTTCCTCGTCATCGACCTGACGTCCCCATACAATGCCATTCTCGGGCTTCCTGCCCAAATCAAGTTTGACATGGTCTCCTCCCCCGCACATCAAAGGATAAAATTCCCAACAAAACAGGGAATTGGAATGATGAAGAATGATCCCAAGAGCACCCTGAACTATCTGAAGCTCGTGAGACAGAACGAGGAGAAGAAGAAAGTGATGACAACAACCTCAGGAGGTCACCACGAAAAAGTGACCCCAGAAAAAGGAAGAACCATGGAAAGAAAGGAAGCCGAGAAAACGGCTGCAGGGACCAGTGAAACCAACAAGCTCGCCAGTGAGGCCGAGCTCAGTCAGACAGAGGCATAGCAATCAAAGCGGGCTAAGAAGAATAGCCCGCAGGGAAATGATGGCACGGACCCCAAAACTTCCGACGATGTCGATTTTGGACCGGACGCCCGGGGACCAAAGGTGGTGGTCGTCGAAAGTCTGGATAATCGGAACGAGGCTGACATACTGCCTCACGAGAACATTGACGAGGTAGTTATAAACTTCGATTATCCAGAGCAAAAGATCAAAGTGGGAATGGAGATACCCGAGGATGAGAGGGAAGAAATAATTAGATTCTTGCGAGCTAACAAGGACGTGTTCGCATGGAAGGTCGAGGATATGCAGGGCATTGACGAAGAGGTTGCTGTGCATAAACTAAGTGTGGACAAAACTGTCACACCTGTTCAGCAGCGACCTCGAGTCTTTTCGCCAGAAAAGCAAGCTGCGATAAAGGAAGAGATCGAGAAGCTGCTGCGAGCTGACATCATCGAAGAGATCCTCTACCCGACCTGGATTGCCAATGTTGTGATGGTGAAGAAGACGAGCGGAAAGTGGCGAATGTGCGTGGACTTCACCGATCTCAACAAAGCCTGCCCTAAGGACTGGTATCCCCTACCCCGAATAGACCAGCTCGTTGACGCGATTGCAGGCCACCGGATCCTGAGCTTCATAGATGCCTACTCGGGGTACCATCAAATCAGAATGTGGTTAGCCGACAAGAAGCTGACCGCCTTCCGAGCTGCAGTGCCCTTTTGTTACAAGATGATGCCCTTTGGGTGAAGAATGCGAGTCACCTACCAAAGAATGGTTAACAAGGTGTTCGGTGAACAACTCGGCCGCAATGTAGAAGCATATATTGATGACATGGTCATCAAAACCAAGGACACCAACCACGTCGCCGACCTGCATGAGACATTCACCAACCTCAGAAAGAATGGAATGAAACTGAACCCTGCCAAGTGCGCCTTTGGGGTAACGACAGGGAAATTCCTCGGGTATATGGTGAATGAGAGAGGCATTGAAGCCAACCCGGAGAAGATTAAAGCCCTGGTAGACATGCGAGCTCCGACCTCAATACGGGGAATTCAACAACTGAATGGTCGCATCACAGCCCTAAGTCGGTTCATCGCTAGAGCGGCAGACAGAAGCCTACCCTTCCTGAAAGTGTTACGAGGAAGGAAGAATTTTTCATGGAACGAGGAGTGTGATAAGGCCTTTGCCGAGCTAAAGAGTATCTCGGCGGCCGCCGTTACTCTCTAGCCCGGCTCACCGAGGTCCTTTCCATCTACCTCGCCGCGACGGACTTCGCTGTGGCAGCAGTCTTGCTTCGAGACGACAAGGCCACTCAAAGACCAATCTACTACGTCTCACACGCCCTATCTGATGTTGAGACGAGGTACTTAAACGTAGAAAAGGTGGTCCTAGCTTTGATCGTAGCGGCCAGAAGATTAAGACACTACTTCCAGACTCATGCCATTGTAGTCTACACCAACCTGCCCCTCAGACAAATCCTTCATAAACCGGACGTCGCAGGAAGGATGATGAAATGGGCCGTCGAGCTATCGGCGTATGATATCACCTACGAGCGATTAAGGCCCGTTTTGGCTGACTTCATCGCTGAGACATCGTTTGTAAAGGATGACACGGTTGCCAGCGGGGAAGCGAGCACTTCTAACAGTCATCCCAGCTCGCCCATAGGAAGAACGAAATCAAACGGGTCCAGGCCGCCAACCTTTTGGACAGTTCACGTCGACGGCTCAGCTAGTAAGAAAGGCAGCGGTGCAGGTTTATCCTTGCTTTCCCCGGAAGGAGAAGAGATCAGCAAAGCAATTCGCTTCAAGTTCCCAGCGTCAAACAATCAATCCGAATACGAAGCACTGATCGCTGGAATTGAACTGGCCAAAGAGATCGAAGTGGAGAGTCTCGTCATAATCAGCGACTCACAGCTCGTTGTAAGGCAAATTTCCGGGGAGTACGGGGCCATTCACCCAACTTTGTTGAAATACTGCGAGCTGGCGAGGAAACTACTGGCTGGATTGACATATTGGGAACTACAACAAGTAGACCGGGAGAACAACGCCCGAGCAGATTACCTGTCAAAGATAGCTTCAGGCGAGCTCGAGGACCTTCCGGGAGGAATAATGATTGAATTTTTGGAAGTTCCCTCCATCAACAAGGAGCCTGTTCTACCTATCATCCCCACTCAAAGATGCTGGATTGACGAGATCCAAGAGTATATCGAGCTGGGAACACAGCCTGAAGACAAAATCATGGCCCAAGTCCTGAGGAAGCGAGCAGCGAGATACACTGTGATTGGAGGTTCCCTCTATAGGAAATCCTTCACCAAGCCACTACTCCGATGCGTGCGACCAGAGATCACAGAGGATCTCCTCGCCGAGGTCCACGAGGGAGTATGTGGGGGACACCCCGGAGCGAGGACCCTGGCAGACCGAATCATTTTTCATGGGTACTACTGGCCGAGCTTGAGAAAGGATGCAGAAGCGTACGTGAGAAAATGCGACAAATGCCAGAGGTTTGCAGACATTCCTCGCCTTCCAGCAGTACCCCAAACTCCAGTCGTCGCAGCTTGGCCCTTTGACATGTGGGGAATAGACCTCATCGGTCCTTTCCCTAAAGCTAAGGGAAACTGCGAGTTCGTGATCGTCGCAGTTGATTATTTTACCAAGTGGGTAGAAGCTAAGCCGCTAGCCAGCATCGCCGAGGACAAGGCCATCAGTTTCGTGCATGATCACATCTGGTGTCGATTTGGGTTACCACGAGTAATTGTCTCGGACCACGGTACTCAATTCTCAACCAAGTTCACGGCGAGCTGCGAGCGCATGAATGTCAAGCACTGGATGTCCTCGGTAGCCCATCCCCAGGGAAACGGCCAGGCTGAAGCAGGGAACAAACAGATCCTCCACGCCCTGAAAAGAAGCATGGACGAGAAGAAAGGCAGGTGGTACGACGAGCTCCCCGCAGTGCTTTGGAGCATTCGCACCTCGGTCCGAGGACCAACAGGAGAAACCCCCTTTGCCTTAACTTACGGCTCTGAGGCCATGGCACCCGTCGAGATGGCCCTTCCAACCCTCCGAGTTACTCACTTCAACGAGACAACTAACAGAGAAGCTCGGACACTCGACTTGGACCAGCTCGAAGAAAAGAGACTTGAAGCGAGGATGAGGATGGTCAATTACAAGCAACTAGCAAAAAGCCATCACGACAAAAGGGTAAAGCCGAGATCATTCTCTGTAGGGGATTGGATACTGCGAAAGATTGAGGTCACTGGGCGAAACGCGACGAGGAACAAGCTCTCGCCTAACTGGGAAGGACCCTATCAAATCAAAGGCATGATCAGAGAAGGCACATACAGATTGGCTGACCAAGACGGAAAAGAGCTGAAAAATCCATGGCACGCCGACCACCTTCGAAGATACTATCAGTGAATGGGGAAAAATGTTGTATATCATTGTAAAATTGTAAACATGTTTTTATCAATGAAATTACGAGTTTGGCATTCCTAATCTACATTTATTCCCTGACACTTCAAATAAACATAAAGGCTTGTTCTTCGCCAAAGAACTCATTGAATATAAGTTCCTCGCCTAAATAGGTGGAACCTCAACGCTCAACTAAAGTTCCTCGCCTAAATATGGTGGAACCTCTAAATCCATTTACGAGCTAATATGATTAAGTTCATCGCCTAAATAGGTGGAACCTCAAACGCTCAACTAAAGTTCCTCGCCAAAAACAAAGGCGAAACTTTACTCGAACGAGGAGTTCACCTCGCAAAAACTGAACACTTGAACAAACTCAAACCCAGTAACCACGTTTGAAATAACTTTGGCAATTCATTAAAGACAAAATCAAACAAGTAAAATAAAGCAAAAATACTTTACATTGCACGTCGGCAATATGGCCAGTGTTTACATCGGCACAAAGGCCAGTACCAAATTACATTAAAATATTTACAAAAGAGTTCAAAAGCTCGGCATAGCGAGGAAACTATCTACAAAGCCCTATTTCCATCGCGGCTCGTCTTCTCTCCCTCAAAATCCCTCAGCCGAGCATCCCCGTCAAATGTGGCAGCAGGGTCCGCCTGAAGGATGTCCACCACACTCCTAAAGTTATGGCTCAAAGGAGTGGGTGGAGTCCAAGGACCCGCGCCCTGTTCAGCATCATGGGCGCGCAGGGTGACGAGCTCCTCCGCCATGTAAGGCACCAGCTCGTGCCCGCTCCTCGCCAAGTCACCAAAAAATTTAGCTTGGCCCCACTCTAGCAGACGGCTGAGGCGGACTCCAGAGCCAGCGGCCACCCTCAGGACGTGCTCCCTGCCCCGGATATAATAAGGGACAATCACCTCGCCAAAGGCAGGGGACTCCTGGAATTCCTTCAAGACCTGATCCCGAGGAGGATTCGCCTTGGCAGCAGCGAGCTCGCGCTCTAGTCGAGCCATCTTCTCCTCGGCAGCTGAAGCTCGTTTCTCGAGCTGCTGCTTGTCCTCGGATAATATATCCCTCTCCTCGGTTAGTCTGGTCACCGAGCCTTGGACCCTCTCAAGATTTTGCTCAAGTTTTTTCTTGAGGTCCTCAGAAACGGCGAGTTGGGCTCTGGCGCGCTTGGTCTCCTCTTTCGAGGCACGGAGATCACCGATCAACCGCCCTTGTTCATTATTCTGCTGAATCTTCTCAGCCGTCAGCTTTTTAACCTCGGAGCGAGAATCGCTTAGCTCGCAACCGAGGGTATGCAGAGACCCCGCCAACTGCATCAACAAAACGAACTTCGTTAGATAAAGTCGAACGAATAGATTCATAAAATACAAGGGATAAAAGGTACCTCGGCCAGGGCAACACCGGATGTCCCGAGGAGCTGCATCCTCCCCATCTCCGATATCCTCTCCACCAATTTATCATCCAAACACCTGAGGATGATCCCCTGGCCAGCGACGACCCCGTCTGAAGACCGGTCAAGCGAGGCCACCACGTTGACAAGATTGGGGACCTCGCCAATGGCCTTCGCCAGCTCGACGCCGCCAGCGCGGCTGGTAGGAACCTCGTATCCAGGCCTGAGCCATAGAGGCACATCGGCAGAAGGGGGGGACCCCGCTGGCTCGGACGTCGGAGGCGCAGCCGAAGTCTCCTCGGCTTTATCTCCAGCCTCGGAAGATGGTTGCTCGGGCTGGCTACCCTCTCCAGGGCCCTCAACACTCGCCACTGACCCCTTCTCGGCTGAAACTTTCTTCCTCTTACGAGAAGGCTCCGAGGCCGTGGACGACTTGGACCGAGTTGTTTTGGTCCCTGCCTGTTTTTCGGCGGTCTGGTCCTTAGCCGCTGCAGGGGCCACTGCCATGGTGGGAATCACTGGTGCAGTCCCAGCGTCCTTGGCGGCTTGCAGGTTGACGGGCAGCGCCTGTGCCCGAGCTCTGGCAGCCTCAGCCAGGCCACCCTTAGAAGCCAGGAACTTATCAAGATTAAACATCGCTGCAAAAGGAAAAGAGAAGTCAGATAACCAAGTTGAAATCAAAAACTCAAGAATCAAATGACAAATAAGAGTTAAGGGTTTTCAGATTTTACAAGGGTCGCATCCCTTCTCCAGCTCGCCCTTGCAGGATGGGCATTGCTTGCAGAAGAGCAGTTTCTGGTGCAAGTACCAGCCCGGAAAACTTTTGACCTCGGGCATGGCACACAGAGGCGTGATACCGCCCACCTCTTTTCTAGAAAGGCCTGCAGCCCGCAGCAACCCTTCATCCTCGAGGAGCCTCCTCCAATGATACAAACGGGCTGAGACCTTCCCCTCGAATCCTAGCTCCCCCTCAATGGCAGCTTTCGCCTGCTGCTCATAGGCCGAAAGCTCGTCCCTCTTACGAGCAGGGATCTCGAACTGCCTCGTCGGCAGGGGGAAATTCCATCCTCGGCGGCTCTCAACCCCGACCACTTTATCAGCCCAACCACTCACCTTGTTGGGAGTCTCGGTAAACAGCTTCACCCCAAAATTCTGGGACTTGCAGTTGATCCGAGTTCGATCCAAAGTTTGGCAAACAAGGAAGTAGTGGCGAAAGAGGTTGACGCTGGGTTCGAAGCCGAGCAGCCGAGTAACCGCCGCAAAACTCATCAACATCCTCACGGTGTTGAGGGAAAGATCCAGGGGATGTGCAGATATCTCGCTCAAGAACGAGCAGAAGAAGGGGTCCAGAGGAAGACGAAGACCCACTTCGAAGAAACTAAGGTAGAAGCCAACCCGGCTTCGCAAACCCCTCAGCTTAGCCAGATCATCGCCGGCTATAAAGGACCCTCGGAAGTCATTGAAGGCATGGTTGTAGTTGTTGTTCCAGAGGGTCAGGTCCTTAGCACTGAGTTGATTCGCCCAAGCCTTGGGGGCTCTGCTGGTTTTAGCTTCAGGTCGCTCAGAGTCAACTCGGCCTGATGTGGAAGCTCCGCCCCTTGTCCTCGCCATCTGTACAGAAACAGACTCATTAGACGACCTCAATTTGCGAGCGGATAAGGGGCCGCGAGCTAACATCTTGTATCTCTTCTGGCCGGCACGCGGCCTCACGGGCTTGGGGACCTCGCGAGCTCGAGCCCGGCCAGAGCGAGCTTTCTCTGCCTCAATGGCCTCACGCATTTTCCTCTCTCGATTGGCCTTAATGCGATCTATCACCTTCTGAACAGTAAAATACTGGCGATAAAGCTCGTCTATAACCTCACTAGGCCGAATTATTAACATGGGCGTCGACGAGGGAAGGTCGCTAACAGAATAAAGGTCGTCCGCGACCACAAAGAAAGCCTCTACCTCTATACCCTGGTTGAGTAAGTATGTTCGGGCCGCGCTCGGGGGTACGAAGACCCAGCGGCCTTCAGCTTGCCTATATATATTATTACCCGAAGGAGAGCGAGCAAAGACTTCAGGGGAAGACATGCTAGATGACGAGCTAGAAGGACACGACGAGCTCGAAGAATCCGAGCTCGGCGAGGACGTGGAACTCACAATCTCAACAGGATTAAACACAAACTTAACTCCCTCCAAAAAAGACATCTTATGTGGAATTTGAAAAATTTCCAAAGTCAAGAACAGAGAGATTACCTTTGTCAAAGGAGAAATCTGGAAAATAGAGTGGAAGATGAACAATCCGCCTGAAATCAAGAACAACGAAGTCAATGTCGCCGGCGGGAAGCGGATACTCTCAAATACGGTTTACAAACAGAGACAGTTCAAAGTGACATCAAAACAACGGGAAAATAGAAGAAGGCACCAACCTACGATAGGAAATCAGGTTGGAGCAGCAAGAACAGTAACAATGACGATTAGAGAAGATGATTGAACTCTGCCGGAAATCGCCCAGTTAGCCGGAGTAGGGTTCTCTCTGAAACTCTCTGTGAAAAGTGAAGATGAAACAGTGGATTCGCCTATTTATACCCCGGGTAAACGGGTCAACCCAAGAAGGGATCTGGACAGCGTACCCCATAAGCCACTTTACGTGAGGAGGACGCGCTATGCTAGGCGCGTTCTGCCGTATTCCTGACATTTGAAGCGTCACGCATTGAATGTAAAGCGATATCGAATATCGCGCTCATAATTATCTGATGTGACCTTTAAAAGCGAATTTATCTTCCCCAGATTGCTACCAAAGGCTGACATAAGCCAGCTCGCCCGCGTGACCTCCACGACGACGAGACGCGACCTCATTATGATCGTGCTTGACATGAGTCGCACCGAGTTGCTGACATGATCCTCCTATGAGCGACGACGTGGCGAGGACGTACCTCCGCGATTCAGTCGCACCATAGCGATCATTAACAAGTCAGAACCCTCATAACCTCGATCATCGCGAGTATTCAATTTCTCTCCTCACTCCACTATATGTAGTAGCCCGCCATTTCTTTCTCAATTGTGTTTCCCTTCAGAACACTTGCAACTATTGAAAACCAGAATGACCTCTGGCACCGAAGAATTAAGCTCGTCAGCAAGTGGTCATATCAGAGCAGCGAGGTACCTGAACAGGTCGAAGCCAAGGACATCTAGACAGAAACCAACGAAGATCAAACACTTAGGAGCTGTATTGAGCTCTAAAGATAAACTCCTCGTCTTCAGGATAAATCCATTCAGCCGAGGACTTGGGGGCTACTGATGGGATCCTCCCAAATATATGCAACACGTGTCTTCCACGTAGTCTCCAAGTAGGACCCAGGGGCCACGTCGGCAGCAAGAAGCTCGGACCCCCAGTGCCGAGGTCGTCGGTCAATCCGCACCTCGGCGCGACCTAAGACCCAAGTCGTCACCGAGGACGACTACATACGAGGACCCGCGCGACCTTGGAGCAGTCGGCCTCACAAAGATTAAATGCCCACAGTGTGTCGTACCTAATCCAACAAAACCCACACATTCTCATTAATGGCGGACCTTCGGCGTGTGGCGGCGCCCGATTATCGCCTCCCATTCCCTCAAATCAAGGAAGATATTACCCGCTCACCTACCCCGACAATATGCCCAAGATGGCCATACTTCAGCATGGTCACCTTCCTCATTTTACGGGTGACTCACCAGACACCACCTTTGGCTATAAATACCAGGAGAGCAGCTTCCATTAAAGACTAAGGTAACATTACTCTCTACAAGACAAAGCTTCTTCTCAGCCCATTTACTCTCAACTACCATTTCACTTCTGTACACTGCCTGTGCATTTACTCACGAGAGCTTCATTTAAGCCTCTCACCACCCCTCATTACTCCTCATACTGATTCTCACGCCGGAGGGTCATAGTCGGGTCGAACCCCCGACACCCCTAACGGTCTTTGTTTTGACAGGTAGTGCTTGGTCCCGTAATCAAACCCCTTATAAAGAACGCCTTTAGAGAGCCGAGGCATCTTGACCAAGGAAACTTGCTACACACGGAGCTGACGTGGTCACCAAAACCATTTCTGTGTGATCAGTTTTCAATTTCGTTTTGTACGTAATTGTGATGGGAGTAGCACAATAATATTTATTTTCTTTTCTTTGCCGGGAATAGACAAGGACGAAAGTGGTGTTCGGAAAATTGGCTGGATTTAGTCAATTCAATAGTTGACTAACAGAAGGGAGAAAGGAACACAGAAGTCCTAACAGAAAGACTGTCAATCAGATTATTCAAAAAATAAGGGGACTTTCTGATATTTCCGAACCATTCTAAGAAAGGCATTTGCTTTCTTCCTCACCCTTGGAACCGACCGAGGTCCTATCCTTCCCTGTAATGAGACGAAGGAAGCGAAGCGGGCTGCTTGTCTTGCCTCGAGCCCATAGAGAGAAGTACTGCTCTGGACTAGGATGGTGCTGCTCTGCCTTCTCTCGACTGGCTCTCTTGCCATCTCTCAAGTGAACTCAGCATAGCTTAGAAAGTGATCAAAAAGAGGCCGAGTGAATTGCTCCAGCCCCCTGGCACTCATCCGTAGAAAAGTAGGCAAAAAGAAGGCTTAGAGCTTTGAGTATTTCTCGACGGGATCAACTACAACTAATTCCCTGCTACTATGACTTTGATGAACCAGTCTGAGTCCGCAACCAACCACAGAGACTAGTTGAGGTATGATAGCAGGGCAAAATAGATGTTACTTATCTTTAAACGTCCCACCCATATTGTTCGAACAACGGAGTTGCAAATGGCGTCTGTCGTGTAATATCAAGAACAATCATCGGTGACACAAGTGATGCTGAGGCCTTGCAGATCGTATGAGGTCATTAATATTGTTTCGGCATTCTATTCAGGTACTGGTCCTTGCAAATTTTTTCACCAATCCTTTTCATGTTGTGCACACCAACTGTTCGATGGAAGTCCTGAGAGGGATGAATTTCAGCTGTTTGATTCGCCTTCGTCCGCGACTACTAACACAAGTCTTGCAACCAACTCTCAATACCAAAACTTTGAAAGAATTTTTGCTAATGGAACTTCCACAAATGATAATAGTTCTGGGCTAGGAACTAAACCCAGGAAATATATTCTTTGCAGTGCTCTTAATTTTTGTGTCACTGAGCGGAATTGGGAATTGGGTAGGCAACTTCACGCAGAGGTACTTAAGTCTGATTTGGGGGAGAATTTATTTATTAACAGTTCGCTTGTTAATTGTTATGCCAAGTGTGGGGAACTTGTTGATGCAAGGAGGGTATTTGATGGGATGCAGAGTCGTGACCTTGTATCATGGACCTCAATCATATGCGGGTTTACGCAAAATGGGTATGGATGGGAAGCCATTTGTTTGTTCAAGGAAATGTTGAGGACCAGAATTAGACCCAATTGCTTTACCTATGTTAGTGTAATTAGTGGATGCAAAGAGCTAGAATTGACATTCGAATGTGTAGTGTTGCTTCATACTCATGTTATTAAACTAGGGTATGAGAATAGCACTTTTGTGATCAGTTCTCTGATCGATTGTTATTCAAAATGTGGAAGAATGGATCAAGTTGTTTTGTTATTTGGAGCAAGTAAAAACAGTGATACCATTCTCCTGAATTCTATGATTTCGGGATATTCCCGGAACCTACTTGGTGAAGAGGCAATGATATTATTCATGGAAATGCGTAATATGAATGTGAGTCTGAGTGAGCGTACTTTAACCAGAATTTTCAATGCTTGTGGGAGTTTAACAGTCCTCCAACAGGGAAGACAGGTGCATGCTTTGGCAGCTAAAATGGGTTCAGATGGTAACGTGTTTGTGGTCTGTGCATTGATTGACATGTACTCAAAATGTGGAAACATTGATGAAGCTCGTCGTGCATTTGATCAAACGGCTGAGAAAAATAGCATCTTGTGGACTACAATGATCATGGGTTATGCTCAAAGTGGAAGAGGTTCAGATGGGTTGGAACTATTTGAGCATTTAGTGACAGAAGAAAGATTTGTTCCGGACTATATATGCTTTACGGCTGTTTTGACTGCATGTAACCATGCTGGCTTTCTTGATAAAGGAATTGAATATTTTGAAAAAATGAGAAGCGTCTATAACCTGGTTCCGCAAATAGATCAATATGCTTGCTTGGTAGATCTCTATGCTAGGAATGGGCACCTTAAAAAGGCAAAGGCGGTAATGGAGAGAATGCCCTTCAATCCTAACTCTGTAATGTGGACTTCTATCTTGGGTTCTTGTAAAGTGCACGGTGAAGTTGAACTTGGGAGGTTGGCAGCATATGAGCTATTTAAGCTGGAACCACATAGTGCTGTTCCTTACCTAACTCTATCAAGTATTTATGCTGGAGCTGGTTTATGGGATGCAGTGCGTGAAATGAAAACATTGATGAAGCAGAAAGGAGTAAGAAAAACTGCAGGATGGAGTTGGGTTGAGGTAGAAGAGAGAAATCATATTTTCTCAGCAGGCGATCTGTCTCATCCTCGATCACAAGAAATTTATATAGAATTGGAGAGGCTGAACTTGGAGATGAGAGCTGTTGGCTACATTCCTGAACAGATAAATGTAGATTTTTTCGATTTAACTAAACCTCAGTTCAGCAGCAGGGGGTGAATTTTGATTTCAGTGATTCTCTTCAATACAAGAGGCTCAAGCAATAAACTCAATGTCCACATTTTCCGAGCTGGAAACTTCTTTACATACAACAGAGAAGTATAAATCATGGGAAGGGTAGTGAAGTGCCTTGTACAAGTATTTCGAATTGAAATATATAGATATCGTGATTCTTAACCATGACTTTGTGGATCAGCAACTTGATGAACCTTCCTGGCTTCAGCACTTGAAAACTGTCCCACAACCCGGGCATGGGGAATAGATGCTTCTCCACGGGCAAGGGCATCCACATTCTCAGATAAATATTGTCGTGGAAGCCTACCAACGACATTGCCCTCCTCATTTCCCTTTTTATCCAAGAATGCAAAATGTGGAATACCCTCTACCCCAAACTCGTCAAGCTCTTGTTCCCACTTTGTATTGTCCACATTTAGCATAACAAAGTTTACACGATCCCTGAATTTAAAAGTAAGTCCTGGATTAAGGTGAACAATAATTATGAACAAAAAGAAGGCCTAGTCATTTTGAAGAACATTATGAACTATTTTGCTCATAAATTCAATGTCTTTTAAACAGTAGCTGATCAAAAAAAGAAACAATAACTTCCTAAAGCATAGTGTTTTTTTCTCTTTTTTTTTTTTATTTTTTATTATTGAGCAGGTAAGGCATGTCACTTTAATGAACTTGGGAAAACATGTTGTACAATTTAAGGAATATTTACTTGTACTGCTGCTCAACTTTGTACACATCTGGAGCTAGTTCCCTGCATACTTCGCACCAATCTGCATAAAACTCCACGACAGTAGGCTTCCCATTTGAGAGGGCCTATATAACCACCCAAACGGACAATCTATTAGAATATAATAGTAGATTAAATGCGGATTATTCAATGTTAGCAATGCAACAGAAAACTCTTGGGAAGAACACGCGCGATCAGAAACAATGCAACATCTAGCCTTGGGTACGGTAAATAACATATAATGTCTTAAAATGCAGGAAACAGAGCTTTTGGTGGCTTAAAGACATGCAGGAAATAGATCTTGTGGTGGCTTGCAAAAGCTAAAAAACCATTAAGCCTAACTAGTGTTGACGGTGATGATAAAAAAATGAAAAGATTACCCTTCCTTACGTGTTGGAAGGATAATTGAGTTGAGTTTAGTGATGTTGATGATTAAACATAATACTTATTAAATGTTGTAAGATTTAAGGTAGATGTAGATCATACAGCGTAAATCATTATGCCACTGAATAATGCAAACCCTCGTGATATAAATAACAAATGGGAGAAACAAGATCCAATAACAGGAAAAAGTAACCTCTTCATATGGCAATGCTGCAGCAGAGAGATCCTTCAAAGAAACTCCAAAATCTAGTCGACCCGATAAGAAAAGTCCTACTGCTGCAAGGACAGAAACCACTGCGATCTGCCTGTTGACACTTTTGTTTGGATATTCAGGAATTCTGTTATCATTTGAAGAATCTGTAGGTTTGCTGGTGTTATTATCAGTAGAAGAACCAGGCTCAACAACCAATTTTTCCTGCAGATATGGTGGGCATATTTAGAAAGTTTAACTGACAAAGGAGGAGGTAAGTCAACTTTATTGTTTATCCTCTAGACATCCTGTTCACTTCTATAACGGTTATGAACTGAGGTTTCAACTCAACATATGGATAGAATCAAATGTTCAAAGCGTTAAACTCAAAATGGCATGGCTAAACTCTTCTACTTTAGTGAAACCACGAGGCAATAAATCCAACTTTCACCAGTCATTCAATTTACATGACATGCACATTGCATAGCTCTGCAGTTCTAATTGGATTTTAGTTGTTTAAGTATTAACTCATTCTTGAAGAAGATAAGCAGAAGTGTAACCTAAAGATTCCCAAAGTTCTAAAACTTGTCATATATCATTACAACCATATTTCATTCGTAATGGATACTTATATAATGATCATGTGAAGATTAAGCTAGATGAGTGTCATATATAAAGCTTTCGAGAAATATTGAAATGATATATACCTAATTCTCAACTTTTTGACAAAAAAACCAGCTTAACTTCTAACATTTAAAGTACTTAATCAAAGCTAGAAGAAGATAAGCACATGCATCATCTAAAGATTGCCAAAATTTTCAAAGTTATATTGGTAGAACTACCTCTTCTTTATGTATGCCTTAATATAAATAGACGTAGCCATGTATACTTCACTGCTTCATCATTTAGTCAGAAGAATGGTATATGGTAAGCAGCAGCAGGTCATATACATATATTGATCAAAAGACATTGTTACTCTTTAAAATTTGTCTTGCAACAGATTTTTGTTGTTTTCTTAGTTATAAGGATTACTTTTTGTAACTTCAGTACTGCTAATGTATGATATGTAATAGTAATATAGATATCCTATGTTTCTGTTGTCCTTCTTGTGATATTGGTTTGCAGGTATTGAGTTTTCCATTATAGACCAAGTAGTAGGGTGTTGGGCACAATGGCACCTGCTGCTTCAATTAATTGCAATTGTTCTTCAGATGTTCATCTTGCTCACTGACGGCAAATATCACCATCGGTAAAAAGATATTCATTGTTCCGTTACTATTTTGATCAGACATACATGCTTTTATCGGTATAACCATAAAACATGAGATGTATGGACCATGAAATCTTCAGAAAGAGTTTGAGTTCCGGATGAAACTCTTAAGTGCTTAAAGTAGAAATATGATTTTTGCTTCCATTTTCTTGTGTGCAACTCATTTTGAGACACTCCTAGCTTTCTATCCTCCGAAATTTGGTGGCCATGAGTCCATCTTTTTTGCTTGTATTAAAATTGAAAAAAGATTTTCATAAGATCAAGCAAACACCAAAAAATGTTCTTTTCCATGTGAACATTTTCGACAAAATCAAAATAGATTTTTTATTTTTGGAGTAAATTATTTACATCAAACAAACAGAGCGTGCACATTGTAATTTGAATTCTGTCATTATTGCACTGCAATTCAGGTTAGTCTGTTAATAGAACTTAACCTCAATTCTGTCTAAGTTGCAGAAGAATCTCAAGAAATGTCAGCCTTCATGAGAATTATCACCCTCCGGTACACCTCATTCGTGGAGCTCAGAATGTAAGATTGAATAGTCATAATATACGTTTCAGAAAGTTATTTCATGGTACTGCAAATAGTCACAAAAAGAAATGCAGGTAAAAGGCACTTCAAAATAGCTGCACTTCCTATTTCAAGGTAGTTTAGGAATATATAAATAAATCACAATTAGGCTATCAAATAGAATTATGCCCCTTGGACTTGGAGTACATATTTAATACATATACTGCATTAGCGTGTTGTGCCATGTGCAAGGGAACTTGTAGTTCCGGAAATATAATGTACAGTAGTCCTCTGGCTCAATTATTTCTCCTAGTTCATTCGACACAAACAGTTCTATTTAAACAAAAATTGTAGAAGTATTGGCATTTAATTCTTAATTGCAGTAGTCTTGTTTTGTTCACCTGCTCTAATGAATAAATGTGGCTATGAGATGTGTCTTTCTTCAGGTAGTACTCGATAATGGGATTGTCAATGTCACTTTGACAGTTCCACAGGGTTTGGTCACCGGAGTATCTTATAATGGAATCGAGACACTCGAAACCCGTAATTTTGAATATAATAGAGGGTATGTACACTTGACTATGCTAATTTGGGACCTTGCATTTCGTTGAAGTTCACTAAGTCTCTTAGTTTTTTGCAAATTTTCCTTTAGATAAAAATGCTAGCATATTTATGTTAGGTTTTGGGGTGATTCCCATTCCTCTGTCACATAAAAATGCTAAGTGTCTAAATAATTTACTAAATCACAGATATTGGGATATTATATGGAACAAGCCAGGATACAGTTCCATTGACATGTGAGTGTGTGTGTGTACCTTCTAATATTTAATAGATTTGATTGTTTGCCTTGGAACAATAATATGATATATAAGACTAACTGAATTTCTAAAACTGTCTTGCAGTTTATCGGGAACTAGATTTAAAGTCATTATGCAAAATGAGAGTCAAATAGAGGTCTCGTTTTCTAGAAGATGGACCTTTAACCATACCAACACAACAGTACCTCTAAATGTGGACAAAAGGTGCAGTATAAATCAAATACATCATTCTTTGAACAAACATGTCTTGCTATCTATAGGAAGACCATAATCATGATTAAAATTTCATCAAAGGTTTATAATGCTGCGTGGAAGCTCAGGGTTCTATACGTATACAATACTTAAGCACTTAGAGGGATGGCCTGGTTTTGGTCTCGAAGAAGCCAGGGTTGTCTTGAAGCTACAACAAGACAAGTAAGAATGCAATCATTTACCATTAGAGATTGTCATGGAGACCTGCATTCTACTTCTTCTATGATCCTGCTAATATGTGTACGAGGAAAAATGACTTTACCATTTTGTGTTAGCTGAAATTATGATGTCACATCTGAATGCAACCATTTTTTGGGACCTAAGGGCGTGGGAAGAGATCGATGATACCTGACGCTTTGTGAAGCCCCAGGTCTACCGGTGTGCCACCTGGATGCTATTTTTCGTTTCCTTCAAGCATTCACTACTAAAAGTAGTATGCAAATCCTTAAAGATTTTGATATGGATGATAATGTTTGTAGACAAACTAAGTTCGCTACTTGTCATTTGGCAACTTATTAGCTGTGCTTGCCTAACATGGTTGAACCAATATGCATATATACTGTTGATGAATTGTAGATTTCATTACATGGCTATGTCGGACGAGAGACAAAGGATCATGCCAATGCCAATGGACCGTGTAAAAGGTCAGGTTCTTGCCTATCAAGAAGCTGTTCTGTTGACAAACCCAATCAATCCGGACATGAAAGGAGAGGTAGTTTGCCTTTAGTTAATCCTCAGCTTCTAAAGGTGCAGGTTTGAATTCATGATATTCATAAACAAATGGTGTTAATTGATGCTAAATTAATGCAAAAAAGATGTATTTTGTTATGGTTCGTTTAGATAAGAGTAATTTTGAAATATCATCTAGTTTATATCTTACAGAAAGGAAGACTTTTTCATGGAATCTGGATGAAGAAAGGCAGTTTGAGAAAGGGAAAGAGTATGTGTTTGCTCATAATGTTTGACATGTGCTGTGCAGGTGGATGACAAATACTTCTACTCGAGTGACAGCAAAGATGCTAGGGTGCATGGATGGATATGCAACGAGCCACCGGTGGGGTTCTGGATGATCATACCAAGCAATGAGTTCCGAACAGGTGGGCCCCTCAAACAGGAGCTCACTGCTCATGTGGGTCCCACGATACTCTCCGTGAGTATTTCTTCATTACCTTCCCCCTCCCAACAATACAATCACAATATATCGGACCCATGGTTTCACTCTAACTAGGATATCAATGTGTAGCCATTTGTTAGCAGGCATTATGCAGGGAAGGATCTAAGTCTGGAGTTTTCAGATGGAGAGCCCTGGAAGAAAGTATTTGGACCCGTTTTTGTATATCTTAATACACACAATCATTCAGGCAGGGATAATGCTTCTATACTTTGGAATGACGCCAAAAAAAGGGTAAATATACCTGTTGGCATTATTCCACAAAAAAACTAAAATGAGCTACTTCTATTACTCACAATATACATCAATCAGATGCTGGAAGAAACAGCTAGCTGGCCTTACTCCTTTCCACTAACGAAAGACTTCCTTAAATCAAATCAAAGGGGATCCGTTTGGGGTAGATTACTAGTCCTTGACCGGTACCTTCCTGACTAACCTTTTTGCCTGTGCTTTAGTTGTTCTTGATCAAGGGAAAGTCCCTTTTGATTTTATGATTATATATATATATATATATATATATATATATATATATTTGGTGCTCAATTCAGATATATCGCTAAGAAACCTGTATCAGCATCTGGTGCTTATGTTGGGTTGGCAGCACCAGGAGCTGCTGGATCATGGCAAAGGGAAAGCAAGGTCTTTCTCATGTAGTTGATTTTTTATTTTTTCGGAATTTAACAGTTTGCATCTTTATATTTCTATTTTATTTGGAATTGCAGGGCTATCAGTTTTGGACCCGAGCAGACTCTGAGGGGCAATTTTTAATTAAAGATGTGCTACCTGGGAATTATAACTTGTATTCATGGGTTCCTGGAATTATTGGAGATTACAAACATGCTGCTAAAATTAAAATCATTCCAGGTTCTAAGTTCTATACAAATTAAATGCACCCATAACAACACAGAATTTTGATTCTAGATCACTGATCAATTATTCTTTTGAGATAGCTTGGTGCATGCTCAATTCTTCTAAGTTCTTCAAAGTCTATACAGGAAAAAGCAAAAAATTTCAGAGATTGGTGTATGAGCCTCCGAGAACTGGTGCTACACTCTGGGAAATCGGTGTCCCAGACCGCAGTGCTGCTGAGTTCTACATACCTGATCCAAGTCCATCCTTCAAATCTCATTTGTACAAGAATCCCGTCGACAAGTTAGCTCTAATCATCAAAAATTTCATTTTTAGTTTTTTGTTCTTGTTTTATTACATTTTTCTACGGGCTCTAAAGATTCAAACTCCCACTTTTCTTTGTCCTTCCTTTTCATCTAAAAAATTTACCATTCCCATATTACGTTATAGTACGAAAGTTTGACTTCCAACTACAAGCATTTTTTATCAACAGGTTTAGGCAATACGGGTTATGGGATCGATACACAGACTTATATCCTGTTAATGACCTCGTCTATACAGTCGGCAAGAGTGATTATGGAACAGATTGGTTCTTTGCTCATGTTAACAGGTACATTTGTAACACATTTACTTGTCCTCTCTCTTATTTTCCCGCTCCTTGTCTCAACCTAATGGTGCATCAGTGTTGCAGGTATTTGCCAAATCATACTTGTCAGGCAACAACATGGAAGATTATGTTTGATTTAGAAAATGTGACCAAAACCGGGATTTACACCCTCCAATTGGCACTGGCATCAGCTAGTTATACGGAATTACAAGTATATAGCTCAGACTTTCCTTTGTTCGAATACTTTTACACACTAGTTCTAGAGTTTTATTTAGGCATAACTTCAATATGCGGAGTAAAATGTTTGTTGCAAATTCACAAGGTGCGGTTCAATGAACTGAGTGTGCGTCACCCCCACTTCACAACCGGACTTATAGGCAGTGACAGTGCAATTGTGAGGCATGGGATTCATGGACTATATTGGTTATTTAGCATTGGCGTGACAAGCGATCACCTCGTCAAGGGAAGAAATACCATCTTTCTAACGCTATCGGGAGGATCGAACACTTTTCATGGAGTCATGTATGATTACATTCGTTTAGAAATGCCACCTGCAGTTGATTAAGCCAAGTTTAATGTCATGAATTGTTGATATTAAGTTTAGACACATTTTTTTGTATGAGATCAAGAAATAGCTATAACAATTTTTCCTAAGATTCATGTGAAATTGTAATGCGATTGCAGGAGATGAAACTGAAATGTCAATTTGGGTGCAATTCAGGCCCAGAGCTTTATTCATGTTAAAACCGGGTTTTTCTTGAATGGGCTTTCTTTTTCATCTAGTCTTGGCAGCACAATATGCATTAATCAATAAGTATGTGGGCTATAACCCATTACAACATGAGCAACATTTTCCCCAGAACAGATCTGGAATTGCTCTTGGGCTCATATTGTGTTCCAAAAAGAGGTATTGTAATGGGTCCAAATCGCTCGAGGGAGAGATAAATCAAGTCAACTCACACCGGGTTGTCGAGTTAGAGCATTGCATTAAAGATGTGAATGTGCAAAAAAAAAATTGAATGTCACCTAGAATTTACAACTTTTTTGAAAAAAATAAAATAAAAGAAAAAGTCTTCAATGCAGCCGCGAATGAGGGTTGGGGATACGGCGTGTCAACCAATTTTTTTACATTTTTTTTATGAGTTTCTCGATATTTTGACATTTTGATTGAGGACGTGAATACATCCTAATCAGCATAATCTTCACGTTGTCCAATTTTATTTGTTGTTTCGTTATCTTTTATTTTTTTAAATATTTTATTAATTTTTACTTTAGTGGTGGGACCCACGCCATATAAAATCAAATTCACCGTTGCATTTGAGAGGTCAATAATTACCCACAACCATATGAAATGTTAATTGAATATGAATAAAAAGATAAAAGTTGTTACATGTGATTGATTAGGGGTGAAGGTGGTTCGGTTTGAGCCAAAACCGCAAACCGAACCACCCCCTAATGGTTCCACATATTTCAAACCGAACCGAACCGCCACAAACTTCAAACCGAACCGATCGGTTTGGTTCGGTTTAGTTCGGTTCCGCGATTTAATTATTTAAATATTTTTAAAAAGAAAAAACTTTTAAATATAAAAAAATACTTTTAACATAAACTAAATAATTAAAAGTAAAAAAATTAACTTTAAAATTACAATAATTCAATCAAAATGTAGGTAAACAACAATAATTTTCTTATTAAATTCAATTACTAATTACTAATTACTAAATAATATATATATATAAATAGAAAAATAAAAATTAAATAGTGGTGGTTCGATTCGATTCGGTTTGGTTCGGTTTGGCACCAAAAACCGCAAACCGAACCGAACCGCTCGGTTTATAAAATTTTCAAACCTGAACCGAACCGTCCTAATCCAAAACCGAACCGAACTGACCGATTCGGTTCGATTCGATTCGATTTGGTGGTTCGGCGGTTCGGACTTACACCCCTATGATTGATGGTGTTAATAATTACCCACAGACATATAAATTAAATCTACAGTTGCAGTGGTGATACTCCTAAGCACCTCGTTAGTGGGTTGATCCGTCATTTTGGTGAAAGGTGAGTTGATATCTCAAACAAGAAATATTCGGCTCTCATCTGCAATAACAGGGCGGTTAATTTGGGAATAGATGTACTTAGTATCATCTATATTTTCTATTTTATTTTTCATATTCACCCCATTTCTATCGGAGAATTAGTTATTACTCCCATATCTATTCTCAATGAGTAACTGTTAATAAGAAAATGTTTATGAAAATTGTGTAAGTTTTGTCCGACCATTAAACATGTTACGGAAAATAACCGGAGCCTAAGATTTTATCTAAGAGGACTTTTTGATTGGTAATAATAGAAAGAAACTGTTCATAAAATAATTCGTTACAATCGTGGTTAATAAATAACATAACAAAAGAAACAAAGGAGTGAAATTGACTCCTATATTGACAATTCAGCGAGTTTATCATTTTTCGTAGTATGAAAACGTTAAAGAATTGGTAATATCCTCGGAAAAGGTAGACGAATTTCTATAAATTTTAGATGGTACAAGTATTGGTTCTTGCCCAAATTACCACATTATTTATGTGAAATATATATATATATATATATATATATATATGTCAATGAAAGAGACTTGAACCCCAAAGCAGGCACCAACCTACCAAGTCTGAAATTGGGATATTGTCTAAAAAAATGTTGGTGTCAGCTTTCATTTCATGGAGGAAACATTATACAATACACAGAGAGAGAGAGAGAGAGAGAGAGAGAGAGAGAGAGAGAGAGAGAGAGAGAGTGCTAGGAGAGTTGGTTTCCCCAAGTGGAAATATTTCACTAACTCAATTGACCTGTAAACTTGTGTCTCATTCTTAAAAAGGTTAGCTTATCAACTCATACCAACTGCACAGAATATGTAAATGGCAAGCAATAGGCCTTGTTTGTTTGTTCACCCAATTTAAGTTGTCTTTTTGTTTGGTTTAAGTTAAGAATAATCAGCTTTAACATAAGTGGCTTTTTTAAATTCACTTTTGAGGCTAACTTAATTCAGTTTCAATCCCACTTGCTACTCCTTCTGGTTTTTTATGACCAAAGTTATTAGACTATTGCTTTATGGAAACTCATATTGTTCCCATACCAACTTGTCTTCTCATTACCTTGAAAAAAACAAGAACAAAAAAAAAAATCCAATAGGAGTACTCCCTCTGTTCTTAAAATTAGTTCACTTTAGTTAGTTAGTTTTTTTTGTTTTTTTGGCAATTCCCCTAGAAAATATATTACTAATAATTTAAATTATTGTTACTTTAGAGATTTCTTCTATTCTAAATTCTACATGAGCGTCGATATTCCAAAAAGAACATAGATAATACTCCCTCCATCCAGGATAAATGTTTCTATTTTCTATTTTGGGATGTACCAAAACTCAATTATTTAAAATAGTTGAACTTAATTAATGTTCATGCATGTGTATTATTATCAGAACATATTTTACAGCACATCATTAATTACATTTCTTAATTTATGTGCTTTATCAACTATGAACATTTATCCGGGACGGAGGAAGTAGATGGTGAGCTAACTAGAGTAAAATAAACTGAGTTCTTTCTAAAAGGAAAAGTAACACTTCAGAGATAGAGGTAATATTTTCTAAACGGATTAGTCAAAATTAAATCATACAAACATGAATTGCAATCACAAAATAGAAATTTCTAACAATATTTGGTTACCACAAGTCTCTCAAAAGTCTATATATGAATATGATTAGTACTCGATAGATAGTAAGGTGGCTACATTGAAAAACACATTTTTTTTTTCTTTCCAATTTAATCTATACCCATGTGGGATTAGAGTAATAGTTAGGTCAAATGATCGGGTTTTCGTGCTATGTAGAACCCGATATATATATATATATATATCAACCTTTGATTTTTGATCCAATGGTTGATAATGATAATAACCATTGATGGTTAATACTTTTTTTTTAACCATCAATGGTTATTATCATTATCAACCATTGGATCAAAAATCAAAAGTTGATATATATATATATATATATATATATATATATATAGATGACCCATAAGTATTTCAGAAATACGGAGTAACTCTCAACAGTCTTATGTCGTATATATAGAATGTCGTTGGCACATTTTTTACTATGACCAAACTTTGATCATTACACCATTAGAAATTATTTTGAGTTTTGCTTGTGAGATGAATGGAAAATCAAGTGCTAAAATATTCTTAAAACGAGGAGTTTGATTTATTTAGGTGATTAAGCATCGACCCACATGAAGAAGATGTTTCTGTTCAACAACAAGAAAACATTTTAATCTCAGAAAGTACAACAAGTTTGTTCTTTGTTCAACAAAATTGACTAATTATATATATATGTCTGTATGTATATCATCGATCTCTCTTAGTTTCAACCTAAAGCTTGACAAAGAAAAACCAATTAAGTCATCGATCTGTCTTAGTTTCAACCTAAAGCCTTAACAACTTTACTACTGCCATGACTTTTAGTGTTATATATACACACTAAAAGTCATCAAACCGCTTCTAAACTAAACAGTATTTCTTTCGTTCCACCCAAATAGTCTACATTTGAAAAATTTATTAATTAAGGGAGATATAAATATCATTAGAATTAGTTATAATTACAAAAATGATTGAACATAATTTATATGTTTATACTATTGGTAAAGTTATAATAGAATAGAGGACTTTTTCACTGAAATTGAGGGATAATTAGGTTAATTGAGATTTGACTTCTTTGTGTTTATAGATATATACTACTGTAAAATTGATGATAGATATTTTAATGAAATTACAAAGAAAGAAAATAAAGTTAATAATAGAAGGAGAAAAAGATTTTCAAAATTTCTAAATACATCTCAACAGCTTTAACAGCTGCTCTCAAGCTACTATCATGACTTTTGGTGTTACATGCAATTCCCGTTCTACAATTGGCTCATTGGAGGCATCCAACCATTTCTAGGTTATGTTGGAGTAGGTAATGACGATTATGATCAACTGAGATTTGGCTTTTCTCTGTCTGAGAAACTATAGATTATGGATTTGATACTTTGGCAAAATAATACCCTTTTTTTCTCCAAAAATAGTCTCATTTGATAAGTCAATTTTTTAAAAAAATTGTGTTCATCGCTGAGAGATAACCCTCCGTACAACTTTGCCTTTAGTAAAACTTTTGTAATTTTGTTCACTCATTACAATTTTTTAAAACGAAAATGGGTTAATTACACCACTAGCTAGCTAGTCCCTTGACTTTGGTGATTTCCGTGATTGGTTATTCGAAAATGACATGGTGTGCTACTAGTACAAAGTTACTTAAATTCATACGTAATTAGTCTACCCCATTAAGTCTGCACATGGCAACTCACATGCTATTTTTCAAGATTATTATTAGAAATTCAGTCTTAAACTCTCTTTGTACATATGGCGCGAAGTTTACCTAATATTTCCCTCCTAAATCCTCTTCTCCTCTCTCGTGCTACAGATTCCCCATATTTAATTAGCTATACACGGAAAGAGAGAGAGAGAGATAGAGAGTATTAACCACCATGGCAGACATGTGTGGCTGCAAGAATGTGGTTGTGATGAGGATATCATAGACTGAAAGTACTTATTATCCGTAATTGTTCTCTTTAGCCTCGAATTTCTAATAAAAATAGCATGTGAGCTGTCACTTGACGACTTAACGGGTTGATTAAAAAAGTTAATTACTTTCGAATTTGAGTGACTTTGTACCAATAGCGCGCAATGTCATTTCCAAATGACTACTCATGAAAATCACCAAAGTTAAGGGATTAGTGGTGTAATTAAATCGTGATGAGTGGGGAAACTAGGAAATTGAGCTGATTATCTTTTATGCAAAGTCAACCATGAAGCAAACAGAAAAAGAAAAAAGAAAAACAAAACCAATGGAAGCTTGCCAAACAGAAAACAATAATAATAATGCTAATACCAATAATAAAAAGAATTGGTTATTTTTCCTTTACTTGGGTTAGGTCAATGGAAGATTTCATAAAGTCACGTCAAAGTGAGTTCATTGACCACTTATCACACAACCTAACTTTTAAACGGTCACGAGCCGTTTTTGGAATGCCGCCAAACATGTGAAGACGGAATCATTGTCGTCCCGTCCGAATTTACATGCCTATTTTTTTGAAAAAAAAAAAAAGAAAGAAGGTTGGTTCGTATATTTGGAAAAGTCTAGACAGTTTAAAACAAGTTGTTTCTTCGTCCGATTACTACGATGGTTCAAAGAAATTGTATTTCAAAATTTTCACTTCAGTTGACTATTTGCATTGACGAATTCGGGATTCGATTTTTAGCAGGCCCGAGTTAACAACTGATAATGTAACATTTAAAATTCAAGGGATCAAAATATAATAAAAATAAAACTAATAATTTTTTTAAAAAAGTAAATTACATATTGTTGAAAGCCTAGGGAAGACATGACCACCCTTGACCCTAATGTGGCTTCGCCATTGACTATTCATCTACAATTTTTCTCAGTAACTGCACATTCTCTATTTATTTTTTTGTTAAGGGGGCGTGAAAAAGACACACTGTCCGTTTCGTTATACATTATCTATATTATTTATTAAAGGAGAAGTTAAATTTGTCCATTGCAGTTTTAGTAATCTAAAGACTATACGCACATGACTACGGAGAAGAAAGAGGAAAAATGAAATATTATAGAGAAATTAATTTAAAAAAATGAGAGATAGGAGAAAGAGCAGAAAACGTGTGTGGAGGGAGTACTTTACAAACTATCTTTAGGGAAGAAAAGAAAATAGAAAAAGGAAAAATAAAATATTAAACAGAAATTAATTTAAAAAATGACCAAATACGAGATTTTTTTCAATAAATTATTGCACACATGAGTGCCACGACAACTAGTTTCAATAACGAATGAATGATCAAATTAATGTTGTACGAGTAACTTCTTTGTTTTTGTGAAATCGGACGATTAATTTTAAGGACCATATAATAAATCATTACAAAGGAATATATATATATATACGAACAAATTCAATGGTTGTTTGTGTTTAACAAATTCAATGGTTATTTACATTGAAAATCATCCTTAATGCATTGCTAAAGTATTGGAGAGAGGATTCTCAATGTACATACTTTTCATTTATAGATTACTAACAAGTGTTAGCTCTCTTAGAGTAAATTCCTAAAGTAAACACTATAATATTACTCACTGAATCACGAACAGAGTTGGAAAATTAATACTTTTCTCTCGTCGTGACAAATCATATTTTTACTCCAGAGATGGACTAAATTTTGATCTAATTTCGATCTAATTTGATGCTATTTTAAGGATATATATTGAAGTTTTTAATCCGATTACTCAATTATGATCCGCTAACGATCCAATTCAATCTACCTACAAAAATATTGTAACATATAAGGGATATAGATAGATCTTTTGTTGGTATCTCCATAATCTTGTTATCATTATCAACATAGTTTTGGCAATTTGATTCCAAGATTATCTCCATTTATAAATATAATAATATATATATTTTTATTTTCGTATTTTAAGCTAAGCAAAACCAAAACTTCTAAATATGATATAATTGGTTTAGTAGCTAGATTTTGTGTTTTTTTTTTTTTCTTTCTTTTTACCATTTTAACTGAGATTTTGAGAATTAGATTACGGTAATGTGGGAGCTCATCTACTCTATTAGAAAAAAAAATTCTAAAATTTTGAAATATTAACAGTGAGAGTTTTAGATTTCATCTAGAATAGGTCACGATGCCAGGGGCTGAGGGGCGGATGCACACCTTGGGTGGGAGCACAAGACCCCACTCAAAATTTTCTTTGGGCTTACATGATATTTTGTACAGTGATCACACTCAATTTTTTTTTTCTTTTTTAAGTTATGCATAGCAGCAACAATGAGATAGTGACTAGGGGTGAATTGAGATTTCTAAGTTTTTTCTATGTACTTCCTCTCTTCCAGACAAAGAGTCTACTTTTCTTTTATAGAAGTCAACATAAGACTAAATCAAATAAAAAATTTACATACTTTACTTATGTTTTAAAAAATAAAATTTCATTAATTAAAAACTATCTTAATAATACCATGGATTACAACTTTAATACTTTTGTAAAAATCACTAGATTTATGTTAATTATTGGTCAAACTTTAGTTTAGTTGACCAAAAAAAAGTCAAAAGTGGACTTTTTGCCTGGAACGGAGGGAGTAATAATTAAATTTTGTGATCCCACTGAAATATTATTCTGGATCCGCTGCATATTGCTATACTATATATAATTCGATTTGAGGTCATCTAAAGTAAGTCACATTGTGTACTATATATGATTCGACTCGAGTTCAGTTCATACCTATTTCCAAGCAAATACCAATTCTAGTTGATGATCTCATGTTCCACAAAATCTTCAACACCATTATATGCGCTAATACCGAAAATAGTAGTCAAACTATATATTTCCCAAAAGAGGTCAAAACCATTGAACTCTCCTATACCTAACATACGAAATGCTTAACCAAAAAAAATACTCTTTCACGCATATTTAACATTTAATTACTCAGATCTCCAATACTAAATACAAACCCATTCCTTAATTTTTTCTACTTTCGGCAGAGGCATCTTTACCTATAAATACAATACTCTAAATCCATCTCTCTTGATTATAGCTTTAAAGTGACTTGAAAATCAAGATTTGTTAAACCCCCTCCCCCCTTTTGCCATCTCTCTCTCTCTCTCTCTCTCTCTCTCTCTCTCTCTCTCCATTTTCATTTCCATTTCCTCAACAACCCAGAAAAAAACATTCCATTCGACAAGGTAAAGTTCTCAAAAAATGTCTTCTTGATCAAAATTTTTATATCTTTGACTTAATATTAATTCTATCTGGGTTTTTCTTAAATATGTTCACCCATGCAGGATTATTTATAAATGGTGTTAAATATGGGGTTCAATGCAAGGAGATTCATGGGGTTTATTTTCCTTCAGTTACTGATAATGTCTACTGAATGCTCTGTGAGAAGGCAGTTAGGTTCATTCTTACTCATCTCTTGTTTTAATTGCATTTAACTTCAATTTACCATCGAAATTCTTAATGGAGAAACTCTAGATGCATTACTTAATTTTGATTTCACCCGAACATTACCGTTCGTGGAGAAAATTTTCCTTCATTTTCTTTTGGTTTTACGAGATTTTAGTTCTTCTTTGGTACGTAACAATCGCAATTCCTTTTCATGCTATCTGAACTATCGTGAAATGGAATGTTTACTAAAATGACACGAAACGGAATGACTATCGTGGTGTTCCGTTGATGAGATAAGTACCTGGTTCTTTCTGCAATGGGTTTACTGTGCAATGAGTTTTTGGGAGGTGATGATAGCCATGGTTTTTTGATTTATCATTAATATTAGAAAATTTATAATAGAACGAAACTTGCCTTACATGTTTCGAACTCGATTCAACGGCTAACCCAACCTAAGGTTTACTCATAACGATAAATCGAGAACCGAGCTTAAATAACCATGATAATCTCGATTTTCTTGAGGTGGTTGAGTTTTCATTATTAAACTTTTCATGTCGGACTAATCCTAGGTTTCTTTTGTTTTGTGTACTTGGTTTGTCTTGTTAATTTTGAGATAACCCAAAGTAAGATTGTGTTAACTGTTTTGTTTTAGATACACGCACAGTATAAAAAAACTTTGCTTTGTTCTAGTAACTAGTAATGTTTTTTCTGGGGCCCACACGCTTATTAGGTTAAAAAATTTACTCTTTCCGTCCTTAAATATAAGTATGCAGTCTCAATTTGTTTTTTCATTAAATGAGTGTTTAGTTTCTTATAAGATTATTAGTTTTAATGTTGACACATTATGCCCTGATGTAATGTTTAATGTTATATGTAAACAGTAAAGACATTAATGTACATATTATGCTATAATTGCCGCAAAAGTAAATTTTCTTAATTTTAGTAAAAAACTAAAAATGGATATTCATTTAGGAACAGAGACAGTACTAAACTAAACTATTGCACTCAGATATTTTTTTCCTTCTAGGAAATAAATACAAAAAATAAAATAAAAAAAGAGGTACGTTAATTATAAGCATTGTTGTGAAATTCTTTTGGTTAATATTTTTGTCAGGCAAAATGTAGCTCATGGGCGCATAGGCACGAGTTCGATTCTTGAGATTATAACCTTCAAAAAAATATATATAATAAAATTGTCAAATGAATTTGAAAAATGATTTGTGTAACTTCTACCATTGGCTTTTCTGAAAAGAGTCTCATAATTTGACAATGTAAACTTTCTAATATCGTATTTTTGAATCTCTCTCTCTCTCTCTCTCTTTCTCTCTCTCTATATATATATATATATGTATATATATGTATATATATATATATATATTATTTTTGAATTGCATTGAAGTAAATATGTTTCTTTGTATGACGTGTAAGATGAACATTATTTTTTGTAGAAAAAGAAATTTTTTAAAAAAATGAAAATTTGATGCTTAAACTTTATAAAGTGACTCCTTTTTTGGACAAAGAATAAAAGAAAGGACGACTCTTTTTTGTGGCGGAGGGAGTAATAGAATACCATTATTTAATACTCTCTATATTTCTAAGTTATTATCATTTTTAACCTTTTTAAGTCAAACAGACTATTGTAATTTGTAAGCAATATGAATTACATATTTTATAATTTTAAAAATGGAGGGAGTATTATTTTCTTACTTTTAATTTTACTTTAAAATCTTTCTTTTTATCACTTTGTTAACTTTATTAAAAGTTTACGGACCCATCTTAAAATCAATTGATCGACGAGGGTTTAAAGTCTTAATAACTTTTAATAGTGATTAAATTAAGGGTTTTTTTTTTTTTTTTTCTAGAGCTTTGATTATTGTTCCTCTCTTTAGTTTGCTTTGTTCATGTGTTTATACTTGACTTTTAATGTACACTCGCAGAATTTTGTTGATCTTGACACGTGTCCCAATCTTAAGACTTATAGACTTGAAAAACAAGCTCTTTGCTTTAGAATATGATCATGACGACTTTGAATCGTATGTTAAAGGTTGGACTGTTGCACCGTATAGTTAGCGAGCTTGTGATTTTCTTTCTATTCAAGCGCGTAGATAGTTGGTGGAAACTCTGTTCTATCTTAATTATAGGTCAGTTTGTACGACTTGAAAGAGTAGATTTTTTTCGCCTAACTTTTATGTACTATATAATCTGTCACTACTGATCGTAGTGTACCAAATAGACATGTTGCGTGTATTGCTCGAGAACCATATTTGTAGATCAATGCATACATTAAAATGAAATTTTTGAGAATTTTTTATGAACAAAATTTCCATGTGATCAGGTGTTTTATGATTGTTATCTGTATCTTTGGTCTATCACGACATGTGGGGTCCATCTGCTTTCACAATGCTTGGGGCCATAAGAACCACAATACAATGTGTCTTGTGATCCCTTTTTGTTCTCACTCTCTCCCTCAACATATGCACCCATAACCAAATTTAATTTATTTAGTCTATTTAGAGTTAAATTAACATAGACAAAAATATCACTTTTTTAACACATCTCATGAATTACATAAATCAAAACTAGTATGTAATTTATTGTACAATATTCTTGAAAATCTTAATTATCATATATATATGTGTGTGTGTGTGTGTGTGTGTGTTCATATGTAATCTACATTCTTATTTTAGTTAGAAAATTTCATGCTCATAATTTTTTTTTTTTTCACTTCTTGTAGACTGTAATTTTGATTTTTATTTTGTATGAGCATAAGTAATTAAATATGATCATTTTTCAAGCAAGTAAAAAGAAAATGAAAATACATTGATCATTGGATATATTATAAATTAAAAAAAATTAAAGGATAGTGTTGAATGTAACTTGATGAAAGTCAATAAACATTAAAGTTTAACAACAACAAAAAAAAAAGAAGAAGAAGAAGAAGAAGAAGAAGAAGAAGAAATTAACAGAAAATAATTGTAACTACGTACAAACATATCAGATTATTTTATCAAATATGTAATTTATTTAGAAGCATAAAAATAAAAAAAAATTCTTTCACATTTGCAATATAATTACTTTCTCTACCCCAAAATGAGTACTTCTTTCATATTAAAAAAAAAAAAAACATTGACCGAATAAAAAAATGTCTATTTTTGTATGAAGTAACTATATTCACATTTGCTAATTATCATATCTTAATGTCAATTTTTTAATCCTTGACTTCATGATTAAGTCATGTATAAATAATATTTCAATATGAATTAAAAGTAGAATACTCCTTCCGTTCCATGCAAAGAGTCCATTATCTTATTTTGGGATGTTCCACTCAAAGAGTTCATTTTAAAAAATTATGTCTACAATATTCATAAAACTTTCAACTTTACCCTCTACATGTGGTACAAATATATTAACTATACTAATTTTTTTTGTAATTATAATCAACTCTAACACTATTTATATATCACTTAATTATTAGCATTTTCAAACGTAGATTATTTGGGTGAAACTGAATAATTTTTTGCCTTGTTTATTCTCTCGCATGTTCTAAATTCGAACGGTCCATCCACTTTTAAAAGGCCCCAATGTCATAGAGCCCACAACTGAATCTCGTGACTACCTCTCTCTCTCTCTCTCTCTCTCTCTCTCTCTCTCTCTCACACACACAGTCGAAAAAAGTTAAAATTTACATTCTATTTCAAGTTTCAACCCGTGAAGACATTGGAAACAACCAACAATTATTATTAGTACGTACAATATACAACGCCAATAATAATTTTGAGTTCCTACTTCTCGCACACTATCGTTATTGCATTCTTGATTCCCATCTTTACAATAATATTTATTATTTATTTATTTTTTTTCATTCCTGAAAACCGTTCTTGAATTCTCTCAAATAAATCTCAATTTGTATCTCGCTCACTGCTCGTCATGCTCGAGTGGCAAAAATAATCATGTTTTTATTATAGAAAGTTGGTTCTCGTATCAATAACCTTATTTAATTTGTGACTGAAAAATCTAGTCTAAATTAATTGTATCGTTTGTTGCAGAAGGATTTTCAAGTACAGTACCGAAGATCAACTGTCATATCCTCCGGTCCAATTGCTAATACGCGACGATCACGTAATATTAATTTGCATGAGCATTTCTATTGTTTAATTATATATGGTTATTTTGTAATTATTTCACGTAATTGGTTATATTTTATGAGTGAAAAAAGAAGAAGAAAAAAAAAAAAAGGTTAGCTCTATATGGATTTGGTGCTTAGATTAGATATATATATAGTAAGTTGAGATAAAATTGTGTGATATATCTTCTAATTCTTATAATGGTAAATATATATATATATATATTTTTCCAGGTTGTGGTTGACAATGGCATCTTCACTGTCACCTTTTCAAGTCCTGAAGGCATGGTCATTGGGTTACAATACAATGGCATTGATAATATATTGGAAGACGAAAACAAAGTTACAAATAGAGGGTAATTGTGGAGTAGTATATATATATATATATATATATCAACAATTATATCTTAAAATTTTCTACTTTACTATTTTAATTTATTGTTAATTAATCTCAAAAAATTAAAATTAAATTTGAAAGAAATTAAATTGTAGGTATTGGGATGTGGTTTGGAGCGACCCTGCTGTTGCGAAAGACACTTACGATAAGTAAGTTATAAGCGTAATGCAAATCTTTATAATTTAACTCAAATAATGTGTTTTCTGGTTAGTTAAAATTTAATGGGTTGTTTTACAGGCTAGAAGGGACGCATTTTAATGTTATTATGGAAGAAGAAGACCAAGTTGAGATTTCATTTACAAGAACTTGGGATCCTTCTTCTAGCAGCAACACCACCGGACTTTCCCTAAACATAGACAAAAGGTACGTGCGGCATAAGTTTTAAAAGTTTTTGTGAGCGAAAACGAATTAATAATATTCTCATTGCCGCTAAAACGACATTTATTTTGAATTTTCTTGTAGGTTCATAATCCTCCGTGGCGGTAGTGGTTTCTACTCGTATGGAATATTCGAGCGATTAGAAGGATGGCCAGATGTAGATATTTATCAAGGGCGAATCGCTTTCAAGCTTAAAGAAAACTTGTAAACCAGCTTCTAGCTCTTGCTAATATTTAAGAATGTATTTAATTTTTTCCCTTTGATTCTAAGGGAAAATAATATGTTGGTTTGTAGGTTTCGATACATGGCTGTATCGGACGAAAGGCAAAGGATCATGCCAACGGCTCGAGACCGCGAAAGGGGTGAACCCCTTGACTACCCGGAAGCTGTTCTATTGACAAACCCTTCTAATTCTTTTCTCAAAGGGGAGGTATGTATGCTAACAGTAACTGCTAAACACTTTGATCAAATTTTCATGGTGGGCCAAGGCCCAAAACTTGCAAGATTCATTTGTTGGACCTTGGAAGGGGCTAATCTAGGCCCATTTAGTCACCCAGATTGGTCACCTTATTCTTGGACTGGTGTCTGATTACTGAAATTGGAAAAGTAAAATTGTTCTGAAAAAAAATTACTGAAATTTGCTGGTCGGTCTACTTTGCAAAATTTTTATCCTCTCCGATTCATTTTTTTTTAACCGCTAAAAGACACTTTCATAAAATTGTTCTTAAAATAACCGCTAAAAGACAATTTCTTCGGTAAATTTTTTTTTTCTTCCTAAAATTTCTCAAGGTGAATTTTTTTTCTTCCTAAAATTTCTCCGGTCAATCTCCCAAATAGCTTTTTCCTAATATTTCTCAGTGAATCTTCCTTTCTTCATAAAATTTCTCCGACCAATCTTCCAGATAACTTCTTCATAATTTCCTAATATTTCTCTTTCTTCATAAAATTTCTCTGGTGAATCTCTGTTACCATTCCAATAGCTAGTAGCAAAGAAAATTGATTTTTGTGGATAGCCTCTGTTTCCATTCCAATAGAACACTAGTGAATCTTACTTACTAAAATTTCTCCGATAAATCTTCCTTTGGCTGCATTAGGCATCACAATAATGGAATTAGACATCGCAATTGGGCATCGATATGCCTTAAATTGGGCATAGAGTACTAAAATAACTTCTTCCTAATTTCCTAATATTTCTCTTTCTTCATAAAATTTCTCTGGTGAATCTCCCTTCCTAAAATTTCTCCGGTGAATCTCTGTTATCATTCCAATAGCTAGTAGCAAAGAAAATTGATTTTTGTGGATAGCTTCTGTTTCCATTCCAATAGAACACCAGTGAATCTTACTTACTAAAATTTCTCCGATAAATCTTTCTTTGGCTGCATTAGGCATCGCAATAATGGAATTAGACATCGCGATTGGGCATCGAGATGCCTTAAATTGGGCATAGAGTACTAAAATTTCTCTAGTGAATCTTATTTACTAAAATTTCTCTGATAAATCTTAATTTGGCTGCATGGGGATGATGAAATTAGGCATCGCGATGATAGAATTAGGCATCGCAATTGGGCATCGTGATAATGAAATTTCTCCAGTAAATCTTTTATTAATGATATAATCGTCTTTTTGCCCGCCTTTTTTCGGTTTTAAAAAAAGTATGGTGAACTGAAGCGATTACAAATGTTCAAAAAGGAACCGGCATGTAATTCATCCAAAAAAATTAAATGAACATAATTTTGATTTGTTGCGATGATCTTGAGTTGAGTCTTGTATTTGTAGGTGGATGACAAGTATCAGTACTCGACCGAAAACAAGGATAATCGGGTGCACGGGTGGATATGCTCGAGACCAAACGTCGGGTTTTGGATTATAACACCAAGTACGGAGTTTCAAACTGCTGGGCCTGTCAAGCAAGACCTTACTTCTCATGTTGGCCCAGTAACACTCTCGGTAAGTAAACTCCTACTTTCTCTGTCCCGAAATGAGAGTTACTTTTTAATTATCATATCTAACGTACTCCGGATTTTACATTTTAATCCTTGTAATAGAGGTAAAAAGAATCTTAGCAAAATCCTTAACTATGATTAGCGAGGCTATAGATGAATTGCAGAGAAACGACAATGAATGAAATTTATAATTCTTCAAAAGAACAGTGATCGTCGCGCAATTTCATCATTTTTTGTTATTCTTTGGTGTCCAGATGTTTTTTAGTACCCATTACGCTGGAGAGAGCCTAGGACTAAAATTTCGGAACGGAGAGCCATGGAAAAAAGTTTTTGGCCCCGTTTTCGTTTACCTGAATTCTGTTTCTGCTGATGAAGATCCCCTAACACT
The DNA here is from genome assembly GCA_016624345.1 of Platycodon grandiflorus. Taxonomy (NCBI): domain Eukaryota; kingdom Viridiplantae; phylum Streptophyta; class Magnoliopsida; order Asterales; family Campanulaceae; genus Platycodon; species Platycodon grandiflorus. Next base: position 15,272,252 of record CM028367.1, on the reverse strand, counting down.
ATGGGCAGATGCCAAAGAACAGGTACTATGCAATGCTACAATTCTAAAGCAAAAGAAGTAGAGAGAAAGCAGGAAAAAAATAGCTTTACCCTATTAATCCTCCCTATTATGACATTTACCAGATGTTGATAGAAACCGAGAGCTGGCCATATGATTTTCCACAGTCAGAAAACTATCCTTTATCAAATGAACGGGGCATGATTAGTGGCCGACTACTAGTTCGCGACAGGTACCTTCTCATTCTCTTACCACTATTTGTCTTAACCTTTACCCTTATGATCGAATGAAATGATATTGAGAAAACTGGCTCGTTTCTTGTCTCAGGTACATTAGCAAAGACCTAATAACTGCCAACTCGGGTTACATAGGGTTAGCTCCTCCAGGAGAAGTGGGATCGTGGCAAAAAGAAAATAAGGTAATCTTGGTCTTTATCTAGAGCTTAGCAACTTTTAAATATATGTTTCCACGTAATTATATGTCAAGTGTAAAAACATCACTGCTCGATTCTTATTTTTGCACTTCCGCTTTCAGGGTTATCAATTTTGGACTCAATGTGACGTTGAGGGGTATTTCTCAATTAAAGGTGTTCGACCAGGAAACTATAGTTTATATGCTTTTGTTCCCGGTTTTATTGGGGATTACAAGTTCGACTCTTTCATCAATATAAAAGCAGGTAAGAGCACTGAAATCGGGCCTGCATATTATCTCTCCTGATTTTAAATAATCAAATGTATTGTAATGAACGAAAAATTGATGATCTTTATTTGAATTTGCTTGATATGCAGGAAGTAGATTCAGGATGGGAGTTCTGGTATATGATGCTCCAAGAAATGGTCCTACATTATGGGAAATCGGCATCCCTGATCGCACTGCAGCAGAGTTCTATATACCTGATCCGAACCCCACTCTCATGAACGAATTATATGCTGTACAAAAATCTGAAAAGTTAGCTCCCCTAAAAAAATTGATCCTAATCACATTTCTTTTCTGGGATTTATACCACAAGCTCACAATGGTAATCGTTTTTTACATACAGGTTTAGGCAATATGGATTATGGGATAGGTACACGAACTCTATCCTGATAACGATTTGGTCTACACGGTTGGCTCGAGCTCTTATCAAACAGACTGGTTCTTTGCTCATGTTAACAGGTTTTTCTTACACTTTTTTTTCTCCCTGCTTATTTATGTGCCACTGGATTGCATGTTTAGCGTGACATTGTTGGTACTAAATTTTTGCCCTTGTAATGTAGGAATGTAGGAAATAAAACTTATATACCAACCACTTGGGAAATTTTATTTGATATTGACAACGTCATTGAGGCGGGAAATTATACACTGCAACTCGCATTGGCATCTGCCACTGCTGCTGAACTTCAAGTATGTGTTTGTTTTTCTGTATCATTTGAAGTTTGAACCAATAACTGAAAAAGAATTGATATTTCTCGGAACATTCAAGTTGATGGTTAATTGTCGTGTTTTGCTAATCAAAATCTTATTGTTTTTACTCAAGGTTCGGATCAACAGACCAGATGTCCCAATTCCTTACATGACAACGGGACTCATAGGCAAGGACAACGCGATTGCTAGACATGGGATTCACGGGTTATACTGGCTATACAGTGTCGATATTCCAGGCTCTCTGCTTCAAGCTGGGAAAAACACAATCTATTTAACACAGTCGAAAGGGGGAAGACCTTTTCGAGGATTCATGTATGACTACATTCGTTTAGAACAGCCTCCCGAGTCATCAAATTAGAGGAGGGGTGGATGTGTAGATATCACATTCTTTTGTTCAGTAGCAAAAGGTGTATAGCAATCGTTAAAATTTACTGTAATTCATTAGCTGCTAGAAACAGCCTAGTGGATTAGATCATAGTTTGTTGTAATTTCCTGCTTAGTATATAGTAAATTTAAAAAAAAAAAAAAAAATTATAACTGGCTCAATGGACAAGCTAGAACTGTTTGGTAAGATTAATATCTCTGTCCCAAAGGGTAATATTATTTGTAAAGGTGCATTTAAATTGAAAGTGAAAATGGACATCATTTTAAAAAGGAGTATGAATAAAATTGAACTTTGGTGATACTCTCAATTAAGGACCAAGTAAACATAAAACCTAATTTGCTCTAAGGCTAAGCTCTAGGGCTCTCATGAATAACCTCTTTTTTTTTTTTTTTTTTAATTAGAGAGGTTTGCGCCAAATGAACCAACCCAATGAGAAGTTATTCAAGGGAAAGGTAACGTCGTGTTTCTGGAGCAACGTGGTATAACGCACCAACTATATTTTTACACTTGGGATGGTGGGTTGAAGAGGTGCGTGTTTTACTATGATTGAGTGACTTTGTCATGTATCAAAAGGTAAGTGAAACGTCACACCACATCAACAAGTTGACGTGGCATGACTATCCCGTAAGATAATTTTTCCAACTGAAGAGGTTGCCTTACTCCTATCTTTTTTTTTTTTTTTAAGCCCTTAAATATGTCTTTGCAAATTATTCCTTTTTTACCTCCACCTTTTCTTCCAAAAATGCCCCTTAGTGATTTTCTTCCTCAATTGACCCCGAGTACTTTCCTTCCTTCAATGCTGCTAGATAAATAAGATAGGCAGTAAGATAGGTGGTAAACGCAACCCCCTATAACTATTGAGGAAAAACAGAAACAACAAAGCATTTTCGATTTTGAGGCAACTTTGCACAGTTGTGATCATATCGCGATGGGGAAGTCGTGTGTGATCCGATTGATCGGATTTTTGGACAACAGGTTGACAATACATAGGGCTTCAATATGAACGGTGGAAACAGGGATTGGAGGTTTCTAGAGGGGTGATTTACTGGTTTGAAATTACTGCAGTTTTGGTGAGAACTTTGGATTTGTTTTATTTTATTTTCTATCAATAACTGTTTGTTCTTGGATTTTTCTTGGTGATTTTGTCTCTAGTTTGTGATAGAGTAAATTCCTGTTTACTCGTCCAATTTTTTAGTAGTAGTGGAACTTTTTCGGAGTTGATCCCGTGGTTTTTACTTCTCAAGTTGAGGAGGTTTTCCATGTTAAAAAATTCAGTGTCTTGATTTTGTTGTGTGGATATTTCCTTACTTTAATTAGTAATTGTTGCTAGAAATTTGGTTAAATTTACTTCCTATTAGATTCACACAGGTGGAGAGAGTTTTCTTGGGCATTCCGTATTGTTGCTCTTGCAATACAACATTTGTGGCAAAAATAGAAAGAGAAATCTGAGTAGAATGACAGAAATAAAAATAAAGAAGTAAAGCGATTAAAGTGGTATCAAAACCTAAATACAATGGTTAAAATGACGTTAGGCTAAAACAAAATGAGCATCAAGGAGAGTATAAAATAATCGAAATTTTACAGTTTTGTTGCTCAAATAATTATGTAATAACAATAAATGAAAGTATTTGGATTTGATATCTTTAGAGATGTTACATATGAAAAACAAAAAATTTAAATGTTATTACCAGAAGTTTCTGGTGCACGTTATGTAAATAAATTACATCTTTTGCCTCACTTTTCTTTGTAAGAATATAAGCAACTTTAAAATTTACAAGTCGTTGGAAGGCAATTGAACATGTTTACAATATTCTCCAAGAGCCCATAACGGGAAGATGCTCCTGAATGATGCGTAGTGTATATTGCAACTTCCCAAGGAGGCGCCTGTCATATTCTGCAAATAAACCTTTTGGTCCTTAAACATGCAAAATGAAGAAGCTACAATTTGATGCAGAGATTCATGGTTCATGGAATCTTGATACTTTGCCAAATTCATGGTTCATGGCATCTTGATACTCAATTTGCCAGATTTGTAGGAGACTCTTACAGCCCAAATGATATTATTTGGATGGACATGGCTAAATAAAAATAAAAATAAAAAATCACAGGTTCTGCTTTGCAGTCTTCACAGTTGGATGCTTTGGTTATCGAACATAGGGGGAGGAATGAGAGTAGAGGTTCTAAGAACCAAGAAAAGAACATATGCAAGTTTAGGGATAAATTTACTGACGTGAAGTGTTATCATTATGGTGAATTGGAAACATTAAGAGATTCTACCACAAGGTGGAAAAAGAGAGCAAGAAAAATAAGTACTCCCTTCGTTCCTAAAAAAGTCTTTCTTTCATTTTCAGGTCTTTCCAAAAAAAAAAAAAAGTGTCCTACTTTCTCACCTATCTCTTTTAGAATGTCACTTTTACCATTTCATCTTTGATTTGATTATTACTTTTAAATGGTAGATCCTACTCCTACATGGGCAGCCGGAAAATACAGAACATCTTAATTTTTATAATAACTTCAATATGTGTTTCTTAATCTATGCGTCCAGTCAAGCATAACTCTTTTTTAGGAAGAGAGGGGGTATAAACAATGGAAAAAAGAAAGAAAGATGACAGTGATGATGATGGAGTTGCTATCTGATAGTTTCTTATTGTTTGTGTTGATGCTGTAAACTTTGTATGTTATGAAACTAGCTGGGTGCAAACTTTGGTACTTCTAAGTTCTATCCATGAAACTTCTCAGACAGACATGTTTGCATCTTATACTTCTGAAGACTTTGGGACTATAAATATGGGTAATGATGGCTAAAGTAGTTAGAATAGTTGGTGTATGCCTGGAGAAATGTGTCAACAAGAATCTTGTTCTCAAGGATTTGAGACATATTCCTGATGTGCACCCGAATTTAATTTCTGTAGGAAGACTTGATGACGATGGGTTCTAATGGAAGCTTACCAAGGGTTTTTTTATTGTGACAAGAGGTAAGAAGTTTTCTTCAAGGTGTAGTTTTCTCAGTGTTTTGTGAAAAAGCATAATGGATATTTCAAGAGTCATCCTCATTCTAGGAAGCAGAATATATTTTACTTGGTATGCTCTAATTCTGTGTGGACCTATAAAGATAAGGAGTCCTAGTAGTTTTCGATATTGTCACTATTGATGATCAATCATGGAAGGTGTGGGTCTCTACGTTGAGGAAGAAATATGAGTTATTAGATGTGTTGAAAGAATTTCAAGCATCCGTTGAGAGACAAACTGGGAGGAATGTCAAATGCATCTAAACAGATAATGGAGGCAGATCTCTATTATAGACCTTTTGATGAATATTATAGAGTAGGAAATTCGTCATCAAAAGTCACCTCCAAATACACCTCAATTGAATGGCCTAGCTAAACGAATGAGTAGAACCTTGGTTAAAATAGGTTTTTGCTTTTGCAAGCAAGGCTTCCAATACCTTTTTGGGCTAAGGCTATGAGTAAGTTATTCACATAATGAATCTGCCACCTTAAGTTCCACCGTATTTTGAAGTTCCGAAAATGGCTTGGACATTTAAAGATGTTTCGTATGATAATTTATATATTTGGATGAACAGACTTTGTGCACGTCCTATAGATGAGAGGTCTAAACTTGATGTGAACACATGATAGTGTGTTTGTTGGCCACGGTTTAGATAATTTTGACCATAAGTATAATTATTTGATTGAGAAATAATTGATCAAAAAGTGGGATATAGTGTTAACGGAAGATCAGACTATAGTGGATATAGACAAAACAGAGAAGACATTTTCTTAGTATGGTGATGATTTGATTCATCTGGATCCAGTCCATTTGACACTACGGCTATAATAGGTTAGGGATGAAACTCATGAAAATCAATATGGTATAGATGAAGAAGAGGCTCCTATACAAATATATAGAAATAATGATTCATGAAGATCAATATGGTATAGATGAAGAAGAGGCTCATATACAAATATATAGAAATAATGATACTTAGTCGCCCCTCAAGATATACCACCACGGACTCCACCGAAGAGGTATATGAGAGACCAACAACCTTCCACGAGGTATTATGTTAATAAACACGTGTTATTGACTCGTAGAGGAGAAGTAAAATGTTTTATAAAGGTCATAGTAGATGAACAAAAGTATGAGTAGTTTGATGCGTTGGAAGATAAAATGAAGTCATTGCATGCGATTCACAGTTATAAATATGTAAAGTTACCAAAGGTAATAGAGGTTTGAAGAATCAGTGGATTTAAAGGTTCAAGAAAGATGAAAATGTATTGCTTCCTTGGGACAAATTTAGATTGGTTATCAAGGGATTCGGGCAAAGAATGTTAATTGATTTGATTAGATTGTTTCTCAAATTGTTAGATGGCATTAATTCTTTTGGTTCTTTGTTTAGCAGTGTACTTAACTTAAAAGTTGATCAAATATATGTGAAGATTGCTTTCCTTCATAGTGATTTAGAGTAAGAGATATACATGGAGCAAACAAAGTGTTTCAGGTGAAAGGGAAAGAAGATTTGCACGTGCGCAAGCTGGAGAGAAGTCTTTATGGTTAAAAAGGCACAGAGACAATGGTTCAAGAAATTCCAAGTTTATGGGGAGCAAGGCTACAAGAAGACTACTTTCTGATCATTTTTAAGTGCAAAAATTCTCTAATGATGATTTTATGTTGCTGTATGTAGATGACATGTTGATTGTTAGCAAGCGTACTTCTAGTATTGACAGGTTGAAGATTGAGTAAGTCTTTTGGTATGAATGTCTTGCGCCTGCAAAGAAAATTCTTGGAATTATTCTTACTTAATACAGGATAACAAGATTGAGTTTGTCTTAGAAGTACACTGACAAAGTGCTTCAGAGGTTTAACAAGGATAATGCTAAAGTGATTAGCTCTCCTCTTGCTACTCATTTTAGACTGTCTTAAACAATGCCCTTCTATTAATACAGAGTAGGAAGACATGCAAAAAGTTTTGTATGCTTCAAGAATGCAAAGTTTAATGTATGCAATGGTGTATACAAGGCCAAATATAACTTAAGTTGGAACAATTTGTCATTTTCTTTCTAATTTGGAAAAGAAAGATGAAATACAGTGAAGTGAATAATGAAGTATCTACGTGGAGATTAATTTTGGTTTGAAGCTAAAATTTGCAGATGATAAATACATATTAGTTGCTCATACAAATGCAGACATGGCTGGACTATTGGTTCTTGTAAGTCTAGTTCTAGCTACTTAGTTTATAGTTTGGCAATCATTATTATAAAATTTGTTGCACTCTCTGCAGGCAGGTAAAGCTTGTTGCGATAGAAATGAGGAAAGAGTTTCTTTGAGCGGAGAAGTGTGTTCAAGAACTTGGCTTCAAGCAAAAGTAATGTCTTATTTTGTGACAGGCAAGTGCTATCGATCTTGAGATGAATTTTACATTCCTTTCAAGATCGACACACATTGGAAATTCAAAGCTTTTAAAACATGAGAAGATCCATACAAATTGTAATGGTTTTGATATGTTGACAAGGCTCTTCTAAAGATGAACTTGGGAAATATTGTGCGGCTGTCAGGATGGAAAACACTTCCACCTGGTGACAAGGACATGGGTTGGGTTGCATTCCCTTCCTAATGAAGGATGGCCTCTAGCCTTAAGAATTTGAAGTAGAACATCTACTTTGTTTTGGTTAGTTTCTTGATTTTCTTGTTGGATTTTTTTTTTTTTTTGCATTGTAGTCCGAGAACATGTTATTCTTGATGGTTGTCGCTCATTTATACCTTTAGTTTCATATAGAGAGGAACTTGTTTAGTGGCTATCGTTTTCGTTGTTGATAATGGAGGAATTTAGACACATGGTTTTTCAATCCCGTGTTAGGGTTTTCCACGTAAATTTTAGGTATATTTCTAAGAATGGAAACTTTGTTTTAGCACACATTTTTCACCTGTTGTGGAAAGTCACCATCTTCAAGCTGCAAGTTAATCAACAATCTTGCTGCTTTATGTAAAGGAATGGGATCCCTCTCAGCCTGGATAGGAAAAACCAATAGAACTTTAATGTTCGATCATAATCGTGTTATAAGTTTGTATAGAATCCCAGAGTTAACGATGGGTTTCGATGAATCGAGTGCTTGAGCAAACGATCATTATAAGTTTATATAGAATCCAAGTGTTAATGAGCGATGGTTAAAGCTAATTACCTGCCCCGCATGAATAAGAGCCATCATAGCCCATGATGTTTGAACCAAGTTTGATTGATTCCCCTTCAACGGTATATATTTCTGAATAGGAAATTTAAAGCAGAAGTTAAGAAAATAAGGGAGAATATTCATTGTTAACTAACTAAGTGATTATAATAGAATTAATAACAAAAATATTGTCAGAATTTGCTTTAATTGCCTACTATACCATCCAACTTGTTAAATTATCGAAAATAAACCCACAAACTTTTAAGGTGACAAAAAAGATACTACTGTCAATCCCTTGTCAAAAAGGTAAGTTTATGGAGATGCTGACAAGATCGTTTTTCTTTGCACATACGTTGGCACTTCATTTACTATTTTTAATTAATGTTTTTTCTTTTACCACTTTTCGAAAAGTTTGTGGGTTTCTGTAGTAATAATTTAATGAATTTGATAGTATAGTAGTCTCGTTTAAATATTATGAGTAATACTATACTTTCAACCAACGTATCCAAAAAACATGGTTCCAACCTTGAAATCAACTAATTAAGGATTGTTAAACAAGATTGACATAACGGTGATCAAAATTTTGTTAGATTTTCTAACTAACAGGTCACGTTGAAATATTTTTCTGAATTCTACACAGATATGATGTATTGTTCATGTTATTATTTAGTTGGCCTGGCCTAAGTTCTTTGTGGCAGCCCTAATTGAAAGCCCATTCCCCAAGCCCACTCCCCTTGGCAGCTCGCCCAATAGCAAGTGCAAAACCAGATGAGCTTCTAGGGTCTTCCTTTTGTGCGCTCCCTTTGTTGTCCTTTGTGGTAGCCGTCATATATATTCTCTGTTCTCTCCTTGCGTCAGTGTGGAGCACAGTGACCAAATAGAAAATTTAGGGTTAGATTTTGTGTAGATCAGCCGCACCTCTCTCTCTCTCTCTTTCTCTACTATCTTATGCCGTGGGTTTAACTCTCTTCTCTCTTCTCTTAGTGATAGTTAGAGTGTAACTATGAGAGTAAACACGGGGTGTGTTCTTGGAGGTTGTCCCTTCTGTGAGCTGCGTGTATTCAGTAAGATTGAGAGGGTTGTGAGGGTGCCGTCCGGCTGTCGTCTTCGTAGTGGCCACTAGGGTTTGGGTTTGGGTTTGGGCAGGGCGGGTAGATCCTTGGCTTCATGTACTGAGTTAGAGACAGTTAGACACTTTTGGTGGACTTATCTTGTGAAGGGTTACTGAGCCTAAGGAGTAGCTTTAGCCGAGGTGTTAGTCACGGTGACGAGTCGGTGACGTCATACACCGGCGTGTCAAAGCTTCCTTTTGTCTCTGCGAGTTCCTTACCTTGTCCTAACGATTCTCTGTTTTTCTACTCTGTTTTTTGTGGGTACTAATTTCTGTTTTATAGGTTCTGTGAAGGCCTCGGTGATCTTCAGTTCCCCCCTTTTTGGTTGATCTGTTAATCAGCATAGCATAGGTCCCTCAACCCCCATTTATTAGATCTGTGTATTTGCATGAGCGTCTTAGTGAGGATCCCCTAGATATAAATGTATTAGGCTCTCTCTATTAATCTGTAATATTATTTGGTCCTCTTGGCTTCGATTTGTTGTACGAGAGGGTAAAACGAAGACTCTATAGTGGTATCAGAGCTTGGTTCATGGTGCCTTCGCGTATGGTGTTCGACAGCCCTCTTCAAGGGCTCCCTTCAATCCAAATCCAAAATATTAGAAACCCTAGTCAAGGGTTTCTGGGTGAGCTGGTCTTCCCTTCTTGCATTAATTTTCACACTTTAATTGCGTGGTTGATTTATTTTGTGCTTATGAAAGCTATTGTTGCATGTTTTGTGATTATTTAAATCTGTCTTAGTGCTGCTGTGCTGCCCTGTTCTGTGTTTTTTGCTTAAAAAAATTCTGTGGTTATTTGTTGCTTCTATTTTCTTGTGGTTTTAAATATGGCTTGCTCTTTAAACTCCATGCATGATTTAGAACCCTTTAATGGCAAAACTGATTTTTCCATCTGGCAACAATAGATGAAAGGAATCTTGATAAAAGAAAGAGTTTTTAAGGCAATCACATTAAAGTTTTCTGAAACTGATTCGGAGGACACTAGAGCTGATATGGACGAATGTGCATATTCATCCATCATTTTAAAACTAACTGACTCCGTTTTACGTAAGGTAGGAAAGTTAGAAACTGCGAAAGCTTTGTGGGAAAAACTAGAAGAATTATACTTTGAAACCTCTTTGCTAAACAAGCTTTACCTTCTAGAAAAGTTTTTCCGTTTTCAATTTGACCCATCCAAAGATATGGACAACAATATTGATGTATTTACAAAACTTGTTCAAGACATCAAACAAATTGGTGACAAACACATTGACGAATATACCCCCATTGTCCTTCTTAATGCTATCCCCGAGTCATATGTCGATGTAAAAGCTGCAAACAAATATGGGAGGGATGCCTTGACTCTAGACACGGTCATAAATGGTCTAAAGAGTAAGGAGTTAGAATTAAAGACTAAGGGTAAATCTTCCATTATGTACTTAATGGTTAGTACCCGCCCCGACATAGCTTGTGCTCTTAGTTGCCTTAGCCGATATATGTCGAACCCAGGCCTACCCCATTGGCAAGCCATAAAGTGGCTGTTGAGGTACTTGAAACATTCTAGGAACTATGGTATAAAATTTTCAAAATCAGAAAATGGTGTTAAACTTGCAGGATTTGTTAACTCAAACTACGCTAATGATAGAGACAATAGAATATCCACAACCTCCTACGTCTTCACTCTTTGTATGTCTTGTATTAGCTGGAAATCTCAACTGCAGCCTATCGTGGTCTTGTCCACAACAGAGACTGAATACGTGGCAATTACTGAAGCTATTAAAGAAGCCATATGGCTTAAAGGGTTAATTTCAAAAATTGGTTTTCTAAAAGAAAAGGTGGTTGTTTTTTCCGATAGTCAATCAGGTATCCAACTTTGTAAAAATCCCGTCTTTCACGATAGGACAAAGCATATTGACATTAGATTTCATTTTATCCGCGATGTAGTCGCTAAATGCATTGTTTATCTTGAAAAAGTTGATACCAAATACAATCCTGCTGATATGGGCACCAAGTGCTTGCCTGTGAAAAATTTTCTCTCTTGTTTGAAAATTTTGAAATTGGATACTTGTGATTGAAATTCTGTTTTGTTTGTTACCCCCCCCCCCCAAAATCCTTAACCTTCTTAGTAACTGCTAAGGTACTTTCTTGTTCCTGCTTTGTGCGGTGAAGCAAGTTAGTTTTTTCCTTCGCTTAGTCCAACTGTGTGTTGGAACAAGTGAAGGATAGGCGATGATGAACCCATTCTACAAAGTCCCTTGAGTCCTTAAGTCTTTAACCGCACTTGTTCCAAGGTGGAGATTGTTATTATTTAGTTGGCCTGGCCCAAGTTCTTTGTGGCAGCCCTAATTAAAAGCCCATTCCCCTTGGCGGCCCACCCAATAGCAAGTGCAAAACCGGATGAGCTTCTAGGGTCTTCCTTTTGTGCGCTCCCTTTGTTGTCCTTTGTGGTGGCCGTCATATATATTCTCTGTTCTCTCCTTGCGTCAGTGTGGAACACAGTGACCAAACAGAAAATCTAGGGTTAGGTTTTGTGTACATCAGCCGCATCTCTCTCTCTCTACTATCTTATGCCGTGGGTTTAACTCTCTTATCTCTTCTCTTAGTGACAGTGAGAGTGTAACTGTGAGAGTAAACATGGGGTGTGTTCTCGGAGGTTGTCCCTTCTGTAAGCTGCATGTATTCAGTAAGATTGAGAGGGTTGTGAGGGTGTCGTCCGGATGTCGTCTTCCTAATGGCCACCGGGGTTTGGGTTTGTGCAGGGCGGGTAGATCCTTGGCTTCATGTACTGAGTTAGAGACAGTTAGACTCTTTTGGTGGACTTATCTTATGAAGGGTTACTGAGCCTAAGGAGTAGCTTCAGCCGAGGTGCTAGTCACCGGTGACAACGAGTCGGTGACATCATACACCGGCGTGTCAAAGCTTCCTTTTGTCTCTGCAAGTTCCTTACCTTGTCCTAACGATTCTCTGTTTTTCTACTTTGTTTTTCGTGGGTACTAATTTCTGTTTTACAGGTTCTGTGTGAAGGCCTCGGTGATCTTCAGTTCCCCCCTTTTTGGTTGATCAGTTAATCAGCATAGCATAGGTCCCTCGACCCCCATTTATTAGATCTGTGTATTTGCATGAGCGTCTTAGTGAGGATCCCCTAGATATAAATGTATTAGGCTCTCTATATTAATGTGTAATATTATTTGGTCCTCTTGGCTTCGATCTATTGTACGAGAGGGTAAAACGAAGACTCTACCGTTCAAATATTATACCTATACAAAAAAAAAAAAAAAAGAAATGGCTAATGGATGGGAATAGTAAGAAGATGGAGTAAGTTTTACCTCATTATAACATGAAAGATAGCTTTCTCCCCAACCACCTGTGTCTAGTTGTTTTGAGAGTAAAAATGCACATGCCTTGCGCATTGCTTGACAAGTCTCATATGTCTTCCCCACAACCTTTAGTGCACCTAATGCAAACCATGAAGCATATGTGAAGCATATGCCCCAATAACCATACCTGTCAATCAATAATAGCATTTCTTTGGTTAAATACTTATAAATTACTATTACCGTTCCTAAATTATTGTTCTATTTGACTTATTTTGGTCAAACATGACATTTTTCTGCAAATTTGATGTATATTTTTTTTGGTTTTTTTTTCTTTTCAAAATCATAAAATACGTAAATCGTAGTACTTAAAATACTACGAATTACGTAATTTATAATTTTGGAAGAAATGAAATTATATATGTTAAATTTGAATTTGAAAAACATTTTGTTTGACCAAGAAAATGAAACATGACGATAATTTAGGAATGAAAGGAGTCAACTATATAGTGTAGCTATTTTGGCCAAACTATATATGAATGTGTTATGCGGGAGACTCAAAGATTAGTTTTTTACTTCTTCCCTCATCTACTGCATGAGAGAGAGAGAGAGAGAGAGAAGTTGATGAAGAAATTATATGTTTTTTTCGTTATTGTATACTCCATCGAACTGTTACGCTCAAAAGAGTTCTCTTTTTATATTTAAAAGTTAATATGTGCATATATATTAAATCAAGATTCTTCTCACTTTTATTTTGTTTTGGAGAATAATTCAATAATTAGAAAGTACATTAAATATATTATAAATTACAACTTTTATATTTGTTTGCCGAAATTTTAATCATGAGAACATTTTGACAAAAAAGTCGAAAAAAGACTCTTTACATGGAATAGAAAGAGTACTTCATAGTGTCTAATTAACTAGATTTAGAAAGGAAAATGTGGTTACCAAGACCCATCGGGATTTTGAGCCCTTTCAACAAAATCTATGGCTCGCGCCACAACGATTTTTATTTCATTCCCCCGGTAACTTGGGTATTCATGGTTGAACATCACAAGAGCTTGGATGATTGATGAAGCACATTCAACATACCTAATTCAAGAATTATGCAATTTTAGATCGAGTATTTGCTAAAGTTCTCAAAACTATTTAACGAAATAGATCGAAAGTCTTACTCATGCTCAACGAAAGCATTGCCAAAAACTTCTGAAGCATTTAAGAACTGAGGTAGCAAAAAAACCAAAAAAGAATTCAAATGATTTATTAGAAGTTAGATTTTTAGTACAATATTGCACAATGAAAATAAAAACTTGAAGGCAACGCCGGCAACACTATAGGTACAAAATCATGGAGAAATATGGTTTGTTTCAATGTAAAAGAAGTAACCTCAAACCATGGTGGTGCATCTGTTGGTTCCCAAATAGCAAAACCTCCATTTTTACTCTAAGAAAATAGAAAGAAATTGCAAAGATTATTAGAGAACTCTAGATATCTCCTAATGAATTAACTTTACTAAGCTTTAAATAAGAAAATTAAGGTTGCATAGCATTCTATACTTGTAAGGTTAGGAGAAAGTCAACTGCTTCATGCAATCGCTCGACTTCGATTTGCTCTCCTATAAGTTCTGATGGAAGTTTAGAGAGGAGGAGTAGAGCCTTCACAACAGAAATTAATACGTTTTTGCAGTAGTTAATTTGATGATATATCTAATAATATAGTACATTGTAGGGAAGAACTGAATAAATTCAATGCAGAATTACCTTTAATGCTTCAGCTGTACAGTCGGATACTTGCCAACCTTGATCTTGATCTGCCAAAGGCCAAGCTCCTTTGGAAATGAAACGATACATGCTATCGGAGCCTCTATACGGGTTTTCTCGTATCTCAAATTCAATAAACATAAAATATCCAAAGGTAAGGAAAAACTTAAAAATCTTGAGACATTTCTTTTATATATATTAACAACTTGATAAGGGGTCAAATAGCGATGAATTGAGAGAAAACCTGTGTTTGTTTTATGAAATTGTTGGCTTTTATTAGAGTTGTACGAAACTCTTCTTGAAGATCACTGGCAATAAGGGCCTGAGTAATAAATACAGAATCCCATAGCTGACTACCTAGATTCTGCAACAAGGATATAGAGAAATGAGAGCACATATATATATATATATATATATATATATATGTATGTATGTATATATATATATATATATGTATATATATAATTCATAAATTTAACCCAAATGGTTTTTCTAGCTTGAATATATGATCAAACCAGCACTTTAAGTCCATCCTCTGCAAGCCATAAGTAATCTGGAACTCTAGCAAAGTGATATTTGAATGCGTTTGAATTTGGATTAGGATCCTCCGCCCAAATCGCCATCATATGAAAAGACTGCATAATTTAGATGACCTTCATTAGTTACGATTACTCATATACCATTTTCATGTATGAATGAAAGAAATTTATCCGAATGGGAGAAACTCGAGGTTAGGTAAGAGTATTCTTATGCTGAATACTAGAGGGTCAAATGCTACATCAAATATCATGATATATACCTTTGGTAAGTTCGCCAAAGTTAAGTATCTGCTATTCTTGTCTTCCCAGTGAATGCAGCTTATGGCTTTCTGTAGAGCTTTCTCGCGCAACTTGGACAGGGGCCAATAGCTTACAATTGTCTCCCCAACATAATATAAGATATCCCCAATCAAATTTTGTACCAAGGGATGAGCACGATAGATATCCTCCTGCGCTCATATTAGCATGCATTACAATCTTTCTTTTATTATCATTATGAAATGATCACACGATTATACCTAAATCACAATACGAATTCCTTATATATTGAGTTCGAAAGAAATCCCTTTCGTTTTGTACGAAATGCTTATTTCACTGCAACATTACATTTTAATTGCATAGTATTTACGAGAATTAATAATAAAGACATTCAAGATGTAAAAGAAGTTAGGCCACGAGAAATCATACCAAAATTTAAAGGCACTATAGGGTCTAACTCCTTAAAAGCAGGGTTAACTTACCTTTAAACATGAGTGTCGTGCTCTATTCCAGTTTATCTTCTCATATGGTTTTGTGTAAAGTTCTTCTCTTAATGATAAAATTAGATCTGTTATCTTCCCAACAGCTTTTTTCCCGTACAAATATGAGAATGGTATGGATGTGTCACGAAAATAACACCACAATCTTCCTGCGACACCAAAAAAAAGTGAATTTATGTAGAAAAGAGGCGACACGATTAGTTGGAAGAAAATTTAGCTAGTGACAAGAATTCATAATAAAGCGAAGGATAGATGAGGAATCATCTAACTCTTTAGTCTCTCTTCTACAACAAATCTTTAAGCAAGATAATTCAAACCTATGAAATCTCAATAAAGGAAATGAGAAACAATATAGAAATGAGATGAGATAGACCTGAATGAAATGGTAGATACGATGGTAAAAGCCATAACTCTGGTGGCACTGGGTTGCAACCTGACCAATCATATACTCCAAGGAACTGCATGAAACATAATACATGTAATTTTAAAGTATAAATTCAGTAATCTTCATCTTTTTCTGTTTCCCCAAGTTCGAAGGCCCATGCAAGACTAGTTCTCGACTATTGCATGTGTGCATGGTTGAAGACAATTGGCTCTCTAATTTGATAATAAAACGTGATACGATCCTAAGATCCCCTAAAAGTGTATCCACGAGTGAAGGGGTTCGTCTGTCAAGTTTAGAAGTTCGAAGGCATGCAAAGTACGTGGCCGCTAGCTCTTAATGTAGGAAAGTTATTATTTTCGCAAGTATTGACTTTTTATTAATTCCTTAATTTTTCCTTTTGATTGATTGACTTGCATGTCAAGTTAGTAGTTACCTTATTAGTTAGTAGTCACCTTATTATTAGTTTAACAAAGTCAATTAACTCTTAGAAAGGAAAGGTAAGATTGTTACCTTTTCAATATTTTCTTGTAGCGTATATAAAGGAATCTCTATTGTAATCAAAAGGAAGCAATTGATATTGAGTTTATTCATAAATTGAAAGTGTTTTTCTTTTAGTTCTTTGAGAATTTGTTCAAACTTATTGGATTTTATATCCATGGCATTCAACCCTTTCAACTTATCAATTGGAATTTCATACCAATTGTGGTGTTATTCCTTATATAGAGGTTTGTGGTGGTTTCAGCTCAAGCATCGAGTTGCAGCTGTATATGTCAAGGATCGTATTTGGACTGATTTTACTGAATCGAGGTGTCACCCTCCATTGAAATTCCTTGATCTTCACTTTCGTTCCGCGTAAAAATCGTGATTTGCCAATTGATCCTTGGTTAGGTGCGTATCAAAACAACTATTGATTGGTTCATATAAACTTTAGAAATGTCAAATAATAAAATGTATAATATTTAAGTTATCTTGCCCGTAGAACATGGATGCCGCTAGTAGTTCTAGGAATATTTCCTTGTTGGACTAAGGTTGTCCCGAATTGCGTTTACGAGTTTCTATCTAGAAATCCACTTCTTCGGATTCAAAAATCCGCAAATTGTTAAAAATTCTAAACTTACTCTACACATATATGTTAAATATTATAAGAATTTGTTATAGTGATTATTATATCAAGGGTACTAAAATGGTTCCTTAATTAAGACAAAAAAGTTAGGTTATTTTTTCTTAAACACTTCGACTATGTTTGGTCACTCAATTTTGTAGTAGAATTAGAATTATAAGAACAATTTGAGTTTTACGAAATTCAAATTGTGTTGGGTAGGTCTAGCTCATATGGTGGCACAATCCCATAGTTTTAGAACTCTCCAAAGTAAAGAAAAAAAAAATCTAAGGAAGATGAAAAGACATGGAAAATGAGCACATGGAAAATTAGTTTAGATTGTGGGTGAATGCAAAACAGTCTCTTAGGGGGTGAGAGCAATAGAGGAGTGAGACTATATAATTTCACTAGGTTTATTGAGAGAGGGTGTACAAAGGGCTTATCTGGGCGGGTAAAGGGACTCTATGTTGGGTACAAACACGAGTGTTTATTTTAACTATGTAATCCTTTAAATAGTGAAATTCGTGGCTCTCCGTGGATGTAAACAGGTTTTGTCAAACCACGTAAATTGTGTGTGTGCTCTCATTTCTTTGTCATTTTTGGCTTTATAAATTTTATTTATTGTCATTGGTTACCTAGTGTTATCTCTTGATTAAAGAATGCTTGTGCCTTGTTTCCGCTGCGCCTTGTTCCCAACAAGTAGTATCAAAGCCGAAGGTTTGCTTGTTCAAGATTCATGGTAGACGAACTCAATAACTTTGTAATGCCCAAGGCTACTCTTGCCTCCCACACGTGTATTCTTATTAATGTTATGTTAATATAATTGCATTTAGTATTTAGACTCATGTTTATAGCATTGCAAAGTTAGATTGCATGGCTTGGGTTCAGTTTGAAAACTCAGCTTAGTTGCGAGTTTGATTGGCTTGTGTTATGTTTAACCTTAGAATAGTTACATTCTATGATTTGATATCATGTTAACATGCCTTAGCATTGTCATTTGTGTGGCTTGATTCGCGAGGATGTAATCATGCTTGATAAGCGTAACTTGTTACTCTTTCACGTGGTTGATCCAAAACGAATTGACATTTGACCTCGTCGTAGTTTTGTATTCGTTTGAGGCCGCCCTCGATACCAAAGTGTGTGCACATATACATACATCGCTCACATTGTGAAGTGTTAGGAATATGCCTGTAAATCAGCTGATATATATGTATGCATATTCCAACACAGTGATTTGCTTGTTCCCATTACAACGCATGTTTCACAAGTGGCTAAAAGGGCTGCGTACCGGTTAGTGTGGCAGCTTGTTGAAACAATGCATAGGTCATTAGACTAGGAAGTCTTTGTACATATCCGAGTCTTTGTCCTACCAGATTGATGACAACTTTCATATGGATTAGCTCTTCAATTGCCAGCTGACGTGACCATCGGCAAATGTCTCACTAGCAGACATGTCCTTTAGCTATGACTGCCTATTAGCTCTCTCAAATCGCCAGTTCTATAATGGCAGATCTCAAATCGCCCAAGTCCCTCATCAGAACAACTGCAGAGAAGCTGATTAAGACAAAGAGGAACATCATGATCACCCATAATCTCTACAATCAGCAGTTCTAAAATGGCAGATCTCATCATCGGTCAAGTCGCTTATCAGAACAACTGCAGAGAAATTGGAAGATCACGAGAAACATCGGTCGTTGTTCAAACTCGCTACAAGTCAAAATAGATCCGTTACAAGATTTGTCTGACAAATCCAAGATACGCATCGATGTCTGCGCCTTCACGATTATCCAGTAAGACATTTCCTCTTCTGTACAAGTGTTCGCAGTCTTCAAAGCTTCATTTCCAGAAAAGGCCAAGCACAGGACGCTGCACTCCAGTCAAGGCAATGATACGTCCAAATCGCCACCGCATCCAGCTAAGCTCGACACGTCCAAATTCGTCCACTGTTTCACGGACCATCTTCAAAACTCAAACCTAACGAAGGTCTTTGCCCATCGATCCAAAAATGTACTCGCGCATTATGAGATTCAGATCATCAACGGGCTTAAACCTATTCAATACACCAACGGTCATCTCTTCTTCTCCACTATATAAGAAGACTCTCATTCTCATTTCCAGACAAAGATAAGGGTGAGAAGCAAGAAGTGTATACTTATGCTTGAGAAAGGTTGTGGTATTGATCTTCATTTCTTCAATCCAAACCACTCCTTCGAGTGAGAAATCACAAGTGTAAGAACAAACACTTTGTGAGAGAGAGAGAAGAAAATCCAAAGGCTGAGAAGCTCTGCTTGATCAACAACCTTGTTGTTGATTTGAGTCCTTCTTCCTTCGAAGAACTCAGTCTCTTCAGTGGCCTCAACTCCATTATCCAGTAAAGAGACCAAGCATCTTACATCGTTGAAGCCACCAAGCTTGAAGATGTCCGATGAAGAGTCGAACTTAAATGTCCAGATTGCATTCATATCGGCAGACTTATATTGCATTATAAGCTGTGCCGATTATGCAACAAGTTGTCATCATTTTTGGTCGAGTGCTTAGCACTCTATTGTTCAAATACTCGTTATTTGAACAATACCTAAAATTCTATTCTCACAACAAATATATCGAGTTGAAACTACAGGAAGATAACTTAATAAATATTAAGTACATCTTCTAATGTATTTTCGATATATTTGATTTCGCTTTCTTCATTTCTCCTTCTTTTTCCTAAGGAGATTGCTAGGATAGAGAGTCTAGGTTGATGTACTAAGCATGTTTGCCTTTGAGTAAACCTCTGCTGAATTTTAATATAATATATATGTTTGTTACATTCAGCCTTGATTTCTCTTTCTTGTATAAATTGTCTTATCTTGTGCAATCTGTTTAAGGAAAGCAAATGATGCATCTAATACAGATTATAGTTAACTGTTAAGCTCTCTTTTAAACCAAACCTTTACAGTTACTTTAATCTAAATTGTTAAACTTATGCTGTTCATTCTTCCGCTGCTAAATCTTATTTTCATAAGCTAAGTTCAACATATATCTTCCAACTGCATGTTTCATATCTCGCGATTCAGATGTCCATGATCTACATCTGCGATCTAGGATGTCCGATCACTCTAACTTCGGCTAAGCAGTTAGTATGAGGAAGATGACCTAATTGTATTAATCATCTCATCCATTTGTCTTATTAAATATGAAAATTGGATGAATTCTTAATACATCATATATAGGCTATTCACCCCCCCCTCTAGCCTATTCTCTGAGCAATCCTTGGACCTAACAATTGGTATCAGAGCAGGTACTCTGTAATCTTTTTTCCAGGCTTAACAACCTGAGAGTTTAGATCCTGCTGCTCAGATTAGATGCATAGTCAAAAAGAGTCCTTTTCCAAAATCTTTTAATTTACAAAAACCTTTTTGACTGAGAAACCTGGAAGCCTTTTGAAAACCTTCTCCAAATCAAAATAAATTTTGTTTTCAAAACATGTGAGAAAGAATATTGTGATGACTATGTGATCACTATAAGAAAATCTATCATATATCAGAATTTCATTGATATCATGAAGAGAAGTACTATAGTGGAGATTGACTTGCTAAGGATCATGCATGTTTCATAAATCTATCTTTTAAATCTTGGTATATCCTATAGCAAATGGGTTAAACTCATACATGATAGATGAATTACTTAGATTCACTTCTAAAAATTTGCTCTCTTGACATAAGACTAACGATTGCTCCAATCTAACACCTTCTCAAGAAAACTTTTTATAAAAATTTAGAGCAAATGAAATAAGAAGAGTTTCAGAGGAAATTCAAAGAAAATCAAAGTTATGTCATCTCCAAAATCACTGAGATTATAAGTTCTTGGCCTAAGGACATCAATGATGAAATTGTCTTCCTTCAATGAAAAGCTTCAGCCGGGTAAGAATACACTCAAAGAACCTATGCTCAACATTAGATCTGGTGCTTCAACAACTATGAGCAAACGCGTTCAAAGAGTTTAATGAGGAAGTAACCCCAGCTCCTAATCTCTTAACTTTTTGGGTTACACTTATAAGCTGTATTTTGAATGATTATTCAATTATCATGCTTATTAAGTCTCATTTGTATTATTGGATTTCTGGAGCTATTTTTAGCTCATAAATGTTGCTAATTTTCTCTATGAGTACTTTAGACAGGAACTCATATGACAGAAAAGGTCAAACATGCAACATCACTCTCCATCGGCAGATAGTAACATGGCCGATTCATGAAGGATCGCGATCACTCATGAGAATTCACTCATGTCCTTCACTCACTCAAGGTCAAAATCCTCACCGCTGGACTTTATAACTATGAGGTGAAAAATCTGCGATAAGTCCAAAGGAGTTGATAAAGACCTTCTCTCATGCATACCAAAAACCAGGTTAGCTATTTGCTTTCCAATGACCTGTGCTCATGTCTGCTGAATTGATATGCTCATACATATTATCAGACATAATGCATAATAACCTGTCATACTGCACTTTTATTGATATATATGTATTGATTGTATGACTTGTCTTATGCAAATGGTTTTTCAAAAACTAATCAGCATTTTTCTTATCAGCTGATTTCAAATGTTTTTCTAAAACCCCAGCTTGGTCAATTTCCATATCGCCAACCAACACTTCATAAGCTCGCTTTATGTGCTGACTTATAGGAGTAAAAATCCTTTAATGACCTACTCTCTCAAGTCTATTAAAGGTGGAGGCACACTTTTCGAAGTTTGACTGCTTCGATTAAAGTTGAGACTATTTTCAAAATCTTGGAAAATGACAAAACAGTCATTATCAATCCTTTCCAAGAAACTAGAGAATATCTAGACTTCACACCTATCCTGTCAAGGCGTGATCGAAGGACAACTCAACAAGAAAGCTCCATTATTGAGTACCCTTCGCCGACCTCCGTGAGTATAAGTAGAGCTCCTTCTTCATCCAATCTCTACTATGACAAAACTCACAAACTGCCTATAGATTACTCTCGATACAAATCCATGATTCAAAATCTCTCAAAATGTTACTAAGTTTAAGTCCCAAGAATCGATCAAGTCAATTCCTCAACAACGGGGTATGATTTCTTCATATTCATTCAGAGTTGTTTCGATTTTATTTCTGATACTTTACAAGAGCTGATCTAAATTTCTCTCAAAGATATATTTTCAATATCATTCATAAGTCGTGAAAATCATTTTCTAAAATCTTTTCTTATACACGCTACCAAACATGAGAGAAAGCATCAAGTCTTGTGTACCGTAAATCATTAATTATGGTTCCACAATCTTGTTAAGAAAACAATTGATAAAGAAATCTTCTTTTGTCTCGTCCGATAATCATAAAAGTTTGCTGTCAAGCATGATTTATATGCTGCAAACCATGGTTGTCAGAACACTTAAGAACATTCTTAGTCAATTAGTTTAAAAGGTAAGATAGAAAGCCATTAATTAATGCCAGCAAGAGTGATTTCATTCTCTCTTCTAACTTTTAGTTATCAATCTCATTGATACTCTAAAATGTTTACGATGAATCACTCGTGAAAATCAATTAGCACATACTTATTCCACCTTTGGAAGTCTCGCTTGCATACGCGAACTTCACGAGAAGATCCCAGAAGAAGTGTCAAATGTTTGGAAAACATTTGATATATTGCCATGTGCAACAAGTCTTCGGTTATATGGAAGTATGCCGACCATCACTTCAAAGATGGCCGATGCAGATAATTCAGCTCAATTAAGTAGCTAATATGGAATTGATGAGGATGACGAATCGTAACCGCCACCATCCATCCCCGAGCTTATCAAAGGGGATTCATGGTCAAAGTAGCTCATCCTCAGTGGCCATCACTCTTCGGTGCTTTCATAATGACCCGAAGAAGTGAATTTGTTCTGCCTCCCCCGAGAGTTGGAGGAGATCAAAAGAACACGGCCATCTTGATATCCATCTCCTTCTAAATCCTTGACCGATGATCCTCATCTAATGTCTAGGATCGGATTTCTAGGACACAACCTTGTAACATGTATATCATATCGTAAATTGAATCATTATGTATCTTTCTCATGTAATCTGGTCACCAAAATTCCGCTTGTATTGTTCTTGTAATCAGCTGATCCCTGCAACATACCGTGTAAAACTACTTGGATTATTGAATACAAGTTCTGCAACTTCTTCTCATGCTTATCTACTTGTCTGCATTCCTTTGATAGCATGAATTGACGTGTCTTAAGTATGTTGATCAAACTTATTATTCTTTATGATCTCCATTCTCTTCTGGTGATTAAAAGAATTGTTCTTAATGAAATGGTCACACCGCCTAGACACAAACTCGCCGATACCCCATCGAAACCATTCTTGAACAACTACTATATCGAGTTATGGATTCTTACTACGCTTAACTCTCATCCTTAGACTCCCGATAATTGCCTTTCGAATTAGATCATTTCACAATGATTAAATTCAAGTTCGCAAAACCTCAAGTCACTCAACATAGGCAGATCGCAGCTTCATGACCTCATGTCAACCTATCAAGGAATCTGCTTTTACTCAATCTCTATCCTTCATGCTTAAAAGATCAAGATTATTAGTAAATCTGCTTTGAACCAAGCTGTCTGCTGAATTAAAATAAAATCAAAGGCTTTTGAATTTTCCAAAAAGGATTTTTTTTTTGTTGTTAAACTTTCCAAACATCAAAAGCTTACATCTTTCAAGATAGTTCAACAGCAGTTTGTGTTCTTAGTTATGACAATTACTAAATCTTATGTAACTTATGAGATTGTAGTTATAAAGGCATGATTAGTTGTTCCCATTATAATGGCTCAACAGCTAATTGGTATACAGATTGAATTCAAAACACTCTGCTACACCTTATCATGTGATTCTTTGTCAAAAAGATGTAGTTAAAAATCTCTAATAACTCGTCCTATCCTCAAGATAGCTAGAAACTCAAGAATTCTTAGGAAGACTGATATTTTCAAATATTAAGTTTTTCCTCAAGAGTGAACAGCCTATATAGCCCCTGCTGTATATAGGCTACGTCTCACTCTCTTCAGAACAAATCTGGTCTGCAGATCTCTTCCCTTGCTATAGAATGCCTAGATCTGTTGAACAGAAAGAAGAACGGACATCACTTCAGGTACATATTCAATATCTCACTTACTTGATCTATTTAATATTCTTACTAAGCCTTATTAATCTTAAATAGATTGATGTCCATTATAAATAGAGTCTATCAATTGGTATCAGCTATTCTTACCTTAGCTGATATTAAACACACTGCCAATAATGGATACAACAATTGGTATCAGCAGTTCTTACTTTAGCAAATACCAAATACACACTGCTGATCATATCCACATCTTTGAAATCCCATCAAATTCTTCATTCATCCATATAAAATCTCAATGGGAACAAAATTTTAACCAAAACTTAATATCCAAAGAAAATTTTTAATATGTGCATCCTATACAACAGTGGTCTATGGCACAGAACAAAATATTCAAATCTCAACTCAGCTGCTGTACCCTGTAATACCACAATAAAGGCAAATAAATTAATCTGTTTATATAATAATTTTAAACTTCTTGTTTGAAAATAATATAAGTTCACTTTTCTCCTAAACTGCCTATATCTTAGCCATAACTACTCTGCACAATGACATAATCATAAATCAGAACATCATTACTATGTCATTAAAAGCGGTTTCTTTCTTTAAGCCCCCAAAACGTCCAATCACATTCCTCAAATCAAGAAACCCTTTCATCTTCTCAAAACTTCAAGAGATGCATAAATGATAACCTTCATAAATTCATCATCTCTTCTTCATCTTCTGTCCAACTACAACGTCGACTTCGCTTACCTCAAAATTTCTCCACCATTACGGTCATTTGCATCATGTGTTCACCAAATTTGCCTAGTCCTCCTCATCGACCCATTTCCCACACTGAATGGCGTCAACGTATGATGGTTCTTCTTGCCACTCCTCCACCAGTGATTCAACGACCTCGTCGAATCACTCGAAGTGTAAGAAATTGTCTTCGAGATCCTAGGAATGACGTATCCAATTTCATTCCATGGATTCCCACAAGAAACCCTACCGCAACTGCAGCGCCTGACACTCCATCTGCTCCCATCGCCTCAAATGCTCAACTTGAGCAAACTCAGATTCAGGAGCATCAAATAGCAAATGCAAACTCTGCGCCAAATTCAGCGGTCAATATACCCTCCAATTAGTAAAATAGACCTTCATCTTCTAACTCTACTTAGTTAGGATGACAAGCTAGGTTTCTGCTTCTTCAAACTTTCTTTTGCTATATTAGTGTTATAAATGTAATATATTCTGTTTTTGTTTAGCTATATTTGATGCGTTATCGTAACTTGTCCTCTTGCATACTCTTTTATGCTTGCACTTCATTTTTATTACGATCTAAAATTATCTTTGCACATCCATGTTCTCTGAAGGATATGATGAACAGACTTTAGCACTTGGCCTATTAATTAAAGAAAGTTAAATATTCTATTTGTCATCTTTGGATGTATATCTCATGCATCCAGTAAAAGTCAACATACCTCTCAACAACATCATCCTATAACAGAAAGTCTTAGGCTCTTCATGACTTATGAATTGACTAATTTAATCTCTTTTAAACTCATTGTGTTATACTTACTTTCTTGACCAAATATCTTCTCATAACTCTCTTAAGTACATTCAAGGTTCATTACACAAGCCCCTACTCTTCTATCTCAATTAGAACTACCTTTAAGGAGGAATCTATTTTTAACATTTTACTACTTAACTTGTCTTATTACATTCTTGTAAAACCTCTTTACAAGCAATGGAACAAAATTTCTCAACCTGATATATTACTTTCTCCAGCTAATATGTATTTCTTATACATGAAAACTGTGCATTATACATTATTCGCACACTAAGAAGGAAAATCATTTTGATAAATGCCTTGCTACATCCCAAGATTTTTGATCCACATAGCATACTTAGTTTGTTTATCTTTTGACAATTGCCCATCTGTCGAATAGAAATACTTACTCGATACTGTCCATATTCTCTGCAGAATTACATTTAGCTGATCACTTCGGCATTTCTAAAAAGACAAGATTTAATGACCAAACCTCCTTCCTCTACATGTCTCAATTCATACCTTATGAATTACCATAAGTCAGTTCTCTCACATATTTAGTTTCTGATACTCAATATTTTATTTGATAACTATCAATCTATCTTTAGCTTGTGACCATTAAGGAGGAGAGATTGTAATAAGATTGACATTATACATACAGATTATCATTATACATAAAGAAAGGGAAAATTGCAAATAAACAATGAACTAGTAAGGAGGAGAGATTAAAGATTGATTAAAGATTACATAACAACCATTAAGGAGGAGAGATTGTGAAATTGCCCAAAATCATCAGATGAAGATGCTTAATCAATTCGATTAAGAATATTATTATAAGATTGTGAAATTAAGAATATTATATATCTTGCTTAAGCTACTCCAGATAATACAATGCAAGAAACACATTTTTAAGGCAATATTATCAATTGCCTAAAACCATTTCGATTATTGCTTCGTATTTGTTCTTTCATTTATTGAGTCTCAAATACTTAGCAATAGGTGACTATACATACGCTATCGCTTGTAAGTTCAACCTAGGGCATGCCGTGATATAAAATGAATATTCATTAGTGGCATGTTATTACTAAGGATTGAGCAACTGCTTTAAAGAGCTGTATGTATAAGTCAATAGTAGTAGTAATGGTCCCAAGCAAATAGGAGGAGATTGTTAGGAATATGCTAAATCACTGATATATATGTATGCATATTCCAACACGGTGATTTGCTTGTTCCCATTACAACGCATGTTTCACAAGTGGCTAAAAGGGCGCGGTTAGTGTGGCAGCTTGTTGAAACAATGCATAGGTCATTAGACTAAGAAGTCTTTGTACATATCCGAGTCTTTGTCCTACCGATTGATGACAACTTTCATATGGATTAGCTCTTCAATTGCCGGTGACGTGACCATCGGCAAATGTCTCACTAGCGACATGTCCTTTAGCTATGATCGCCTATTAGCTCTCTCTACAAATCGCAGCTCTATAATGGCAGATCTCGATCGCCAAAGTCCTCATCGAACAACCGCAGAAGCTGATTAAGACAAAGAGGAACATCATGATCACCCATAATCTCTACAATCGCAGTTCTAAAATGGCGATCTCATCATCGGTCAAGTCGCTTATCAGAACAACTGCAGAGAAATTAGAAGATCACGAGAAACATCGGTCGTTGTTCAAACTCGCTACAAGTCAAAATAGATCCGTTACAAGATCTGTCTGACAAATCCAAGATACGCATCGATGTCTGCACCTTCACGATTATCCAAGAGACATTTCCTCTCGTACGTTCGCAGTCTTCAAAGCTTCATTTTAAAAGGCCAAGCACGTGACGCCGCACTCCGTCCAAGGCAATGATACGTCCAAATCGATCACCGCATCCAGCTAAGCTCGACACGTCCAAATTCTCCGGCTGTTTCACGGACCATCTTCAAAACTCAAACCTAATTGAAGGTCTTTGCCCATCGATCCAAAATGTACTCGCGCATTATGAGATTCAGATCATCAACGGGCTTAAACCTATTCAATACACCAACGGTCATCTCTTCTTCTCCAGCTATATAAGAAGACTCTCATTCTCATTTCCAGACAGCATAAGGGTGAGAAAGCAAGAAGTGTATACTTATGCTTGAGAAAGGTTGTGGTATTGATCTTCATTTCTTCAATCCAGAACCACTCCTTCAGAGTGAGAAATCACAAGTGTAAGAACAAACACTTTGTGAGAGAGAGAGAAGAAAATCCAAAGGCTGAGAAGCTCTACTTGATCAACAACCTTGTTGTTGATTTGAGTCCTTCTTCCTTCGAAGAACTCAGTCTCTTCAGTGGCCTCAACTCCATTATCCAGTAAAGAGACCAAGCATCTTACAGATCGTTGAAGCCAGACCAAGCTTGAAGATGTCCGATGAAGAGTCAGAACTTAAATGTCCAGATTGCATTCATATCGGCAGACTTATATTGCATTATAAGCTGTGCCGATTATGCAACAAGTTGTCATCATTTTTGGTCGAGTGCTTAGCACTCTATTGTTCAAATACTCGTTATTTGAACAATACCTAAAATTCTATTCTCACAACAAATATATCGAGTTGAAACTACAGGAAGATAACTTAATAAATATTAAGTACATCTTCTAATGTATTTTCGATATATTTGATTTTTCTTTCTTCATTTCTCCTTCTTTTTCCTAAGGAGATTGCTAGGATAGAGAGTCTAGGTTGATGTACTAAGCATGTTTGCCTTTGAGTAAACCTCTGCTGAATTTTAATATAATATATATGTTTGTTACATTCAGCCTTGATTTCTCTTTCTTGTATAAATTGTCTTATCTTGTGCAATCTATTTAAGGAAAGCAAATGATGCATCTAATACAGATTATAGTTAACTGTTAAGCTCTCTTTTAAACCAAACCTTTACGCTACTTTAATCTAAATTGTTAAACTTATGTTGTTCATTCTTCCGCCGCTAAATCTTATTTTCATCGCCTAAGTTCAACATATATCTTCCAACCGCATGTTTCATATCTGCGATTCAGATGTCCATGATCTACATCTGCTGATCTAGGATGTCCGATCACTCTAACTTCGGCTAAGCAGTTAGTATGAGGAAGATGACCTAATTGTATTAATCATCTCATCCATTTGTCTTATTAAATATGAAAATTGGATGAATTCTTAATACATCATGTATAGGCTATTCACCCCCCCCCCCTCTAGCCTATTCTCTGAGCAATCCTTGGACCTAACATGAAGCCTTGCCTTAGTTTCGACACACGAACAAATGACAAGCATGTTAGTCTTGTCGTTAACCCGTAAGTTGAGTTATTTTGAGTGTCGTTTCACGTGTTTATCTTCGTGTACGATCAAGACTTATGTTCTTCATCATTCATGCATCAATGCGGGATGATTCGGTCGAGTTTTCAGTGTGTTTTGACCTTGTTATGGAGTTAGAAACATCCTAGGTTGATTTTACTTCATTCGGGATTGAATTGGTTGAGTTTCAGGCCAAAAAGTCCCAGGACCTGACACGCTCGCACCCCAGATGAGAGGCGACCGCGCTTAGCACCAAAAATAGACAAGCTTGCTGAAGTTTGCGTGCTCGCGCCTGTCCCTTGGCACGACCACACGACGTGCTGCTTTATTTTGACGAATGTCGTTATTTCTCGGGTCTTCACACTTTTAAATGGCCCGATATGCTCAAACAAGCTGGGAATTGGACCAAGTACTCCCTCCTTTGTTAAGTGAGACCTCAAGCCTCATTTCCCTTCATTCTTTACTTCCAAACCATGAAACATAGAGAGAGAGAGAGAGAAAGAAAGAGAAAAAAGTCTAGAGAGAGAGAGAGAGTAAAGAGAGAAACTCTGATTTTTTTAGCATCCGGAGTCGGATCGACGATTCGACTTCACCGTAGCGTAGAGGGTGACAAAGGGATCACTCCTTGCCAAGAAATTTCTAAGATCCGTTGGTGAATCGCAGGTCTCCACCTTCAACCCATATTTTTAGAGAGAGAAAGTGGATTCTGAGAGAGAAAAGCTTGAATCGGACACAGATCGAGCTTGGGATCAACGTTTGGACTCTGTAGCGGCATAGAGATCATTGAGGAGAGTATTTCCACCCGAACCCACTTCGATTCCTTGGAGTATTTATGGTAGATGGTAAGCTACCAACCCTTTTCTTTCTTGTGTTAGCTTGAAAGCATGCTAGATCATCATATCCATGTTGAATATGCTATGATTGGTGTTTTTATCATTATGAAATGATATTATGTGTGGAAATCTATGTGTTTGAGGTTAGGATTCGATTTGATAATGTTGGTTATGGTTAAGGCTTTGGTATAAATCCCGGTTAACATGGAATTGGTTTAGGTTTGTAACTCAGGTGTGAATCTCGAGTAATAACGACGATGATATTATTATGAAACATAGCGTTAAGACTCGATGGAGTCAAATTTAGGATTAAACAACGTACTAGGAGTAGCGTGTTCAAATCCTACGACGTGTAGAACTCGTTCGGACATGATTAGGAGACCCCGAGTAATTTTGGTAAGTGTACACTTGTGACACTTAATACCTAGAGACTTTGATTGTAATCGTAACGTGATGCTTAGCTAACTTAGTAAGCCATATAACTAAACTCTACGTAGTTCGGGAAATCATTGAATAGGATTATCAACTCAGGGCGGTTTGATTTATGACCCAAAGTTGTGCAAGAATTTAATATCCTTTAGTCAATTAGACACCAAGGGGGTTGCACACTTGCACATGTTCTATTGGAGGGGCAGTTTTGAAGATCACACGCGACGGTATGGTCTTCCTAGAGGGAGAAGAGTATGGCAATTTGTATCATCTAGTGGGGGAGTATGGTTACTAGTACTCCAACTTCAATAGGTTGTTGTAAACGGCGTGCATGAAGACCTTCAAGCGTGAATCGGTTGTGAGTATTGTAGATTCATGAGTGACATGTTTCCAAGCAGACAATGGTTAGAAAGAAAATCTTCCTATTGAATGGGTCGCATCAAAGTCCCTCTTCTGAGCCGACAATTGATGTTGACTTGGTTTCAATTGCACATAGCATTGGCCGAGATATTGTGAATCAAGTGGAGTAGGACAGTATTGCAAACAGATAAACTCTTCGTGCTCTGACAAGACTGGTATATATGTATTGCCGAATATTTTTCAACATAAACTAGAGGGGGTGATTTGTTGGGAAGGTCTAGCTCATGTGATGACACAATCCCATAGTTTTTAAAACTCTTCAAAGTAAGGAAAAAAATCTAAGGAATATGAATAGACATTCAGATTTTTTTTTTGGCAGCACAAAGAGACTCTCTTGATTCTTCCAATCTTGTTCATTGCATTAGAAGTTTCAAGAACTATGGAGTGAGTTCTTTGAAGGGGTATTACTCACTATAAAAGGAGCAAAGTATAGGGGGGAAAATGAACACAAGGAAAAGGCGTCTAGATAGTGGGTGAGGAAAAATAGTCAATTTTATCATTGTATTTTAACCAATCTTTATATTTTGCCACTGTACTATTTTTGAGCCAGAATTGTCATTGCAGTTTGAAAGGGTGATGCAATTTCGTCATTATCACTAACTGTCATCCAATTTTTAACAGAATTAATCTCAATCGTCTCCCCTAAAGTTTTTCTAAATGTTGGGAGATGGTTAATGATAGTTGATGTTACAAAGTAGATGTTTGTTTGGTTCTTAAATTAGGGAGCCTTATTTTTTTTCCCCTTCTGTGGGTTAGAAAAAAAAAATACTCATTAACAAAAATAAAAAGGAAAGAATGAATGAAATATAATCATAAAAATAAGAAAGAGAAAATTATAAAGTCTAAATAGAAAAATATTGAAAGTAATTACTATTTACATTTTGTCTTATTGTATCATAATATAATAAAAATATAATTATAAAGAAAATAGAAAAATACATTCAGTTTAAAAGAGATTCAATCAATTAAACAATTTCGAAAAAAGCTAATCTATAGAATCTAGTTGGCAACACTCATTTGTTTAATGTAATTAATTTTAATAAAGAGAATTGACACTAGAAACTTATAAACTTATTTTTGGATTAATATTTTTAAAAACTCTCCTTTAACTGAAAATATTACAGAATAATAAAATTTTTAATTCAACATATAATAGCCAACATGAAATTTATGGCATTAATTTTTTTTTTCATGAATTCATATCAATATTATTTTGATATTTTAGAATATTGACATTCGTCAATAACTTTAACTTACACAGTTACACTCACTAATTTTGAACATCCGTTAAAGATCTTCCAACCTATTTATAAAATTTTAGGTGATTGAAATTAATTATGTGAAGAATTGGATAACAGTTAGAGGTAATGACAAATTTGCAGCCTTTTTTGAAACTACAATGACAATTGTGCTAAAAAAAAATAGTACAGTGAAAAATTTTAAAAATTGTTCAAAAAACATTGGTAAAATTGACCATTTTTCCTTGTGGGTGAGTGCAAAATATCTAGCTAGGGGGAGAGAGTAATAGAGGGGCGAGGGTATATAATTTCACTAGATTTATTGAGAGTGGGTGTCCAAAGTGTATATCCACATATTGATCATTGGCGTAGCTATTAAACATATTGGTGGTCATTAGGGTACCAATAGTAACCATCACACTTAGTCAATTGCGCATATACCAATTAAATCCACCTATTATCCCCACCTCTAGATATCCAGAGATATATAGATAGACTCGTATGTTGACTTTAAAATATAGAAAGTAGGCTTTTTGGTTGGAACTTTAAAATTTTATGGCAACAAGCAGTAATATTGTAAGTATTTTATTTTACTTGTATCAATACTTTACAAATTGTACTGTGAATTACTTTGGTTGAAAATTAAAGTGTTAAAATACGATTCGCTTAAGTTAATCTCCACCGAATTATGCCTCTCGAGGCAGGTTAAAAACAAAAACAGTCCATCCAAGCCATATATATATGTATGTTGTCTACAAACGTTTGTAAGTATTTATTTGTAATGTGTAATTTTTCAAATAGTGAAATTGGTCGCTCTCCGTAAATGTAGGCGAATTTTGCTGAACCACATAAATTGTGTGTGCGCTCCCTTTTTTTTTTTGTCATTTTTGGCTTTATGCATTTTTTTTCATGTTGTCGATGTATCATCTTGAATAAAGAAGTGCTCGTGCTTTATTTCGGCCTATATATATATATATATATATATATATATATATATATAGAAGAGAGAATTTGAGTTTTGTAGGTTACCGCAAGACACATCTTCCCCCAGGATGGTATCATAGTTAAGCCGCCATGATCAAGTATCCATCTCCTAGCTTTATATACAGCTCCTTCAGGACCTCCTTCGGTTCCTTCTCCAAGTAAACGCAACGCAACATAGTTTAAGGCCGTCGAAAGCATTACGCTATGCCCTTCCACGTGAAATCCCCATCCACTGTCTTCATTCTGCATATTTCGTTTCAAAAAAATAGTCTCGTTTATATAAACAAAAATATACTCCCTTCGTCACAAAGAAATAGTCTCACTTTTATTTTTGGTTTGTCCCAAAAAAATAATCTCATTTCTTGAAAATAATAATTTCATTCCTTCCCGAAAAAGATAATCTCACTTTTCTATTTGGTTTGTCCCATATAAATAGTCTTATTTATATTAAAAGAAATAATTTGTAAAGCTGCAAAATCTCAAAAAGTTTAACATGTAAAATTAGACTTTTTTTCATGGGATGGATGGGTATAATTTTAATGTACATATAGCAAGACACAAATAAATAAAACCTCAGTTTTAGAAATTAAACTTATCGGATAAAACTATTTTTTTGGAACAAAGAGATTACACTACATACCTATACATCAAATTAAATACTCCATCCGTTTCGATCAAAGAGTCCGCTCTCTATTTTTAAAAATCACCATATGACTAAATCAAATCAAAATTTAACATACTTTAATTATATTTTTTGGAAATAAAATCTCATTCACTAAATACTACATTAAAGAATACAATGAATTGCAACTTACATGATTTTGTATAAATAAATTTATTTAAATTACCGATCAAACTTTAATTAAAATCATTCAAAAAAATATACATAAAAGTAGTTGATGGTTGTGAATGTAGCGTATAATTTCTTAAATGTAGTGTTTAATTGAAATGGAGCTAGGTTGTATTGATTAGCTACATACATAAAAGTAAGAGAAATTTCTTAAATGCATGTGAATAATAATAGTTGGACCGGAGATTCAGTGATTGCTCTACTGGTTAGAGTCTGACTCTCCCTACTATTGGTCTCAGGGTCGAATTTTTTTAGGGGTCTTTGGGAGTTTAATGTAGATATAGGTTAGATTTAAGATATTAACAAAAAAAAAAAAAAATAGTAGTTGGACTGGACGTACTTGATGGTTGTAAATGTAGCGTATAATTTCCTTTTTGTGTTCAGACGATAAAACTGAATCGGTTGTTCCACTAACGTAAAGAAAGATTACCTGTACATATTTCACAATGTTAGTCCAAATTAATTATGCCAAATAGTGTTAGAGCAAATAATATTTATATATATATTTCCCAAGAAATAGTAAAAAATAAGTAATATTTTTATTGTACATGATTTAGTTTATTAGATATATATAAATAACTAATTGCTCCCTCCGTTCAATTTAAAAAGTCTAATAATTAATGAATATATAAGTATTATAAGAATGACAAATGATAGTACGACGTCAAACTTGTGGTAATCCTACAAGTTTTAGTGTTAATACTATCAGATCGAATTTACTTAGGTATTGTACACTCTTAGATCAAATTTAAAAACTTGTCCATATATGTTACTCTCTCCGTCCCTAAATTATTATCTTGTTTGATCCGGCACACGGATTAAGAAAAAACAATTGACTTGATTATTAATATTAATATAGTTTGTAGTTTCCTTTAATGCTCATATGCATGTAGCCCATAATTAAAGTAAAAAGAAAAAGTAAGGGTAAAATAATAAAAGTAATGTCCTAAAACATAAACTTTTAAACAAGACAATTATTTTAGGACGAAAAAAAAAAAACAAGACAATAATTTAGAGATGGTGGAAATATTATTTAGAAAAGAGTTACTTTGATCTAACGGTGCAGTGATCTAAGTAAATTTGATCTGAGAACATTAACACTAAAGATTGTAGGAATACCACATGCTCAAGTTCGTAATATCATACCTCTATTAGAATTGGTCATAATTACAGAAATATATAAGCATAATTAATATTTTTATATCATATATAGAAGATAAAGTTATAAAATTATAAAAATTATAGACATAATTTTTGAAAAAAAATAAATTCTTTATAAAATAGTGAACTCGTTGTTTGCAGAAATGGAGGGAGTATAACAGAATATATGTATTATATTTTTAATTATATTTATTGTACTTCGATTTTAATTAAGAAAAATAATACGTGTGTATTTTTTGTGATTGAATATTTGTTTGTATACACTGTGATTGAAAGAATATATATATAAAAAAAAATTACATATTAAAAAAGGGTAAAAAAGTATAATAACTGAGTTGGCAGTTTTAATCAATGCAATCGAGCCACATATACGCTCAACGAACACATTAACTCGACTGACCGACATGCCTACTCCTTAACATTAATATGTATATTTATGTCAAATGCTAGTAACAGGTTGTCCCGTACAAATTTACTTAGATCACGATCTGTTCACGTTTTTATGATTTAGTGATTTGGTTTTGTGATTTTTTTAGATTTTTTTCTCTATGGTCTCACGAGCATCTCTTTATATCTCTCCAACTTTTTTTAATCATTAAAAATTAAAAAAAAAAAACCTAAATAACAAAAACTGAAGTCACTAAATTGTGAAACAAAACACATCCTTATGAATTAATTGACCTTCGATAAATTTGAAGTCGAGATCTATTTTTGCTAACAATTGCTCCTATAACACTTCTTAAACTTTCGCAATTA
The DNA here is from genome assembly GCA_016624345.1 of Platycodon grandiflorus. Classification (NCBI taxonomy): domain Eukaryota; kingdom Viridiplantae; phylum Streptophyta; class Magnoliopsida; order Asterales; family Campanulaceae; genus Platycodon; species Platycodon grandiflorus. The sequence continues at coordinate 15,236,752 of CM028367.1, read as the reverse complement.
TGAAATCTTTACTTTGAAAACCATGCGTTATATTTGGTTTTCAATATTTCTATTTCTTTTAGTCTGAGGTCTTTCCATCCATGATCCAGCCATGTCTCTTTGCGACCATTACTGAACGAAATTGGACTGTATAATAAGGACCCTAGCCAAGTATCTATGTGCACATAAGTCTTCCCCCATTCTAACCCCCAACCACTTTTATCTTCAATGATGTTTGTCAACTTGCATAAACATAAATAAGCTTTTTTAATTTATTATAAGTTGGTACTTACTCATTTAATTTCACCCAAAAAAATTATATTTAAAAAATCTAATAACTAAAAGCTATATTATTAGCATTGAAGTTGATTATTATTATTATTATTATTATTATTATTATTATTATTATTATTATTATTATTATTATTATTATTATGCTTGAGTATAATAAAGATTGTTATAATACATGTATAGGGTAAAATTAAATGATTATGAAGATTGTAAGTAGATTTCAAAATAGAATTGTTAACTCTTTGTCTAGAACCGAGGTTGTAAAACATATACTCCCTCCATCCACAAATCAATATCTATTATTAAACTTTTTTTTTATTTTATAAATGGCTGCATTTTTGTATAAATTTACAAATTTTACCTCTGACACTTATTATGTACTAGTGTGGACTTCTAAAGTGTATGTGAACGTTAAGAGCATTAATATACATTTACTATTAAAATAACTCGAAAGTTAACTTGTTTAATTTTAGCAGTGTTCTAAAAATCGCTAGGCAGACGCTAGGCGCTACACCAGTGCGTCGGGGGCTTAGGCGGGGACTATGCGAGGACTAGAATTAAGACATAATTACCCTGATTTTTAAATGTTCTTCTTAATATAACTTAATTAACAAATATTAAACTTCAAATGTACCAATGGTAAATATCACCAAATAGTCCAATTATCTAAATATCATTCTAAAGTTCAAAATAACACAACAATAATCAATAACACAATAGTCCATAACACCAACAATAGTAAATAATAAGACCAAATAATCCAAATTGATTATATATATATATATATATATATATATATATATATATAAGGCCAAAAACTTTTTTAAAAAAAATAAAATAAAAAAATAAGTGGGTTGTACGCATAGGGATCGACTTCTGGATTTGCTTGATTTCTAGGCGTGGCGGCTAGGCCGAACAATTAAGTTTAGAGAATAGATGTTAACTTTTATGAATATAAGGAAAGTTGTTAAGATGTCTTTACCAGTATTGGTATAAAGAACAATGGACCAGAACATTCAGATGGCCAGTGGCCATCGTGTGCTTGAGTTGCCGCAAAATATCGAACCGATTTCCTGATGGCAGTTTTTACTGCTTCCCTTGTGATTTCTTCCTCCTCTCCCACTTTCACGTTGGGTAGTATCTTCAGATCAATTCCGCTTTCTCTAATAAGCTGTGTTTTTTTTTTTTTTTTTTTTTAAAAGAAGGAATAAAAATACAAATTAATTAGGATATATAGTACTATGAATTGCAAGAGACTAAATCAAATCAAATTAACATACCTTAATAATTATGTTTCCGTAAATTAAATTTCATTCATTACAAACTTCATTTAAGATAGTACTATGAATTGCAACTTTGTCATTTTGTAAAAATAAATAAAGTTGTACTCCCATCGTCTCATATATATTGTACAGACATTTTGGGTAACATTTTCTAGATATATATTAATAAAATTTATTCAGGAGAAACAAAGAGCAAAAATAAAATAAAAATAACATTGTTGAGAAACTAGAGCTGAAATTTGTAGTGTGTGTGTGTGTGTACCTGAAGATGGTTTAGAGAGTCGCTGCTAGGCCTGACTTGGAAACGATTCTGGTGATATCGTAGTCGTTCTTTCTCAACTTGTTGACGCTCTTCTTCGGTTCCTCCATTACTATCAAACACCCATATTTGCCTACCCACAAAGTTGTTGGTGCTAAACAGCCACTCCCCTTCCCCTTCCCCTACCCCTACCTTAAGCTTCCACATTTTCCTTCTACTATATTTGCAGATGGAGTAATGAAGTTAAATAACTAGATCTCTGCTCACCCTCTCCTACTCCCACTCCCTTTTAAGCTTCCACATTTTCCTTCTACTATACTCGACTTGGTTATAAATATAACAAGAAACTAGATGTTTAAGAGTTCGTTTGGTATAGCGTTTTGAAAATGCAGTGTTTTAAAAATACAGCGTTTCTAAAACGCGACTTTTTTCTTTATAAATGCGTTTGGGATACTATGTCAAAACGCAGCTTTTTATTCCTGCTGCGTTTTAAAATCTGCGTTTTGAAAAAAAGCTAGGAATTTCAGTGTTTTAAAATGCAGCTGCGTTTGAATACGGAGCTTTTTGTACCGCGGCATTGAAATGCTAAGTTAAGGAATAAGCTACGTTTTAACCCTGCGTTTTGGCCAAAACACACAAACAATCGGGCTCTAATATGCATTAAAATTTTAAATGGCCCGAAAATTTTGAGATTACTAAAAAAATTCAACTTTGTTAGGTTTACAACTATTATTATAACTAAGCTTTAATGAATGATAAAGTTGTCTTTCTCCAAAATACATTTGTTTTCATCAAGGCTTATTTATAGCAATAATTGTAGAAAGAACTATAAACTTAACATTTTTCAAAAAAATTTGGCCACTATAAATTAAAGTGACAAGAGTACTAAACTTAGAGCACCTCCAATGTGGAGAACCGGTTCTTAGTTTTTAGGTGGTCTCCATCTTACCGCCTAAGATTTCCACTCACTATTTCATTTAAGAACTAACCTTTCCAATGTTTGGTTCTTCAACTTGGTTCTTAGGTGGGCTCTACAATGTCACCTAAGATTTTCACTCACTAACTCATTTATAAAAAACAAAAAACCTTTTCAAAAATAGTATTAAAAACTAAAAACTTTAGAATTCAAAAAATAATTTTATAAAAATTTAAAAAAGAAATTAAACTTATTTAGAGTTAAAAAAAAGTACTTAATATTCTAAATTTATAAAAAAAAAACTTTTTGTAATAAAAGGTAAATCAAAATGTATTTAAAAAAAGCTTTTCAAAATAAAAGCTAAAAATTAATACTCAAAATAATAAAAGAAAAAGAAAGAGAGAAGAAAAAGAAAGAGAGAGAGAGAGAGAGAGAGAGAGAGAGAGAGAGAGAGAGAGAGAGAGAAAACTTGGGAATTGTGGTAAAGGGATAGCAGACAGGGGGTGGGCCAGAAGAGGAGGGAACGTGGGGTGGGCAGGGACGCTCCTTTATAGTATATGTGATGCATGTGTTAGTTAGGTATCAGCGGTACATCACACATTTTCCGTTTCGATGGCCAAGGTGAAATGCAAAAAAAAAATAGGAATGAATTTTTATTTTAAAACTCGGAAGAACTGGAAAATTTTGAAACTATTTTAAAAATTCTTACATTGTTGAAAAATCATCCCAATTTTTAATGGACTAAGAACCAACAATGTGTATGTCCTTAATGTGAAAACTTCAAACTTCAAGGATCTTCTTTTTTTTTTTTTTGTTGAGCTGACCATTTAATGGAGGAAGATGGTACATTCATTGCTCATAATACTTTCTGTATCTAAGATTTAATGGGACATTCATTCATTACAATTTAATAGTGTCTCTATCTAAGATTTAGTGTTTATTTTTTTTTTACTCCTTTCGTCTCGAATAAATATTTTTAGTGGATAAAATATAAAAATTAAAAAATATAATTAATAATGTGCTGTAAAATATATTCTAACCATAATACCCATAAACATTAATTGAGTTCAACTACTTTAAATAATTGAGTTTGTTTAGGATATATTATACTAAATAAAGCTTTAAGCGTATATTAAAAAAAATGGTAGAGAATAGGTAGATCAAAAGTTTTTAAGAATATTAGTTGAGACATCCCAAAATAGAAAGTAGGAACATTTATCCTTCTAAATAGAAAGTAGGAATATTTATTCAGGACAGAGGAAGTACTATTCTTTTTGTGAAAAAATAAAAAAGTTAAAGTTTAGATATTTTAGTTATATATATATATATATATATATATATATATATATATATATATATATACACACACACATGGACGTGTCCTTTACTGCTAACATAATATTGCAAGATATTAAAGGTGAATTTTATTTTTTCAAAGGTGAAGTTAATAATTTTATATTAAAAAAAAGTATCACTCATTTTAGGGCAATTTTTTCGTTCAAGAGAACTACTCATTTTAGATGGAGGAAGTAGTATTTTGTGGTTCGTATTACTAGTATAGATTATAGTTTCTCTCGAAGTCTACCATTAATTATTGGATAAACTAGGGGTAATTACAGTTTGGTTTGGTCCATTTTTTGCTAAGAAAAGTAGAGAACTCCAGTTCTTCAAAATTTTGGAACCAGAACCAAAATGTATGAGAAGAAATACTTCGGTCCAGTTTTAATTGGTTTGGTTCTGCACATTTTCCAGTTATGAGGAAAATAAACTTTTTTTATTTTTTAAGCTAATAAACAAATAATAAAATCTAATATTTCATACGAAAATTAAAAAACATTCAATAATGATAAAACGTTGAAAATACAAACAAAGTCACAAAAGAAAAAAAAAGAAAGAATACATTGATCATTCAACAATTAAAAGTTTGACAGTTCATGAAATATAAACTAAAATAAATAAAAAAATAGGTTCGACAACATCAAATTTGAGTTTACACAATGGCAAAAGAAATATCACTAAGTATTATTTTATACCTAAGATTTGAGTTAGGGTTAAAAAATAGCGATTATATTTTTTTAAGCATTAATTTATATATATATATATAGATTATATAATTATATTATATACTCCCTCCGTTCCAGGCAAAGAGTCTACTTTCCTTTTATAGAAATCAACATATGACTAAATCAAATAAAAAATTTACATACTTTACTTATATTTTAAGAAATAAAATTTTATTAATTAAAAACTATCTTAATAATACTATGAATTACAACTTTAATAACTTTGTAAAAAATCACTAAATTTATGTTAATTATTAATTAAACTTTAGCTTAGTTGACCAAAAAAAAAAAAAGTCAAACGTGAACTCTTTGCCTGGAACGGAGGAAATATGTAATATACATTGCTTTCCCTAATGCTATGCGACACCGCGCAAACAAATTTTTCCCCCACGAGAAGGCTGGAAACTAATTGAATGGTTATGGAAGTTGTAATTAAATTCCTCTTCCCATTGAACCCTAAAAATAATGGCATAAACTTCTAATATACGGTCGGTTATTTTTTGTAATACAAATCACCATAATTTGACTTATTGTGTGTTGGTGAACGGAGCTAATTCATAATACACATTCAAAAAAAAAATTTAGCCTCCAGTATCTTCTTCACTTGTATCAGCTGTCTTCTTCAAATGGGTAAATCAATCAAGAAATCCACCATCAAGGTTCTCTTTTTAAATTTGAATTTGTTAGTTGCTCATTTTTGGGTTCAATAAGAATGTAACCTTGATGGGTTTGATTTCGATTTCAGTCCTTTCGGTTGTCGAGGCTGTCCTGTTGTAGCTTGACCCACCAAGTCTTTGAATAAAGGTTTGATATTATTGTTTCTTAAATTTTGTCAATTTTGTGCGTTTGGATTTGAATTTGACTGTTTGTACAGGAAAGGGAGAAGCGGGAGAGGCGATTGAAAAGGTCACAAAGAAGCAGAAGACTGCTGATGCTGCGGTTGATGGTGGTTTAGTGGCGGAGAGAGAGAAAAAGAAAGTGAGAGAGAGAGGAGATATGAAAGGGTTTTGGATGGGTTGGTCGTATGGATTGTTGGATTGGAGAGAGAGAGAGAGAGAGAGAGAGAGAGTGGGACTTGTGATGGCCGGGTTTCATTTTCTTTCTTTTATTGGGAACTGGAGGAGTCTGCTACTGCAACTGCGATTGTGGTTCGTGAGCCATTGATTATGTGGGAGAGAGACGAAGGCCTTGTTTCACAGTTGGTCCATTTCCTTTTATGAGTCAAAATGACTATTTTATCTTTCTCCAAATGCGTGTAAGATGGTACGAGTGGGAACTTGATGATTAAATTTTGACATGAGTGGAGACTTATTGATTAAAATTTGACGGAATGATTAATTGTGCTCAATTTTGGTGGTAACAAATGATTGAAAAAAAGAATTTGTATACAGTTGAATCCTAAAAAAAAATTATTGGGGCCATTTTTTGTAGTTTGACCTAAAATATTTCCTTCCAACGTTAAAAATATATATATATATATATATATATATTTAAAGTCGGTGAGGAGGCATGTAAGTTTGCCACCTCATACCAATTTGATAAAGCTTCATTCTCATGACTTGACTTTTGAAATTTTAGGGAGGATGCGATTTGGGATGCCATTAGCTAATAGTTTTAGCTATAGGACTATAGGTATGATATTGTGATATATAACATTCTTAAAATACATTAGTAGAAGAACATTAGCTATTGGCTAGAAAACGAAAAGCTAGGAAAAAAGTTGATGTTAAGATTTGAACCCACGCCCTTTTAAATATGAAAAATCACTTTAAACCAACTCAACCATTTATATTATATGAATACACCTCACATCCTTTTGTTAAAGATGCATTCTCAAGCCTCCTAACAAGAGTGTCCTTTCAACTTCCAACTTAGATGATTGTTGTGTCATTATTTAATAATTATACATAATTTGAATAGCTATGATATTGAGAATTAATCCCAACTATAATTGCTAATAGTAGGTTACAAAGAATTATACGAACAATAGTAGTGTTGTGCTAGGAAGTTGAAAGATATGTATTAATTTTAGATGTCCTAAAGTCACCAGGTTTGTTTTATTTTTTCATGCTTTCAATTACTCATCTTGACGGTTGTTTGTTCATAGCTTTTTATTCGGCTTCTTACGTAAACCTTTGGTTTTGTTCATCTCAATTATAATCTAAACACAAAACGCCTTTGTAATTCTCACTATCACACAATAGTTGAATGGATTATATTGTTTGAGAATACAATAGGTGTGCTCTTGGAGTTCTTTTCTGCATATTCCTACCAGCCTATGGAGCTTCATTTGCATCAACTTCATATGAGTCACTAAGGGATTTTGGTTAGTCTTCCATTTTATTATTATTGATGAAAAGGTCCGATTCCGATCATATTATAGTTAGATCTAGAAAGTTTGTTAATTAAAATATTGTGTTTTTTGTTCTAATATTTTTCTTGATTTTTAGTGTTTTTATATTCGATTTTAGTTTACAATTCTTGACTAAAATTTTGATTGTGTTTTTGCTATTTGATTCATTCTTGCTTTTTCTTAAGATAATGATTTTTATTTTTGATTTACTTTTGCTTTTGCTTATGGTTGTTGAATTGTTCTTTAGCTTTTCCTCAAACCTTTAATTTAGATTTGACTTTCATTTTGTTTTTAGTTTTATTTTTAATTTTAGTTTTGGTCTTGATTAAAAATTTATATTTTAATAGACTTGGATTTGATTATTGGCTTTTAATTTTGATTATTAGACCTGATTAATAATTTAATTTTGTGTAGATGATGATTTTTGTTTTTGCTTTAGATTATGGTTTTTAGTTTTGATTATTTATTGATTTTATATTTTTCTTTTCATTTTTGTATTGCCATCGATTTCTGTTTTGTATGTTGGTTATTAAAATATATTTTTTTAGTTGATTCTTTTGTTTGTTCTTTTTTGTTTTTGTTTTTGTTTTTTTTTTTTTTTGTGTTAGATTTGGGGTTTGACCCTTTATTGTTTGGCTTCTAGCTATTGGTCTTGATTTTTAGATGATGCTTTTGGTTATTGCTTTATTTAGCTCATGATTTTTAATTTTGCTTTGATTTGATTTTAGTTTTTATTTTAAATTTGGGTATGATTTTTTTTCGGGTATTAAAACTTTTTCTTTTTATTTTTCACTTGATCTTTATTTTTGTTTTTCTTTTTTTTGATTTTTCAATTTACGGTATTTAATTTGGGTTTGTTTAGAGGATACTTATGGGGTTAATATATATTTCTCACGATTTATGGTTTTACGGTATAAATCATGTTGATATAAATTAATTATATAGCCCCGAAGATGTAGCCGAACCACACATGTAGAGTGTCAATGAGGTATTTTTTTTAGTCCACTTCAACAAACAATCTGTTAACAATAATATTATTTCAAAGAAAAAATAACAATTGTGAGAAATTGAAAGTTCTAAAATGTTGTCATACTAATAGTGCAAAAGAAACTCACGTATATCCTAACTATTATTTAATCTAGAGTTTAGAAATTAAGCAAAAGTACAAAGAGATAAAATAATAATAATATTATTATTATTAAGAAGAAGAAACAAAAGAAAATTTAAATAAGCATAGTAAATTATAAAAATAATATATAGCAGTTGAAATAAATTATTAATGAAACTTCTTCAAATAAGTGTACTTGAAATGAACCATAAATGAGTCTTCTTCAAATCTTCAATCTTATGAGGCCCAAACATTTTCAAAATAGACTCTTTTATAATTATTGTATCCAACAAAACATTTTCTAACCATTGAACGATTTTTAAAAATTATATTAAAAAATATAATTATATTCAATCCTTAAATAATTTTTTTCTGTTCAAAAAGAGATGGCTATTATTTTTCTTCAATATGTCCGAAAGTAGATATTTTATTTTTAATTTAGTAAACATTCTTCAAAAATATCTTTATTAAGTGCGAGATAAAAAAAGAAACCCAACAATTTGATATCCTTAAAGGATATTTTAAAAATAACATGTATACCAACAAACGCCTATAATTATAATGACAACTTTTCATCTAAATATTTTTAATACGTATCAATTAATGTTAAAATCAAATTCTCAGAAAAAGCATCAAACATCTTTATAAAGAGAGACTCAATAATGATAATTTTATTCAAAAATATTTCTAAAATGTATCAATTAATCTCAAAAGTAAATTAAACCCGTGCGGAGCACGGGCTCTACACTAGTAAATAAATAAAAGAAGTCGGGTTTCCATGTTTAAAAAAATCATAAGCGTTAAATGCAACTTTTCCTGTGCGCTAAACGCAACCCCTCCCCCTTTGCGAAACTATTAACTTATCCTTGTCTTTTTATTGTGGAAATGTGCTATACTACGTGTGAACATCGAAATCGTATATTTATTCGTTCAAAATAATATTTGGATGATGGAGATTTTAAAGCCTAAAGTAGGTGGGTTGAAGTTGGATAAGTGATTTTATCCCACATTGAAAAGAAAACAAAAGCAAAGTTACTTTATATACAAGCTCATTTATTGCATAGAGTAAGCTTGTATAGCATAAAGGCTCTCTCTCATGTACACGCCTGCAGGGGGTGCAAATTTTGGTTCGATTTGAGGTCCGGACCAGTGAACTCGTGTGCAAGCGTGACCTGCTGACCAAATCAAGCCCCTTAGACTACCCCACATTTTGCTATTTATTTTTTTTCAAAAATTGCGCCTATGACTTTTAAAAAATATATATATAAGAAAAAGGGAACATGCGCCTACATCATGCGCATGTACCCTTCGACATGCGCATGTCCTCTTTGACATGCGTCTGGTCTGTGCGCATATCAAAGAGGACATGCGCATGATGTTGGCGCATGTACCCTTTTTTTTTTAAGGACAAGTTAGTAATTTCACCGGAAGTAAGGGAGGCGCTGCGTTTAGCGCCTCACAAAAAATAAGTCGGGCGCGTATTCCAAAAGAGTAATGTTATGGGTACCTAAAGAGTACCAAATTTTTTGCACCAAATGATGTGTCTGCTGATGTGATGCATTAATTATGATTTTTAATTTTGTTTTTTGTACCACATCAGTTGTCACATCAACTGACACATCATTTGGTGCAAAAAATTTGATACTCTTTAGGTACCCATAGCATTACTCATTCCAAAATGGATCTTTCAGATTGACAGGGATAGTATTCATTTGGCCAAAATACGAAAATTCCCTAAAGTATCCACACAATCCCACTTCCCCCAATGTTAAAATATCCCAATTTCGTACCTAACATTGCCATTTGTCTCATTTTGCCTCCTGGCCATGACGGGCGTTAGAAAATTAACTTTTTTCGTCATGTGCCTTGCACGAGCGAAGGGCAATTGGGTCTTTTTCTAATATATACAGAACACAAAATAAGAGGGGTTAAAGTGTCAAAAACTATATTACTTATTTTCTTGGACTAAATTTTCACTTCTTTCCTCCTTTTACAAACCCAATTCAAATTAAACCCACCACCACCCACTTCCCATATCACTACCACCTCCACTCGCTCAAATCACCACGACCACACACTACCCAAATCAACAACTGTGTACACTATCTTTTCTTCTCACTCTCTCTCTTTCTCTCTTTATCACACACACACACACACACACACACACACACACACACACACACACACACACACACACACTCTCTCTCTCTCTCTCTCTTTCTCACACACACACAGTCACAAACACACACATATATACACATCGAATTCAGGTGCTCTGTAAATCCACCCACTTGCATTGATAGAGACGTTTGTTTCCAATGAAATTGGGAGGGTTCGAGATAGTAGAAACTTCAAACAAACATGTCAAAAGTATATCCCAGTTAATCAATTTTGGTCTTGCTCCCACCATTCATGTCCAAACACATAGATACACCAAAAATCCTCTCTTCTCTCTCCTCCGCTACATCAGCTCAGGGCCAGCTTTTGTGACTTATGACTCAGACCGACCTCCCTAGATGTCTTTAATGGCAGTACTGACTAGCAGCCCTTCCTCATTCCGCCCAAACCTACTGCCATTGTCTTAATTCAATCGCCGCTTGCCGCCACAGCATCAGCAATTTCATCCTCTTAACCGCTCTCCATATCCCTCGCAAACTATTCTCGCAAAACACAAAACCTGCTTCCACGCCTAATTTATTTTACCGCTCTTTTTTTCGGTCCCTCTTTCTCTCACCCATCACCAATAAGAACAACAACACTTTTTCTCCGGCGAAGAAGCATCATTTTCTGCTGAGAGAGAGAGAAAGAGATGGCAAAGTTGCAAATTTGGGTAATAGGTGGTGGTGGTGATTTGAGCAATGGGTGGTGATGGTGATTTGGGAAATGGGTGGTGGTGGGTTTATTTTGAATTGGGTTTTTAGAAAGAGGAAATAAATGAAAATTTAATTTAAGAAAATAAGTAGTAATATTTTTTACACTTTAACCCCTCTTATTTTGTGTTCAACATATATTGGAAAAAGACCCAATTACCCTCCCCTCGTGCTTGGCACGTGATTGAAAAAGTTAATTTTCTAACTCCTGTCACGTCCAGGAGGCAAAATGGGACAAATGACAACATTAGGTACGAACTTGAGACATTTTTAACATTGGGGGGCAAAGTGGAATTGGGTGGATACTTTGGGAGAGTTTTTGTATTTTGGCCTATTCATTTTCATTACTTTTCCTGGACATCCCCACCAACCAAAGTAAAAGTCGTACTTCATCCGTTTCACTCAAAGATTTCACGTTTGAAAAGTTTAATAATTAAGGAAAATATAAATATTACTAAATAATTAAAGTAGGAAGAAAAAGTAAGGGTAAAATGGTAAAAATGAAGACCTAAAATGAAAAATTTCAAACAAGATAATTATTTAGAGACGGATAAAAAAGAAAAGTAAGACAATAATTTAGGGACGGAGGGAGTATTAGAATTTGACATAATTACAAAAATACTTGATCATAGCTAATATGTTAATATCACTTATGGACGGTAAATTAGACAGGTTTATGGACATTGTAGGCATAATTTTTTAAAGTGAACTCTTAAAGTGAAACATATAAAATAGAATAGTAGACTCTTTACCTGGAATAAAGGAAGTATTTCTTATTCCATTTAGCAATGAACGAAAGAAGAGAAGACTTATCCATTTTCGGAATAGGCCATATAGAAAAGTCTATCCGAAAACAAATGTTTAGTTTTTTATTTATAATTAGAGGTGATAATTTATATCCATACTTGTATGTCTATTCAAATTGACCACAAATTAATGGATCTGGGCGCATATTATATTGTAAGTGGGCAAAAATGGATAATTTACATGGGATTATGTGGGCATAAATAGGTGTCTATATAGTCCACCACCCCCACCGTTGACAACTTGCAGCGTCTACAACCTTCACCGGTGGCAACCTGCAACGATCACCACTACTGTCGGCTACAACCTCTCGCGACCACCACCTCTGTCGGTGAAAACCACCGGCGGACACCACCGCCACCGTTGATAACCTCCAACGGTCTCCACCACCATCGACAGCTTCCATGGGCCACCACTACCTTCGACGACAACCTCTAGCGCCCACCACCACCTTCGGCGACGACCTCCGGTGACCACCACCACCATCGTCGATAACCTCCGGCGACCACCACCGTCATTGTTGACAACATTCAGCGCCCACCACTACCATTCAAGGCTTTAGTTGAATAAATTTTTATAATATTAATCTTATTTAATAATTTTATGTTATTGGTTAAATGATCGTCCAAAGATCATTTATTACCCACCCATTTATGCCTTGGTGATCAATTTGACATTCACTAACCCGTTCATTACCAAAAATGAGTTCTGCCCATACCTACTCAGGCCACCCGTTGGCCACCTCTACATGAAACTAATAGAGTATATGTTCACTACAAATTGAAAAACTAATTTCTTTGTTTAAAAGTAATGTCTAGGGCGGGCCCTGCTGCAAGGAAAGTGAGGCCTAGGCCTTGGGCCCCCAAAATTTGTGTAATTTTTTGGCTCCCAAAATTGTGGGATCTAACTATAAATTACTCAAAGATGAGGGGCCTCACTGAAACATCCTTATGACCTTTAAGCTTTAGACCTCACGCATGCACCAGGAACGAATTTTTTTAAAAAAAATCCTCCCAAGTCCCACCCAACACCACACGCACAGTCACAGACACACACAATTTGTGATTTTAATGTGAATTTTGACACAAAGTTTAAAGAGGCCGTTGATTGAAGCTAGCTTTTAAAATAATTTTTGGTAATAAATACGCTCTCTCTTTCCTCTTTATTTTATCCGAAATTAGGGCTTTTGATTTGGGGTTAAATAATTAATTTAAGTGATAAATTTGTATAGGAAAACAACATTTGGAGCTTTGGTTGAGTTTATCTTGGAACAATTTGAAAGTAATATCAGATTTGTTGACATTATTTGTTGGTTTGTTTATGGTTGAGTTTCTTAAGATTCTTAAGCTTATATCTGAAATTAGTGATTTTTTATTTGAATTTTTTTCCCCTTATTATTACTCATTTACTTGTGTGTGAATTGTGATGTTTGGAGATTTTTTTGGTTTGAGCTATATATTGTTGTATGTATATATATTTGTTTGGTAATAGAAGATTTGTTGGAATTATTATAGGTAGACCATAGACAAAATGTCATCACGAAAATATCTTTGTGAAAATGAAAAAAGGAAGAAGAAGCAAACGCAAGAACAATTAACGCAAGCTTTGAGTGGTTCTCTAAACAGATATTTTACCTCTAGTAAGTTGGGTGAAAGTGAAACTATTTCCATTGAAAATTTGGTGTACTTCTTGTATATTATTGACAAAGCTCTCACCTCACTTAATGAAAGATTCAAGCAATTTCGTGAGTACGAAAGAAATTTTGGCTTTTTGTTTGATTTGAAGAAGTGCACAAATGATACAAGTTTGAAAAGTTCTTGCAAAAATCTTTCAAATATTTTGACACATAATGGATAAGTTGATGTGGACGAGGATGATTTGTTTAAGGAGTTGTAGCTTGTTAAACATATTTTGCCATCAAAAATAGGAAGACCTATCTAACTATTGAATTATTTGAAAGGGACTAATGGTTGTTTTCCAAACACGAAAATTGTTTATCGAATCCTGTTGACTATTCCGGTTACAGTTGCATATGGAGAAAGAAGTTTTTCAAAGTTGAAGTTGATAAAACACTATCTTCGGAGCACAATGTCTCAATAACGCTTGAATAGGCTAGTTATGATATCTATTGAGAAGAATATGGTTGAAAAAATTAATTATTCTACTTTGATTACTAATTTTGCTTCTAAATGCGCTAGAAGAGTGACATTTAAATAATATTTTATAAATATATCATGCGTTATACCCATAATTTTGGAATAAAGTGTTTTGTTTATTATTTTTTATATTTATTTTTTTAAATTTAAAAAAATACAAAAAAAATATACTGTACTGAAAGGGCCCCGTCTAACATTACCGGCCTTGGGCCCCGAATTTCACGGCCCGGCCCTGGTAATGTCTTGTGGAGAATTGATTGTGGATAGTTTACCATTTGTATGACAGAAAGCTCCCAAAGTCGGCAGATCCTAAGGGCGTCCACAATGGCTTCCGGATACCGCCCTCTAAAATCATTTTTAGAGATTTTTACCCTCCCTTGATCCTACAGTGGTTTCTCTATTCCACCCTCTATCTCTAAAATCAATTAAATCACCCTCTAAATATAGAGTGAGTTTTAACATGAATAGTGACTCAAATCCTCTACATTTTCCTCACTTTATTTGAGCACAATATACTTTTGTTTAATATTTTGAAATGGAAATTATTAAAATATACTCTCTCTGTCATTAAATTATTGTCTTATTTTTTTTATCTGTTCCAAAATAATTATTTTAATTTTTTTTATCCGTCCTTAAATAATTGTCTTATTTGAAATTTTCATAGTTTAGGAGATCATTTTTACTATTTTACCCTTATTTTTTTCCTACTTTAATTATGAACCATATACACATGAGCATTAAAAGAAACTACACATTATATCAATATTAATAATCAAGTCAATTATTTTTTTTAATCCATGTGCCGAATCAAACATGACAATAATTTAGGGACGGAGAGAGTACAATATATTTTTCATAGTATATAAAATTTAAAATTTAAAATATTTTATTTTAATTGTGGTGGAAAAATATAAATAAAAGAGAAAAAATATAATGGTAGTTTAGGTTTGTTAGTTGAGATGAGAGAGATTAAATTTTTAGAGGGTCGTATAGAGGGTGCTTGTTGGAGTAAATTTTTTTTAGAGTGTTGAAAAAGTAAAACTGGAACAGAAAATGAGGTATTTAGAGTGTGATTTAGGGAGCCACTGCTGTGGATGCTCTAAGTGGTTTTACAATAAGCAGTTCGTTCAATTATCAAGTCAACTCAACTTTAATAACCGGATTTTCTAGTTGCCATGTGATTTGTCATTTGAGAGGTTGGACAAGGATATAAGCTTCCCAAGCGGTCACAATGAAATTAAGTTTTGTTACAGGGTTGGCAACTCCATTTAATACCTATCTCCACCATGCTCACAAAGTTAATGCTATGATAACAAGCTTCTGGATGAAAAATAATGCTTTTTGTACACCAGAAATAATTATACTCCCTCCGTCCCTAAATTATTGTCTTACTTTCTTTTTTTGTTTGTCTTAAAATAATTATTTTGTTTAAAAGTTTTCATTTTAGGACAACACTTTACCATTTTATCCTTATTTTTTTTCCTTACTTTAATTATGAGTCACACACACATCTGCATTAAAAAAAATTACACACTATATCAATATTAATAATCAAGTCAATTATTTTTTCTTAATCTCTGTGTCGAGTTAAACAAAACAATAATTTAGGGATGGAGGGAGTATTACACAAAACGTGTACCGGCGTCGCCTCACCGGATTGGGCTACATTGACAAATTCTTCCGACCAATCCGTATATGATATCAGTTGTGATCTAATGGCGGAGAAATTTTAAATCACAAAATTCAAAACAATTACTACTTATTTCTTTATTTTTACATTTACGAAATATATGCTATTGTTTAAAAATTACAAATAGCTATTTAAAATGTGTCTATATATATATATATATATATATATATATATATGAGAGAGTATTTAATGGTTACTTTTTTATTTAACCATCAATGGTTACTCTCATTATCAACCATTGGATCAAAACTTAAAGGTTGAGATTTAATGGTTAGTTGGAAAATGCAATTAATGCAAGTAGGTGAGTCATTTAATGCATTAAATCTCAACCTTTAAGTTTTGATCCAATGGTTGATAATGAGAGTAACCATTGATGGTTAAATAAAAAAGTAACCATTAAATACTCCCCATATATATATATATATATATATATATTATAAACGTTTAAACAAACGTGTATATATATATACATATATATATATATATATATATTTTAATAAGAATATCTCTCTTTTCCTAAATTATCGTCTGGTTTGACCCGACACACCGATTAAAAAAAGCACATTTGACTTAATTATAAATATTGATATTTGTTTGATTTTCTACTTTTGTCCCTATTTAATATGATGCCAAATTTTTCCTCCTAAATTTTGAATATTTGTGAATTTTCGAACATGAATTTAAATATTTCAAGTTCCCTCAAATCCATGCAGTGAGTCCCATAAATTAAAACGTAATAATTAAAGGGGTAAAATAGTAAAAATATTTTAAAAAAATAAACATTTTTCAAACAAGATAATTTTTTTAAAATGAACAAAAAAAATAAAATAAAAAATTAATAATTTAGAGATAGTGGGAGTACTAGTTAGGATTAAATTTGGGCACATGTTTGGATGGGAGTAAGCAACGTGTGGATGCCCTTGTTGCAATCACTTACCCTGTGTCGGCTTGCGCCGACCAAATCTATCAGTACCAAGGAAATGTAAGGGATAATGATTTTATAAGTCCACTGATTTTATTATTAGTTCCTTAATAAAATTTTATATAATTTTCATTCTTACTATTTTAAATTTTTACGCTGAATTTTTTTTTGATAGATGTCGTTAGTGATTTGCCGTTAAGTTGCCTATGTGCCTTCTACATGTGTTTGACCAAGGGCAAAAATAAAAATTTTCTTATCATCTTCTTCACCTTCTTCAAATACCAATCCCAAAAAACACAAATACACACTTGCTCCGGCGAAATAGAGAGATCGAATAATGCCACCTGCAAATTCCACACTGCCATTAGAAGAATCCAACCGTTCTTATGCAAGATGTTGGGGCAAAAATATTTTAACACTAATACGCTTCAGTTACCATACGCTCATTTTTTTTTTCACCAAAATAGGAGCTCTCTCCCCCATTTTTAAAGGCTGCGTTCAAGGCAACTGAGACTTCAAGGTACTCATCGGCTATAAAGAAGGAGAACGACAATCTCAATACTTCTAGTGGTATCTTTATGTCTTTCTTTCCCTCCGCAATATATTTTCATTTTCTCAACCTAGATCTGGACTTTGCAAACCTAGATCTAGACTTCACAACCCAAACCTAGATTTAATTGTTGTTGGTCGAGGTTTGTTGATGGTTGATCTGGCTCTAGAGAACAATAGATATTTTATTCCCGTCTTCCAACCTCCGACATGGCCGTCATCATCCATAAGATAGTCGTAGTCTTCCAGCAATGATAATCGAGTGGATCTATAGTTTTTACCACAGTGGTAGTTGAACCCAGGTCAGAATTTCTTCAAATGGTCAATTGAAAATCGAGTGGGTTGAAACTCTTCAGAGTTCCAGTTCTTGAAAATTCAGTGGAGTGGGTTGAAGACGAGGTTGTCTGTTGCTGCTGTTGTTGCTCATTGATTAGAGTTCTTTTTAGATTATCGGTGTTTGTCCAAGAGAGACAATGAAAGGGGCTGAGAAATTTTTTTGTTGCCCTTAGTCAAACGCATGTGGGAGACACATGGGCAACTTAAATATAAATCACTAAAGATATCCATCAAAAGGACTCCTGACGTGAAACTTTAAAGTGATAGGGACGAAAACTATACAAAATTTTATTAAAGAACTAATGGTAAAATCGATCATAGTCAAGAGACTTGTAAAATCATTATCCTAAGTGTAAATTTAAAGTCAGCTTCAATGAATTTGATATGTTAACCTAACACATTTATTACTCCATTATTTCGATCCAATCTGTTAGGCCAATGATTTCAACATTATTTAATTCATGTCCAAACTTTTTACTATTTCGGATATCTGAATAAATATTTGATTTGATTTGAAAATTCCAATAAACAAATATAAGAAGAAAAAAATATATATTTTGTTTATCTTAGAGCATCCACAATGCTCAATTCTTACCCAATTCTTATTTAGGATAAGAATTATCAACCATTGGGAGCAATTCTTCAAAAATTCTTATCCCAAAATTCTTGCCAAAATTCTTGCAGGAGCCATTTTAAGAATTTTGACAAAAATGGAAGCCCAGCCGCAGAGAGAGGATATGAGACGCACAGCCACTTTTGAATTGAGCGTGCGGATCACTTGCTCAATATGGCGTGGAGGCCTCCTGCCTTTCCAGCCCCACTTTTGTCAATTGTTAATTTTTTTTCGCTTTTTTGAATTGTTTTATTACTATTTGGATGTTTGTTTGATTTTTTTTTGGATTAATATACAATTTGGTCCCTAAACTTGCAACTTTTTCCTAGTTAGGTTTTAGTACTATGATATTTCCTATTGTGGCACTTGAACTGAGCATTTGGGCTTATAGTTAGTCCCTCAACTGACGGTCGTCAGTTAAGGCGTTAAATTTTCTTTGAAAAGACAGAAATACCCTTACCTAGTGATGACCGGGAGTCCACATGGCGAAACTACACTTAATGTTTGACCAGATTGCCAGGTGTCTTTGAAAAGACAGAAATACCCTTACCTAGTGAAAAACGTAGAAAGTTCAGTCTTCTCTCTCTTTCTCTTTCTCTTTCTCTTTCTCTCCATCTTTGTATTTCCATATGTCTGTAGTTCTCAAAATTGGGTTTGGGATTGGTACTCTCTCATATCAGATTTAGGATTTGTGAGTTTTTGAGATCCAAAAATGGAAGAAGGCGGCAGGCAGAAGGGAACGGTGAAGTGGTTCAATGACACCAAGGGTTTCGGCTTCATCACTCCAGATGACGGCGGCGAGGATCTATTCGTTCACCAGTCTACCATCAGGACCGAGGGCTTTTGCAGTCTCGGTGATGGCGAATCTGTTGAATACGTGATCAAGCTCGGACCTGATGGCCAAACTAAGGCCGCTGACGTCACCGGTCTTGATGGTGGTCCTATTTTAGGCACCACTCGCGGCGGCGGTGGATACGGAGGCAGTGGTGGTTACAACGGGGATATTTCAATTCCCAGATTGATATTTCATATGAGATGATTCCAGTCAATCTAGTAAACTTGAGAACCGAGGATCAATGATATGGGGGAGGACAGAAAGAAATTGATTTGGATGGACTCGTGTTCTTCCACTTTACCGGCAACCAAACAGAGCTTCTAAATTTGAATCTCATTGATTTATACTCTTACACTATTGCTACTTGACAGTGTTCTAACGGATGATTTGTTTTGTTACACCAGATTTAAACTTGCATCGGCACGATTAGACCTTTCGCGCTTTGAATCTGTTGAAAATATCGGTTATTTGAATACAAAAAGATGGGAAAAACAGGGAGAGATTGGACACAGATCTACGCAATCTACGGTATGGACGATTGGCAAACGCCGATTTTTCTCCTCGTCCACGCCATCGCTTTCTCGATTTTATCTGTGGTTTTTCTCGTCTACTTCGACTTGATCTGCTTCTGCTTCGACGCTATTTTTCCCGCCGCACTCTCCGGCGGTGCAGCTAGATTTGCAGCTGGATTCACATGGATTGGGTGGTGAAATCAACATGGATTGGATGTGGATGATGTGGAAGGGAAGAAGGCAAATTGAGAGAGAAAAGAGAAATGATTCATTTTTAAAAAAAATTAATTTGTTTGGATGAAGAAAGTAAATTTTTTAATAGAACGATTAATCTTTCTTTAATTATTTTTTTCTTTTTGTTTTCTTTTTTCATCTTAATATTTTTATGACACTTGGCAATCCGGTCAAACATTAAGTGTAGTTTCGCCACGTGGACTCCCGGTCATCACTAGGTAAGGGTATTTCTGTCTTTTCAAAGAAAATTTAACACCTTAACTGACGGCCGTCAGTTGAGGGACTAACTATAAGCCCAAATGCTCAGTTCAAGTGCCACAGTAGGAAATATCATAGTACTAAAACCTAACTAGGAAAAAGTTGCAAGTTTAGGGACCAAATTGTATATTAATCCTTTTTTTTTTTTTAAACTCACCGTTTGTTCATTTTTTTAAAGATTCCTACTTTAAAAAAAAAGTAAAAGATTAATTAAAATTATAAATGAATTAATTTATTTATACAAAACATTTGAAAATGTAATATATTAATTAAAACTAAATAAATTAATTTGTTTGAAAAGTGTAAAAATAAAAAGTAGTGTAAATAAAGTAGATGATTTAATAGTGGGACCCATGTAAGAATGGGGAAGAATGAAAACCATTGGAAGGATAAATTCTTAAAGATAAAAATTCTTAAAATTGAGAGTTGACAGTGGGACCCAGTTAAGAATTGTGTAAAAATTTCTAACCATTGGAGATGCTCTTAGTAGCTTTTAAAGAATGAATACGATGAAATTAGACTAATTGGTCAGCCTCACGAGAGTAGAAGAGTAATGAAAAAGAACGAATTTAAAGTAATATCAAATCAAATTATCAAAATCAAGAAGACCGATCCATATCTGGAAAAAAATTTGGGTTCGGATCAAATTTGAAGTAATATCTGAGACATGACAGACCTAATCCAAAGTAATTGCCGAAGTAGTTTATGAGTAAAATCATGTGATTCATGTCCATGGCAAATTTCGACAAATTTAATGAGCATAGTATTTTCCAGGGAAATTTCCAAGGAATTTACTTTGAGAACCAGCCCAAAACGATAAAAATGATGAAATTGTTTATGAGTTTTAATTGTAACGGTGAACTTGGTCTACACTTTTTTAATATTTTAGAAAGATAAATTAGGAATTATTATATTTTTTACCAACGTACTATCGGGGAACAGAATTGACAATTGTACTCTCAAAGACCCACTTTTGCCCTATGTACTTGCATAAGTTGGAAACAATTGACACACCTGTTATCTTTCCATCAAAAAACTTAACGGTCGTCTGACGTGAAAATTGTTTTTGTGTTAAATCTCTAAGTGGATATTTAGTGGAGTCCGGAAGTAAAATGGTGGGAAAATTAGGGTCAAAGATAGTGTAATGGTTTCTAATGTCTTCCTCATTGTCATTTTCATCCTCACTAATTTTCCCACGTCAAAGACAGTGGAGTTCGGAAGTACACTAATTTTCCCACCATTTTACTTCTGGACTCCACTAAATATCCACTTGGCTGCCACGGTGGAGATTTAACACAAAAATAATTTCAACGTCAGACGGCTGTTAAGTTTTTGGATGAGAAGATAAATGGTGTGTCAATTTATGCAAGTACATAGGGCAAAAGTGGGTCTTTGAGAGTACGATTGTCAATTCTGCTCCCCGACCATAGTACGTTGATCAAAAACATAATAATCCCGATAAATTATACGGAAAATTGTGCCCAAGTCCACTTTCATAATTGTTTGTTCTCTAAAGTTCCACTTTTTTTTTTTTTTAAATCGCTAAAGTACACTTTAATAGTTTTCTTCCTAAAATGCCCACAGCAACATCGTTGCTTCAGATTTGAGGTTTGAATTGATGTATAAATAATTTTATGTTGTTAATATAATCTTCCCTCATGTTTATGGATCAATTCATGATGAAGAACACGAATTTGATCACAATTTGATCAAATTCAAATTTTTTGAGTTCATCTTATTTTTTCCTTGTTCTTGGGCTGTTTTGGCCACTTTAATCTATGTTTTAAGATTCGAATTTGTTTAAAATCAATCACATATTGTTATCCTAACATAGTACTACATTTTTGCACAATTTTTCTACCAAAAAAAACTATTTTTGAGCTTCAAATCGAGCTTGACAGTGTGCTGTCCGAAAACAGAGAGAGATGTTTTTGGATTGATTTTGAGACTTTAATCAATGATTTGAGTTTGGATTTTGTATAATATCGATACCATACTTTTATAGGAAGTCAATACCATGTTTGTATGTAAATTTCTCAACCAAAAACAACCATGTTGATCGATTTTGATCTTACTGAAATTTTCTGGGTTCATGTTAGTATTTCGAGTTATAATTATTTAGTAAATGGGAATCGGGATGCATAATTTTAGGGATCGGGATGCCTAGATGCTGAATTTTGGGCATCGGGATGCCTGTATGCTGAATTTTAGGCATCGGAATTTGGGCATCAGGATGCATAATTTGGGCATCGGGATGCCTGAGTATTTAAGGGCGAG
This sequence comes from Platycodon grandiflorus, assembly GCA_016624345.1. Classification (NCBI taxonomy): domain Eukaryota; kingdom Viridiplantae; phylum Streptophyta; class Magnoliopsida; order Asterales; family Campanulaceae; genus Platycodon; species Platycodon grandiflorus. The sequence goes on along the minus strand of CM028367.1, from coordinate 15,214,444 downwards.
AATTTTAGGCATCGGGATGCATAATTTTGGGCATCAGAATGCCTGGATGCTAAATTTTGGGCATCGAGATGCCTTATATTGGGCATCCTTAAATTGGGCACCGGGATGCCTTATTGGACATCCTTAAATTGGGCACGAGATGCCTTAATTTGGGCATCGGGATGCCTTAATTTGGGCTTCAGGATGCCTTAAATTGGGTATCGGGATGCCTTTAGGTTACTATGTGCGCGTGTTTTTCTTTCATTAATGACATAATAGTCTTTTCGCCCCAAAAATATTTTTTTTCGGTTAGAAAAAAATATAGAGTACTGTAGTGAATTCAAATTGTTTAAAAGGGACCGACCTGTAATTCATCAATTATACTAAATTATATTATTTGATACTACTTCCGTCCTAAAATAAGTGTAGTTTTCACGATTTGCACACATGAAACTTTCAAAATAATTGATCTATACTTATTTAAGTTTAATTATTATATATAAATCATAGGAATATTTTTTTATCTTTCGTCTTATCAATTATATTTAATGATAGTAATAAATAAAGACTGTTTTGACAAAATATGACAAATATTTCTTGAAAATCTACACTTAATTTAAGAGAAAAAAACTTTGGTTAAACTGACACTTATGTTCGGGACAACCACTTATTTTAGGACAACAAAAGGACACTCGAAATCCTAATTGATTGAAGGCATTGACTAGTATGTTTTAGACAGGCACTTACTTCTGTCCTTTGTACTCGTCTCATCTTTATTACCCATAAATAATTTGGTACGAAATTGAAGGAATTATTTTAAAATGAACAAAAAGAATTAACGGTTACAGAGTTAGGGCGTTTACAGTGGGATACTTCCACCGTCCTCTAAAAATAATTTTAAAGATTTTTAGAGATTTTTATCTCTCTTGATCCTAGTCCTTCTAGTCGACCCTCTATCTCTAAAATTAATTAAATCACCTTTTAAATATAAAGGGAGTTTTAACATGAATAGTGACTTAAATCCTCTACATTTTTTTCACTTTATTTGAGCACAATATACTTTTGTTTAATATTTTAGAATAAAAATTATTAAAATATACTCTCTCCGTCCCTAAATTATTGTTTTTTTTTTTGTCCGTTCCTAAATAATTGTTATATTTAAAACTTTCTTTTTTAGGAGATTATTTCTACCATTTTACCCTTACTTTTCTCTCTACTTTAATTATGCACCATATACACATGGGCATTAAAAGAAACTACACATTATACCAATATTAATAATCAAGTCAATTATTTTTTGTTAATCCGTGTGCCGAGTCAAACAAGACAATAATTTAGGGACGAAGAGAGTTCAATATATTTTTCATAGTACATAAAATTTAAAATATTTTATTTTAATTGTGGTGAAAAAATATAAATAAAAGAGAAAAAATATAATGGTTTGTTAGTTGAGATGAGAGATATTTAATTTTTAGAGGGTTATATAGAGAGTGCTTGTTGGAGTGAATTTATTTTTTGAGTGTTGAAAAAGTGAAACTTGAACGGAAAACGAGGTGTTTAGAGTGTAATATAGAGATGTATTGGGGGTTACCACTGTGGACGCTCTTAGATATGAAGCAAGTTGGATAATTAATGAGAATAGAAGTGAACCACCTCAGCCTTCAGCTGGACACGTGGCGGACATTGCGGCTTCATAGGCTCCAGCTGGGCAAGCGCCGAGGTGACATACGCCCACCTCGAACATGACGACCTGGGAATCACAATACGACAGGTCGCCCACCTCACCAGTATACTCTCCCAGCGCGCTGACACATGGGTCTACAGTGCGACCTGGGAACATCCCAGGTCGACCTCATCAGCATCAAGCGACCTGAACATGCCAGGCCGACCTTTACAACATCGAGCGACCTGGGGACATACCAGACCGACCTCGATATAGCCCCTTCAGCTCGACAAAACAGAGTCCACTACCGAAATTGTCTCTCAAACTGGGAAGAGTCCTGCTACAACTCTACATATCAGTTCTAAGCATATAAGGAAACGTATTCCGAAAGACATGGGGATCATATCGCCCCTATTCCGAATCCAACTGGGATTATGACTTATCTCCCTATAAATAGCACCCTCACCAGGTCATATAAGGTACATGCAAATTACTAGCTTACAGACTCTATTAGCTTTACCTCTCACACGAAGTATTGCTGATTCTCACGCCTGAGGGTTATCGCTGGGACAACCCAGCACCCCTTACGGTGTTCTTTGTTGGTCACAGGTTCAAAGCTGCTTACACTTCGAGGGCAGTCCCTGCAACACAAGCCGAAATCCTGCTAGACTACACACGTGGACCAGACACGTTCACACAATCTTCTTTTAGCGTGATCAATTTGGTTCCGTTGCCGTGACCTGAGAAGTTTTTCTGTGATCAATCGTGGCAACCTCCAAACAAGTTTCCAAGCCTGCAGCTCCAGCAACAACACCAGGCATGCCTGCTGCCGCTCCGCCCACAGGCAATCCCCCTGAGCAAGCTGAGAAGGAGTCACCTGCGGTGCCCTCGTCAGGTCTTCCTCTTCACCAAAACACCCGAGCCAAAAGATTAGCTCGGGTAATGAGAAAAAAAGCGATGGGCAAACAGCCGACCCAGCCCGCTAAAGGACCAGCTAGGTCGATTCAGGAGGGACAGACAACAAGCCCAACTTCCTCGAGCAACGAGGTCTCTGGAGACGGGGACGACCTCGTCATGGTTGGAGACAGGCCGCCTCGCACACAACAAGAAATTGACCTTGCTGAGCTGGAACATATAAGGAAGGAGAAGGCTTTCCTAGCAAGGCAGAGAGAGCTGGAAGTACGTGAATACGAGCTATCTGGCAAACTGGCCACCCAGGCACCTCAGCTACCAATCCCGAGCTCGTATCCTCCTCGCAACAATCACCACGATGGTCGACCAAATGGGAGCGAGCCCAGGGATCTGCGGGCTGACAGTCGTCATGGGGGGGTCTAGGGTTGATGCTCCCAGGAGAAGTGCCAAAAGCCGATTGAGATGAAGGGTAGATGCACATCAGAAACCCAGCGTCAAAGATCGTCTGGGAACCCCAAACAGGGAGCGACCTAGAGCTCGAGAGCCTAGTCCGCCCCAGTCTTACAGGTCCCGCCGAATAGAGCATGACGAGGAGCGATCACGCAGGCCGGAGAGCTCGCAGCTACGGGTCAAAATGCAAATTCATCCAACACAGTACCTCCAGCAGCGATGCATCCTCACACAAATACTCCAAGATCGACGACTACGACCGCCGATCTAAAAGGAGGGGGAGGAGCAGTGACATGGAAGATGAGGTACTGCGCAAGATGAAAGACAGGTTGGAAGCCCTAGAAAGAGGTAAAGAAGGCAAGCTATCAGGGAGCGTGACTAGAGATGTTAAACGGGCTAGCCCTAGCGGTTTTGGGCCAGCCCTAACGGGTTGTGGCCCTAACGGGCCACGGGCTAAACGGTCCAGTTTTTTCGGGCCACTAATATTGCAGACTTAACCCTAACCCTAGCGGGTTTCGGGCTAAACGGGCCACTATCGGGCCACGAGTAAAGATATAATATAACAATATTTTGAAATAGTGAATCGATAAACCATTCATAACTTTGATAGTTTCTTATGTTTTTCAAAAGAAATATAAACTAGACATTTTTTTTACATCGATGTGTTATAATTTCCAACTTGTTATTTTCAAAATAAATAATGTAATAGTTCTATTTAGCAGTTCTTTCCAAAAATTTTGTTTATTATTCAGTATTTATTCACAAGTACACTAAGAAGACCTGTAGTGCAAAGGATAAATGCGTTTGACTTTGAATTAAAGGTTGTTGGTTTTATTTTCATGGTGGTTGTTTTACGTATCTCCTAAATTTTTTACTGCCTAATTAATATTATGCGGGCTAGCGGGCCAACCCTGAAACCTAGCGGGCCAGCCCTAACGGGCCGCAGGTTAAACGGGCCAACCCTAAAAAGCCCTGATTTTAAACGGGCCAAAAATATTGAGCCCTAACCCTATTTTTTTCGGTTTAAACGGGCCAACCCTACGGGCCGTGGCCCTTTTAACATCTCTAAGCGTGACAGCAGCCTTCTGCAGAAGGATCAGGGATACTCCTCCAAATCATCGCCTGAAGCTGCCATCTCTGAAAAGTTATGCTGGAAACACGAATGCTCGAAGCCACGTATCGAGCTTTGAGGCAAAAATGGGAGTATGCACTAGGGACTAGGATCTGTGGTGTGTAGTGTTCGTCAACACGTTTGAGGAGGTCGTCCTAAACTGGTTTGAAGAGCTGGAGGAGGGCTCCATCAGAGATTGGTACGACCTGAAGAAGGCTTTTTTGAAGAAATATTCATCAGCAGGCGACCTTCCCAAAAAGGAATCTGATCTCTGGGGCATCAAGCAGCGATCTGGCGAGTCCCTGGAAAGCTACCTCGACAGATTCAAGCACGTCGCTGAAAAGCTGCTGAACGTCCCCGATAAAACTATAATGGCCTTCTTTCAAGTTGGATGCCGATCTGCCAAGCTCTTATCTGAAATCGGCATGCGACCCCCTACTACTAGTGCGGAGATGTACACTGCCGCATAGAATATTGGGAACGTCGAAAAAACCCTGGCAGATCAAGAAAAGGAGGACCAAAAGCCCTCTGGGACACAGAAACAGAAGAAAGAAGACAAGGCTGGGGATCAGAAGGAGGGAAGCAACAACGAGCATGGAAAAGGCAAGGGGAAGAACAAATGGGCTACGAAAGAAGGATTCTACACCCCCTTGAACACGACCAGGGAGCAAATTATGAACGTGCTGCTCCAGGAAAACAGGATTGCCCGACCTCTACCACTCCGAGAGACTACATATCCTCGCAACCCCGATAAAAGATACGCCTACCACAACAGCATCGGGCACACAACCGAGGACTGCATTCAGCTTAAGAGGGAGATACAGAAACTGATTGACCGGAGAAAGCTCAGAAGGTATGGGCAGCGAGGAGAAAATCACAGAGATAAGGCCAGGGAGGCCTCGAGGACAAATGCCGACGAGGACGAAGTCCTGGTCAATACAATTACGAAAGAATGGTCGAGCATTACCAAGCTCAAAATGGCGATTAACAGTCTCAACCGGACTGTCAGTCCGCCTCAAGTTTGGGGGGAGAAGGGAATAACATTCCTAATCAGCGAGCTAGCCACCAACCTCGCTGCAAAAGGGCATGCTCTGACCATTGAGGAAATTGGCAGAGGAAGAGTAAAGAGAGTGCTGATCGACACAGGGGCTGGGAAGGACATCCTCTTCTACAAATGCTTCCAGGCAATAGGATTGGGAAGTTCATATCTGACTCCGAGTGAAATAAAGCTAGAAGGCTTTACTGGACACAAGGTCGCTGTTAAGGGCACATTCGACCTCAAGGTAGTCCTCGGTTCCAAAGACAACTCTCGAACCGGGGTCATCACCTTCCTGGTCCTTGATATTCCCTCTCCGTACAATGCCATTCTGGGTCTCCCAACCCAGACAAAGTTCGAAATGGTGATTTCCCCAGCTCACCAAAGAATCAAATTCCCCACAGATAACGGGGTTAGAGAGGTGAGAAATGACCTAAGGAGGACTCTAAACCACCTCCTCGAAGAAAAGAAGGCCGAGGAAGCTCGACTCAAGGGGAAAAGGAAAGTGACTGCAGTCCACGAAGAGGTCCATCAAGTAGACCTCGAGGACAAGCGGCTGAAGTCAATAATAATTAGAGAAGACACAGAGATAAACCCCTCTGTTGATCGAGCATAGCAGTCAGCGCGGGCTAGCTCCTCCAGCCCGCACACAGAGGTCGACAAGGACGACGACATGCCCGACGCATCCAGATCGGATGCCGAGCATGCCGGCTTTCCCCTGATCAAACAAAAGGTTCTTTTTACCTCGCACCTCGGCAAAAGCCCGAATAACGACCTGCCCGACGTGACCACCTCGGGCACCGAGCAGGCCGACTCATACCAGGCCACCGACGGTGACACGAAGAGGTCAAGCAAAGTCGTCACGGTAGAGAGTCTAGATCCAAGGGATCAGCCTGAGATCCAACCACATGAAGACCTTGACGAAGTGATCATCAATTTTGACTTACTCGAACAAAAAGTCAAGGTCGGGCTGGAAATTGACAAGAAGGAAAGGGAAGCAATAATTAAATTCCTCCGGGAGAACAAAGATGTATTCGCATGAAAGACAGAGGATATGGAAGGTATCAGCGAGGAGGTTGCTGTACACAAGCTGAATGTTGATCCAACTATAACTCTTGTCCAACAACGACCCAAAATATTCTCCCCAGAAAAACAGGCAGCGATCAAGGAAGAGGTTGACAAGCTACTCAAAGCAAACATTATTGAGGAAGTCTTCTATCCGACCTGGATCGCAAACGTGGTAATGGTCAAGAAAACCAACGAAAAGTTGAGGATGTGAGTTGACTTCACAGACCTAAACAAGGCCTGCCCTAAGGACTGGTACCCATTACTGAGGATAGATCAACTAGTGGATGCAATCGCAGGCCACAAAATACTCAGCTTCATCGATGCATACTCAGGGTACCATCAGATATGCATGTGGCTGGCCGACCAGGAGCTAACAGCCTTTCGAGCAGTAGGCGCCATCTATTGCTACAAAATGATGTCCTTCGGGCTAAAAAACGCAAGGGCTATCTATCAGCGGATGGTAAACAAGGTCTTTGGAGACCATCTCGGAAGGAACATTGAGGCCTACATCGACGACATGGTCATCAAGACGAAGTAAGCCAACCACGTCGACGACCTGAAAGAAACCTTCTCAAATCTCAGGAAAAACAAGATGAAGCTCAATCTAGCCAAATGTGCCTTTGGAGTAAAGGCAGGCAAATTCCTGGGGTACATGGTGAACGAGAGAGGTATAGAGGCTAACCCAGAAAAGATCCAAGCCCTGGTCGACATAAAGGCTCCCAGCTCGATCAGAGAGGTGCAACGGCTGAATGGAAAAATCACGGCTCTCGGGAGATTTATTGCAAAATCGGTAGAAAAGAGCCTCCCGTTCTTTAAGACGCTGCGAGGAAGCAAGAAGTTCGCCTGGAATGAAGACTGTGACAAAGCCTTTGCCGAGCTAAAGACCTACTTGGGCGGCCCGCCACTGCTTACAATCCCGGCACCAGGAGAACACCTCTACGTCTACCTTGCTGCCTCAGATACAGCTGTCGCAGCAGTCCTACTCAGTGAAAGAGATGCAGTCCAAAAGCCAATATACTACGTCTCCCATGCACTCACAGATGTGGAAACAAGATATCTAAACGTGGAAAAAGTAGTACTAGCCCTGATCATAGCGGCAAGAAAGCTGACACAGTACTTCCAAGCCCATGCCTTGACGGTGTACACCGATCTCCCACTCAGGCAAATCCTTCACAAACCGGATGTAGCTGGAAGAATGTTAAAGTGGTTAGTCGAGCTCTCAGGATACGAAATCACATACGAGCAGCGCAAAGCAATAAAAGCCCAAGTACTTGCGGACTTCATAGCTGAAACATCATTTGTCAAACAAGACCAAAGCCCGGCCACCACGTTGACCGAGCTGACGTCTTCAACAAACCCCCCCAGCCTACCCAAGCAAATAAAAATGGTGAGCTCGTCACGTCCTCGCCCACAGCACCATTGGACACTCCATGTGGACGGCTCATCAAGTAAGGCAGGAAGCGGTGTAGACTTATCCCTGCACTTACCAGAGGGGGGAGAATTTAGCAAAGCCCTACGATTCAAGTTCCAAGTATCTAAGAACCAGGCTGAATATGAAGCTCTGATCGCAGGACTAGACCTCGCATTAGAGCTTGGGGCCAGCCAGGTCATCATCTTCAGCGACTCCCAGCTCGTCGTGAAATAAGTTTGGGGGGAGTACGGGGCTAATCACCCCACATTGTTAAAATGCTGCATGCTTGCAAAACACCTGTTAGAAAATTTTGAATACAGGGAGTTAACGCAGATAGACAGGACAGAGAACGCGCGAGCTGATCACCTATCCAAGATTGCATCGTCAGACATCAGCGACCTCCCTCAAGACGTATGGTTGGAAACCCTCGAGTCACCATCAGTGAATATGAAAGAAGCCATGCCTATCAACCCGACAGAAAGATGCTGGATAGATGAAATACAAGACTATATCGAGCACGAAATACTGCTTGAAGAAAAGGACTTGGCCCAGCTATTAAAGAAAAGAGTAGCTCGCGACACTGTGATTACTGGGGTACTCTACAGAAGATCATTCACCAAGTCACTACTCAGATGTGTTCGACCAGAAACAGTAGAAGACCTCCTTACTGAAGTCCATGAAGGAGTATCTGGGGGTCACCCGGGTGCGAGATCGCTATCCGACAGAATCATCTTCCATGGCTATTACTGGCCGACCTTGCGGAAAGACGCCGAGACCTACGTGCAAAAGTGTGACAAATGCCAGAGATTTGCTAGTATCCCCAGACTATCGTCAGTTCCACAAACACCAGTAGTTGCAGCCTGGCCATTTGACATGTGGGGGGTTGACCTCATAGGGCCTTTCCCAAAGGCCAAAGGGGGCTGCGAGTTTCTAATAATGGCAGTCGATTACTTCACAAAGTGGGTAGGAGCAAAACCTTTGGCTACCATAACCGAGGAAAAGGCAATCATCTTCATACACGATTACATTTGGTGCCGATTTGGCCTACCTCGAGCTATTGTATCCGACCATGGCACCCAATTCTCCACCAAGTTCACCCAGAGATGCGAGCAGATGAATATCAAGCATTGGAAGTCATCGGTTGCTCACCCCCAACGAAACGGTCAGGCCGAAGCAGGGAACAAGAAGATCCTCCATGCCTTGAAGAGAAATCTGGATGAGAAGAAAGAAAAATGGCTCGACGAGCTACCTATTGTACTATAGGGAATTTGTACCTCGGTCAGAGGCTCAACAGGGGAGACACCCTTCACACTAGCATACGGATCAGAAGCAATGGCCCCAGTAGAGATGGCCCTACCAACATTAAGGGTAGCCTATTTCGACGAGCTAGACAATGTAACAACTCAGGGGCTCGACCTCGACTACCTAGAGGAAAAAAGGCTAGAGGAAAGACTCAGGATGATCAACTACAAACAGCTCGCCAAAGCTCACCACGACAAACAACTCAGAACAAGATCCTTCAACATCGGAGACTGGGTACACAGAAAGATCGAGGTGACAGGCAGAAACGCTAGAAGGAACAAACTATCCTCAAATTGGGAAGGAACATTCAGAGTGACAGGCATAATCAGAGATAGGACTTATCGGCTGACTGAACAGGATGGCACTCCGCTAAAATATCCTTGGCATGCAGATCACTTGAAAAAATACTATCACTGATATAATGCTGTTTCAGATATTATCAATAAAAGAAGAATTTCTCCTATCTTGTATCGACTTTAGATTTATTTTCCTCCAATATTGTCAAAAAGGCACCTCGCCACGTCGAGGTCACCTTACGACCTACTCTTCACCATGTTGAAGAAGATCGTAAGTACAAAAAGGCACATCGCCACGTCGAGGTCACCTTACAACCTACTATTCACCATGTTAAAGAAGATCGTAAGTACAAAAAGGCACCTCGCCACGTCAAGGTCACCTTACGACCTACTCTTCACCATGTTGAAGAAGATCGTAAGTACAAAAAGGCACCTCGCCACGTCGAGGTCACCTTACGACACTACAAGAAAATGATGAATTTGCTACGACTTTTTGTCTACAAAATTAAATTCGTAGCAAAAATATGTGTTTTTACTACAAAATTATAATTTTGTAGTTAATACAGAATTATTGGGCAACAAAATTAATTTCGTCGGCAAATGTGGTTCATTAGCGACGAACCCCTTTCTTTTGTAGGCAAATGAAGGCTGAAAAATTGGGCGCACTTTCTTTGGCGCGCGCGGGAATGGGTTTAATTAGATTAGCGACGAAATGAAGCTCATCGTCGACGGAATAAGTCCATCGATAAAGGGTACTATTCAGCTGCTGTTGATTTCATCGCAAAACATACTTTTAATCACGGAGATAAAAGGGAAAAATCGATCAAAAAAGTACAAATCAGAGCACCATCGTCTCTTTCTCACTCAAAACCCAAACGATCACCTCTTTCACCGTCTCCATCTCACCTCTCTCAATTGCCACGTCCGCCGTCACAACCGCTCCTTCGGCGCGACATAGCTCCGGTCAGGCCCTCGAGCCTACTTTGCGCCGCCTTCCTAATAGAAGCCGCCGGGTTGAGCCCTCAGGCTTTGAGAACCATTGCCTACTATCCCGGATCAAACTTTGAGAGCGCAGGCTTTCCTTTTGCAGCTAGGTTCGCCTCCCTCCTTCTTGCATCTCTCTCCCCCTCTCTGTCTCTATCTCTCTCTCGCTCAACACACACACACACATATGCACGCATACAGATCATATGCACGCATACAGAATTTTAATCTTTTAATTATTGTTGGCATTGATCTTTAATTCTAATTCCACAATAACGAGTTAATTCTAGGGTTTTATTCTCAATTTGGTTGGTTGGCGCAATTCTTGTGTAATCTCCTTTTCTTCTTATGTGTGCTTTCTTGTTGTATTTGGGTGATTTTGCACTAGAGTTCAATTAGGACTAATTAGGACTTGAATGACATTACTATTCAAGTTCAATTCTGGTGGTGTGTGTGTCTATGAACTCTATGTATGCATCTACTCTCAATTTTGATTTGGTCTTTAGAAACGCGGCTTATGCTTTGCACGCTGAGCTTCTTGTGTCATTTTCCCTATTAATATCCAGCATTTCCCTAAACTTGAATGACATTACTATTCAAGTTCAATTGCGATGTTTTTTCTTATGTTCTTTTGTGGAGTTATTGCTATACTGTAGGCCGTAGCTAACTACAATAGAATAAGACTAATAATATGATATTGGTGCTTCAACAAGAAGTAGCCTCGGAAGATTGTGCAAGTTGTGCCTTGTCGTGTTTATTGTGTTTATTGTGTTATGCTATCATGGATGGTTGAAGGTAGTTCGAAAAGGAAAGATTCGGGAAAATCTTCATTTCCAATCAAGCGCAGAAATCAAGATTAGAATTCTTGGATTCTAGTTCGAAATGCAATAGTTCAATATCAAATCAAAATTCGCAAGTTATGAGCATGTATGAAGCAGCTATATTAAGATTTTCCCGAGTGCAAAAAAATATTTGCATCCGGGAATCAATACACAATCTAGACATACGACAATACGAGTCAAGAATACGAGTAAGCATTCGACACTCAATACTACAAGCAAAAGCAGGCTACGAAATTCTGCGAAGTTAAACATTTTTGCATAGAAGCTTATAAACCTTAATTTAAATTACAAATACAACACAGAAACTTCTTCCAAGTGAAAGAAAAAAGTAGATTTAGGAGAAGTCGTGAACCACTCTAAATCTGTCTCAATCTTACTCATTGCTTAAAACTGCTTATATTACTTTATAAACTGTCATTCATTATGCACAAAGAAGTGATTGACATTTTTCGTGCAATAACATGTCTAGATTAGAACCATCGATGAGTGACTTGCATTAACAGTTGGTTGAGTGAATTGACTTTAGCGATTATCTTGTGTTAAAACCAAGGATAATTTTTTCAAAATTCAGTAGGCTAGCAAAGGATTTGTGTTTTTATTTTGCTGCAAGAACTCTTTCACATTACTCTATTGATTTAAAGAGACTATACAACAACACCACCCAACCCTCCCCCTTGTGTTCTTATTCTGCTGCATGATTGGTTGAAAATACCATCCACCCCCACCCCACCCGGCCTTCTCCAAATCTTAGCCCCATACAGGGCCAAAAACAGATTATGCAACGATAGATTCTCGATCGCTCAACGAAATCGTACATCCCAAAGCAAGCAAGAGTCAATCTATGATTTACCCACACTTAAGGTGGAAAAAGCATCTTTTCTTTTTCTTTTCTCTTTGGGGTGCAAACATCAATTGAAGGGGTATATGAAGCTATATAATTTTAGTGTTACTGCAGCTATATTTGCAAGCCCATAAACACACCGAGTTGATCAATGAATTACTAAACCTCGGGGTGCTTAATTGCAATGGACCAAAATGAACCACTCTACACTCACCGGCATGATAACAAGATTATTATGCGATCGGGAGCACTAGGACACTAAAGGCCCCTTCTAAAGATTCAAAACAACATGGCATTAAGTTAAGAAAATTAGATTAACTTCATTTACAAGGAAGACAACAAGACCAAGATAACCAGAGGAAAGGATTTGAAGACATAATAGTAACTTAAAGAACTCAAAAATGTTAAGCCATACGCAAGCGCAGACTAACCTTCGGGCCAATAACTCCCCAGTCCAGCCAGGCAAATGCTTTTGAGCCTTTCCATTCCAAGCTTCTTCAAAGCCGAAATCTCATCGATAAGAAAATCCAGATTCATGACATTTGGTCAATCACTATTCGATCTTCCGAGATGCATAATAATATACGAGACAAACATACCTTTGTTAATGTTGTGCAATGTCCGCATTGTATCCACCCTACCATCCGAATTAAGTTTTCTTGAAACCGTATGACCCTAACGTCACAAGCGATTTTGCTCATTGACTTAATTAAGAAAAAAGGAAAAATTAAAAATAAAAAAATTAGTAACCCACTATATCCGTTTAGTGAATATACAATTGCCGGTGCAGGATATGACAATATCAAGAGTATGATGCAATGGAGTTACGAATAGTAGAAAAATGATTCCTTATTGTGAATCCCTTTGGAAAGCCTATGAGTGCTTGACCCGTAGTGAATCGGCTTCTTTGTGTTCCTCAAATGTCAACTGATCACCACATACCAATATGAGAAATACATCAAAAAGCAAAATTCCCATTTTAAGAAGAAATATTACTTACCCCATCACTCCCGACCTTTTGTTGTAGATGAAGTATAATATGCTCCGTTTGCACCACCATAAGTTACACTCGAATTTAGCATATACTTATTTTTTTATCTCAATTCGCTGTTAAAACTTGTTAGGTTTCTCACTTGGCTAGAACTGTCTTTGACATCATCCTATAATTCTTTCTTGTTTCATTCTCACGTGTCTAGACCTAGCGAGATAAATGAAATGTTGCTTGACCGAGTTTTATTCCCCCTTTTCCATATCTACATTCTTCATTGAAAAGTTAAATTATTATTTGTTTTTTTGTTAAAGTGCTACTAAATTGTTGAGTTAGGTACTTGTAGATACCTTAAGACAAGTTGTTGCATCCCGTATTTTACAACAAAGTAAACTCATCTTGTTTTGCTAATTCAAGTTATGTTCGGGAAGAAACCGTGGAAGAGTTCACAAAGAATGGTGGTGATCCGCTAACCGTGTCTCTTTATCGTATGGACTTGGACAGGACATTGTTTCTCTTAAGGTCATATCTAAGGACTCGTCTCCAAAAGGTAGACTTTGTATGTAGTTCGCATTTCGGTATTACGATTGTGTTCGAAATTTGGGTCATTTTTGTGATGTGGTTTTTAAGCGAAGTTCCATCCTTTAGCAGTATGGAGTTCTTACACTAAAATGGAAAAACATTTCTTCCCGTTGATGACAAAATGGTCGCATCTTAATACTGTTTAAAGTAGCATATATAATGGAACCAAGAGAGCATGATTCACTCCCATCGGACTTCCAAATGCAGCTTTGAAAGCGTGCGAAAGGAAAAACGAGCTAATTTAGTCATCAAGCTTGTTTGGATAGCCCATGTGGTTTGTCAAAGAACCTCTTGAATTGAAAACCAATCATTGAGGGTTGCCCTACAACCTCTTGACCACCCTTATTATTCATATCTTTACTTTATGGTAACTGAATCTCAATTGCAGATTGAGAAATACATGTTTCACATCCAAAAAACTCCCGAGCTTTGGAATAAGTTGTCTAAACAGAACAGTTTGCCAAAAGTAAGAAAGAAGATACATGTTTCATTGTCTTTCCAACCGCAATAATACTTAACTTTTGATCGGGATGGTTGAGATTTGAGACAAAGAGAAAACCGGGGTATTATAGTTTCATTTTGTTTTTGGTGGGGACAGTTAATTGAGAAGTGGTCAATCTTTATTCTTTTTCATGTCGTGGAATTTAAATATTCCATAAATATGTCACTTTTGCCATATTGAATTTCTCTGCAAGTGGACGGTGAAATATCCAACACCTTACTTAATATGGTTGACTACATATATCGTTTCATCTAGTTTGAAGAAACAAAATGTTCTGTTCGGAGCACTTTGCTCTTTAACAAGAATCATGCTCAATGAGTGATTGGATCGGTCAATTTGGAATACCTGGTGATGCGTTTATACTTTATAAAAATTCATTATGTAATTTAGTATAGTAGACTTTCTTATCGAAGACCGACAATAGCAACATCTTCGAATGTGGTGTTGGCTACATTTATCTACGTGAAAACAATGAGAGTTAATTTCGAATCTCAAGTTAAGAGTCACATTAAATGAGTGTGTGAAGTTATTATTTACTTATTTTAACAAAGATTTTCCTTTATCATCGCCCTCCTCGTATTACATGTTATTGTTGATTGACTAAGATATGGTTGAATTGAGTAGATAAATGACTTTGATAGAGAGGGAAAGGGTCAATGAACTTTAGCAGCGATCAACCTCATAGACTTAAGCTGTTTTAAGTCTTGGTTAAACCCTATCTGCTTGAACAAACTACGAGCGGTAGTATCTTGGTAAAATAGGACTTAGAAAATGGAATACTATTACCTCTTGACTATTTGATGTATATGTATATTTTTGTTTCATGTTACGTGTGATCATTGGTGTGTGATCATTGGTGTGGTGAATTGGTCTAGGTTATGTGACCGACGGCCCAACCTATTGTTCTCTATTTCATCCTAAACTTGAATGACATTACTATTCTATTAGAGCAAATTGGTCTTTAAGAAGATAATCGTGTTACCTTTGTCATATATCCTAGGTACTCCCTCCGTTAACTACTTCCTCCGTTTCTAAAAAGAGTCCATTAGTCCTTTTGGGCCGTTCCCAAAAGAATGTCCACTCGCTAATCTTTCCTTTTTGGTTGTTAAATTACCATTTTACCATTAATTTGCATCCTACTTTGTTGATGGGTTCCACTCCCACATGGGCATCATCGGAAAATACAAACCATACTAGTATATATAATTAGAGTCAATTAACTTTTCTTAATCTGTGTACCACTCAAACAAGACTTTATTTTAGGAACGGAGGAATTACACATTTTACTACTGCTCACCTCTTATTAGAGAGAGGTTGGGTGTTCAAACCTTATAAGATGCAAGTTAATTAAAAGTTTGTTTCTTGAGTAAATGACTCGCTACATCTTTTCGATCGCATTTGTTTCAAGTTCCTTTGAACTTGCTTCTATTCCATCTTGAAATATTTTGGTTATACATTTCTCCTCTTGCCCAAAGTCTATTTTTCTGGGCCTTTTTCTCCCCTGGGGTTTCTTTGCGTGGTTATGAGAGCTGGTACTACATATAAACATTGAAAATGAATCTTTGTCAGTAGGGTCCGTATATAACTTCTCGAAATTAGTGGTGTGTGTCTCGTATAAATTACCCTAGACATTTTGCCTTCCTCTACATGGGAAGAGGGTGGAAATCTTATTAATATGTGCAAGCTATTAGTAATTTGGTTATGTACCCTCTGCATTTGAAAATGAGTGGCTTTTGAAAATGACAAGTTATGCTCTTTCTCTCTCTCTTATGGATAACTTTTCATATTTATAATTTGTCTTCAGAAAGACAACGAGCGATGATTCGAAAGGAAGTACGCAGCCCTAAAATCAAGTGAAGAGAAGCGTTTAAAATTAGAAGAAATTGAAAGAAGAGTACATCAACTTCGGAATCTTTGAACAGTATCACTTCGCAAAACCTTTCGATTATATATGTATGTTATTTTCACAGATTTTGAGATGTTTAGTTTATGTTGGTGCGCTTGATTCATGTTTTGAGTTAAATTGCAAGTTTCTTCTATTATTCGATGTAGATTCGCTTGTATGCTATATAGATCTTGATAAGTTTTGGATTTGTTTTAAATTTAGATCCGGAGAGCTATATCTTGTTTAATAGCCTCTTGGAGTCTATATATGCATAAACCTTTGATGTTGTCTTGAATGCTTTGTGTATTTCACTGTCTTTTATAATCCCGAGTCTAAGATGACATATTTTTCAAATTTAAGAATTGATCTGTTTTGACAAGCTATTCAAAACTAAGTACATTACAATATCATAAATAATCCATCTTATTGATTGTTTATTAAATGAAATTCGACTTATATTTTTATATATTTTTCAAATTCACAAAGATTTAGAAAAAATTGAAGAGAAATTTTAAATTTTCATTTGAAAAACATTCTTGATGGAGGGATTATAATGTTTTTGGTAAATGTTTTAGTTTTCCGTTTATAAAAATTCATGCTTAAATTTTGTTCGTAATCATAGTCAATGATCAAGCTGATCTTATATTTTTACAGTTTTAATTTGTGTACATCCTATGAACAAATTACTTTTTTCAATTATGGATAAAGAGAAATTATGTTTGACCAGTGTTTTTGATTAATTATGTTTGTCTATGTGCTAAGTGTCTGGAATTAATGTTTAGTCATATTTATGCATTCGAATTGTCACTACCAGGAATAGAACTCTTTATTCATCCAGTGATAGTGTCTCTTCCCTTCGTTCCTTTGTTACCATTAGTTTTGTTCCAAAGCTACATGTCACTTTTCTTTAAATCGGATGCGCCAAAAGAAATTGAAAGCTTTTTAGGAACATTCGGGCATCGGGAATGAATCCAAGGTGGCCACCGTATAATTAACTTGAGATCGCAACTTAGAGTCACCACATTTAGAAGTACATAATTCAGCAACTAAGATAAGGATAATCTTTTTAATAAGATGCAGGACATAATTCAGCAACTTAGAGTCACCACATTTAGAAGTACCTAAGATTAACTTGAGATCTGCAATTCTGAATCTGATTTGCCGGCCTTTTCTAAAAGGACAATATCAAAGATCAATGAAACTGCCTTAGTGAGAATGTTAGCTAACTGGTCTTCTGAGAGAATTTCTGGCAGCTCAACAGTGTCATCATCTATCTTCTCTTTCTGGGTTGATCTTGTTGGGTTCAATTAGGCATCCTAATTTGGTGCCTCTTTATGTGTTTTATGGGAGCAAGGGCGAAAACCTTGTTAGCGGCTTAAGTAATTGCTTTTGATTATGCCTCGTGTTGTGTTTGTAGCAAAATATCTTTGGTTGTGTTTTATTTATTTATTTATTTACTTCTTAGGTTTGGTTTTGTGATGATTAATTGGAATTTTGCTCTAATTTTGAGACATGGTTTTTATGATTTTTGTCTCATGTCATAGATTTGTTTTGTAGGAACTATGGATAAAAGCTGGATGTCCATTCGTAATAGATTTAGTAAAGAGTACATAGTCGGTGTTAATAGCTTCATGGCATTGGCATATGCAAATTTAGGTGAAAACCGTACCATGTTGTGTCCTTGTGTGAAATGCCCGAACGTGGATCGACAACCTCCACACTTTGTTACGGATCACCTATATGAAAATGGGATTAACTTGAACTACAAAGTTTGGGTACATCATGGGGAATCATATTTGAATAGTCGGCATGTTACCGAAAAGAGTGAAGCGAATAGGGATGAAGTTAAAGAAGACGATGAAATTGAGGAAATGTTTGAGGACTTACAAAGGGGATCTCTAATGGAAGATGATACTTGGGCGATGATGATAATCGTAGTAGTGAGAATATACGTGAACATGGGATAAAAAGTTTGGAGAAGTTCTTTGATGTGTCGACGTGAATTGTATCCGGCCGTACAACCTACACAATGTTGACGTTTCTCATTAAGTTACTTCATGTGAAGGTGCTAAACAAGTGGAGCAACAAGTCATTCACTATGTTCTTGGACATTCGAAGGTGTATTTTCCAACTGTTCCAAGTTTCCGAAGTCGCATTATGAGGCAAGGAGCATATTGCGTGAATTAGGGTTGGGTTATACTCAAATCCATGTTTGCAAGTATGATTGTGCACTTTTTGGAAGGCGGATAAAGATAAAGAGGAATGTCCGTATGTGGTGAGTCTAGATGGCGGATTAATGATGGTAAGGGTAAGAAAATTCCTCACAAAATCCTTCGTCATTTTCCTCTTAACTTACGACTTCAAAGATTATTTATCTCTAGAAAAACAAAGATGATATGCGGTGGCATAAAGTGAAGCGGGTTAATGAAGATAATGTGTTAAGGCATCCAGTGATGGACTTGCATGGAAGGAATTTGATAAGGAGTACTCTTGGTTCGCGAAGACCCTCGCAATGTAAGGTTTGCAATAGCTAGCGATGGTTTTAATCCAAATGGGAACATGAGTACATCATATAGTATGTGGCCGATGATTCTTATCCCATACAATTTGCCTCCTTGGAAATGTATGAAGGAATCATTTTTTATAATGTCATTGCTCATTCCAGGACCTAAGGCACCTGGAAAAGACTTTGATGTTTTTTTGCAACCATTGATAGATGAGTTGAAGGAGTTATGGTATCAAGGTGTCCAAACTATTGATGCATCTACCGGACAGTGTTTCAAGTTGCATGCTATAGTTCTGTGGACTATAAATGACTTTCCCGCCTATGCTTATTTTTCGGTTGGAGTACGAAAGGGTATAAAGCTTGTCCTACTTGCAATGAGGACACAGATTCACAAAAATTACGGAGTAAGATTTGCTACATGGGACACCGTAAATATTTAGATGATAATCACCCTTGGAGGAAAAAAGTAGGATATTCAATGGAAAAATTGAAAGAGGTATGAAACCTCGTGAGTTAACAGGGATGATGTGTTAGAGCAACTCGCCAAAGTTCCATCTCTACCCCAGGAAGCACCCAAACAACAAGAAAAGAAAGCGCATGACGAGGAACTCAATTGGACAAAGAAGAGCATCTTTTTGAGTTACCTTATTGGCATAAACTAATGTTGCGACATAATCTTGATGTCATGCACATCGAGAAAAATGTTTGTGATAATTTGATAGGAACACTTCTTGATATTGAGGGGAAAACAAAGGACACAGTCAAGGCTAGACAGGATTTGGCTGACATGAAGATAAGGAGTGAATTACATTTAAAGCCAAGTGCCGATGGTAAGTCATATATGATGCCCCCCGCAAGTTACACACTTACAAAGCAAGAGAGAAAAGAATTCTGTAAATTTTTGAAATCTGTTAAGTTTCCAGATGGGTACGCGTCAAATATATCAAGGTGTGTGAATGTTGATGAAGCAAAAGTATCTGGAATGAAAAGCCATGATTGTCATGTTATGTTACAACGACTACTTCTGTTGGAATGCGTGGATTCTTGAGTAGTGAGGTTCATAATGCATTAGTGGAGTTTGGAGAGTTTTTCAAATCATTATGTTGCAAGACGTTGGAAGTGAAAGAGCTCGAGAGAATGGAGAAGGATATTGTGATTATCTTATGTAAGTTAGAAAAGATTTTTCCACCAAAGATTCTTTGACATTATGGTTCATTTAGCTATTCACTTGCCACGGGAAGCCATACTTGGTGGGCCGTTTATTTTCGGTGGATGTATCCAATTGAAAGGAACCTTGGCACAACTAAGAAATATGTAACCAATAAAGCTCGTCTGAAGGTTCAATTCCGAGGGTATAGAGCTAATGAATGTCGACCTTTTGTTCGATGTATCTTCATGGCATTGAAACCAAGTTTGATAGAGAGGAACGTAATTATGATGGAGGACATTTAGAGGAAGGAGATGAACAATCTCCATTTTGCCAAAGTGTTCGCCCTTTTGGTGCTGCAAATTTTGATTTTATAGATCCAGTGGAGCTCCGTAAGATGCATTGGTACATCCTAGACAAGCGTGAAGATGTGCATAAATTTATGAAGTAAGTTCAAATATAAAAATTGCTAAAATTTGTTATGAATAATTAATCTAAAGTTTATGTTTTCACAACTAGCATCAATTTTGGTATTTAGTGAACACAAGAAAGAACTGGAAGCTACGAGTACTTTGGATTTGGAAAGAAGACATCGAGATGAGTTCCCTGGCTGGTTTAAAAGACGTGTAAGTTTATGATTATTTTTTTAATAATTTTAGTATAAATTATCTTAAGATAGATCCTAACTATTTTTTTTTAATTGATCTTTAGATGATGAATTCTTATAAGCACAAACTGGAAGAAGCTACGGAGTTGTTATACATACTCGCATGTGGGCCTCTTGAGCGTGGAAGTACATACAAATCTTGCATAGTCAATAATGTAAGATTCCATGTAAAGGAGCGTGATAATCGTCATTTAAGTCAAAATAGTGGAGTTAGCGTGCAAGGTGACCATGAGGGGACTCTGATTGACTACTATGGTGTCTTGATCGAGGTGATTGAATTAGTCTACATCAAAGGAAAGCGTCTGTTTTGTTCAAGTGCGAGTGGTTCAATACTAACTCTAAATCAGAATACGCAGGATGCTTACTTCACAAGTATTAATGTTAGTGGAAGGTGGTACAAGGATGATCCTTACGTACTAGCTAGTCAAGTACAACAAGTTTTTTATCTTAATGACACCAAGTTAGGAAAAAACTGGCAAGTTGTGCAAAAGTTTAAACATAGACACTTATGGGATATTCCGGAAAATGAATCTGTGGATATTGATGAATTACCTTCCTCCGTGGATGTATACCAAGAGGATGACTCAAGGATGATACGAAGGATCGTGCAATCTGATCAAGATGCTGAATCTATCAGTTTATGTAGGAAAGATATTGAGCCATTGGCTATCCATCGTGCAATTGTACATGATAAAGAGGAAGATGATGATGAAATGGAATTTGAAGAGGATGATACACTTGCTGAATATTGCAATGAAGAGGAAGAAGAAGAAGAAGAGGAAGAGGGTCAATGTAGTGACAATGATAGCGACTTGGATCCATTATAGTAATGGTGTGACTTATTTAATTTTGATAATTTTTGGAATTTAAAACATTGTATAAGTTAATGAAGTTTGTATCTTTCTTGGATGGTGCTAATTTTCTTAATATAAATTTGATGATTGTTCCTTATTTGTTTTGGTACTTATTTTAACTATTGTCTTTTCATGTCATGAGTGATGATATTTTTAGTCATTAACTATATTGTTTTAGCAATTGTTTGAATGGCTCTGGAAAGTGGTCTAAAACACCAACATCCATAGCAGCCTTCGTGAACAAATTCAAGAAAATCGGGAAGTTCCTCGCAAACCAATCCACTTCAATCGCCACTTCGTTCAAGATACACCAGGTGTAGCCGCCGAACCCCAAAATGAAGTGTCGACATTCACGGTAAACATAAAAATGCTTATCGATCTTCGTTTAATGAAAACATGATAAAAGTGGCAACATAATTTAAGTTTTCGATGGAAGCTTCCCATCAAAGAACTTACCGTAGATCGGTGCCCTAGTTTTTTTCGAATTGGGGTAGCTTACCGTAGACCTTTCATTGTGAGCTTGGATGCTACAAATACTTGTTTCTTCCTTTTGACAGTTGATTTTTTTTGGATCACACAGCTATTAGATAGCCACATTTGGGCTCTTTGGTCTAATGATTTTGCATTATTTGAATTTAATAACAATATATGCTCATCTTGTTTTTCTTAATTGAAAAAATAGGCACTCGGTTTATGGATAGATTATTGGTCTCCAAGGAGTACTTCTAAAGTATTATAAGACCATCATAGACCCTTGAAACACTTTTTCTAAATTGGTGTGCAACGTGCTACTTATTATGTCACTCTAATTTGTTGTCAAGTACTTTACGAGACATGTGTTCTTTATAAATGTTAAATTGCTGAATCTTAAATGTTGTAAAAGTGAGACTATAAATGGTCATGGGTGTCATGTTCTTGTAAAGTTAAGGTGGTTTGAGAAAAAAGTTTGGTGAAAATTAACTAAGGACCATTCCATACACCACTTGTCCGGAAGTCAAAAGTTAAGGAGTTCTTTAAAGTCAACAGTTGCAATTTAGCCACAAGTCTGAAGTGGCTTTACTATTTTCACATTCTAGCACTTAAAGTCACTGTTGTAATTTGATTAAACTTCTTTACACTTGCTACTTGTATTCGTGGACTGTTTTGGACAATCCCCGCTACACATTCTAACACTTAAAGTCACCGTTGTAATCTTTTCATTCTTCTTTTACACTTGCCACTTGTATTCGTGGACTTTTTGGACAATCTCGCTACACATTCTAACACTTAAAGTCACCGTTGTAATGATTTTTGCCTACATCATATGTTATGTATTCGTGGACTTTTCGGATAGTCCACGCTACACACTTAAATTGCAGCCACCTTGGAATATGCAAGGCACTCTTAACTGTCATAAAATAGAAATATTTTTATCTCACACTTTGATTTCCTTTAATTTGCTTTAATTAATTGCTAGTAACACGAGGAAAAACAAAAGGCAAAGGAATGGATAGGTACTTGAAAGCATTTGGCAAGATTCCCGTCCATATTCTGAATCAAAAGGTAGGCCTATTAATAGGGTAGTATCTGCGAAGTTCTCTAATGAACTTGGAATCATTGCTCGAAGCTCCATTCCTAGTGGAACGTTTTCTTTCAAGAAACTCGACGACGCCGAAAAGGCCGCTATCTATGAGAGGATCAAGGTATACATTTTGATTATGAAAGAAGTTTTTACTTTTCTTGAATATATCTTCTTTTTATTTTTTATAAAGCTATTCTTCACTTTACTTTTAACAGATAGATTTAATTTGATTGAAGATGGCCCGCACGTAAAAGGTGTATAGATACGATTCTTGCTAGCCGTTTAAGGGACCATGTGTGCTTCATAAAAAGTGGAAAAAGTTGATTGAGGATGGAATGTCATATGCGAGGCACGACATAATCCTCCCGAAGGGGTGGAGGTAAAAGATTGGGAAAGTCGTTGTGATAGGTGGTCGGATGAGGAGTATCGGGTATGTTTTAATTTTTTTCTTTTGACTTTTTGCCATGGTTTATATTAGAAATCTTTCACTTTCCGTAAATTGTTTATTACTATTTCACAATACTTGGAGGTTTGTTTTTAATGTCTTTTGCCATGGTCGAGTTATTTATTTATTTTAAATGCAGCAAAAATGTTTCAAGAATGCCAAAAACAGAGCCAAGAATAATCTAAACCACGTGATGGGCTCCATGTCATATGTGGTAGCCCGTAACGAAATGGTACCCATTTTCTCTCATATTGCCATTTGTTCTTTATTCGTATGAGACACTAAAATAGTTGAATTTGAAATGACAGGGAACCCCGACCGAGTAGAATTTTATGGAAAATGTTATGGGGGCCCTAAAATGAATGATTTCAAGTCCGAATCAAGAAAGGAGAATTATGTAAGTACAAAAATTATTATGTTTGGTCTTTACTATTTTAATTTCTTCCATTTATGGTCTATCATTCCTATTTGAAGTAGTATATTTCTTTTAGAATAATTATTATATTAATGGTATTGCTACTTGCAGAAGAATATGCAATGTGTGAAGGAGTCATATCCAGAAATGGCGCCTGATGATATCGCTGAGACTGTCCTCGGCAAGAGGTCTGGACGCATAGCAGGTCTTGGGTTCGGCCCTAGGCCAGAGAAGTCCAACTCACTTCAGGGATCCTCTTCTAGAATACATGAAGAGTTGGAGTCGTTGTCCGACACAACAAGAGCAACTAAAATCTCAAGACGAGGAGCTAAAATCTCAAGCCGTGAAGCTAAAATCTCAAGATGACAAGATTAAAAATTAGAAGAGTTGGTTGCCAAGTTGATCGAGGATCGAAATGCTTGTACATAGTTCATGGTTAGTATATCATAAGATCTTAGCTATACCATAAGATCTTAGCTTTTGGTATACCATAAGATCTTAGCTTTTGGTAAATACACAAGTATATAGTTCATGGTTAGTATATCATAAGATCTTAGATATACCATAAGATCTTAGCTTTTGGTATACCATAAGATCTTAGCTTTTGGTAAATACACAAGTATATTAAGGATAGAGTGGTATTTTGCATAACTTCACACTTCTGTCACTTCTTTTGTATTGGAGGTGAAGGGTTTTATGTTTCGTGAAACGGGTAGATTTTTGTGTAGGAGCTACTCTGACTCTTATAGTTCGATTGCAAAAGTTACTGTAAAGCTTGGGAATATGAATATGGGCAATGTTAATTGAACCTGATATTATTGCTTTGGTCATTTTATAAATTGCTTTTTAAAGATGCATGCACCACTTAGGTAACTAACCCCTTTTAACTCCGCCAATGTAATTGCTATATATAGCATTGCATTGCCGGTCCCAAGCCCGATAAAGGAGGAGGGGAAGGAGTTCACTTACCAGCAGCTTAAGGTAATAAGACCATTCATTTCCTTTTTCTTGTTAACTTTTTATTCCTAGGCATAAGACCCTTCATTTCCTTTTTCTTTCTAATATTATTTGCTCGTTTTATTTTATTTTACGGTATGAGCTGGTCTATGCTCCCATGTATGGAATCGCTCATCTTCTTCTACGAAAGTGACGCAGAAGAGGAGGAAAGGAGTTCACTTACCTACAGTAGTTTAAGGTAATAAGCTCTATCTCCTTTATCGAGTTGTGAACTTAGCATCGTATTTTCCTACGTTGGTCTTCCTCAGAGCATGTAAACTCTTCGTATCTTTCTGCTTTGAGACTCATTAGCAATACTAGCATCTCCTTCCATCACGCCGACCTTGAGCAAAAAGAGCATGAAAGACAAAAACCTGGTGAGTATATACTCACCAGGTATTTGTCTTTCATGCTTTTGTACTCTTCACCAACATGAAAGACTCGGGTTCGTATATATGTTGGTGCTCAAGGTCGACTTTGATGGGGAGATGTTAGTAGTATAATGAGTCCGAAAGAAAAGACAGATATGAAGAGTTTATTGATGTAAAAGAAGACGACGAAAGTAGGAAAATATCGATGCTAAGTTCACAACTAAGATAACGGGAGATAGAGCTTATTACCTTAAACTGCCTGTAGGTATGAGCTTATTTTGGCCAGATTCCATTAGGTTCCATTTTTTATGCTCATGGTAAGCTTTGAAGTTCTTTTATATACTTGTATTTTGTATTTTGTTGACCATTAACTGAATGAAGTTCTTTCTAGATTATTTTTGATATTTATCATTGCATATACTACCACTTGGGCACATAGTTCTGTTTATTCAATAATCTTTAAACTTAAAGAAAAATGGAAGCCCACCAATACACTGAAACAAGTTTAAGCAACAGGGAAAAGAGAAAGAAAGGGAAAATAGATCTTCTTTGCCTAATTCGTTAAACTTTGCACAAAAGTTCGCAAATATCAATTATTTGTCTTTTCCTCAATTGAGATGTCTTTCCGTAAAAGTAATTGCATTTTTCATTTTTCCTCAATTGAGATGTCTTTTCCTCAATTTTATTAAAGTGGTTAGTCTTGAAAATTTGTTGCTTCTTAATTAATTAAGATTGAAACATGGATGCTTTAGGCTAAATTGTTTGTTGGGGTGCCCTCGTTTGATGGGTGTGCACCATTGTCCTGGCTTTTCCAAAACCAAACTTACCCGTTTCTTTTAAATTTTGATATCGGTCAGCTCCATATGGCACCCATATAACCAATATGATTTCGGTTCAAATCTATGTTTAAAATGGCAACTAGACAGAGATTCTTAAGTAAAGGGTATTTCGATGTATTTGGTTTATGTTTGAGAAGTTCGATCGATCCTTAATTAAAGGAAAAGTTTGGAAGATGATTCGACTTGCGGCTTCTTTCAAGAAATGGAACTTTTAATGCGGGGCAAACTATTTATGATTTCACCTCTTGGGTTGACCGGCTTCGTCAACCAAGTATTTTTTTTGTAAGTTTGTTTTCATCTCCGGGTACCTAATACCTATTTAAACTATTTATGATCGACGTGATTGCGTTGCCCAACATTGAATAAGATAATGACATTTTAATTGTTGGATGCGAGACTAACCGAGGATATGCTTTCTAAATGTCATCCCGATGAAGTTATCGAAGTTTGTTTTACAATAAAAACAATGATTCACTTATTACGCTTCGATATGCTTGACAGCTTCAGTTCCTTGAAATGCGAACTACGAGGATTGAGTATGTGAAACTTATCTACGATTTGGACTTGCTCTTTGTCTTATACTTTGCCTAATATTGGATCACGATTTTCATGAACATAAAAATCAACTTTGCCTAATAAGTTTGTGGCGCATGTTATGATCGATTTTGGATCTTTCGTTATTATAATAAACCATGCTTTCCACTCTAGGGATTCATTGTTTTATACTTTATCGTGTTATGTTTTCCAGCTCTAGGGATTCATTGTGTTATACTTTATCATGTTTTTCTCTAGCTATTGTATTGAAGAAAGCAAGGATGACGAAGAAGGGGAATCGTGATGCCAATGTAGCGAATGCGGGTGTGATAGAAACTCTTGTAATCCTATCTCAAGATCTTGTCCAAGTGGTTGCCAAGGCATGTCATTGCCATTTTTGGTTGTTTTACTATTCTTCATCTTGTTTGACAACCTGTTAATATTTTTGTGGCTTTTAACAGAGTTACGCTTCCAAAGGTTTTACCGGAAATGTTCGGGGATCATACGGCCGTTGGGTACTTTATCTTCATGCGAGTATACCGAGACACGGCAAAGACCATGAAATATAGCAAGTCTCACGTTGATCGACAAAGACATCATTGAAAATAGGTAATGCCTTTCATCAAATCCTTTTCAGATTTATTTATCAACTCGTTGAAATTGTAATGATCAACATTGAGTATATATACTTAGGATTGGGTGTTGATGTTGATATGCAATGGGACATTTTAGTTAGTTATTGACACTCCAATGCTACATGTTGAGCTAGTATATGACATATCTATCATTTGGTATGGGAAAGTTCGGTTTGATGGTTACTTGTTAGTTGAATACATTGTACCTCCCCGTGAAATTTTAACTTGGTGTCTATTTCAGCGGTGGCGACCGTAGAGGAGGAGGGTTGTGGTATGAACAATTGGATAACTGCTAGGCAGCACTCGATTTTGGTCTAGTACTTTTACTTGCCCATCTCGTCTGGAACTACATCTGTTATCCTAACTTGTTTTCGACATTCCTTGGCATAATCATCAAGGAGTACTGGAGGTCGATTTGTACATTGTGTGTTTATTGTTCTCTTCCAGAAGGAAATTTAAGTCTAAAACGGAATTTAGAAAAAAAATACCAAAACATAATGTGCGAATGGTATTGTATGTCCTCTTAATGAGGGGCATCTACAAGAGGGACATTAATTATGGATGGAGGGGGTGCGGAAAATATTAACCTGATACGTGGTTGGCAACAATCACTATTACAAAGGAAAATATTAGATGGTTAGCATTCACAAGTCACAACCACAATATAGAATATACTATCTTTGGCAGAAGGGAAACATCCATATATATGAGCATTCCCAGTCGTCCATTGAGCTAGTCCTATTTCTAACCAGTCAAGTGGTACAAAGTTTCTTTTGCACTGATATGACGTTTTCTAGAAATTTCTAGAATTGGTTAATCTGTGAAAATTGAGGTATTAGTTAGGAGATACTTGTTGTGTAGATAAACACCGCTTTGTGAAAACTCGGTGGTATAATTGGCTTAAATGATAGCCATGTTTAGAAGGCTATGTCCTTCTTTCTAAACTGGTTTTATTCAGTTAAAGTATTATTAACCCAATTTTTTTAAAAAATTGAAGTCTTTGATGCACCCTTTATCTTGAATTCACATTCGGGCTTGTGGATCGACCAATGATCATAACTCAACAAACTATGATTCTAACTTTTGGTGTTGTTATGTATCACTTTGGGTTTCGTCTATAGGAATACTATCTTTTATTGTAAGCAACAAGAAGGATATTCTGAAAAGTTCCTATCTCGAGTTCGTATAATCTCTTAGAGTTGTTAAAGAGGACTAGCAACATCATTGGTGCCGAGAACACTTTCTTCAATGTTTTTCAAATACTTGTTTACTTCACTGCTTTAAGGTTGACCAAAAAGGATCGGAATCTTATAGCTGCAGATATATATGCGTCAAATTTCCATCGTAAACAAAGTTTTGTTAATGTGGTCCGTTGGTTGCGGGTATTCCTTGTCAACGGTGCCTTAAATGAATTGGAGTACAATTTTCTCACTTGGTTATGTCTGGTTTTCTTTGTTTTTGGTTGATCGAGTATATATTTGCTTGCCTTGTGCAAATTCTTTTCATTACAAAAAGTTTCAAGCACTTGGAGGAAAGTAATCTGCAAGATCTTCGTTCTACTGGAAGTGTACCATATTATATTGCTAAATAATTTTTTATCTTATGGCAAACAACTTGTGCTATTCATGTAGCTTGTCTTATATTTAGAAATCTGTTTGAAACTTGGGAATGTGGAGATCGACTTTATATGCCCTTATGACGTTTTTATATTCATTTTAACCTTTCATTAGTCTTAATAGAGATGCGATGAAGCAATGTCCTCTCTTTCTATTGTCAATGCAGGTGCTCATCAAGAACCGAGAATGGGGCTGGCCATGGATTTACACCTCGTAGAATGAGTTACTCGAGCAATGTGCTTGAAGTTGAAAATAGGAATTTAGATGGTAGAGGTTCAAAGGTGAAGTTTCAAACTACGATTCCATTTGTAAATGATTTAATATAGGCCTAATTTCCATGAAGTTAATAGTGGCATATGCGTCCATACCAAATGGAATAAATCATCTTTTTACATCCTGTTTGTTCTTACATTTATATTTTCTAAATTTTCTTTTATTCGATGCGAAGGAAGAAGTATATAATATTCCGCTTAATGGGAGGTAAGCATTACTATTATCGAAACTTTCTTTCGTTTTCCTTATGTCTCATTAATGATCACTTCTATTCTACCCATTAAACCGTGAGTTGCTGCCCATTCGAAATGTATTTTGCGTTGATAAATGAACACCTTGCGATCGCTCATAAAATCTGTCCCGGAATGCATTGAGATCACACCCGTAATTGCCATAATGGAATTCCTAATGATGGTGTCCGGTGTTCCATGGAAATACCTCGATCATGTTGAGAATGTATCGAATGTGTTCCCTCTCATTAAGGTTATAATCTCATACTTAGATTCCTATGAATTGTTGTTGGCATGTTGGAGATGACGGTCCACAAGGGAAACAACAGTAAAAATGGGGAGAAGTCGACTCTCAAAATGAGGAAATTGTATGTTAATATGGACATAAACTTAACTCATTGAGAGAAGGTGAATATTTTACTTCCTATTGATGTTAACAAATGCAATAATATTTGGCTTTTTATTGTTTTTGCAGCACGTGAAGTTCAAGGTTCAAACTCTAGATGTGAGTTCAATACTACTTATACTTCTTAATCGAGGAAATAATCTAATGAACTTGTTATTATAGACGATTTGTTTTGTCTCGATGTGCTCATCTTTACTATTAGTTTGCATTTGATACGTGTATAGCTTTATCCGTGGATTTTGAGATGGTTGACAGCTAGCCGCACGATGGATTGTCCATATTGATGGGGACACATTATACACTAAGTGACTTGGAAGTTAGAAGATACCTTTTTCGTGGTTTCTATGAGTGGAAAAAATTACTCATTTGTTAGTGAAAAAGAGTTCACTATTCATATTCTAAATGTTCCTAAAAATGTTTCCACTTTGAAATTAGAGGATCTTTTTATGTTACTTTTACTAATTTGTCCTTGTTTCTAAAAATTAAAAGGACATCCCCACTTCACCTCAGCTTTACGGGTAAAGGTGGAACGCAATATATATATGTATGTGTGTGTGTGTGTGTGTGTGTGTGTGTTGTGTGTATTGTGGTCAATTGGATCTCCTTAATTTGTGTGCTCAATTATAGGGGACTCTTTTTTGAGAACGGAGGGAGTATAAAAACACCCATGTTATTTGCTATATCGCCATTTTGGATCGCCATTTTGGCTTTAACTACTTGTCCAAAGATATCTTTGATTTCATAGGGTACTAATCTATAGTGGCTAGGAGAATGAGTTTAAGGTTTTTCTTGAAAACACTTTCCTTTTTTTTTTTTTTAATCGCTCTATGAATGATTCAATATTTTCTCTTTTTTCCCTTTAGGTGATTGATTATAAAACTCAAAGAAAGTAGGTCCGTTCCTTGCTTGCTTCTCGCTTATGCCTTCGATTTGTTGGCGAGTGGTTGAAATGGCTGTACACGGATGTGACTCGAGGTCGCAAGCTGACTTCTCAACTTTGCCTAAGCTCATGCCTGTACAGAGTTAAATTTCTAACAAAACTTTTGATGACCGTTATGAGCCCCATTATAGTAGTTTGTCATTGATTTGTAACTAATCTAGTGATAATAGTTGCATTTTATGTCCTGGTTGTTTGTTATTGTTAGATGTCACAACATTTTGGCTCGATTAAATTTGAGACCGAAATAATTGTATATCTTCGAACATGCAAGATCGAAATGGTTGATGCAATCTATGCCGCATTGGGACCGGAATGACATCACATGCTAATATACGAGCAGAGGTAATCCATTTAACTAAAATGCTTGTTGGGGTGCCCTCGTTTGATAGGTGTGCACCATTATTGCATTGTTGAACGTAAATGCTTGTTGGGGTGCCCTCGTTTGATGGGTGTGCACCATTATTGCATTGTTGCATTGTTGAACGTAAATGCTTGTTGGGGTGCCCTCGTTTGATGGGTGTGCACCATTAATTATTGCATTGTTGCATATTGTTGAGTGTAAATGCTTGTTGGGGTGCCCTCGTTTGATGGGTGCGCACCATTATTTCATTGTTGCATTGTTGCATTGTTGAGCGTAAATGCTTAAAGGGGTGCATTGTTGAGCGTAAATGCTTAAAGGGGTGCTATAGAAATGACGGACTTTTGTTGTAAAAGATGACCGACTTTTATTGTTTAAGTAATCATAATGCATTATGACATTGCATATTTTCGTTCTAATAGGATAAGTCACCGAAACCGATGTTCGAAGCTCATCTAATTTCTCGAAAATACAAATAGATAGCGATGTTTATCGAATTACAGTCATTTGAAAATTAACTCTTTTTGCCCGAGACGGGGAGCATGATAAAGTTTTAATCCTCCTTTTGGCTTTTTCAAAATACATCAACATTCATCTTGTTAATCACATCAATATCATTCATTTCTTGAGTGGTTGGTATTAAAAAATTAATGGGTGTGTTGATTTTGTTTACATGTAGGTGCCCGGCTTAAAGCCGAAGAAGAGGAAAGAAGGAGAGCTACGGAGGAGGTATAAGGTTCGGTGCAAACAACTAGTGATGAAAAAGCTCGTTTATTTTGACTTTGTTAAGAATTAAATACAATAGTTTGGTGTTAGTTGATGACTTTAAAATTTTATGGATATGTAAAATAATATATATTCATATCTATGTGATGCAAGTTTTTCATATGATAATGGTTTAGTGAATCTATGTAGTGGGATATATAGTGATTATTCTCTATGAGTAATATTCGTAGTGAAATAGCAAAATATTTGCGACAAAACGAAATTCGTAGCAAAATAATAGGGCAATTGCGACGAAATGTTTTTGTAGCAAAAGAAGAGGGTAATTGTGATGAAAAATTTTCGTACTGAAAGAATGGGGCAATTGCGACGAAATATTTTGTAGCAAAAGAAGAGGCAATTATGACAATATTTTGTAGTAGAAGAAGTAACAACTGCGATGAAATATTTTGTAGCGAAATAGAAGCAACCGAGACGAAATATTTTGTAGCGAAATAGAAGTAAATTGCGACGAAATATTTTGTAGCGAAATAGAAGCAAACTGCGACGAAATATTTTGTAGCGAAATAGAAGCAAACTGCGACGAAATATTTTGTAGTAAAAGACCAGGTATTGGCGACGAATTTTTTCATAGCTAATCATAGCCTTTCTGCGACGAAATATATTGTAGCAGACAGAGTAGGCATCGGCGACGAAATATGTTGTAGTGAAAGAGGAGGTATTGGCGACGAAATATTTTGTAGCAAAAGACTAGGTATTGGCGACGAATTTTTTCATAGCTAATCATAGACTTTTTGCGACTTTTGCATTTGCTACGGAAATTTTCGTAGCTAATTCATGACATTTGGCGACGAAAATATTTTTTTTTCGTAGCTAATCAGAACCATTTAGCGACGCTTTTTTAGTATTTGCTACGAAAAATTTCGTAGCTGTTTCTCTCCATTTGGCGACGAAATGAGTATTTGCGACGAATTTCAGACTTGCTTTGGCTACAAGCGATTTCGTAGCAAAAGGACCCCATTTAGCGACGAAAACGACTTTCGTAGCAATTGGCCTTTAGCGACGTCGCATAGGCGACGAAAATGCTTTCGTCGCGAAAGGCCTTTAGCGACGAAAATGTGACATTTTGCGACGAAAATTTTCGTAGCTAAATGTCAAATTTCTTGTAGTGCGACCTACTCTTCACCATGTTGAAGAAGATCGTAAGTACAAAAAGGTACCTCGCCACGTCGAGGTCACCTTACGACCTACTCTTCACCACGTTGAAGAAGATCGTAAGTACAAAAGGCACCTCGCCAAACCGAGGTCACCTCACGACCTAATCTTCACTACGATGTAGAAAGGTCACAACAAATACTTGTGCAAAAAACACTAAGTAAAATAAACAAACGTGATTGAAGCAAAACAAACTCATGATCATATACACGTCGAGTTATTTACAAACCCAGATGGGCCAAAAATACAAGATCAGATACTGTTTGATTACAATAGCAGGTCAGATAGATTAAAAATTGACACAGCGAGGATTGAATTAAGGGTCAGCTCGGCTCTCCGCTTCGTGTACCGCCCTGGCATGATCGTCTTGGTTAGATTTAGCGCCCTAAAATTCACGTAGCCTGAAATCCCCATCAAAGTCAACCTCGTCGCCATCAGCTAAGGCATCGAGAAGGTAGGGGACGTTATTATCAAAAGGCGAAGGAGGGACCCAAGGTTCACGGTCAGACTCAGCGTCTTTTCTCCCTATAAGCTCCAGCTCCTCAGGCTATGGCCAGACTCAGCGTCTTTTCTCCCTATAAGCTCCAGCTCCTCAGGCTCATACGGCACGAGCTCGTGCCCCCGACGGGCCAGATCGCCCTTTAATTCGGCACTACCCTACTTAACCAACTCCCGAAGCGAAGTACCGCAGACCGCCGCAACACGAAGAATTTGTACCTTGCTCTTGTCGTAATAAGAAAGAATGTCGTACATGTGAGGTCTTTTTAAAACTGGCAATTATAGCATCCGGGCTTAGCATCTTCCTCGCCTCTACCAATTGCTTCTCCAGCTCGGCGATCTTGCCCTCAAAACTCAACTTTGTTTTAGTAAGCTCCCCCCGAGCAGTAAGAGCATCTCCCTGAGCAGACTTCAACTCAACACGAAGCTGGGCCCGCTCAGCTACGACCACGGCAAGCTCGTCCCTAAGCCTACCAGCCTCCTCAGCAACACGGTTCACCTCTTCAATCTTACTGGCTGCCAGATCTTGACTCAACTTGATATCCTCCTGAGCCCGGGCAGCAGCCACCTCGAACTCGGCTATACGAGCAAGGGTTTCTTCGAGCTTGACTTTGCTAACACTATCCTGCTTCTCCTTCTCAAGCACAGCAACACGCTCAGCAGACTCACATTTATCTTTGTGAGCCTGAGCCAGCCTGTTCGCAAAAGATTTAATGTCAGCTGCAAACTGCAGGAGGAGAGAAGGTCAGGACAAAGGGGAGAGAACCAAATAAGATAGCAAAAGAGGAATGAATCAAATAAGAACTTCTTACATGGGTGAGGTCGATCCCCATGATACCAGCCAGGCGAGATGGAGTGCATTCATCGAAAGATTCATTCAAACTCTCATCAGCAATATCGAGGACCGCTTTCCTGCCAAACTCTAGGGAGTGGGCCCCAGGACTCAACACAGGCCTAGCTCGCGGAGGGGTAGCCGAACTGGGAACGAAATGCACCTCGGTAGAGGGACTGGTTACACTCCGAATACTCCCAACTGGAGAAGTTTTCCTGGTAGCATCAGGCTTTGCAAGCTTGTCAGGCCCAGGACGAACGATTTCAATGGGCACCACGGGCTCAACAGTTTTCGTGGGCTCCTCGACCCTCAACTTCTTAGCTGGTGCGGAGGCCGATGTAGATTGAGATCGCTTCGCAGGAGCCCTCGAGCTCGATGCTTTTTCCTTACCCTTATCAGCTGATAGGGCGATCGTAGGGAGCACCTCGGCAGTCCCCGCCAAGGTCGCGGCCACGCTTGCTCGAGCTCCTCCTCATTGCATCAACGTCCTCCATCACTGCAAAAATAGAGGAGCGTCAGATATGTGAAGTATGTGCATGAATAAAAGAAAGGAAGCATTACGGAGGGAATACATTTAAAGATTTATCTATGGACACAACCCCTCTCCGGGTCACTATGACATCCTGGACAGTGCTGGTGAAGCACGAGGTCTTTATGAAGAATCCACCCCAGAAAGCTCTCGAAGGGAGGAAATGTACACATAGGCTCAAGGATGTTAACCTTCAACGGGGATAGCCCGGCGACAACGAGGAGGTTCTCATCTTGAACTATCCTCCTCCAATCATAACACCGAACTTATGTGCTTCCTCGAACACCAAGGGGAGCCTCTAGGGCCTGTTTGGCCGCCCTGTCATACTCATCAAGATCGGCGTGATGCATCAGGGTATAGGGCTCCTCGGTTGGCACCTCGAAGTTTCATCCAAGCCGACTTTCGACCATGATCACCTTATCAGCCCAGCCCGATACCTTGCCCGGAGGATCAGAAAATAACTTCACTCGATAGTTTTGGCTCTTAGCCTGAAGACGATTATTGTTTCGGTCGAGGTAGAAGTAGTGACAGAATAGGGTCAAGGTCGGCTCGAATCCAAGAATGTGTGTGCTCGCAGCAAAACAAATAAGGACTCTCATGGTGTTTCAGGTAAGATCAAGGGGAATAGTCGAGGTGACATTGAGGAACTCGCAGATGAAAGGGTCTAAAGGAAATCGAAGGCCCAGCTCGAAGAAGCTCATATAGAAGCCTACTCGACTTCGCATATTCCTCAAGTCGAGAAGACCGAGCTCGGGGTCAGGAACGTGGTCTCGATATTCATCAGAATTGCAAGGTTATTTTGTCATCCATATACCCAGATCGGCAACGGACATCTTGTTCCTCCAATCTCGGAAGGTGCGTTTCGCTGCACCACTGGCATCAATATCAGTCTTAGTCTTCCTCTTCTTACTTCGAGAAGCTCGCAGCACATGGCTGGCATCGAGAAATGAGGTAGACGACGACGAGGTAGCAGTCCTCGAAGGCCTTGCGACCTTACTAGCTACCCGATGTTCGTCAAAATACAGATATAATAGACTAGTCATAGCCACATCATTTTTTTCAATGATCCTCATCGAAGTCCCGAACGGAATGTCATCGACTTTGTACGGATCGTCAGCCGGAACGACCAGACCATCCAAGTTCGCACCCATGTGGTAAGCAAGGCCTTTGCCTCACTGGGCAGAACGACCTGCCAGTCACCGGTCTCGACCTTGTAGATTGCATGACCTCTCTGCGGCCTGGCGAACATGGGGCCCTCATTGTCACGCTTGATCCTCATGTTCACAGAAGGGGAACACGAGGAGGAAGAGCTCGAAGGAAAAATGATTAAGGGAAAAGAAAAAAAAAGGGGCTGTATGACCTGGACAGTGCGACCTAGACAGATCGACCTGGGTGGAAGACTAAGAGACGCACAATATTTGCCGGAACCCTAAGAATTCAAAATCGCCGGAACCCTACCCAGAATACGGATGATCACCAGTAAAGGAGAGGAAATAGGCAAACAAACTCGAAATGCAAGTGACAAACGGAAGGAAATGGATCAAGATCAGAGGATACTAACCTAAAGTCCTGGGAAGTCAAAGAGATACGAAGAAAAAAAGCTTGAATCTGAGCTTTTTTGGGAAATCGGATAGGTCGCCGGTAATCGCCTGGATGCCGGAAGGATTTGGAAGTTTCTGGTAAATGAAAATGAACAGTGGGACATCCACTTATATAGGGGACCCGGAGTGGCCGGGTTGACCCACACAGAGGCACGCGGATCTTGATGCGATGTCGTTTTGAATCCAAGAATTCAACCACCAAAAATTTAAAACTAAAAGGGTACGCCGTCTGACAGCCCACGAGCTCTGCACCCATTAAATGTGGACGTTTCCCAAGGAAGGTACAAGGTCGAACTGGAATCTGGAAACTTCACGGGGAATCAATCAGCTCGACGCAGCAAATATTTACTTCACACCTCGAGGATAAATCCTCTCCTTGAGAAGTAGGGGGCTACTGGTTCGACCTCAGCCTTCAGCTGGACACGTGGCAGATTGCGGCTTCATAGGCTCCAGTTGGGCAAGCGCCGAGGTGACATACGCCCACCTCGAACATGACGAACTGGGAATCACAATACGACAGGTCGCCCACCTCACCAGTATACTCTCTCAGCGCGCTGACACAGGAGTCTACGGTGCGACCTGGGAACATCCCAGGTCAACCTCATCAGCATCAAGCGACCTAAACATGCCAGGCCGACCTTGACAACATCGAGCGACCTGGGGACATACTAGGCCGACCTCGATATAGCCCTTCAGCTCGGCAAAACAGAGTCCACTATGGAAATTGTCTCTCAAACTGGGAAGAGTCCTGCTACAACTCTATATATCAGTCCTAAGCATATAAGGAAACGTATTCCGAAAGACATGGGGATCATATCGCCCCTATTCCGAATCCAACTGGGATTATGACTTATCTCCCTATAAATAGCACCCTCACCAGGCCACATAAGGTACATGCAAATTACTTGCTTACGGACTATATTAGCTTTACCTCTCACATGAAGTATTGCTGATTCTCGCACCTGAGGGTTATCGCTGGGACAACCCAGCACCCCTTACAGTGTTCTTTGTTGATCACAGGTTCGAAGCTACTTGCACTTCAAGGACAATCCCTGCCACACAAAGCCGGAATCCTACTAGACTATACACGTGGACCAGACACGTTCACACAATCTTTTTTGGCATGATCAAGAAGAAAGTTCTAATTTTTGACACTATAATGTAGCAGGCCACCGATATATTATAGTTGGATTCAAGAAGTTTTGTACAATGGATCCAAGTACTTGTGTTGATTAACTAGATTTTGTGTTAGTGCCTATGACACGATGACAGTAGGAATTAAATTATTGTATAATTGAGGTTAACGTATGCTCAAAATTTTATAATAGGTGAGTAAAATTAAATGACACAAAAATAATAAAATAATAATGAATTATAAATTATTTATTTCATAACAAAATCAATAATAAAATATTGTAATAAAAAAAAATGAAAGCAACAATATTTTATTGTTTTCTCAATAACAAAAACTTAATCTTCTTCCGGAGGCTCTTGCTTCACAACAATGTCTGCTTTAGCAACGCGAGATGCAATACATTTTTCTTATCCCCATATTCAAAGAAGGTAGGAACATTCGCTCGGGTCTCTCTCGACTGAATGGCTAGACCAATTCATCATCATCGTCCTAGACTAATTAAGTTAACTAATTAAACGATATATGTGAACATATGTATACATCAAATAAGTAAGGGATAATATAAATTCTGACATTGTAATATTTTCAACATATGTGTATATGGTTTGGTGATTTTGTCTACAACCAAACAAAAGATAACCAAAACAAATCAGAACATAAAATCATGAAATATCATGCAAGAGACCAAAATCATGATCGGTAAATAGCTTAAGTGAATTGCACACATATTAACCCATCTATAATTGCAAATATGAAGCCTATGCAACGAAACAATTAGTTTAATACATAGATAATGAATTTTTTTTTAATGAAGTAGAAGACCTTTGGGATTTTTTATTTTATTATTTTTAGATGTTGTAATGATTAAAGTAAAAATGGGAAGAGGGATAAAAGAAAGTTGGAAAGACATGTATGATAAATTTTAAAAAATAATAATAAAGAAAATTCAATAGCAGGACAAATCCATTTCGTTGCTGTAATCTTTAGTAAATTCTTGTATTAAACAGAAAAAAACAATTAAATAGCTATTTCAAAGAAATAATTTTTTTCTATGCGTAAACATTCATATGCCCCAAATAATCATATTAATCTAATCCCACTTCAACAAAAATTCATTTTGAAATGACTTTATGGAAAAGAAGAAAGGAGAGCAATGAATCTTGAAGGGCAATGAATCTTGAAGGGGAGAACTTCAGGAAGACTATAAGCCTTCTCTCCTTTTGCTCTCCTTATGGGTCACCTAAAAAAAGTCCAAGATTTCCGCCCCACATTCTCATAGATAATAAGGCTGACACTCAAGTTGAAGGTGTGGGCTCCTTCCTTGTCTATTCAAGCTGTGATCCCTTGCGTAAGGCTGCAGTTTAGAGGAGTCTGCAAGTCCATCAAGTTCTGTCAACTGCTCAAACCTTTTCTTTCTCCCTAATCATAAGAATGCATCTATTCCCTTAGTTGACCTTGATGACTTTGTCCAATGAAGGTAATTGACCTACAGCAGAAAGGTATACACTTTGAAAAGGAATTCCCCGTCTTGTCTTGAGCAGGAGTTGAACCAAGATCGAAAGTATAAAGAGCTGAAAAGGTCTTTTTGCAAGAGAGAAAATCATAAAGCACACATTAATGAACAGCATGCATCTTCGCAGCAAGAATTGTGTCCTACAATCGAGTGTAGAGATTACAAAATTTAAACTTCCAATTCTTAAGAAAATCTGCGGAAGCGAAAAAGGGAATAAAACTTAAATCTTTATGTTAATAAGATTAAATTAACATCACCACTAATTTAAACATCATAAAAACAATCCACTAAATGCCACATAATGTAAATTGGTCGTGAATTCAAGAGAGAAAAACGATTAAGAAATTCAAATTCAGAAAAATAAGAAGATAGGTCTGGATAGTGTTGTTCATTAGATTTCACTTTATAAGATTGTCATTCGAATAATACTACTGTGTAGTGACATGCACACATTCCATTAGATAATTGTGAAACACAAACACATTTATAGCATGTATTTCACTTGTCAAGTACCAAATGCTAAAAAATGATGCAATTTGTGTGTTATCCGATACTATAGTTGTTGTTAAGGGTTCATTACAATTAATCTCTCACCTCACTTTTTTGTATGTTATTTTTTATGTTTTAAGAGAAATGGCACATAAAAATTGCCCTTTCATAACATCCAAATGTTAGAATTTATCCTTTTCCAATATGAACATATAATACGAAAATATATGTGGGTGAAAAAAATAAATAAGATTCGGTACCTTGCTAAACCTCGGTATTTAGAGACTCCCCGAGAAAAAACACTACTCTTTCTGCAATAACATTTCAAGTAAGAATTCCCAAAAATAAAAAATAAGTTAATCCAACTCAAAAAGCTTCAAATTCACTAAATTTTGGGGTCATACCTTCTCAAGGATCCAGTATACTCTTCTTTTGACTGACCCTCCATTTCCTTGAGCTCTTCTTGATAGGTTTCAAGCTGTAAAATTAATTGTAAAAATGCCCATAAAATCAATCAAAATTTGTGAAAAATTAGAAAATTTACAGGGAAATCGAGAATGGTATGTTGAATACTTCAATGCTGCCAAGTCATATGCATGTGCAGCTGTTGCTTCATCATCGTAGGCCCTTAATATCACAAATTGGATAAGATCCAAAAATTCAAATTCAAGAATTTGTTCATACTTCATTAAAATAGTTGTAATTAAATTCATTTTCTTTGCGTTTTAAAATGAAAATGAAAAGGATATACATTATGCGGTGCAAGTATAACAAACTCACCTAGATACACTCCATTCCGAATTAATCTGCCCATTATCAAAAGAAAAGAAAAACCCAAAAAACAAAAAATTTAATCAATAATTAACGTTAGAAAAAACTTAAATAGTAAACAAAAATTAAAGCAAAGAAATTGCACGTTGTCTTCCTTTCTTGTTCTGTGATTCATTCCAGAAGTTCTTATCCCACAACTGAGCTTCATAACGACTCGTCCACCTATGTCTGAAACGGATCATCATAAACACCCAAGTATGAATAAATTAATTAATTAAACCCTCCAAAAAAATGGATGAGATTAAACTAATTTAAACGTTTAATTTCAGTAATAAATTAATAACCTGGTGACACACTGGTAGATGGAGCTACGTTGGGGTACGGGTGTGTTTCGCCTTGGTAACAGCATTATTCTTGCTGCCATTGCCACTGTTTGAGGAGTTGTGATGAAATTGAAAAGAGAGAGAAGGGGGGGGGGACTTTTTACCTCCTTGGCCATTAACAAAAGTATTCTGCTACTGTTAATTGAAGAAGTCCCTAGGGGAAAGATTATAGGTATTATTGTTTTGGTCAAATTTCAACAAAGGAAACCAGTGATAAGAAAGATGACAAAAAGGGTTTAAATCTGGGTACAATGATTACAAGGTATTATAGAAATGAACACAAAGAATTTTGTTAACTAGGGAAAGCCCTTGAACAACTTGTTCGCCGGCACAAAACCCCGGGAGGTTTAGGAACCTGCCTTGACCAAATGATTTATTAATCAGGTTGAACACAAAACTAAGAGCGTATGCAAGGGAGCTTAGACTAGTGAAAATGTGTGTGTAAAATACATGTGTTCCTCCCTTTTTATACCTCGAATATAAAGAAACAATAAGCCTAGAATATAGGAAATTGGTTAAAGTTGTTGAGGTATTCTCGCCACAATGTTGGTTGAAGAGATAGGGATCCTTAATTTGCTGGCCTTGTTGATGAGAAAACGTTTGTTGACTCAGTCTCCTTTATCTGTTGACATATTTCCTAAAAAATAGGTTGTAACGTAACAGTAATTCAACCTGCAAAAAATGTCAAGATGCAGTAGGAGAACTCAAGTTGTTAGTATCAAGATGATATATGTAAGTTGTAGACAAGTTGACTTAAAATGTAGGCCCAACAATTATATAATCTATATTACCCTATACACATAACATGGAACCCGCAAACTGAAGGAGATGACCGGATCCTTGCCGAGGGTTTTATAGATTCCTTCACAATCCTTTTCCAATTTGGGGAAGGAATTTCAGTTGAGGAAGGAGAGAGAGAGAGAGAGAGTACGTTGCTTTCAGTTGGGGAATGAGACTCCGATCGAGGGAGAGCAGGCAAAGAAGTCGCGGGCAAGGAAGAGAGCAAAACCGATGTCGCACATGTGAAACGGAGGATTGGATTGTGGCCGTAGGATCTCGGTAAAACTTTAAATCTTGGCATGTAATTAGCTTTTTTCAATTGCACACGTATAAAGCGATGTGTATTGTAATATAGATTGGCATTGCTGTTTAGGTTATTTTTATTAAATAGCCTCTCTTATTGTTGTCTTTATATATTATCATTAACTGATTTATTTTATCTTTCTAATGTTTTCAATTTTACGTTTATGTTATTTTTTGTTACTGGGTATTCGAGCTCACTCTTTTTACCATTTCAAGTTAGGGGTGATTACGGTTCTGTTTGGTCTATTTTTTCAAAAAAAAAAAAAAGAAAAGAATCAGAATCAGACCAATATTCCTGTTTTTAAAAAATTTAAAAGCAGAACTAAACCAAGATATATCAGAACCAATACTTTGGTTCGGTTCTTATTGGTCTGGTCCTGCTTATTTTTTGGTTTTGAGAGGTTGAACTCTTTCAATTTTTGAGCGGACGAATAAATAATAAAATCTAATATTTTTGTACAATCGATAATAAAAA
Organism: Platycodon grandiflorus; assembly: GCA_016624345.1. NCBI lineage: Eukaryota > Viridiplantae > Streptophyta > Magnoliopsida > Asterales > Campanulaceae > Platycodon > Platycodon grandiflorus. Next base: position 15,172,552 of record CM028367.1, on the reverse strand, counting down.
GAACAAGATGGATCAACTAGGTATGAACAATTTCATCGTCTATTACACACATGACACAACACCCAAATGGTTACAGAAGAAGCATGCATCCACTGGGGTTGTTTGGTGTAATTTACATAATAATTCAACATGTGAAACACAATCCAAATATACATGCAACCATTATACTAAAAGTGAGCTAAACAAGATAGTAAAAAGAAGGCTTAAATCGCAATTTGGTCACCCTACTTTGATAAAAAATTCATTAAGCTCACTCTACAATTTTTTTTTCTCAATTTCATCACTATACTTGGCATGTTGAGTCAATAAGCTCACTGCGCTTGACTTCCGTTAGTTTTGTTGGAAGGAGGGCTGCAAAAAGACCAAAATGCCCTTTATCTTATAATATTTTGATGACTTAAATCGCTATTTATTCACCCTACTTTGACAGAAAATGCATTAAGATTAATAGTATAAAATTTTGTGTATAAAATATTTAAAATAATCAAATCAGTTAAATAAGTTATTTCAAATATAATAAAATAACATAATTTCATACTAATTCTTAAAAATATTAAATAAAAATTAGGTTAACTTATCAGAATTCTTAATCAAAATTAATAAAAGATTATGTCCGTCTTTTCTAAAACAATAAATTCTTTAGCTTGACTTTTTTTTAATATAAAACTAATTATATTAAACAAATGCATTAAATTGTTATGAGATAGTTATTATTATAGAATAAAGTCAGCTTAAAATATTATTATAAATTATTCATAAGTAATTATCAATATTTAAATAAGGGTTAATGACACTACTAGAAAAAAATCCGTTAAGTCAATGATGTGGTACATGCCATTTTTCAAGGGTATTATGGAAAATTCATAAGAAATTTAATTATAACAAATTTTTATCTTAATCTAATTAAAAGTATTAGTCATTTATCTCAATGTAGTTATAATATTAAATATTAATGTTAATTTAATCAGGATTAGTAATAGATTAAATTTCGGGTTTTTAGGATAATTAAATATTAATCTTTTTTCCTTGTTACTCAATTTTTGGTTTTGTTTGTTCTTGGTTGCAATGAATTTTAATATTTTAGTAAGACTTAAATATCAATTTGGTCACTCTACTTTCACCAAAAATTCATTAAGCTCACTTTACTATTTTTGTTCACACTTTAATCACTCTACTTGGAGTTTTTCAATCAATAAGCTCATTGATTGAGTGAGCTTGTTGATTCTTCAGTCCAAGTAGAGTGATTAATGTGTGAAAAAAGTAAGCACGGTGAGCTTAATAAATTTTGGGTGAAAGTAGAGTGACCAAATTGATATTTAAGCCTTGTAGTAACGACATTTTCAGATTTTTAGGATAATTTTAAACTTTTCATTCAAAAATAAGGATGGAGTGATGAACTTGATCTTTATGTCTAAGTGCAGTGATTAAATTGAGTAGTTATTAGTAAGGGTATTTTTGAAATTTAAAAAAAAAGTAAGTTTTTAATCCAAAAATTTGGATGGAGTGATTAACGTGGGATTTATGCCAAGTATAGTGATGAAATTGAGAAAAAAAATTATAGGGTGAGTGTAATGAATTTTCTGTCAAAGTAGGGTGACCGAATTGTGATTTAAGGCTAAAAAGAAATGCAAAAGTTTCATTGGAGGCTTTAATTTCCTTCAAAAAGCTGGGAAATATATATACTTGAAGAAGTTTTCTTCTCCTTTTTTTATTTAATAAAAAATTATTATATATACATTATATAAAATTTTATTTATTTTCAGAAATAAAACTATCTTATTAGAACTAATTACCAAAAAAGAAACAATTTTTTTTTATAGACGGAGGGAGTATTACATTTTGATCAAATTTTCAAAGATTATATCATTTGACATACTCTAGAACATTTTTGATATATTTTGGTGTGCAACAGTAATTTGAGATGAAAACTTATAGATGAGAATGATTATACTTTTTTTAGGCGTTTTAAAAAGAACTGTTTACATTTTAATCTTTTCTTTTTTACTGTTATATTTTTTTTTTACCATTTTATCCTAAATATGATTCCTATTTTAATTGAAGGATCTACTTTCACATAGTCATTCGTTAAACAATAAAAACTATCCTAAAATTCTTAATAGAGTGAACTAATTTTTCGAATCTGTACGTCAAATCAAATAAAATATTTTTCTTAAGAACGGAGGAATAATACTTAATACCGAAGAGGCTATACGAGAGAGGCGATCCACGTGCATACATAGATGTGTTATGTGGCAGGTTTAGTTTGGCCAATTTTTAGTGCCTCCTCGTAAATTTTTGATCTGTCTCACCTTCTTCATTTTGACTACCGGAAAACTCAACCCATCCAACCTCATGGCTCCTCCTTATTTTCGAGGTTTTTTTACCATTAGGAGCAGTGAGCGGTGTCGGTTGAGTTAGAACTCGTTGATTAGTATTTTTGTAGTTCGTATTATGTCGTATAATTAATATATACCCCCACTAAACCAAAAATCTTAACAGCTTCTCACAGAAACTAGAGCATGTGAAAAAATTATCCACATTTTGAAAATATTGCCGTTATTAATTTCTCTCTAATTAAATGTTGTATTGAAAATAATCATGCAACTTATCAACAATAATTACACTTATATAAGGATATATCAATCCTTTTTATAAGCTTTATTAATCTATGTGCAAGTGTCTAAAAAATTATTTATTTTGGGACGGAGACAGTATTTATTTATTTGTATCTTTTGGATTGTTGTTGTTTAATGTTCTCTTTGTTCTTAAAAATATATTTTTTAATCATTTTGGAAAAATGTCTATTTTGTAATAACTTTATTTTAAAATTTTATATTATTATTTTACTTTTGATTTGATTTACACTTTAATTGATGAGTTTCACTCTTAGTTGAATATTTATGAAAAACACACATCATATATATCTTAATACTTTATTAATGGATTGAATTATAATTTTTTAATTTGTATGCCAATCAAAGAATATTGTTTTCTTAGGAAAGGAAGGGGTAACATAGTTTGCATGAGTAGTTACTTTAAGGATCCGTTTGATGCAGCGTTTTTAAAATGCAGTTTTTTTAGAACGCAAATTTTTTAAAACATAGATTTTTTAAAAATGCAGTTTTTTCAAAACGCAACTTTTCTCTTATAAACGTGTGACGACCCCGACCCGGATCTCTATACGAAATTCCAAGGTCGGGTCGCCAAAACAACAACAAGAGGAGCACGTAGTGTAACCACCCGTACTTCCAATGAAATACAACAGATAAAATAAAACCTGATTTATTATAAACAAGTTTTCGGCGACACTACAACCGGAACCCAAGAACTAAAACCACAAGTCTAAGACTTGGGAAAATAATACAACTACAACAACAACAACAACAACGGCCACAACATACCGGAAATATATAAATATAAACCACGAGCCACAACAAGCTCGGGAAAAAGGAACTAAACCGTATCAAGTTATAACACAAGCACGACATACACATGTCGGCTTCCAAAAGAATAATTAAGGTTTACAACACTAACAAATACTCCCCAAGTAAAGTCTACATAACTTTACACAACCGACGTCCTTACCAAAAGAAATACTGTTAAACAACCACAAGCTCTAAGAGCCACTAGACCAAAATACAACCTTCAAGCTAAACGGAGTCTCACTGAAAACGTAACATGGCATTAACATTTATATACCACAACAAGATATGTATCATCATCGTCATTGATATACAAATTATTCAAGTCACATAGCACCTTGATTAACACATAAGTGTTTATAAATAAATCACGTTATAAAGGATATCATTTCTCTTTCTTCTTCTTCGCGTTACTCCTACAAGACACGAAAATACAACAAACAACTATACCTCTATACCCATATGTGTAGTATCAACGTCACCGGTATCACTCTTTGGTTATTGACCTCTTCGGTATCACTCGTCGGGTTGTTGACCTCCCCGGTATCACTCATCGGGTTCCCGGAATCATTCTTCGGGTTACTTAGCAAACCAAAATCATGCATATTGCTACAACAGTGGGGCTACTTCCCACTTGTGGCCAACAGGTGAGGGTGTGAACTCCAGTACGGCGACCCATAGCGATTCCAAACATTAATTTGTAAAGGCTTTACGTCGTCCTACCTTGACTAAACAACAACCATGCTAGCTGGACTTAATACAATGCACAAGTTGGTATAATACTCAATCTTATGCAAATAACCACCAAGTTCAAAAGTAGTGAACTTGATAAATGTCAAGTAGATTATATTATTCTACCAAGAATTTTCATCAAACATATTGTTTTGACAACTTAAAACAACCACTTTAGAGTTAATCACAGGTCTCTAATCTACCAGTATCATTTATTCGGAGGACCAAAACCCATATCAAACAAACTCTAAATCTCGTATGATTTTAATATGTTATTCGGTAATTATTACTCTAACTTAATATCAACTTCTTAGAGTCTTTAATTACAACACTTCTAAAAATCTGGGTATAATTGCTATATGCAAAATTTTCCAATTAAGTGTCTAACTTGTTCTTGAGTCAAATTCCATAGTTGAGTGCTAAAAATCAACATGCAACATCATCCAAACCCAACACTTAACACATAAACATGTTATACATCTCATCATATCATTCAAACATGAAATCATCAAGCAATCAAGACATGCATGAACATTATATCTCAAATATGCAGCAAATTCTTAAGCATACATAAGGGGGTTAGTAACTTACCTCAAAATGTACAATCAAACTAAGGAAAACAAGATCAAAGCCTTCCTAAGTAGTCTCCTAGTCTTCCTCTACTCATGCATGGTCTTGGATGACAAATCAAATAGCTGAATTGAGAGAACTTGCACCACACACACTAATCTCACCTCTCAGAACACACAATAACTCTCTCTAATATTCTAGGTTGATTTGGGGAATAAAGAGGGTGTAAACTTACTCCCTATGGTGTTTTAGAGGTGGGAGGAGAGTTTGACCAAGGTCAAAGGTCGCTGGAGTAAGTTGGCTGAAGAATGGTTTAATTTAAAAGTGAAACAACAATTTTCGAAACAAGAGTCAACATTCTGTTGACAGGGCAATCGCTTTGGTCCTTGCCAAAGCCATTGCTTCACAAGGAGATCGCTTTGGTCCTTGCCAAAACCATCGCTTTGTGGCCAGATTGTTCATTTTGAATTCTTGCTACAAGGCGATCACCCAGGCACCATCTAGAGCGATCGCTTTGCCACCAAAATCTCTAATTCTTGGTAAAAAGCTCCAATTTGACTCCAAAATGATACTAAATAATTCCCAAGTGATTCCAACATAAATCCAACTTCCAACCAAGATTAAAACACACTTCAAATTCATTCAAAACACATGTAGCAAAGCTTTGAATTAAATGCATTCCAATTACGAATGATGAACAAGAATTAAATCACAACCGGAGCATTTTAATCTCATGAAATTAATGCATGAATCAATCAACATGTTGTTTAATCAAGTCTAACTAATATTCTCAACGTGATGACGACACGACATGATACACAAGTCAAACATAGGAGGAACCAGGGTATTACAAAATGTGTTTGTGATACTATTTCAAAACGCGACTTTTTTCCTAATAACATTTTAAAATCTGAGTTTTGGAAAAAAAGAGCTAAAAATTATAGAGTTTTAAAATGCAACCGCGTTTAGATAACGCAATTTTTTCTGCCGTACCATTGAAACACAAGTTTTGCAAATAAGCTCTATTTTATCCCTTCGTTTTGGCCAAAACACACAACCAAACGGGCTCTAATACTAGAACAAAATATGAAAAACACCTTGAAGTGTCCACCAAATCCTACTTTGCACCCCCAATGTACAATTTGTCCCTTTTTGTATACAATGTTACAATTTGTCCCACCTTGCCCCCTTGTCGTGACTGACATTAGAAATAGTAACGAAAATCGACATGTGCATGTCACGTGGGAATCGGTGCATTTTTCTTTCTTTCTTTTCAAATGAAAAAAAAATCAAAATTTTAAATAACAAGCTTCCTTCTAAGTCTTCCAAAGCAAAACACGAGCATCCTTCCATTTCTTTCTCTTCTTTCTCTGGAATAACAAGCTTCTACAGTTTAAATGTCATAGCTCTTTGACAGGGAGGGACAAACATAGAGAAAAATGCTATAAATGGAACCAACTTCGTGAAAACCCCTACAACTCTCTGAAATGTATGATATGTTGATTGACTTGTGATTCACGACTTTAACCGATTGTTTCAAGGTTTTCTTGTTAGCCTATTAATCTTGGTATACCTTTGCTTGCCGGTCAATAATCTTCGGTGAGTATCTATGATGTAACACGCATGTAGTCTTGTGCAAGTGTTATTGCCCATGTTGAAGTCCACGAGCTTATCAAAATTTATTATATCTCTTTGCTCAAGATGATTAAATACTATGTTTGGGAGTATTTGATAAGCGCAGTGATTCTTTATTATTTCACCGTTAATTCTACTTGAATTTAGTGTACAATTGATTAATAATGCATTCGGAAGTGAATTACTATGATATTTTATTGCTTGATTGTACATTTCGATCCCAAGTTTAATCAAGGTTTAATTTTGTGGTAGAATGCGAGAAGTTCAAGGAGATTTTGGGCCCAAAACACAAGATTCCAAGTCATTCTGCTAATTCTAGCTAGCCACAATTAAAGATCATTGAAGAACGATCGAATTGAAGAGATAAAAGGCTAACAGCCTAACTGGGCTAAGTGATGAACAAGTATTGAATTATGAACTTTTTGGTCAAACTCTTTTAGTTCACATTACTCTTCAAAGGCTCAGTCATTATTCAAGTTGTTAACAAATTGTCATCTCCTCTGGGATCCCTAGGCATCCTTTTTGAATTGTAATGTCGCCCTCTGACATGCAAGAGCTTAAACAACTATCTGGAACTGCTAAATAACAAAGCAAAGACAAATAGCTAAACAACTAACACAAGCAGTTATGAACAGAACAACTATGATTCAACAGCCACGTCAGCACTGATTATCTCACAAGAATCTGTAATATCTAAAAATCTCAATCATTGGAAAGGAATGTTATTGTTACAAACCCTAAAAGAAACTAGTGGGATGACATGGCAAGTGAACTAAAAGTTGCAAGACAAGTGCACTAACATTTTTTTGGAGAATATACAGACAAGTTATATAAACAAGTTGCACTTATAGCCGTTACTTTATAGCTAGTCTCTAACGGAAAGTCTTGCAAATATTGTCAAGAACAAATAATTTTTTGATAAACAGTTACCTTTACTAGAAGCAAGAATAGTTCTACAATAGAGCTTCCATGAGACTGCATAGAGTCACTCTAAGAAAGCATAACCACTCTGTGTACTTTGTTAATTGTCCTAGTTGGGTTGCCAACTTGAAGAAGAAACTTAGGGATTTTCCAATAATAACCTGTCTATATTTGGAAAATATAGTGGAATATTTCCTCAGATGTAGATCTTAACCACCTTAAAATACTTCTGTTGATTTCTCTATCCCTTAAACGGTTTATTTAGTATTTTGCATATCTTAATTATTTACTGCTTAACAAACATTTAACAATTTCTCATTGCCTATTTCTTACTAATCCATACTTACACATACTAAGATCATAATTTGTCTTAAAATATCACTAATTAAAAATCTATTTTCACTATGCATAACTCTTAAATTATACTGAACTGTTAACTTAGCTATTTAACATTTATCTGATTTCTTTTGAAGTGTTGATCAATATCAATAATTGTATTAGACTGTACTTGATTGGATTAAGTAATTAGGAACTCCACAATGGGTTATTAAGAGAGTATTATAGAAACGGACCTCTGATGTGATCTTGAAGGCTTGAATTATGATTCCATATGTTAAATCATTGTGTGAAAGTTTGAAGTTCGAGGGTGAGTTAGAAGACCTGAAGGGTGTTATTTCTAAGGATTTTGGGAGCTTAATTGTCAAGTTCAAAAAGTTTGGAGCTGTAGAAGGCGCACTTGCGCGATTATCTGGAAGTCTCCTACGAAGAGGCGCGCTCGCGCCACCTAAGCAAAGCGGCCGCGTCGCACCATCAGCTTTTGTGACTTGTTTTAGGGTATTTTTCTTTAGGGTTTTGGATTTCAACTTATTTTAGGTTTCTTTTACAGCTTTCCTAAGGTTGGTAAGCCTATTTAAAGGTATCTAAACATTGTTATTTAGATAAGTTGAGTTTATGAATTATTAAGTTTGTGAAAGTTATGTTTTCTCTTTAAGTGTTTTGGATTGAATACTTGTGGTGTAATCATTCGTGTGTCGGTGTTGCATCCAAATTTGACGTATCAATTGGAGAGTCATCCCAATCGTGGTGTCATTCACAATTCTAAGGTTTACGTCTAATTGAGGGTGTTAGGTTGCGGAGTCATTCACCATCAAACTTATCTAGGATGATCTTGGTGGTTTTTCTCATCAATTGGTATCAAAGCATCATAGCTACGGTTCACTTTTCTATACTATCTTAAATTATTGTCTTTGCACGTGATTTCAGTTTTGTAAACCCTAATTTTGGTAGGGTTGATTTAAAAAATAAAGATAGTGTTTTTGTTTGTTGTACTTGAATTCTTGTTTGGGTGAGATTGAGTCAAACAAGAGCGCATACACGTGAGGGAGTGATTCACCAAACACCTTGTCCGATTAGCAGAAACAATTTCAAGAGGCGTTGACAAAACTTGTTCAATATGCGGTGAATAGTGTTTTTGATAAGAAATTTGGGAAGATAAATATGATTAACAATTGGGAGCATCCAAGGGAGTGTAAGGCTTGAAGGGTTGAACCTTTAAAGAGGAATCTAGGGATGTTGACTCGGATAAGGAGTATCAATACTATAATCCGAACAAAGGTAGGCTTATTTCTTGAAGCAAATTTTGAGTTTTCAAGGTAAAGGCAATTATGATATTTACTTGGATTGGGAACGAAAGATAGGAGAGGTCTTTGAGTATCACATGTACTCTGAATTGAAGAAGGTGGAATTGGCAACAGCTAAGCTCACGGGCTATGCATGCATATGGTGGCAACAGTTGGAGATAGATCGTAGACGGAAAGGTGAAAGGGTAGTTACGTCATGGCCAGAGATGAAACTTATTATGCGGCGACGGTTTGTACCAAATCCTTGTTATAAGGATGATCAATCTCATGCACCTTTGCAGTCTTTAACATGGAAGATGAGCTACATCAAAGGGGAGGAGAAGAGTTCAACCACTTCTACAACTGGGCCCAAGTCAAAGTCACTTGTCAACTATACTTTCGACCTCAACAATATCATTCATTTAACACCAAAACAGGTATGTGTAGATCGAGTGGGGTGTTCAAGCCTCGCCAGAGGCACCGTTGTTGTTCAAGCCTTACCAAAGGCCCATTTTGTACTGCTCACTTCTCTTAACAGAGAGGTTGAGTGTTCAAACCCTACACCATAGCCACCCTGGTACGCGAAGAGGTCGGGTGTTTGATCAATTTGTTCTATCCACACCAAAAAGGCATCATAGAGTCATTGTAGCCTTTCAAGGCATTAAATAATAATAATAAAGGTTGGGGTAAGGTCTATGTCCCCTCCAACCTTTTTGAAAAAAAAAAAAAAAAGTAGATCGAGTGGGGTTACAACAAGAGAGTGCGAAAAAATACAGTGAGGGAGAAATGAGTGTGGATAAGGAAGAAAATAATGAGCATGAGGAAGAAAAGAGTGAGGATGAGGGAGAAATTAAAGAATGAGCATGAGAGAGGAGATGAGAATGAAGATGAAAAGATTCAAAAGGAAAAGTATGAGGGAAATATCGTTTGGTGGGGGGGAGGGGAGGTGAGATCGAGGGTGGGTGAAGTTGCGCTTGTTCTTCCCAAGAAAGTTCCCATGGACAAATATGAAGATCCCTTAATTTGATTTCGAAGTTCGTATACTGCATCCTTTTCTTGGTTCATCAAGCGCATGATTGGCGATCTATTCTTTTCAACATAATGGGCGGATTGGTTAGATCTCACTTTAAGGGTGGATTATCGGGTTTCTAATGTGGATTTGAGGTCAAATCATTCTCAAGAGGGAGTGAATGGTGTGATCTTGAGGGCTTGAATGATGATTCCACTTGTTAAATGGTCGTTGTGTGTTCGAGGGTGAGTTAGAAGATCTGAAGGGTGTTTCTAAGGACTTCGGGGGCTTAATTATCAAGTTCAAAAGTTTGGAGTTGCAGAAAGCGCGCTCGCGCGAAGATTTGGGAGTCTTCTACGAAGAGGCGCGCTCGCGCTACCTAAGGAGAGCGGCCGCGCCGTGACGCCAGATTTTGTGACTTATTATCCTTTTCTGATTTGGAAACTTGTTTTAGGGTATTTTTCTTTAGGGTTTTGGATTTCAACTTATTTTAGGTTTCTTTTACAGCTTTCCTAACTAGGGTTTGTAAGTATATTTTAAGGCCTTTAAACATTGTTATTTAGATACGTTGAGTTTATGAAGTATTAAGTTTGTGAGAATTGTGTTTTGTTTTTAAGTGTTCTTGATTGAATACTTGTGTTGCAATCATTCGTGTGTCGATGTTGCATCCGAAAATTCGACTTATCAATTGGAGAGTCATCCCAATTGTGGCGTCATTCACAATTCTCAGGTTCACGTCTAATTGAAGGCGTTGGGTTGTAGAGTCATTCACCATTAAACGTATCTAGGACTAGATTTTGGTGGTTTTCCTCATCAACCTTTCACTATTCTTGAATTCTTAATGCTTTTAATAGCTTTGCGACCTATTCAATAATCTTGAAGTTGTTGGATATGTTATGGAAGCATGTCTATTTAATTTGGATAAATCAAGATGATTGTTTGTGTTTTTTTTGAGGATTTCTAAATGATCAAGAGTAGATAGCTAATAGAGGACTTGACCACTAAAGCAATCTCCATTTCTACGTCCGCAGTATGGAAACTAGAGATTAAGTTCACTATAGTTCGCGTCGAGAATACACAAAAGATTGGAAGGGGGAAAATTCGTCTTTTTAAAATTGGGAGGGATATACTTGGCAAAATGAGAAACCACATGTAAGGGGGAGTCAATGCAGTTTCTTTATATATATGGTTATAGGTAGGCGCAAGTTAACATTTATTGGATATTAATTAGGCAATGTATCAATGCATGTACTTAATAAAAATATTTTAAAAATAATTTTTCTCATGAGTGCTAATAGTGCTACGAAGATTCTGAGAAGCATGACCACCCTTTAATTCTCCCGTATTATTCTCCTTCTAAATGAATTTCCAAGTAAAATTGAAATTAAATAGATTATCTCATGTGCACGAAATCTTTAATACGATTATCTGCTCTAATAGCCTCTAATCGACAAATGATATTACGAGCACGAGTTTGTGGTCTTACTACAAGTTTTAGTATCAATGTCGTTTGATCAAATTTACTTATTTTTCTATGCTGTTTGATCAAATTTTCCCTTAATGTAATAAATTTGATTCAACTGTGTAGATATCTAACAAAATTTGATCCAACGACACTAACACTAATAATTGCAATAATACCACAAGCTCGAGCTTGCGATACCATACCTCTACCTAATAATAATAATAATAATAATCATCAATTGTTATTTTCAAAAAGATGTCAAACTTATTGAATTTAGCTATACCATAATATTACCCAGAGCTGCCAAAGAAAAAATATTTTTTTTAATGAGGGGCAACACCATCGAAATTTATTAATGAATAAAAGAAATAAAGTAAGGGCTTAAAACGTAATCACCAGGGCCGGTCCTAATATTTTGGAGGCCCTGTGCAAGATTTAAAACTAGACCCTAAAATTGATAAAAGACAAGCACCAAAAATTAAAGATAGGTTACATATTTTATAATATTATCATATTTAAATTATTTTCCTAAAAATAAAGTACTAAAATCCCTAAAACTCCAAACTAGTATCAAACTTTTCTTTGAAAAGTATTATCGTTTTAAATTTCTTGAACCAAAATCTTCAATTAGGTCATCATAATTGATTTTTTTCAGAAAAAAATAAATAAAGATAGGCTACAAATTTCCATGAAATTGGCCCCCCTTAAATTTGGGACACACAAATTTAAGAGAAAATATTTTTATGGAAATGCTAAGAATTGATCTTCATACATTCATGCTAAACAAAAGAGGTATTTAATAATTATAGTACAAATCTTGAAAAAAATTAACAGAATTATGATACTATTTCTGTGTTAAATACACCAAACAAATTGCAGTTTAGTTCCCTTTTTTCTATGTTTTTTTGAATCAAATCTAAAGCATCAATCAATTATATGTAAAAGCAGTACTAAAAAAATAGAATTTTTTCCAAATTATGAGATTAATGAATTTAGGGAGAAGTTGAGGAGAGAGGTAGAGAGAAAGATGCTGTAAGCCACAAGCCACAAGAAGAAATTTGAGTGATGAAACAGCATTATATTTGGGCTAAAAAAAAATTCTTAAAAATGGGCCCCTTAAATTTGGGGGCCCTGTTCAACCGAACACAATGGAACACCCCAAGGGCCTGGCCTGGGACTAATCATTTAAAGTAATTTTAAGCTACAATGAAAGAGACATAAATTTCATTCAAGCAAAGGAAATTTTTTTTTAAACTAATGTATATAAAAAGATTATATAGTTAAAACAAAAGACATGCTCCTTTATACATTAATAATATTCACCCAATTTAATCTCATATCTCTAAGTATAAATACAACTAAATTAATATTTCTTGAAATCCTATAAAATCCCTTGAAAGATTAAGATTTTGGTAAGACCCACACTCCACCCCCTATCCCTTTTACCCTTTACCCTTTTGGCATTTGCATTCCTTCCCCTCCATTTTCCATTTACCTAGAAGATCTCAAAAACAGTATTCCAACAAGGTAAGTACTAATAATCTGTCAAAAATTCTTCTCGATAAGTAGTTTTTCTTTCTTTTGTTAACACTTCTGGGTTTTTTTTTTTTTTGTGGGTTTTCATTTTTTATTTAAAATATGCTAATGCAGGTTAAATGGTGTTAAGCATGAAGTTGAATGCAAGAAAGTGCATTGGATTTATTTTCTTTCCATTACTAATGATGTCCACCGAATGCTTTATGAAAAGCCAGTTGGGTTCATTCTTACACATCTCTTTTTTTGATTACATTCAACATAAATTATAATTTTATTTTTATTTTTGGTTTTTAAACCTCCAACTCATATTCGTAGGCAGGATAAATAGCGGGTAGGATTTGTCCCCTAATCCTATTCGGCTTGGAAAATTCTGAACAAAGAAAATTTCTATTGTATTTGTGACGCAACGAAAATAGTAAAGGGAATACTTTCCATGAGTAATTTCCACACAAACAAGATTTGACGGCTAGGGTTCTTCACGCATAGGAAGAATAAAAATAATAATACTATCAAAAGTTGTCTAATACATGCATAATACGGGTATTTATAAACCCTAAAAACAGTTCAAACCCTAAACGGAAAAGAAAACAAAAAATAAAGAAAGTAGAAAAATAAAGAAACCTAATGGAAAGTTAACAGGAAAACAATAAAACATGGATGGCCGGCCCTAGACGAGCTCAAATGGCTATAAGAGGGTGGTGCCCATGGAAAAGCCATGGGTCCTGAAAAACAGGTGTTTCAGATCAACCGTGACAGTTTTGTCGCAACCCGAAAACATCTTCACTTTTCCGCAAGGATACTTGAACCCCAAGTGCAACTCCTAAACTTTGGATTACCACTAGGACAAAAGTTTTAAAACTGACACTTTGCACCCCTCCTTCCACATTCGTAACCAAAATCCTTAAAACTTTCCAACTTGGATATAAATACATTAGCCTGTTCATGATCTACATCAATTTGATGGAGTGTTTAATCCTAATTATATTAGGATTGTTTAATGGAATTATATGTTTCCTACTATGAATCGAAAAGTATTCGTATTAAAGCATTGGACTATTAGCTTATATAAAGGCTAGTGGTATGTACCTCGAAGATAGAGCTGGCAAGGGGTATAATCGGGCCAGCTCATTGTCTGAATTTGCATAGAGTCTCTAAAACTAAAGCCCAACTCCTCTTAATATTGGGTTGGGCCAGTCAGTCCCCGAGCTGATGCATCGTTTTGGGCAAATTTTCACTAATTTTGATATTTTTGTTAGCCCGCAAGCAAGCCCATCCGGCTGAGTCTTAAAATCGGTTCCGACCAGCCCAATTTAGATTTGCATCGGACCTTCAAAACTAGAGACTAGTCTGTCCCAAAACTAGAGCCCAGCACCGAGCACGAAAGCCTAATTTGCCATATAATTGTAGCTTTTTGTGTATTTTCAAATGATTATAATTTTATTACTAATAATAAAAAAATATGTTAAATATCTATATAAATATTGGTCAAATTAATTTTAAAAAGTAAATAGAACAATAATTATTTTAGCAGTGCTAAGTTAATAGTAATTTAAGATTATATTTATAAATAGAGAGAGGGAGGGAGTAGTGAAAGTAGTGATTTCTTTGCATGTTATGACGCCTAGGCTAATTCATCACTGACCTTATTTGGAAGTGGTAAGAGTGAGGAGGAATGAGGGAGGGAGGGAGTGGTGTAAGAAGTGGACAGGCCCGACCCGAGGGTAAGCGGTGGGGCCCTTATTTGGTTGTTTGGTTGGACACGAGAAAATCAACCAGTTTATTATTACAGTTGTGGCGGGGCATCAACTTCAAATCGGGAAATGAATTGAATACAGGTCAAGTAGTACAGAGTCAGCATCACTTCCCCATATATTCAAGTTTGAAATAAGCATCACAGTCCTTCAGATGAATTTGCAAGGGGTATTTGCTTATTCAGGAATGAGGTGAGGGCATGGAAATCTAGCAGTATGGGGGGTTCTATGGGGTTTGTTAGGAGTATTAATGATATAGAGTAGAGTCGGCAAAATTAGCCCAGCTCAATGGGTTGGCCCAGTCAGCCCGATATTTGCATGTGCTAAAGTTTAATTTTTGGAGGCCCAAAAAAATGCAGACATTTTTGGTCTGGTCCAGTTGGCCAACGGTTCAATTGGGCTTGCATTAAAAAAGCCTGGTGGCTTTTGGGTTAGGCCCGGCCCGCACTATTTTATTATTATTTATTTATTTTCACTCAAAAAATAATTTTAACTTCTTAAATAATTAAAGCAATAATTAAAGTCCATTCTATTTTAAAACTAACTAGAATGGTTCAGTTAGCTTTATTGTTTGATACTATGATTTATACATGCTGTAATGCAATCTCAGACATTGAAGCAACATGTTCCAATTTGATTATTGCTTTATTGTTTAATTATTGCTTTAACTGACCAATAAAGTTAACTTCTTAAATAATTAAAGTCCCGAACCATTCTAGTATCGTATTTATTTCCATTTTTATTAATATTTGATATGGTAATTGCATTATTTTACCTTTAGTAGTTAGCAGTTAGGACAACTAATAAATCATAGTATTGCTTTTGTTTAGTAAGTAACTTAAAATTTAATTTGACAATTGATATCTTTTAGTTTATTTATTTTTCCAACAAGGGCTTTTTGGCCCGATGGGCTTTGATGGGTTGAACTGAGCTTGACTTTTTTTCGGCCCTAGTAAAATTTGGGTCAGCCCAGCCCGGCCCGATATTAAGTGTTGGCCCAGTAGGCTTGCACTGGGCCGACCCAGCCCAGTCCATTGCCAGCTCTAAATTATAGAGTGTGGGAAGGAGAATTAATCATATTTATTACTTCCTCCGTCTTTAAATTATTATCTTGTTTGACCCGATATACGGATTAAGAAAAAACAATTGACTTAATTATTAATATGGGTATTGTGTGTAGTTTTCTTTAATGTTAATGTATGTGGCCTATAATTAAAATAGGGAGAAAAAGTAAGGGTAAAATGGTAAAAGTAATGTCTTAAAAAGAAAAGTTTCAAACAAAACAATTATTTAAGGACGGATAAAAAAGAAAAACAAGACAATAATTTAGGGACGAAGGAAGTATTATAGAGTAAGTTATAGGAAAACCCCCTGGGCTATATCGGTTTCCGAAGCAACCCTCTACATTTTTTAACCGACAATGAACCCCCACGTACAATTTGACTCGAATACCCAGCCTAATGTCGTTAACGATAAATCAAAAAGTTATTTTTACCCATGAAAATAGGGGTAGTGACAAAATTGCCATCGAAGAAAACCTAATACACTGTAATTTCTCTCTCTCTCTCTCCCTCTCCGAGTTGACCTACCGGCCAAAACAAGACGTTCAATGAAACTTTAAAAAATTATACCTGTAATTTTCATAATTTTATAACTTTACCCACCACATGTGGTATAAAAATATTAACTATGCTTAAATAGTTTTGTAATTATGATAAACTCTAATGATATTTATATATCTCTTAATTATTAGAGTTTTCAAACGTGAACTCTTTGAGTAGAACGGAGGAAGTAGTATTTAGAAAATGCATTCTCGATTATTTTGGGCTCGTACTTGTCACAATCTTCCTAGTGCATTCTTGATTCCCATCTTTAACCACGATTTTGCTAACACGCATGTCCTAGCAATAAGTTGAAAAGTAACAATTAATGTTACTACAG
This sequence comes from Platycodon grandiflorus, assembly GCA_016624345.1. Taxonomy (NCBI): domain Eukaryota; kingdom Viridiplantae; phylum Streptophyta; class Magnoliopsida; order Asterales; family Campanulaceae; genus Platycodon; species Platycodon grandiflorus. Next base: position 15,155,951 of record CM028367.1, on the reverse strand, counting down.
AGAAAATACAACAATTAATCTGATTAGTTAAATAATTTGTGAGTCGTATTATTTAATAATATTTTGACCAACCAAAACATGTCAAATGAAATTTTAATGCACATTTATACACGTAGCATTACTCTTACTACAATATTTATGTGTTTTCCGGTCCAAAAAAGTCTTTCTCGAATTTTCTTAATTCAACCCTAATAATTTTTCAATTTGTATTATTAAAATACAACAATGATTCTATTTGATTGCTTTCGCTGCATATCACGCTTGAGTGGTGAAAATGGATATTTTGTTTGAACTTCCTTTTTTCTACGTTACTGCGAGTAAAAATTCTAATCTAAGTTAACCGTGTCTTTTGCTACAGAAGAATCTCGAAGAACAGGGTCGCAGATGGAACGTCATCTCCTCCTGTCCGCTTGCAAAAATATGCCGATCACGTATAATTGCTATCTTTCGGTGATTTAATATAGGAAAAACTATTTTGTTTGTTAACCATCGCACTAGTTTGAAAATATCAATTTGACCATTGTATTTTCAAATTTGTAAATATGATCATTATACTTATAATTGCGCTTAATTAAAATTAAACATAAATTGTTAACTTTCTGTTTTTTAATTGTTGCTCTCTAAAGTGGTGAATATATTTTTTCAGGTTGTGGTTGACAATGGCATCTTCAGTGTCACCTTCTCTAGTCCTCAGGGCATGGTCATAGGATTACAATACAATGGCATCGCTAATATTTTGGAAGATAGGAACCAAGGAGCAAGTGGAGGGTAAGAGGCTTTTATTTTATTTGATGTATTCATCAATTTTATCTTAAATTATACTACTCTTCGAATTTGATTCTCAAAAAAGGAAATAAATTAGAATTTGAAAGAAAATTGTAGGTATTGGGACGTGACTTGGAGCGACGCTGCTAATCCGAAAGGCATTTACTCCCAGTAAGTTTATAGTAAGAGTAATGCTATTGCTATGGAATGATCCGTTAACGACGACGACTTTAACAATGTTCGATTGTTCCAATATAAACTTTTTCTCGACGTTCAAAATTTGATGTTTCGTTTGGCAGGCTAGTAGGAACACAGTTCAATGTTATTACAGAAAATGAAAATCAAGTAGAGATTTCGTTCACAACAACTTGGGATGCTGTCGTCAACAAGAACGGAATTTCTCTTAACGTAGACAAAAGGTGCAGTGTCAGTTTTATTTTGTAATATATAAAAAAAAAAAAAAATTATGTTTTCATTTTCCACTATAATTTTTGTAATTTTGAAATTTGTTGTAGGTTCATAGTTCAGCGTGGCTATAGTGGTTTCTACGCCTATGGGATATTGGAGCGTTTAGCCGGATGGCCTGACGCTGATATTGGTGAAGTGCGGATTGCATTCAAGCTTAAAGAAACTTTGTAAACCTTCTTGTTCTTACGAAATCATTTATCTGCTTCGTTTTGTTGTTGATTTTTATGAAATATGAACTTCAATGAAGTAAGAGAATTAGGATTTATAGGAATGTGTTTGTTTTTGCCAATGAAAGAAATATTATTGTTGTTATTAATTTGATTCTGAAGGAAATGAATATGTTGGTTCATAGGTTTCGTTACATGGCTTTGTCGGATCAAAAGCAAAGGATCATGCCATCAGCCGAAGATCGCATAAAGGGTGTGGTGCTTGACTACGCTGAAGCTGTTCTTTTGACAAACCCTTCCGATCCTTCTCTGAAAGGAGAGGTATATGATTTTTTCACTTCTTCTCCAAACTGCTAAATGTCGATCGTTATATAGATTAATGAAAGAGATTCTAGTTTCATTGCTGTGATTATCTAAGTATTGGATACGACAGGTGGATGACAAGTACCAATACTCAACCGAAAATAAGGATAACAAGTTACATGGGTGGATTTGCTTGGAACCACGGGTCGGATTTTGGATGATAACACCGAGTGCCGAGTTTACATCTGCTGGCCCCGTCAAGCAAGAGCTCACTTCTCATGTCGGCCCAACAACATTATCAGTAAGTAAACAAGCAATCTCTAGCTAGTCTATCCCAAAATGAAAATCTTCTACTAATTAGCAAAGCTAGCTACTCAAGAACCTCAGAACTTGGGGTCGGCATTGAAGCCGAGATTGATTAGTACAGAGAAAGAGGTGAAACGGTAAGGTAGAGAGATATCTTCAGAATGTTCTCTAATACACACTAATCCAAATCTCGGTCTCGAAACTTGTGCCAGACAACAGGCAACAGTTATCTGTGAAATAGGTCATGACCTCTATTTAGAGTGAGTATTTCCCCCTACTATTGGGAGGTCAAGGTTCTAGTGCCGGCTCAATCTCATGGGTCGGGCTAGAGTTTTCTTCCGAACCCTTAGTGGTTTGAGGTCGGGGCTCTAGGGCTTGTGGATGCTTTTGTTAGTGCCGGGGTGCCGCTGTGGAAACCTAAGTATCATTACCTTTGGCTAATGCATTTGGTCTCAATCCCCTACTACTAAACATCCAAAGAGCAGTATTCACTGTGAAATTTCATCCTTTTCTATAAAAAAAAATTCGTTACTCTTTTGGTGTGCAGGTATTTTTTAGTACCCATTATGCGGGACAGAACCTGGATATACAATTTCGAAACGGAGAACCATGGAAAAAGGTTTTTGGGCCCGTCTCTGTCTACCTAAACTCCGGTACTACTGATAAAGATCCCCGTACTCTCTGGGACGATGCCAAACAAAGGGTACTATATATTGACTAAATTAAAATGTTACCACAAACATGGCTTCACTTTGTTAATCTCCACTTCTGTTAAATTTATCAGATGCTTATGGAAACCGGAAAGTGGCCATATGATTTCGTACAGTCACTAGACTATCCTCCAGCAAATGGACGAGGAACGATTAGTGGTCGATTACAAATCAGCGACGGGTACTTCCTTATTCTAACAGTAGAACATTTCCTTTACATTTAACTTTATTTATGAATAATATCGAAGAATAACTTGCGGGTCTTTTTGTTTTAGGTTCATCAGCAAAGACCTAATAGCTGCCAACTTTGCTTACATAGGGTTGGCGGCTCCTGGAGAAGCAGGATCATGGCAATATGAAAATAAGGTAATTTGCGGTCTATAACAAGAATTTAACAACTATTGAAATGCAATTCTTTTCCACTTGAACTATTAGAATTCTGACTCATCACTGTTCACCATTTTCACTCTCAGGGTTATCAATTTTGGACTCAAACTGATGCTCTTGGGCATTTCTCGATTAAAGGGGTCCGACCTGGAAATTATAGCTTATATGCTTGGGCTCCAGGGTTTATTGGAGATTACAAGTATGAGTCTATCGTCAGTATATCTCCAGGTGAGAGCACTGAAACTAGTACCGTGTGTATACTGAATGCTCTCATGATTTTTTTGAAATTGAAATGTAATGAATCATGTATTTAAGTTGATGATCTTGGTTCGCATGTGCTTGATAAGCAGGAAATCAAATTGAGATTGGTGATCTGGTATACAAGCCTCCAAGAAATGGTCCGACATTATGGGAGATTGGCATTCCTGATCGCATTGCATTAGAGTTTAATATACCTGATCCCAGCCCAAATCTCGTGAATCATTTATACGTCAACTATAATTCAGAAAAGTTAGCTTTCCTTTAAAATACAGCATTTGCTCGCATCATTTTTACAGTATCGTCTATATATGCCACTCGCTGACTATGCAAATTTATACAGATATAGGCAATACGGATTATGGGATAAGTATACTGAGCTGTATCCTACTAACGATTTGGTCTACACCGTTGGTCTCAGCACTTATCAAAAAGACTGGTTCTTTGCTCATGTTACCAGGTTTTCGATCTTACACTTAAATCTTTCCTGTTTATGTGCATGTGTGTTGTGCCCCTGACCCTGAGATGTTAGTGTGCTGCTGCTATAACTTTTGGCCTTTGCAGGAATGTAGGAAATAAAAATTACATTGGGACGACTTGGAAAATTTTATTTGATATTCACTGTATCAACAAGGCCGGAATGTATACGCTCCAAGTGGCATTGGCATCCGCCAGTTATGCTGAACTTCAAGTAAGTAAATGTTGATCTCGGTGTGGTTTTTAGCCTTATCTTTTTGTGCTACATATCGTATTGTTTGATCCAATAACTGATAAAGAACTACGTAATAGTTATTGGAGGATTCAAGTTGACAGTCAATTGTCGTTGTTCTGCTAATCAAAATCATATCGTTCTTATTTTCAGGTTCGAATCAACTTGCCAGATACAAAACCTCTCTTCACAACAGGACTCATAGGCAAGGACAACTCGATTGCCAGACATGGGATTCACGGTTTATATTGGCTTTACAGTATCGGAATCCCAGGCTCTCTGTTTCAAGATGGGCAGAACACAATCTTTTTAACACAGCCAAGAGGGGGAAGCCCATTTTCTGGGTTCATGTATGACTACATTCGTTTAGAACTGCCTCCCCAGTAAACAAATTAGAGGGGGTGGATGTGTAAATATCACATACTTCTTCTGTTCTATAGGAAAGGGATTAATAATAATAAGTAATTCCCACCATTGATGACTCCGAGTTATGCTACTCATTTTGATGGCTTTTTTGTAAATGATGATTCGGTAGATGACAAAGACAAGTGTAAATTTATCACATAGTTCTCATGAATTGTGGTATATTAACTCCTAATTGAATAATAGACTCTTTACCTGAAACGGAGGGAGTATTGATTTTCCCAAAGTATAAGTGAGAGAGGGGAGGTTTAGAGTGAGAGAGAGAAGGTGGGAGCCATAAGACACATGTTGTGCGACAGTGGAAGCGAACAAACAATAGATTGAGTAATAATCAATGATCAAGCAATTAGGAATTAGGGATTGAAGAAGAGAGAGTCTTTTGGGATTTCAAGACTATCGCATATTGATACGAATTCCCTAACCAAGTTTTAGGGTTACAACTTATATATAGGATACAAGACCAAACCTTAAACCGATACAAATAAGGAAAATCGTGAACTGTCAAAAATGGGACAGGGCGGCAGCCATATTTTCTGAATCTCTATATCGCTTATTGAGCGGCCGCCTTCTTTCCAGAAACTCAACCACAATGTTGCGCGCCCGTGTGCTTCGTTGCGACCCACTCTTACCTATACCCACAGTCCGTATCACGGGAGAGCTACGTCCCCCGCACCCCTAAGTCCTACATGCCTAGAATCGAGCCATCCATTCTAATAATCTCCACCTTCGCGAGCAATCACCCCTTAAAAGATAAAAGAACCTAACAACTCGAACATCAACATGGCATCTCCGTAGGACTTGACTTCCACATCTTTAACACGAAGAAATGTTCAACAAATCCAAGCAATGCTTGAACTTGTCAGTAGTAACCGACTTCATCAACATGTTTGCAGAATTCTCTGTGGTGTGAATCTTCTCTAGCAAAACGTCATCTCCCATATCAATCAACTCCTTAATCTTGTAAAATCTCACATCGATGTGCTTGGTTCGTGAATGATAAACATGATTCTTTGCTAAGAAGATTGCACTATGATTGTCACAATGTAATAACACTCCACCTTGCTATATACCCAATTCTCTGACTAAGCCCCGAAGCCATGGCTTCCTTTGCAGCTTCAACAGCTGCCATGTACTCCATTAATCGTAGACAATGCAATAATCGACTGAACCATAGAGCTCCAACATACGGGTCCTCCTGCAAGGGTAAATGCATAACCCGTAGTCGACCTCCTACGATCCAAGTCACTTGCATAATCTAAATCAAAATACCCTACAACCGAAAGCACCATACTCTGCCTCTCAAACATAATGCCATAATCCATAGTTCCCCTCAAGTATTTAAAAATCCACTTGACTGCCTCATAATGTTGTCTACCCGGATTTGCCATATACTAGCTCACTAAACTAATTGCTTGCGTCAAATCAGACCTAGTACAAACCATAGCATACATGAGACATCCACTACGCTTGCTTAGGGAACATTTGACATCTTTTAAATCTCTTCATTTGTCTTTGGGGAATCTTAGGTAGATAGGTTAAAATGATTTGCCAACGGTATCCTCACAAGTTTCGTATCTCTCATGTTAAACCTCTCCAACACCTTCTCAATATAGCCAGCTTGAGACAACCACAATCTTTTAGATTTCATGTCTCTGCGAATCTCCATCCAAGAATCTTCTTTGCCGCCCCTAAATCCTTCATGTTAAATTCTTTACTTAACAAGGTTTTCAATTTATTAACCTCGCGCGTTAGTACGTACTCTTACTAGCGATAAGCATGCCATGCACATACAGTAACAGAAAAATAATAGAACCATCATCAAGGCTCCTCACATACATATAACAATCATACTCACACCGTCTATAGCCAATAGTGGTCATGTAGGAGTCAAACCAGGTGTACCACTGCCTTAGAGACTGCTTTAGCCCATAAAGTGACTTCTTTAATTTACATACTAAGTGCTCCTATCTAGGCTGTCTGAACCCTTATGGTTGCTCCATGAAAATTTGCTCTTCTAACTCACAATGTAGAAATGCAGTCTTCACATCCATTTGCTCCGACACCATATCATGATGCGTTACAAACCCTAACATAATCCGAATAGAAGTTTGTCTAACAACATGAAAAAAAAAATTATTGTAATCTATCTCTTGTTGTTATGAGTACCTCTTTGCCACCAACCAAGCCTTGAACTTTTCCCCCTCTTTTTCTGATACTGCTTCTTTCCTTTTGAGCACCCACTTGCAACCAATAGCACCCTTCCCTTTAGGAAGCTCCACCAAATCTCATGTATCATTTTTGTGCAATGATTTCATCTCCTCCACCATAGCAGTTACCCATCTATCTTTTTCAGGACGTTTTATTGCTTCCTGAAAAGTATTTGGGTCTCCACTACTAAGAACAATGGCATAAGAAACCATATCCTTGAAACCATACCTGACAGTTGGTTTGATTACTCGTCTCGGTCTCCCATCTGAAGTACTAGACTCTTCAGTATCTTGTCAAGTTTCCTCTGAATCTGGAAGAGTGTAATCCATATCAGTTGCTTGTAACTCTACTTCCACAACTTGCTTACCTTTACTTTTGTTTTATGACATCTACTGTTCCTCTTTATCCTGAGTACCTTTCAACATAGATTTCTCAATGAAAACTACATCTCTACTGATCACCACCTTGCTTGTCTTGGGATCCCAAAGTTTATAGCCCTTTACTCCTTTTTCATACCCAATGAAGAAACATTGTTTAGACTTTGGGTCAAGCTTTGATCTTTTTTACTAGTAATGTGCACATAGGCTGGACATCCAAACACCCGAATATCAAAGTAGTCTACCTCATTACCTGTCCATACCTCCTCTGCCACCTTGCTATCTAGTGATGCCCTTGGCGATCTATTAATCAAGAAACATGTCATGCTCACCGCGTTAGCCTAATAATTATTTGCAAGCCCTGCATTTAATCGTAGACACCTAGCTATTTATGTAATTGATCTGTTCATCCTTTCCGCCACACCGTTCTGCTGTGGTGTCCTGCGTACTATGTAGTGTCTCTTGATCCCATGCTTTGCAGAAATTTTTTTGAGCTCGCCATCTTTGTACTCAGTTCTATTATCCCTCCTCAAACACTTGATTTTTTTTATCATTTTGGTTTTCCATTTTGGTCTTCCATAGCTTGAACTTCTCAAATTTCTCTGACTTGTGCTTCATGAAGTAAACCCAAACCTTTTTCAAAAAATCAGCAATGAAAGTGATAAAATACAAGTGTCCTCCCCTTGATTCTGTCCTGACTGGTCCCCACACATCTGAGTGAACCTAATCAAGGATGCCCTTTGTCGAATGTGTACCCGTCTTGAATTGCGCTTTATTTTGTTTTCCAAGAACACAATACTTGCAAAAATCAAATTTGCAAGTTTTAACACTCGTCAACAACTTCCTCTTGTGAAGTTCCTCTATACCTCTCGCACCCATGTGCCCTAGCCTCATGTGCCAAGTAACTGTTTCCTTGTCTACTACCCCAGATTCAACAGTAGTGACTTCACCTAAAATAGTGCTCCCTTGCAACCTATATATATATGTTTTTAGAGCCCCTTTCCCCCTTCATCACAACCACTGCACCCTTTACAACTTTCAAAACCCCACCTTGGGCATTATAGGAGAACCCATTAGAATCCAAGGTGCCCAATGAAATCATATTTTTAAAAACCTCCGGTATATGTCTAACATCACATAACGTTCTAATCACACCATCAAACATCTTAATTCTTATAGTTCCTATGCCACAATTTTACATGTAACACCATTACCCATAGTAACTATACAAGAATTAACTGACCTGTAAGTGTCAAACCAATCACAATTAGACGTCACATGAAACAAACGTGTAGAGTCCGTGATCCAGAAATCTGCAAGATGCTCTAGTGGGGATGAAGTTGAGACCATGTCACCATCTATCTTCTTTGAGCTATCTTCGACCACATTAGTCGACTTTGAACCATTCTCTTTCTCCGAACAATCATGCCTCTTGTAGCCCTTCTTCCCGCACTTGAAACAACTAGCTTTGTACTTCTTCCTTGATTTAGATTGGGAATTCTGCCTTTGTTGTTGACCATCCTAAAACTGACTTTTGCCACATTCCTAGTTTTCCTTCACATACAGCCCCTCTCTTGCAGATTCATCAATTATTTTTCCCTTTCATTGATGAAACGTCAAGAGAGCCTCTGTAATAGGCTCCAACTCTAAAGTCTCCTTCCCCCATGTCAAAGTTGTCACAAGATTTTCATATGTAGAAGATGTAGGCAAAAATTCAACAATCAAGGCCTTTTTTTCCTCCTTAAACGTCACATCCACCCTCACCAAATCATTAATAAGTTGATTAAACATATTGATATGATTATTGAGATCCAAAATCTCTGCCATCTTAAGCCCATACAACTTCTGCTTAAGATGCAGCTTATTCGACAAGGATTTAGACATATATCTGCCCTCCAATTTTGCCAAACCTCTGCAGGCTTCTCCATATCAGCAATGTGATATATCACATCATCCTAAAGGCATAGTCGTATAGAATATACGGTTCTTTCCTCGAGATCCTTCCAATCATCATCCTTCATCCCTTCGGGTTTGGCCTTCCGAAGAGTCTTCCCCAAGCCAGCTTGAACCAGGACATCCTTAACACACCTCTGCCACAATCTGAAAATTCCCAGTTCCATCAAACTTCTAAAAATCAAATTTTGTAGAAGGTGAACCGATTCCATCCATTGAAACCTATGCTCTGATACCAGTTGTTGTGCGACAGCGGAACCGAGCAAACAATAGATTGAGCAATAATCAATGATCAAGAAATTAAGAATTAGGGATTAGAAGAAAAAAAAGTATTTGGGTTTTAAAGACTGTCGTTTATTGATATGAACTCCTTAACCACGTTTTAGGATTACAACTTATATATAGGATACAAGATTAAACCCTAAATCGATACAAATAAGGAAAATCGCCAACTTCCAAAAATGGGACAGTGCAGCCGCTCCTTCTTTCCAGAATCTCTAGATCACTTATTGAGCGGCCGCCTTCTTTCTAGAAACTCAACCACACTGTTGCGTACCCATGTGCTCCATTGTGAGCCATCCTTGCCTATACCCATCTACAGTCCGTATCACTAGAGAGCTACGTCCCTTGCACCCCCCAAGTCCTACATGCCTAGAATCGAGTCATCCATTCTAACAACATGCATTTGTGTGTTTTGAAAGATTTGCAGTCGACAATGTTTAAAGATTTCACATAGACTGTAAATGAGATAAAAAATCTGTTTGCATTTACTATAACATTTATTATATCACGCTATCGAAATAAACAAAAAACAATAAAGAACACTTGTGGTAAAATAATATTTAGAAGTATCAAATGAAAAAACCTAGTAAAAAACAAAGGAAAACTCCTCAAAGAGTACATCTGAAACTCCTAGCACTACTCATCCATCATAGAAAGTATATGACTTGTTTTGTGTATAATAAAATAGAAATGGATGAAAACTTTTCTGTTGTGTTTATTAAAATAGAAATGGATGAAAACTTTTCAGACTAAGCTCTGTTCTAGATTGAATGTAATCATAGATGTGATGACATTCTTTATCACAATCAACTTCGGGTAGGCTCCTTGTGCTTTATGAACTTAGAATTTTCCACTGCAATCATCTATCTAGTAAAAACTAGACATGTAGGATAGATAATTTTTTCCAATATATATATATATATATATATATATATATATATATATATATATACAATGCAAACCTTTTCGTGATCCTCTAATTTTAGAGGGTCACCTAGATAATGTGTTTCTATCCACGTCATTTACTGTCAATTTTTTTTTACTATCAATTAATCAGTTACTATATGGAGTAATTTTTATTTATTTTTTAATTAATTATAAGAAACTGTCACGTCTGAAAGAATGTTCTAAAAAGAGTCATGCATTGGAAAATGTTTTGAAAGAAGACTCTCTATCTTTTAAATTTTTTTTTTTGCCACATACGAAAAAGATATTCTTGTTGAAGCATGCCACATAAGAAAAATTAGATAATAGCATTGGAGATGCTCTTAGAGCTTCACTAATGTAATCATTTATCTAGTAAAAAATGTAAGACACGTAGGATAGATAGACTTTCTGTTAGTCCTAAACTGGTTTACCAGCTAGTTACAACTTGTTGAACATTGACACTTGTCACGATATGATCTTACAACTAACTGGTTCACAAGTATCAATAATTGATTTACACGTAATTGTCACCAACTTAGGTAAACACATAATTGACTCGCAATTACATATTAAGCACATTATCACACTTAACTTATTTCGGTAGAGGTACTTCTACCTAAAATAACATTTAATAATCGTAAGAATTAATCCCACGTAGTCAAATCACGACGATTCTAAACATCGGTATTTTAGCTTATGTTCGTAGTACGTCAATTTAATTATTCCATTAAGTTACTTAAACAAGTAAAACTATTATTTAAATAATCCAAGATAATTAAAATTTTACATGCATAAAACATATAATATTTCATCACAAGTAACTAGATTACTAGCATGTGCAGATGCGACTGAATTATAAAGTAATTATACGGATCAAACTGATTCCAGTTTGTATTTGGTGGACAGCGCCGTCCTAGTGAGGGAAGGTTTGTACGACTTAGTTTGCCTATCATACTAAAAATAAAATAGGACAATTTTATATTACGAGTTAAAAATAGTACTAACTTACTAATATCGCAAAACCATCGATTAAAATACGAAATCTTCTGAAGATATTGATATACTATCTAAGCACGTCGATCCTACAGTTTCCGGTCGTCAAAAGTACAAAAAAATGAGAACCAAATTGATCGCGTTCGCAAACTGAAGTAGTGCACGGCTTGGAAGAAAATGGAGAAGATGGTGGACTGTTTTCTGGTTTTAGGGGAGAGAAAATCCACTTTGCAAATAATTAAATATAACCACCCAAGTCAACTTAATCAAACAAATTGGGCTAAGCTTTTTAATTGGACAACGGAGTCGGTTGAACTTGAGAGAGGGAGTCTGAGATGACGGTTATACAATTATTCGACATTTGGTAGACCACAGATAAGATTAATTTATCTCATTAGTTATCTAATCTGATATTTGGTAACCAATATTAATTTCAGTATTACATTATTTTTTTCAAAAATACCCTTAGATTGAGTTGTTATACTCAGGCGATCCGGATGCTGCCATCAGCGACACAACTAGAGCATTTGCCTAACAAATCCTCCTAATTCCCAAGCCAAAAGCGTACGGAGAAGATTGCAGGCATATGTCATGAAAGGGTAGGCTAAAAACAGCTTGATGGACTGTTTATTGTTCATCAATGACTATGTCGAATCAAATAGAACAAAGCAAATCAAAACCCCCATGCGCAGCACGTATGATCAACAAGCAGATAGAATCCACACGGCTTTTTGCAACTGCCAAGTCTTAAGTTATTGAGCATCAGGTATAAAACAACCATCAAATGGTGATGATGAAAGCCAAAAAAAAAAATCATACATAATCCACTAATTCTAAAGATAAACTCATAACATAGAAGGGTCAAAATATCAAATATTGGAGTCTTCAACAAAAGAAAACTTCAGTCTTGCAAATCTTCTTTTATCAAACACTCTGTTAAAAAAAAACCCCACATAAACTAGATCTTATAAAGAACAAACAAGGGATCTTAACATCTCAAAGTTGAACTCCTACAAAATAGCATTAGCAATAGTGGCAATCCTCGGCCACAGATCAGCACACTCTTTCCCAATTGGGCTAGTAATAGCAGATCCTTTCATTTCTCCCTTGGGATTCACAATGACACCAGCATTATCTTCAATGTACATGTAGACACCATCATTTCGGCGCCATGGCTTGTGCCGACGAACAACTACAGCAGACATGACCTTCTTGAGATCGGGCTTACCCTTCTTCACTGTAGCCATAACCATATCGCTAACGCAATAAGAAAGCAGACGGTTGAGTCTACCCTTGATTCCCTTGACAGAAATGATGTAGAGATTCTTGGCGCCAGTGTTATTGGCACAGTTGATCGTCGCGGGTAGACCTAGCGACATCTAAAATTTGTTCCCTGTGGAACCTCCGCGACCTCACTTCAACATGGCAGATCAACTCTCTCCACTCTCTTCTGTCTCGCTCTATCTCTCTCTAGCCATGATGAAAGCAACTTCATTAAACCCTCAATAGACTAGGGTTTGAAATCTCTTGAACCCTAGATTTCAAACCAACAAACTCATTCAAGAATGTGTTTCAGGGTATAGATCATTAAGTTTGATGAGAAGAACTATCCTAATTTGGCCAGATAAGTGCTCGAACTCGAAGGGAAGAACCCAAGAACCAAATAGCAGAAGAAGAGAGGAGTCGTGGGTGAGAAATTGTAAAATTTGAGGAAACAAATAGGTTTAATCGGTAATTGGTCAAGCAATATGGGGGGAGAAAAATAGTCTCGTTTCTCTTTTATTTGGGATTAAATTATAACAGGGGGAGTGAGGTATTATTTACTCCCTGATAAGTGGGTTATCTATGTATTCGGATAATTTTATTTTACATGCAAAAGTCCTACCAAACATCGAATTGGGATAAATTAATGTATAAAATAAGGATTAATATATAATTTGGTTCCTGAACTTGCAACGTTTTCCTGATTAGGTTTTAGTGCAATGATATTTCCTATTGTGGCACTTGAACTGAACATTTGGACTTACATTTAGTCTCTCATCTAACGGGAGTTAACAGAAATGTTATCTTTTATTTAAAAAGACTAAAATGCCCTTATTCCTTGATTATTGTGTATCACTATGATATTTCTTATTTACTTTTCTCTTTTTTTTTCTTCTGAAAATTGTCTTCTCTCTTCTCTGAGAAATAATAGTCTTCTCTCTTCTTTCTTCTCTCTCTTCTCTCCCTTCTCTCTTCTCTCTTATGCGTTGGTCATAAACTCACGGCCTTGCACAGAAACTTAAGCGACGACGCTGGGGAGTCACCGTCGAGCCTCCCACCACCGCTCAACGGCCTCTTGTAATACTCCATGCAAAAAACAGAGAGCGACAGCTCCACCTCGTTCTTTTTCCAAACCCGCCTTATCAACACGGAGTTGCCGCCGATTGAAAAGCTCATTTTGGGGTGCCCGCCTTATCAACACGGAGTTGCCGCCGATTGAAAAGCTCATTTTGGGGGGTCGAGTTTGAAATTTCAGCTCACCCAGCTGCAATTCTACTAGTTCTGATCATTTGTTGATTTGGGTCCTGAATTTTGTGAGATTTCAATTAGTTCAAGCTTTTAAATTAAATGGAAATCCTATTTTGGGGTTTTTCAAAATTTTGAATTCCAGCTCACCCAGGTGTTACATGCTGCAATTTTTTGTCTTCATTCCTTAATTTCTGAGGTTTGGGTGAGATCGAGATTTAAGATACAGTTGAAACCCCATTTTTGGGTTTTGAATTGAATTCCACCCCCCCCCCCACTTGTGATTCTGTTCATTATGAAGATTTTTCTATTTTTGGTTTCTAAATTTTCGTTATTTCAGTGAGTTGAGTTCAGGCTCTTACTTATCAAGGGGAAGTTTATAATGGTGATCTGAATTTGAATTTAGCTCAAGTTGACAATGTATTTGAAAGAGGGATGTTTGTTATTGCTAAAAGTCCACAATCCTTCAATACCTTTTGTACTAAACATGAACCCAGTTCTTCATCCCTACCCACAAACTGAAAAGCCCCTAACACTCCTCAAAGAATATGATGTCTTGAAGAGGTTGAAACATGAAAGAGACATTACTTTAGCCTTAGAGTACTTCAAATCAATAGCCAATTCAAAAATATTCAAACACACCCCTCTTATGTACCAAATGGTGATAGAAAAGCTAGGTCACAAATTCGAGATGAATGGTGTTCAATACCTTTTGCAACAAATGAAGCTGGAAGACATTAGCCGCTCGAAGGACTTGTTTATTAGTGTAATAAGGAACTCGATAGGTCGAGAATTGAGATAGAGGCTTGTTTCTTGTCATGTACAAAGAGAAGGGGGTGGGCGAAGAACAAGAGGAGGAGGAGGAGGAAGAAGAAGAAGAGAGAGAACGGTGGGGGAAGGCAGATAGAGAGAGAAAAGAGAGAAATTTTTTCTAAGTTTTTTATTATATTTTGTTTTAATTTAATAATTTTGATTTTAAATTTTAAAACTAATTATTTTCTTTACAAAGAAAAAAAGTCATATTTTAATTTTTTTAATCAATTTCATTATTTTATTGAACCAATAATTATCTCATATTTTACAATTTTCTGAAAAAAAATAGAGAGAAGTAAATAGAAAATATCATAGTGGATACAAAGTCATCAAGGAATAAGGGCATTTTGGTCTTTTAAAATAAAAAATAACGTTTCTGTTAACTTCCGTCAGATGGGGGACTAAACGTAAGTCCAAATATTAAGTTCAAGTTCCACAATAGCAAATATTATAGTACTAGAACCTAATCAGGAAAATATTGCAAGTTTAGGGACCAAATTGTATATTAATCCATTTAAATTCCACTCCTGTACAACATCAATCAATATCAAACATCATTTATAGTCATCCTCCATTTATTATTTCTGGGTCCAGAACAGAAGGAAACGACTTTAGCCTTCTCTATTTTCTTTTCTATTTTTATTTCTGGGAAAGAAACGAAAGAATGGACAAAAAGGATTCTATTGATCTAGAACAATATTTCAGTCATAGGCGTTAAACGCAACCCTCTAATACGCTAAATGTAACCCCCTTTTTTCGGCAAAATTACTAACGTGTCACTTTCCTTTTACCCATTTTTTTGAAGTAAACTAAATTTTTATAGTTGCCCCCCTGGATTTTACAATTTTTTTTCCAATTTTTTTTATTTAAAAAAAAAAAAACTAACCTAAATGGCCTTTTTCAAAAAAAAAATAATAATAACCTAAAATCAATTTTGTTATTTAGTTATTTGCTTTGAATATGTATGTTTTAGGCCTATTTTGTTTTAAATATAAATTTTATGCTGTTATTATTGTGTTATAATGTACAATTTAGATTAAAAATAATTTTTCATTGTTATTATTGTGTTATAATGTACAATTTAGATTAAAAAATAATAATAATTTTGCATTAAATGTATATTTTTCATATACTTTGTATTAAATTAATTTTGTTATTTTGTTATTTGCTTTGAATATGTTTGTTTTATGCCTATTTTGTTTTAAATATAAATTTTATGCTGTTATTATTGTGTTATAATGTACAATTTAGATTAAAAAATAATATTTTGTTTTAAATAGGAATTTTTTGTTGTTATTATTGTGTTATTATGTACAATTTTGATTAAAAAATAATATTAATTTTGCATAAAATGTATGTTTTTCATATACTTTGTATTAAATTAAATTTTTTATTTAGTTATTTGTTTTGAATATGTATGTTTTATGCCTATTTTGTTTTAAATATAAATTTTATGTTGTTATTATTGTGTTATAATGTACAATTTTGATTAAAAAAATAATATTTTGCTTTAAATATGAATTTTTCACTGTTATTATTGTGTTATAATGTAAAATTTTGATTAAAAAAATAATATTAATTTTGCATAAAATGTATGTTTTTAATATACTTTGTATTAAATTAAAATTTTTATTTAGTTATTTGCTTTGAATATGTATGTTTTATGCCTATTTTGTTATATATATATATATATATATATATATTTTGATGTTATTATTGTATTAAAATGTACAATATATTGAGGGAGGGAAAAAAAAATTAGTACACATGCGGTTGTACAGCCCACATGTACACTTGTACATGAGGCTTGTTTGGCCTCATGTACAAGTGCACATGCGGGCTGTACAACCGCATGTCTTAAAAAAAAATTATGGTACATGAGGTTGTACCAGCAGCATGTGCTCTTGTACATGAGGCTGGTTTGGCCTAATGTACAAGAGTACATGGGGGCAGTAAAATATTTAACATATTTTACTTAATATTGTAGAGGATAAAACTTCAATTTTTGTATACTATACAAAAAAAAAATAAAAAATACTTCCTATGTTCCCAAACAATTATCGTATTTATAATATATTTAAAGAAAAAGGTCACCTAGAAAAGTTTAAATTAGACTTTGAAAAATGAAATTGAAGATACAGAAATTTCCATTCTCCACGTGGCATCAGAAGAGCACGTGGTCAAGCTGATCTGGAGCCCGGAGAGGATGAGTCATCATCCCGAGCTCGTAACTACAACCCGGAGCCCGGGCTCTCCGCCCGCTTCCGACGTACCCGAGGAAACAGTATGGTTCTCTCCCCGCTCGTGATCCTAAAGAGCTCGCATGGTCTCAGACCCGAGCTGTCCTATTAAAGTTCCCGAGGTAATCACCTCGGGAGACAAAGAAAGTCAACGAAAGCTGCCGCATTCAATGTCCGCCAGCTGCTGCGTCATCCCGGGACCACCATCTGACATCCTATTGGACAGAAAGAATACTTGCCTATTAAGGAAAGCTGCATCTAGAAGGTCAAGGGGACAAACAGGGAAGTTCTATCCTCTGCACTGAAACAGGTCACTTCCACATCAATGTATACTATGGCTGTCAGAGATAGGGACATGGCAGTTCACCCCAAGTCGACACCTGGCAGATCCACTTGCTACAAACCGACTTTACTTCAGTATAAATACAAGGTGATAGCCTTCTTTTATGGTCTAAGTTCAAATTAACACACACAACTACAAACTCCCAAAGAATTCAGAGCAAGTACTCTCTCTGAGCAGCCTGAATCCTCACCGGAGACCTTTATCCTTACCATAAACTGACTCTCTCACCGGAGGGCTTTAGCCGACCAACGTCCGGCTCCCTAACGGTGTTCTTTCTTCATCTCGTATCTACCGTAGGACAAGTCCCACCTAAGCTTGTGCCTATTGAGAGCGGGGCATCCTAATCACGACTAGCGCTACGTGGACACGACAGATCACCAAAACCGATTTTGGCGTGATCAGTTTGGTTCCGTTGCCGGGACTCTTACTATTCAGATACCTTCAGATTGACATATTCTCAACCTAGCAAATCTACGGTTGGAAATGACAAACTCAAAGCAACAGGCTGCATCAGCCGCCCAACCGGTGACCCAAAGATCATCACATTCTGCCGACCGCGTTGACCGGCCGCGAAGCATGCTCCCAAGACTCCGGAAAAACCCCGCCAATAATTCGAGAGGCAGAGTACGGCCGGGACGTAGCGCGGTAATAGCGAAGAAGGCGGCGAGAGGTCGCGAAACAAAGAAAGGAAAGGCCGCGAGGAAAACCCGTCGGGATGGAGATACCGCTAGTGATACTTCTTGCGGAGAAGACACTGCGGTAATGACGAGGTTAGAATTGGTGTGAAGAGGCCGGCCACTCGGCTAGAGAGATCAAGCCGAGTTAGAAGATCTACGTCGCGGCGGGCGCATGTAGAGAGAATTAGGGAGCTCGAGAGAAGAGAATTCGAGCTCCTCAAAAGGGTTGAAGCGGCGAACGATCAAAAGAAAACCTCTCGAGCCGGAGAGGAACAAGCCTTTAAAGCACGCAGCCGTGATCGTGCACACCGGCCGTGGAAGTTCCTCGGGCGCACGACAGAGGTTGCGCGAGCGCCACGAGCATTAGGAGCTCGGGTCGGTCCGGCCCCTAAAGCAAGTGTGCACATCCGACTTCACTTCCCGAAGAGCGGGAAAGACCCGGGAAGCGCCCAAGACAGCTTGGATCCCGAGCACGCTCACGCGTCCGACGAGCTCGGACGGTACCTACGAGAGAGGCCCAATCTCGGAGGAAGGGTTCCCGAGGGGCAAGTCAAGACGCCGTCCCCGCCAAGCCACCAAGCTCGATCGCTTCATCACATAAGCGGTCGAAAAATGACGGCCGCGATCGGAGAAGCCCACACAAGTCCCGAGCGGATGCCTCGCCGGACAGAGGCCTAAAGGCCCTCCAAGAGCGGTTGGAGGCCCTCGAGAAAGCTAGGCTGCCCGCACAAATCTTGGAAAGTCCGTTCGGAGGATCCAGAGGACACCACCCAACTATCGTCCGAGGCTTCTGAATTAAAACTATACACGGAAAGACGCATGCCGAGACTCACATCTCCGGTTTCGAAGCCAAGATGGGTGTGTGCACCGCACGTAAAGATATGTGGTGCAAGGTCTTCATTAGCACGTTCGACGCAACGGTCCGAAATGGTTCGGAGCTCCCAAAGAGTCGGTGGCAGATTGGAGCGACTTGAAGAAAAAATTCCTTAGGAAGTACGCCTCAGCAGGAGAGCTTCCCAAGGATAAATCCGACCTTGCGAACACAAAGCAGGGCCCAAACGAATCGCTGGCAGATTACATCCAACGGTTCAAGAACGTTGCTGACGAGCTCTCCAATGTACCCGACGAAACAATAGTAGTCTGCTTTGAAAGTGGGCATCAGTCAGAAAGGTTGTTGGCAGAGCTGAATAATCGGAATCCGGCCACCAGCGCGGAAATGTTCATACTGGCCAAGGGCGTGGCCAAAACAGAGAAGACCTTGGCAGATAGGGCAAAAGCCAAAGGAGCTACGGCACCTGCGCAGAACGAGGAGACTAAAAACCCGGACAAAAGGGCCGGGCAGTCAAGTACCAGACAAAAGGCACATGACAAAGGGGAGAAAGAGGACAAAACAGTCTACACTCCTCTGAACGCTTCTCGCGAACACATCATGACCGTTCTGCAGCAGGAAAACAAGCTAGGAAAGCCCTACCCTATGAGAGAGGTCAAGTTTCCTCGGAACCCAAACCTGAGGTGCGAATATCATAAGGAGAACGGACACTCCACCGAAGAATGCCGTCAGCTGAAAAAGGCCATTCAGCGATTGATAGATCGGGGAGAACTCAGGAGGTTTGAGCAAAAAGAGGAAACGGAAAGGAGGCCGGCACCGCATGGTCGGGAGCATATTGAGAGGGAAGAATACAGGATATCGACCATCCTGGAAAACAACTTGAGCATCACCCAGCTCAGCGATACCATGTACAATCTGAATAACGTGGTATCCCAACCTCGGGTGAAGGATGAGGTCGGTATATGCTTTTACCCCAGCGAGATGGCAAGCACCGATCTGGCTAAAGTGCAGCCGCTTACAATGCATCTCGGGATAGAGCAGTACATGGTTAGGCGGGTACTCATCGACACGGGGGCTAATCGGAACATCATGTATTATGACTGTTTCAAAAAGATGAAGCTCACAGACTCGCAGCTCATCCCGAGCAACATCCAGTTGGAAGGCTTTACGGCATCGAGTGGTAACCAAAGGCACCATCTCGATGAAGGTGACGATCGGAGAGGAGACATCTTGAACGGAGAAAATAGAGTTTCTCGTTCTCGACATCCCGTCTCCCTACAATGCAATTTTGGGCCTTCCGGCTCAAACCAAGTTCGGCATGGTCGTCTCGCCCTCATCAAAGAATCAAATTCGCCGCCAACGGGAAGGTCGGCATGATGAGGAATGACCCGAAAAGTACTCTATCTCGATTGATAGAGACACAGAAAGAAAAGGAGGCGACCTCCCGAGGAAAGGCTCAAGCCGTGGAAGTCTGCCACAACCCGGCCAAACGAGCCCGACCATCACCTTGAAGAAAGCCGGTAATAGTTGAACGGCTCGTCGTTCCCGAGAACGCGACTTCTACTTCCGGCGTGGCAAAAGATTAGCGGCTAGCGCGGCTAGCAACCCTAGCTCGCATGAAGTGGGCCCGAGCCCGAAAGAGCCGAGTGATCACGATCGAAACCCTCGACAATCGCGACGTCTCGGACATTCGGCCACACGAGGACTTCGACGAGGTGATCATCAATTTCGATTTTCCCGACCAAAAAATTAAAATTGGTGCGGATATCGACGAAGGAGAGCGTCAAGCTATCATTCAATTCCTCAGGAAACAACGATGTATTCGCTTGGAGGGTCGAGGACATGAAGGGTATTAGTGAAGACGTCTCCGTTCACAAGCTCGGCGTGGACCCCGCAATCACCCCCATACAACAGCGACCACGGGTTTTCCCGGAGAAGCAAGCGGTATCAAAGAAGAGGTCGACAAGGCTCAGGCTAAGATTATAAAGAGATTTTTACCCGACTTGGATCGCAAATGTCGTCATGGTAAAGAAGACCGGCAAATGGAGGATGTGTGTGGATTACACCGACTTGAATAAAGCTTGCCCAAAGGCGGTACCGCGCCCGAATAGACCGGCTCGTAGACGCCATAGCCGGCCACAAAATTCGAGTTTCATTGATGCCTACTCGGGGTATCACCGGATCGAATGTGGCTAGAGGATCGAAGCTTACGCCCTTAGAGCTGCGGGGCTGTCTTCGCTATGTTATGATGCCTTTTGTCAAGAACGCGGGGCTACATACCGAGAGAATGGTAAACGAGTGTTCGGCGACCGCTCGGACGCAACGTGGAGGCTTATATCGACGACATGGTCATTAAGACCAAGAAAGCAAATCACGTCGACGACCTCCAAGAAACCTTCACCGGCTGAGAAAAATAACATGAAGTTGAATCCCACAAAATGCGCCTTTGGGGTCACCGCGGGCAAATTCTTGGGATACATGGTGAATGAGCGGGGCATAGAGGCCAATCCGGGAAGATCCAGGCATTGCTAGATATGAAGGCCCCAACAAATATCAAAGCCGTGCGGCCTAAATGGCGGGATAACCGCCTTGAGCATTTATAGCCAAAGGCTGAGAGGAGCCTCCCTTTTTCAAAGTTTTGAAAGGGAGTCGAAATTTGCATGGGGACAAGAATGCGACAAGGCCTTTCTTTCCGAAGCAATACCTTGGAAGCCCGCCTTTCTTTGTCCGGTCCCGGAGAAAAGTTATATATTTATATCTCGGCCTCGATGCGGCGGTCGCAGTTTTGATTAGAAGAGGGCTCTATTCAAAAGCCGGTGTATTACGTCTCTCACGCGCTTCCGACGTAGAGACGCGGTACTTGAATGTTGAGAAGGTAGTCCTAGCATTGATCGTAATGGCAAGGAAACTATCACATTATTTCCAAGCCCATGCTTTGATCGTCTACTCGACTTACCTCTCCGAAAATGCTACACAAACCCGATGTCGCCGGCAGAATGATGAAGTGGGCAGTCGAGCTCTCCGCTTTCGATATCACATACGAGCGGAGAAAGGCAGTTCAAGGGCAAGCACTCGCCGACTTCATAGCCGAGACATCATTCACTCACGAGTCTCCGGATATACCCTCCGCCGAGTTAGAGAAGGTCTCGCCACAGGTCACACCCCGACCAAGATTATCCGCTCTAGCTCTCATGAAACACGGCCTATCCACCACCGGCGTTTGTAGATGGATCCGTCAGCAGCTCGGGCAGCGGTGTGGGTTTATCCCTGGTTTCCCCAGAAGGAATTGAATTTCGGAAAGTTTTTCGATTCAAGTTCCCCGCATCCAACAACCAGGCCGAGTATGAGGCAGTGGTGGCAGGTCTACAATTAGCACGTGAACTCACAGTTACTCAAATTGTTGTCTTCAGCGACTCCCAGCTCGTTGTGAAGCAAATTTCGGGGGAATATGGGGCTAACCACCCCACACTGATAAAATACTGTGAGCTCGCAAGACAGCTACTATCCAAGTTCGACTACTGGGAGGTTCAGCAGATCGATAGAGAAAGCAACACTCGGGCTGACTATTTATCCAAAGTGGCTTCCATGGAACTAAAAGATCTGCCCCGAGATGTTCAAGTGGAATTCATGGATTCCCCCTCAGTAGACAGAGAAGCCGTCTTGCCAATTATCGCGACCACGAGGTGTTGGATAGATGAGGTCGAAGATTATATCGAGCATGGGACCTTGCCAGATGACAAAAGCCTAGCCCGGCAAATCAGAAAGAGAGCTGCCAGATATACAAGGGTCGCCGGAGTGCTGTACCGGCGATCTTTCTCAAAACCTTTGCTAAGATGCGTACGACCTGAGGTCACTGACAATTTATTAGCAGAGGTGCACGAGGGAGTATGCGGAGGACACCCCGGAGCCCGCACTCTCTCTGACAGAGTTATATTCCACGGATACTACTGGCCTACACTAAGGAAGGATGCCGAGGCCTACGTCAGGAGGTGTGACAAATGCCAAAGATTTGCTGATGTGCCCAGACTACCTTCTGTGCCACAGACACCAGTGGTCGCAGCCTGGCCCTTCGACATGTGGGGAATTGACCTCATTGGTCCTTTTCCCAAAGCTCGCGGAGGTTGCGAGTTCTTGATTGTAGCTGTGGATTACTTTACAAAGTGGATTGAAGCCAAGCCGCCGGGATTCTTGAAGAAAAAGCCATCGCTTTGTACACGACTTCATCCGGTGCAGATTTGGGCTACCTCGGGTAATAGTCTCCGATCACGGGACACAATTCGCTACCAAGTTTACAGCAAACTGCGAGAGGATGAATGTTAAACACTTGGATGTCTTCGCTGCTCATCCGCAAGGCAACGGCCAAGCGAGGCCGGAATAAGAAAATTCTATACTCCCTTAAAAGGAGCTTAGAAGAGAAAAAGGAAGATGGTGGAAGAGCTCCCCGATCTGTGGAGCATCGGGACATCGTGAGGGTCCGACGGGAGAAACGCCATTTGCTTTAACCTACGGCTCGAGGCGATGGCACCGGTTGAAATGGCCCTACCAACGGCTCGGGTGTTGTACTTTGATGAAAAGACAAATACGAAGCTCGGGGCTTGACCTCGATCCGTTAGAAGAGCGCAGACCGAAGCTCGCTTAAGAATGGTGAATTACAAGCAACTCGCGAAGGGTCATCATGATCGGAGAATAAAGGCTAGAACCTTCTCGGTCGGAGATTGGGTCCTCAGGAAGATCGAAGTCACAGGCAGAAATGCTCAGCGGAACAAGTTATCCCCGAATTGGGAAGGCCCATTCCGGGTTACCTCGATCATCCGAGAAGGAACCTACCGACTTGCCGAGCAAGATGGAACGTTATTGAAGAACCCTTGGCATGCGGATCATCTCAAGAAATATTATTTATGATTGTAAATTTTACTTTTGTAAATTGAAGTAAGTGTATGACAACAAAAACCTTGTAAAGAAATTGCAGTTTGTTTACTCGGGTTTTTCGTATTATATTATTCAAATACCTAGAGTCGGCGGGCTACTTTAAGATATACTAAAAATACTTATAGCGGGCAGCGGGCCTTAAGTAAAAATAATTACTACGAGCATGGTAGCAGACTACCCCGAGTAGTTTGAAGACCTCACTGCAAAGTCAATATTGAATCACTCAGTGGAGGTGGAATAAAGTCATCACTGGAAAGTCAATAGTGAATCACGCCGCGATAGACTTTGAAAGATTACGAAAGGTCGACCAGAGTCACCCCGTAATAAACAAACCATTGCCGACGAGAGGCCAGAGCCACGTTGCAATAATTGAAATGATTGAAAATTGCAATAATTGAAGAGATTGATATTTGCATTCAAAAGAACATATTAAATACAAGCTAGAAATACTTGTTTAAATTTACATCTACGAGTTAATATTACTTGTTTAAATTTACATGTCACAAAAATTTACGAGCTCGCAGGCTCAAAACCAAGGTACAAAATATCTTCTGCAGGCTCCAGCTCAGCGCATTTCAGCAGCCATCACATCCTTCTGGTTCTCAGCTCGGCTGGTCGTCACACCTTCAGTATCCTTCAGTAATCGATCAGCAGCCTGGCCGAGCTCGGCATTCTCTTGCTCGTCGCCTTCCCCGGAAGCCTCCAGGGCCATCTGTTCAAGCCGAGCATCGACCAATTTTTCAACATGCTGTTGAAGGATAGCTGGGTGTTCCCAGGCCGGCTTACCAGCTTTGGCATCTTCTTCATCGATAGCTTGGATGTCTTCGGCATCAAACGGCACGAGCACGGCACCTTTCCTATTCAAATCATCAAAGGGGTTGGAGGCTCCCCACTCAACTAGCGTCTCAAGCGGAATCCCGGCACCACCGGCTCGGAGAATCGATATCGCCCTTTCATCATGTATGGGGCAATATCCTCGACGAACGACTCGATCTCCTTGTACCGAGCGATGAGGATTCCCCGGGATACCGTGCTCGGACGTCATCAACCTCCGGGTGAGTTTCTCCATCCTCCTATCGAGATCTTGGATGGCCGCTTCGTGCTCAGAGCTCTTTGCGATAAGAATTCTTCAAAACTCTTCATCTCTCGCCGGTGATCTTCGGGGCCTCCTCGGCCTTCGATGAGCCTCCTCGGCTTTCGGTTGGGCTTCCTCGGCCTTAGATTGCGCCGTCACCGCGGCGAAGAGTGAAGCCTTGGTCTTCTCGAGCTCGGATCCTTAGCCTTTAGCTCCTTATCTTTTGCTCGGAGGCGATGGCGAAGGCGGGACAGCTCGGATGTATCTTCCTTGACCTGCTGGACTAGGTCAGACTTCAGTTTCTCAGCCTCAGCCAGCCGAAGATCAAAATACTTCGCATAGTGGGCCATCTGCGAACAAAGCAAGTTAGTAAGAGTAAATGAAAAAAAGGTTTAGACGAGCCATGTGGTACAAACCTCCACCGTGAGCGTGTCATTGTCTTGAGCGCGATCGGGAGGCTGCCAAGTAGTCCGGTCATCCGGGAGAGTCGGCGTAGCCCGGACTGGTTGAAGAGCGAGTCTCGGGTACGCCCATTCCGGCTATTACTTCGACCTCCACCCGGAGTGACCTTCTCTTTACCCTTGCGATTTCCGGTAAGGGCTCCTCGGTCATATCAATAATGGTGGCCTCGGCCGGATCCGCAGAAGCCCCGACTTCGGCCTCGCGCCGCCCGACGCCTCGGAGGCCCGGTCTTTTACGAGCTCCGCCTCATCACTAGCCGAAGCCCGCTTGGTCTCCGGAAGAGCCACGGAGATTGGAACGGCATGCACAATCCCCTCAGCCCCTATCGGCTTCATCGGGGGGAGAATTGCTGCGTCACCTCCAGCGGCTGTCTGAGCTCGCCTCAGCTCGTCCTTGCGAGCTCCGGAGGCGTTGGTCCTTTTAACCTTGAAGGCGCTGGCAACGTTCACCATATCTGCAAAAGTACACAAGTCAATATTCATCCGAGGAAGAAATACTTGGAAGAAAAATGCAAAAGAAATACAAAAGACATGAATAGCATTACAACCCTCAGGACGACCCTCGGGAACCGGCAGGCGGTTCTCTACCCCCGCGCTCACATTGGATGCAGAACTTGTCATCCATGTGTCCTAGCCACCCCGGGGCAGACTCCACCGCAGGCATTGTACACCTCGGGTGAACCCCGCTGAAGGTCCTCCTCGATAGCCCGGTCATCGAGAGGAATGGTTCATCCGCAAGGATCGCTTCCCAGTCATACAGACGGGTCTGCTCCACGTTCGTGAAGAGGGGGGTCTCGAGCACCCGCTGAGCGATGCTGTCGTAGTCTCCCAGCCTCTTCAGGCGCTTGAGCCCGTGCACTCTCCCTGCGGGCACATTGAAGTTCCAGCCCTTGCAGCTCTCCACTAGGACGATCTTGTCGGCCCAGCCGTCCACCTTCCCCGGGAAAGGGGTGAAGAGCTTCACCCAGTTGTTATGGGCTTTACACTGGAGACGATGGGAAGAGACCCATGTCTGGAAATAGTATCTGAAGAGGGAGAGAGATGGCTCGCAGCCCAGAGCTCGGACACAGGCGATGAAGCACACCAACGTCCTCACCAGCCCCAGAGAGAGGTCGAGGGGCATTGCGGATGTCTCCTCGAGAAACTCGCAAATCGGGGATCGAGTGGGAGCCGCATCCGCCAAGAGTGAAGAAGGCGAGGTAGAAGCCCACTTTCCGCGCGGGCCTTCACTCTACCCGGCTTTGTCCGCTCGGGATCGAAGCCCGGAATCGGTTGTGTGATGAAGGGCCTCCCACGAAGAGATGTCGGAAGAGGAGATCCTATTCCTCCGGTTCCGGCCGCGCCATAGCCGCCGATCGGCCCTCTCGGCCGAGGTGGACTCTCGAGCCGCAGAGGTATCGGCCCGCGATGTCGACACCCCATCTTGTGTAGGTTCTTTGATCGCGATTCGGCGGAATTGATGTCTCGCGAAGTTGGCGAGTTCGTTCGGCCGGAGATTCGCAAGAGCGGGTCATGGTGAAATATTTGCGAGATCGGGCGGTTATTATTTGGTTTTTGTCCTCTAGCACTTCCATTTGAGCGGCAAATGGGAGTGGAGGGACCCAGTGTGGCTCATCGGCCACTACCCTATCCGAGAAGTCGGAACCCCAACATCTTAAGATATCCCGGGCTTCACTTGGAAGTACGACCTCCCAGTGATCCTCGGCTAACCGGTATATGTTCTTATGTGTGGGAGATCGGGCAAACACGGACAAAGACGGAGAATCACCTAAATCTACGGGACCTCGGGCTACTAATGGGCTGTTACCATCTAAGCTCGGGGAGTATCCCGAGGACGAGGAAGACTCTGACGGGGTAAATTCTGGGACCCTAAAGCTAACACCTCGCCTACCCGAAAACATGTTGAAGAGAAATAAAGAATTCAAGTATGAGCAGATCGGAATACCTGATTCAAGGAGAAAGCTCGGGAAGCGAGGATGTACGGAAAGCACTTGAGAAACACGTGAGACCTGAGAAACACGTGGCACCGGAAGTTAGTACCGGAATAAATGGCGATTGACAACAGGAAAGCGATGATCGATATATATTGCAACCAAGGGCAAAAACGACTGAAAAAAGTGGATATAAAGATAGAGGAGGTTCAGATGAAACTAACCTACGGAGTACAATCGACGAAAGAGGCAGAAATCAGTGAGAAAAGCAGAATGACGGTTGAGGAAATGTCGCCGGAAATCGCAGGTCGCCGGAGGTAGAATAGGGTTTTTAGCAAAAAGTGATGATCAACAGTTCTAAAACCCTACTTATACCCTTGCAGTACGACGTCGTTTGTACGGACGACCCGAATTACGACCCGGGGTTAAATGGATAGTCCGCGTGTTTTCCCTCAAACGCCATCAATGCGACACCGTTTTGCACAAAACGACGGTTCCAATTCAAAAAGTTGAAAAGACGGGCATTTAATGAAAGCCGTCAGAATTTCGCGCCAATGATTTGGCACAAATTCCAATATGAGGTGTGTTGGTGAAGCTTCTACCTCGCCTAAAACGCGAGTGGACTTCCCGACTTAGAGAGTGAAACCCTCACCTCGGGAACTCGGGGCTGCGAAGATACGAAATTTCCATTCTCCACGTGGCATCGAAGAGCACGTGGTCAAGCCGATCTGGGCCGGAGAGGATGAGTCATCATCCCGAGCTCGTAACTACAACCGGAGCCGGGCTCTCCGCCCGCTCCGACGTGCAGGAAACAGTATGGTTCTCTCCCGCTCGTGATCCTAAAGAGCTCGCATGGTCTCGGACAGCTGTCCTATTAAAGTTCCCGAGGTAATCACCTCGGGAGACAAAAAAGTCAACGAAAGCCGCCGCATTCAATGTCCGCCAGCCGCGTCATCCCGGACCACCATCGACATCCTATTGGACGAAAGAATACTTGCCTATTAAGGAAAGCTGCATCTAGAAGGTCAAGGGGACAAACAGGAAGTTCTATCCTCTCGCAGAAACAGTCACTTCCACATCAATGTATACTATGGCGGAGATAGGGACATGGCGGTTCACCCCAAGTCGACACAGCGGATCCACTTGCTACAAACCGACTTTACTTCAGTATAAATACAAGGTGATAGCCTTCTTTTATGGTCTAAGTTCAAATTAACACACACAACTACAAACTCCCAAAGAATTCAGAGCAAGTACTCTCTCTGAGCAGCCTGAATCCTCACTGGAGACCTTTATCCTTACCATAAACTGACTCTCTCACCGGAGGGCTTTAGCTGGACCAACGTCCAGCTCCCTAACGGTGTTCTTTCTTCATCTCAGGTATCTACCGTAGGACAAGTCCCACCTAAGCTTGTGCCTATTGAGAGCCGGGGCATCCTAATCACAGACTAACTGCTTACGTGGACACGACAGATCACCAAAACCGATTTTGGCGTGATCAGAAATCAAGCGTTCATGTATTATGGAAGTATATACATATAATTTGTTTCTGATAACACATACAAATAGTACTTATTTAATTTTGAAAATTAACATGTGGTTTAATACCAATTTTTCTTTAAAAAAAAATGCTTGAATCTTTTTAAATCTATTTTACCATAGTAATCGATCTCAACAGATCAGTGAACGTATCCTTATTAGTACTTATTTTTGGAAGTAGTTACTTAAAAATTACTGTTGATATGATTCTGCTAACAGATGTCCGTTTGTTATTTGCTAATAATTTATTTATATTACTATGAAATTATTATTATTGAGAATAAATATTCATGCATTAATTGAAAGTACTCTTGATACAATGCTGATTGACTTGATTCCTACTAATATAGATGACTTGTAATATAAATTACTCCCTCCACTCCATTCAAAAACTTATTTTTTTTATACTCCATTTTCTAAATTATTATCCTGTTTAACTTTGTTTGGTTAAACGAAATATTTTTAAATACAAATTTAATGTATATTTTTTTATTTTTTTAAAATCAATAAAACACATAATTCATACGCCCTCTCCCTCAGTCCCTAAATTATTGTCTTCCTTTCCTTTTTTGTCCATCCCAAAATAATAATCTTGTTTAAAAACTTTTCTTTTTAGGACACCACTTTTATCATTTTACCCTTACTTTTTCTCCTACTTTATACACATGAGCATTAAAGAAAATTACAAATTATATCAATATTAATAGTTAAATAAATTATTTTTTCTTAATCCGTGTGCTAAGTCTAACAAAACAATAATTAAGGGAGTAGTATTTTAAAAGTACTACGAATGGTGTGCTCTATTATTTTAGGAAAAATAAAAATTATATATGTTAAATTTAAATTTAAAAATTATCATATTTGACAAAAAAAAAAATAAATAGAATGATAATTTAAAAATGGATGGAGTATGTATTATTGAAAGGTAATCATAAACAAAGTGCAAAAATTAGTCGGAATTTTTTTATCCGACATAACTGGTTGCCAGAATAACTGGGTAGGATTGTGGGGCCCATCACTCAAGACATTGAACAGCTTTTATTGACTTTCCGTCTATCTCCAGAGAATTCTGATAAGTGTTTGCAGATCTATTATTACACCATTCATAGAGAAAATGAGGGTCCTACATGTCAAAATCAGCTGTCGTGCCACATGTGTCGGCCACCATTTTATATCCATTTTCTTAATTAAAAAATATATATTTTGAAAACTTATTCCTACAATTTAAAATATAACTTTATGTTTCAAGTATGATCACTAAATAACTAAAAGACACTAATATTTATTTTTAATTATTATCTTTTTAAATTTAAAAATTTTTAATTAAAAAATATTATGATATTAATACTAAGAGCCCGTTTAATTTTATATTTTGATTAAAATATAATTTATTCATCAACTTAGGGCCCGTTTGGTACAGCGTTTTTAAACGCAGTGTTTTAAAAACGCAGCGTTTTAAAAAACGCAGTGTTTTAAAAACGGGGGTCTTTCCTTATAAATACGTTTGTGATATCACTTCAATACGCAGCTTTTTTTCCTAGGAGCGTTTTAAAACCTGCGTTTTGGAAAAAAGCTGGGAATTCCAGTGTTTTAAAACGCAGCTGCGTTTTGAAAACGCTGCGTTTTCTGCCGCAGTATTGAAACACATTTTTTGTAAATAAGCTGCGTTTTATCCCTTCGTTTTGACCAAAACGCTCGACCAAACGGGCTCTTAGTGTCTGAACGATACAGTGAAAAAAGTTGCAAGCTGTGTTTGAAAACATATTACAACAAGCGGGCTCGAACACCTGTACGGCCATACCCACATGAGCTCAATTTCGTTTTTTGACGATAATTAATTGATGAGTTGAAGCTAACTAGATCCATGTGAAACACATAAATAAATAAATAAAGATGAGAAAATAAAGTAAAGGTGGACATCAAATGGTGTCAAGTCTCTCGAGTGGACCTGTCACCTAATGAAATTAAAGAAGAGTAATGTTATGGGTACTTAAAGAGTACTAAATTTTTTGTACCAAATAATTTATTAGATGATGTGTTACAAAAATAAAATTAAAAATCATAATTAATACATCACATCAACTGCCATATTAGCTGACACATTATTTGATACAAAAAATTTGATACTCTTTAGGTACCCATAGTATTACTTATTAAAAAAAGTAGGATTAATATACAGTTTGGTCCCTGAACTTACAACATTTTCCTAGTTAGGTTCTAATACTATGATATTTTCTATTGTGGCACTTGAACCGATGATTTGGGCTTACAGTTAGTCCCTCAACTAACGGCCGTTAGTTAAGACGTTAAATATTCTTTGAAAAGACGGAAATGCCCTTACCTAGTTATGACTGTGAGTCCACATGGCGAAACTGCACTTAATATTGACTGGATTGCCAAGTGTCATAAAATATTAAGATGAAAAGACAAAAAAAAAAAAAATGGTTAAAGAAAGATTAACATTTTATTAAAATTTTTACTTTCTTCATCCAAACAAATTAACTTTTTTAAAAAAAAGAATCATTTCTCTTTTCTCTCTCAATCTGCCTTTTTCCCTTCCACATCATCCCAATCCAATCCATGTTGATTCCACCGATGCTCCACCCCCTTCCACCTCGCCGGCAAATACTAGCAAAAATGACGGCCAAAAGTGTAATATGTTCGTCCTAGTCCATGAAAAGCTAGAAATTCGAAAAACCCAGATGAAATTTTTGTTGAAGAAGAAAGACCGTAGATTGGAAAATATTGTGTTTGGCAAAACACAGGTTGGGTTTTGAGTTTTCGTGGTCAAAATTGTGAAATGGGGAAAAACTAGATAGGATTTTTGTGCATTTTTTTGGTCGATTCTATTAGAAAGGGAGACCCAGATGGTAAAATGCAGCAAAGTGCAAAACCCAGGTGGAGTTTTTTGTGATTGAGGTTCCAAAACCCAGGTGGAGTTTATCATATACGAACTATATAACGAACACAGACCTCAATTACAAAGTTTGAGGTTCCAAATTCATCCAAGGAATCCTAAATCTAAAAAATTACAGAAAGTAACCATTTGAATAATGCAAAAGAAAGGGCAATAAAATCAATTTGTATAAAGAAGGTAGGGAAGGCTCGTTCCTCCACCGCCGCCGTCGCCACCACCACCACCACCTTAGGACAAATCAAAATGCCGCCGGAATCTCTGGCTTGGCTATCGACACGCACCCCCACGATGACCGCCAGAAAATCAACTCCTACCCCTATAACCTTCGTCAAATCTGCACAATCCACTTCTCATCTCTACCGAGAAGAACCTGGAAACTCTAACACCAACCACTTCAGCCACCGCCACCACCATAGAAACCAGAAAATGTTATTGAGGAAGCTTAGCCGACGATCATGAATCAAACCCTACCAGGGACTGAAACGAGAAGAGCAACTTCTTGGTTCACCAAAGCCCGACTGAACGTCAGACCTTCTCCAGGTCCGAAGGGATCCAGTGCCCAACTACCGACTCCTACCGAAATTGCGTTATCGGAGCCGATCCAGGAATGGCCGTTAGTGGACACCGACCTTCACTGATTAGAGAGGCCCTCTTTAATACATTAAGAAAATATGTTCACAGGGGCCAGAAAGACTTGGTCATAGGAACTTAGACCACCTTCCAAAGCCCTAAGCAAGAGGTCCCATACTTTCCAAAGCTGAAAGCATAGTCCAAACCCTAAATAAGGGAGGTGTAGCTCAGAGAGTGAGAGAGAAGCGATAAGAGAGAGAGAGAGAAAGAAAGAGAAAGAGAGAGACATGGGTGTAAAAAAATGTTTCTGGGCGAGAGAGAGAGAGAGAGTTTTTCTAATTTGCAAAACTTAGAAAAAAAACATTAAATTCAAGTGTCCACGTGGAATCACACTCAACGTGTAGTAAGGACATTTTGGGCATTTTAAAAAAAATTAACTGGTAAAGTGACGGCCGTCACTTGAGGGACTAACTGTAAGGCTTAAAGTACGGTTCAAGGACCACAATAGGAAATATCATAGTAGTGGAACCTAATCAGAAAAATGTTGCAAGTTCAGGGACCAAATTGTATATTAATCTAAAAAAGTAAGATAAAGTGTCGAAGAGAAGACAAACTGTCAACAAGTTGTAGCCGAACTAGAACGACCGAGGACGTATACAATTATTATCTTTTCGCCTTCTTTAGAAAAATTTAAAATTAATTTTGATGGGGCAAAGCCGATCGATGCATCTTGGAAAGTTGTACACACTGATATTGTCATTGAATTCAGTCCAGAAAGTCTTCCATCTCAATATGTTAATTAATCGTTGGGCTGCTAAAATAAGTCATTTCTTAACCCCAACCGAAAACGTATCGAATATAAACTAGTTAGTGTTCTCTACGTGCAAAGACGAGTCGTTGATGGGAATAGCATAATTGTTGATGTGTGATCAGTAATTTTATTTTTAAGATTAACGAGGTTATTGATTTGATACATTTTATTGGGTTAATACAATCACGTTACTTTTATCACCATTGTACTGATCAATATTTTTATGTTATTTAGACCCTGTTGTCTGGAGCACCACGTGACATGGCTACGTGGTGTATCACGACTGAAAAGCAGCATACTATAATAGTAAAATGGTACAGAGTAGACCAACAGTGGACTTCACATTTTAAAATACTTTAACACTATAGTGTGTCGCAAATGGTCGTGGTGCATCACGTCGACATGTCATGTGGTGCTCCGAGACTGATGCATATTTTTTCGTAATTTACAGTGTTTTTTCATGATTTTATAATGATTGTATATAAATTATGAAAAAAATAAAGAGAAATGTATAGAGAATAATAATTCTTGTAAATAATGGCATATCCTTTCCATTGATTGGAGAACATATTTATAGGGTCACAATAGTTGGGTTACAAGTTAACCTAATACAATAAGAACTAGGAGAAAAGTTACAATACAATATTAACTAGGAGACCTAATGAATAGGGAGAATATATTGCAGCCAACAATATTAGGGGCCCCTGTGGGAGGTACCAGTTCCCAAGTACTATTGTTAAAGAGGGCATCATATTTCTCGGACATGACCTGTCGCCACCTGCTGTATATGAGGGTCTAAGTTACACATGTTGGTTCAAGATCGGTGTTTAGTTAGGCAGAGAGGCAGAATTTGTTTATGAGTTTGTGAATGTTGTTTCGGGAGTGGGTAATGATGGGTGAGGTGCGAGCAGCGGCCTAGGGTATGGGCTGATGAGGAAGGTCGGTGTTAGGTGGGGTGACCTGCGAGGACTCAGCAAGGTCAGGGTTAGCTACGTCGGGCGCTAAGGTTTGTTAAGGCGAGGTCGCGGGAGGGGCATCAGTCTGGTCGCTGCGAAGACTATCTGCCGATGGTGTGTATGAAGCCGCGAGGATATCATGAGGTAGTAACCAGGTAGTGCGGGTTGACTCGTCAGGTCGGGGAAGACCCAGCTCGACCTGAGACATGTGAAACTCATACTCGACAAACCGAACATGGCGGGAGACGAAGAGCTTTGCACTGGTCAGGTCATAACAGATATATGCACTTTAGGTGAGGAAGTGCTCGAGGAAGACACAGGGAGTCGAACGAGGATCAAGCTTGTCAGTGGTGTATGGTCATAGCCAGGGGTAGCAGAGACATCCAAATGCTTGGAGTTTTAAGTAGTTGGGGGCAGACCCGAAGAGTTTGTGGTAGAGAGAGAGCATCTGGAGTGTGGGAGTGGGAAGTCGATTTATGAGATATGTGGCTGTGAGGAAGGCATACTACCAGAAGATAAGGGGAAGAGAGGCTTTGGAAAGTAGAGATAGGCCTATTTCGATAATGTGTCGATGTCGGCGTTCAGAGAAGCCATTGTGCTCGGGAGTATGGGGGGACGAGGTGAGGTGCAAGATGCTATTTGTGGCGAGGTATGAGGCTAGGCCGGTGGATTTTGCGAGACCAGTATAATCACCACCATTGTCCAAGTAAAGGGTGACTATTTTGTGTTTGAAGTGATTTTCGACTAGGGCTTGAAAGCGAGAAAAGATGGATGCAACATCAGATTTCCTTTTGAGAGGGTACGTAAAGCCATATGTAATGCGTATAGTGATCAAAAAGATCACATAGTATTTGAAGCCATCAAATGAGTGAATAGGCGAAGTCCATACATCAGAATAAATAATTTGAAGGGGGTGTGTGGACATAATAGCTAGTGGATAAAGTAAAAGGAAGTTTGTGACTTTTATTGCTTAAACACGCATTACAAAAAGATGACTTAGTTTGAGAATGCTCAAGAGCAAAACTAGACTCAATATGACTTTGGATTTGGGCAAAGGGATGACCAAGTCGATGATGCGAGTCAGGAGCGAATACTTTTGAACTCGCAAAGGAACTAGGGTGACACGCTGGGATTGAGCTCGGCCATTCATACACACCATCCTTAGATTGTCCTTCCAGCAGTGAGGTCCCTGACTATAGATCCTTCACACGAAAAGAAGTGGTTAAGAATTCAATAGATGCATTATTAGTTGTGCAGAATTGAGATATAATAATGAGGTTTCTTTGCATGCTAGGTACAAATAGAACATTATGCAATTGAAAGGTGTGAGATGGTGTGTAGAGAGATGTGGAACCAGTATTGGCAATGTGTAACCCAGTGCCATCACCAATAACCATGTCGTCAGGGCCCGAGTACGGAGTGTAGAGAGAGAGATTGCCAAGGTCAGTAGTGACTTGGTGGGAAGCAACACTGTCAAGGAGCCAGCTTGGAGTTGTGTTGCCCGAGGTTGTGGCTATATTTATTCGAGGTCGTCATTTGTTGCCCGCAGGTGAGGAGTGAGGCGAGCTGGAAGATGAAACCGAAACAAGCTAAAAGCTAGGGCATTGAGTGACCGTGTGACCTTGTTGACGGCAACCTTGACATTTGCCGAGGTAAGGTTGCTATTGGCAAGGACCATTGTTGTCCGACTGTGGATGCCGAGGCTGGGCGGGCTACTGGTGACGAGGATACTGAGGCTGAGGATCCGTGTTACCTAGTCGTCACGGTGTTAGCCGTGGTGGGGTGGGGAGTAGAGACGAGGTGGGATTGCTTCAGCACTAGCTCGCGGTTGATGAGCTTCTCATAAAGTTCATCAAAGGGGATAGGAGTGTCCCCTCCTTCAACTGCATCAGCGACATATCGATAGTCATCATTCAGGTCGCCGAGCACTGTTTCTATGAGGTCCTCATGGTCGAGGGTTTTACCGAGAGCAACGAGTTCATCGAATTTGTTTTTAATGAACTGTATGTACTCGGAGATCGACTGGGAGCCTTTTTGATGCAGAATGGAAATCGCTAAAATTTCTCGAAAAATTCGACCGCAACTTTAAATGGGCATAACTTTTGGCCCAGTGGAGATTATTGAGAAGGTCAATCCCAATGCCTATCGATTAAAGCTACCAAGCCATGTTCGCACAGCCGATGTGTTCAACGTTAAACACCTGCTTCCATTCTATGAGGATGATTCTGATGATGATACTGCTGCAAATTCAAGGTCGAATTTTCGCCAACCTGGGGAGAATGATGCAGAATGGAAATCGCTGAAATTTTTCGAAAAATTCGACCGCAACTTTAAATGGGCATAACTTTCGGCTCCGATGGAGTTTTGGGGCCCACAATATATCAAATCGAAGGTCTCTCCAAGCTCTACAAAAGTAACAGGTTATACTAGTGACACGTCAGTTTTTAAGCCAAAAAACACTGTTTAAGCGTAGTTTCGGGCCTCCGAAGTTTTTTTGTTAATTTTTGGACTTTTTCGTAATTTTTTATTTTTGTTGCTTCTAGGGTTTTGGAACTATAAATACGTTCTTTAGGGTTTGTTGGAGGCAATTTTGCCATTTAATTACATTGCTCTTTTCTCCCAATTTTCGGTATTCTTTGAATCAACGGCGATTGATGCCCAATTCTCGGTAGGTTGTGATCCTCAACGAGTTTAGAAGATCAACGTACGGTAGTTTGTGCGCGAACTCAACGTCGTTGGTGTTTATCTGTTGCATTCTTACGTATTCGCTACATCACTTTTATAGCTCGCTTGAGCTGGTCCTTGATTTGTTTGATATGCCCGCGGTAAGGCGAGCATATGTGTTGGCACTCAGTATGACCCAAGCTTTCCAAGCTGTAACCGCTTGCTGAATAAGCGGAACTAGGCTTGATGAGAGGAAGCTGACAAAGACGCCAAACAGAAGTTTGTCTTGTCGGATTCATGGTAAGTAGGTTGGGTTGGGTACTTGAGTGGCATTGATTATGATGGTGGCTGGCGGGCAGACGAAGGTACCATATACAAATTTGTAGAGATCATAGTCAATGAGCGTTGACTCAACTTGGAGTTTCCAGGCGAGGTAGATGTTAATGAGTTGATAGGTTTTCGTGGAATCTGTGGGATCTCGGATGATGATTGTGTTGGAAGTCATGGTTGATGTTTGAAAGGAAGGAGAAGGGTGGTGGGCGGTGGTGTTTGAGAGTTGTGGAAGTTTGGTGGTTTTAGGGTTTGTGGAATCAAAGCTCTGATACCATATAGAGCATAATAATTCTTGTAAATAATGACATAGTCTTTCCATTGATTGGAGAACATATTTATATGGTTACAATACTTGTG
This sequence comes from Platycodon grandiflorus, assembly GCA_016624345.1. NCBI lineage: Eukaryota > Viridiplantae > Streptophyta > Magnoliopsida > Asterales > Campanulaceae > Platycodon > Platycodon grandiflorus. Next base: position 15,118,762 of record CM028367.1, on the reverse strand, counting down.
TTACAAGTTAACCTAATACAATAAGAACTAGGATAAGAGTTACAATACAATATTAACTAGGGACCTAACTAATAGGGAGAATATACCAAATATAATCACACTTGAATACAAATATATGAAAAAGATATTATTCTCTTATAAAATGTTGGATCGATGAGAGAAAGTGAAATAACTAAAAAAGGAAAAAAAAAAACCTACTTACCACAAAAAAAAAAAAAAACGAAAGCGAATAGGTTACTTTCAAAAACACTCTTTTGATTTTGATTTCTATCATTTTCAAAATGTTTGTCTAATTTTGTAAACTGTAGCAATGTTGATCTTAATGTCGTGCATGGTAATAACGGTGACGTATAGAAAACTTTATGTGATATATCATTTAAATTATAGTAATGACATAAAATTTTACAGTATATAATACCGTAGGAGATTACAATTTGATGTTTATAATATATTAGGTGGCATCTAGTATTTATGCAATGTAGTGTCTTATAGATTTAATATTTGGCATATATACAATTACTTGTTGCAGATTTCTGCAGGGTTATTACAAATTACAATGACGCATTTTAATAATTTTGTGATGTATCATCTCATTCAATAAGACTTACTCCCTCCGTTCGAGGCAAAGAGCCCACTTTGACTTTTTTTGAATTAATTTAATTAAAATTTGACTAATAATTTATATAAATTTAGCTGTATTTACAAAGTTATAAAAATTGTTATCCATTGTATATTTAAAGTAGATTTTTCTCAAATTTATTTGTAGATTAAAATTCTTATTATAATATTATTTAGGTGTGTCATTTAATTTTAAACAAACCTCTATCTATATTTTTATCTTAAGTAATTAAAGAGATCATCGGCCTCAGGGGGTTGAAGGAATTGGTTTAAGTCAAACTAATTCCTTAACAAGTTCATTAGAAAAAGACACTCAATTTGAGATGATTTTTTTTTTGTAGTAGAAAGGAATATCATTTTGAGACAAAAAATAAATTGATATATATATATATATATATATATATATATATATATATGGGTGAACTTCAAAAACAAAACCTCAACTATAACTCATTTTCAACCTGATACCCTAATGTATTGACCCGGGCGGGTTGACCCCTTCAACGACCCAAACCTAGAAAAATCAACCCATCAGTTAACTTATCATCAGTATAGTAATCATGTGTAACAAAATGCCACTTTTCAAGATAAATATACCCATGATGTAAAAAAAGTCAACAACTTTCCTAAGAAAAAAATTCAGACTCCATTTATGTCTCACTAGAATCTATAACCCACAAAAATCCACTTTTCAAGACAAATATACCCTAATGATACAAGCCCCCCTCAACCAAATTTGCCACCACTATTGCAGACAAAGCAATTCACCTTCACTACACCATCTCTAGACCTCTACGTTACTTTACTAAATTGCAATTTTGATATGGAAAAGACAAATGATAAGAAACTATTTAGGACTTTTGACAGGTCAGTGGTTCATTCGATGGCCGGGTCTTTGTCACTTTTGTATTCACCTTCACTACATCTCTCTTGAATCTCTAGATATATTTGTCACTATTGTCATTAAAAACATTTAAAACAACAAAATCGTGATCTTAATGATTAATAGTAAAAAAAATCATAGCAATTGAGCTTGTTTTCATCTCACCTAAATCTCATAATTGTTTTAAAATTCTGTGTGCGGCAGTCAGATGGGGAGAGATGAACGCCGGGGAGATAAAGAAATAATCGTCTACTTGGCTTACCTTGGTCTTGACACCAGTCAACTTTCTCTCCTCCGTTCTGCTAACATCAATACCAAAAAGAGAAAGTTCGGATCTACGAACGAAAGACGCGCCACTAAGATCTCGATATGCACGATGTCGTCGGAATCTAGAGAGAATCAATGGGAAGCTCAAAACAAGGATCGGGGACCAATCTCCAGAGGTGAAGCTATCGAGAGCTTCTTCGGTGCTGGCATTTATACAAGTTGACTAATTACAGTAAGGGGTGGAGATCCAGGTGGTTTTTGTTGCGCAACGGCGTTTTATTGTATTCTAAGATCCTCCGGCTGGATAATCACAATCTCCTATTCTCCTCCCTGCCGGTGACGACGTACGGCTAATCGGGGACGTTTCTTCGAATCGACTCAAGTGTCTAAGATCCTCCAGTAGCTTTGCTGCTGGAGAGTCTTCCGAGCTCCAATTGGGTTCTTCTTTCATGGGATTAGATGCTTACGAAATATTTGGGATTTAAAAAACATCAATGGTGGTGGCGAGACCGTTGTTAATGTTACTGTGGCCATTCGTTATCAGAGCCGATCCAGGAATGGCCGTTAGTGGACACCGACCTTCACCAGTTAGAGAGGCCCTCTTTAATACATTAAGAAAAGATGTTCACAGGGGCCAGAAAGAATCTGTCATAGGAATTCAGACCACCTTCCAAAGCCCAAAGCAAGAGGTCCCATACTTTCCAATGCTGAAAGCATAGTCCAAACCCTAAATGAGGGAGGTGTAACTCAGAAAGTGAGAGAGAAGCGAGAAGAGAGAGAGAGAGAGAGAGAAAGAAAGAGAAAGAGAGAGACATGGGTGTAAAAAATGTTTTTGGGTTTGATCCCCATTTTCCACTTTTCTTGACCGATTGATATATGAGACCCAGATGAAGAGGGAGGGAGGGAGGGAGGGAGGGAGAGAGAGAGAGAGAGAGAGAGTTTTTCTAATTTGCATAACTTAGAAAGAAAAAAAAAACATTAAATCAAGTGTCCACGTGGAATCACACTCAGCATGTAGTAAGGACATTCTGGGCATTTCATAAATTTTTTAACGGGTAAAGTGACGGCTGTCACTTAAGGGACTAACTATAAGGCTTAAAGTGCGGTTCAAGGACCACAATAGGAAATATCATAGTACTAGAATCTAATCAGAAAAATGTTGCAAGTTCAAGGACCAAATTGTATATTAATCCATAAAATAATTGAAGTCTCCTATTTAAATCAAGTCCAAGATCCACGGGTCAAACATGGTTAGCTAGATTAATTTTGGACAAACAATGGTTGTGATGCTTCAATAAAATATTATACTAATTAACTTGCTTATTCTTAATTAATTAATATTAAAACTAATTAAATTTAATTAGGTATAATTATATTTTATTCTAATCATAATTAATTAATAAATTTTAAAACATAAAAGTAAAGCATATAAACACATTAAATGTCACGAAATGTAAATGACGTGCAAGTAATATGAGTACGAAACTCTCAGGTGTTATAATGTTGATACTATGAAATTCATGATAGTACTTTAATTCAAAGTATAAAAAAATTAGGGGGGGGTTAAATGTAAACACTTAGAATCTATACTTTATTTCATTTCTTATTTCTTAGAAATATAAAAAACTAATAGTAATACATACTGATTGTAGGTAGTGGGGATCATGTGCAATTCTCTGATGTGTTTGTAAGTACGCACATCAGGCAGGATAGATCCGGTCAGTGGGTTGATTCTCGGGCAGAGACTGCGTATGTAAGTATTAAAATTATTGTTTAAAATTAAATTGATATGACGGTGTTTTAATATTTGTCATTTTTTTAATAACAGGCTGAATATGAGAGACGTGTGAGGAACGAGCCTAACAGGAATGAGTGGAACCAAGCATTATAGGAGGATATCACCCACCAAGGACGGGCGAAGAGAGGCGATAGGATCTACGGGATCGGTGCACACGGGGGATCCTCGCACGTGCTTTCTGGATCGATACCATAAAGTTTAGCCCAGTCAAACGTTGACTAGTCAAGGTTGGAAACTGCTCGCTGAAATCAGACAGACCGTGACCTAGAAGCAGGCCGTCATGGAACGACTTTTTCAGAATCAACCCCGTCCATCTAGTCAACCATCTCCTGATCATATCCAACCCCAAAATTCATTTCATGACAATTAGTTTGAACATTTTTTATTTTTGTAGTTTAAGCAGTTTTAATTTATGTAAATAATTTTATAATTAAATTGTTGTAATTTTGTAATTAATTTGTAGTATGTTTTAATTTTTGTAGAGTTTTTATTAATATTATCTGTTGAAATCAGGTACAAAAAAATATTTGAAAAAATAAAAATTTAGCGACGGAAGACTCCGTCACTAAAATTGTCGTCGCTAATTCATATGTCACAAATTCCGTCACTGATTACCGACGGAATCTTTCGAGGCAAAAAAATTCGTCGCTGATTAGAGACGGAATTTAGACACGGATTGTTCTGTCGCTAATTAGCGAAGGATGGTATTAAGCAACGAAACGTAATCGTTGTTAAATTTTGTCGTTTTACCGACGAAAATGGTCGTTTTGCTAATTTTCGACGGAACAGCCTTCGTCTAAAATTTTCGACCACTTTTTTTCGACAAAGTTCAGTCGCTAAAATGGATTTAGCGACGAAAATTTTTGTTGTTAATACATATTTTTCTAGTAATGACCATTTTCCTTTTAAGCTTACGATCAACATGCTTGAGAGCATAATCAGTCCGGCTTTTGACAAACTTGACAGGTTTCAGTAGAGTCTTCGTAGGCCTAGTGTCAACAGCTTTTACTTTGGCAAAGGTTCTGACGGGAGGCCTTTGAGGCTCTACACTACCTGATACAAGATTTTCAGCAAAAGACTTTTGCTTAGCCTTAAGTGCTTCATTGAAGGCTTTCCCAGACTGAACCTTAGGATAGACATAGGAATTTGTTGTAAAGCCAACACCTTGTCTACCCTTGTTTTTGGGCTGCTGATGCACTACAGGTTCTTCATCAGCTTGCTTCGAAGATTCACCTTCATGAAATTCAGAAGTTGCACGAGAATTGGTTTCATTATTAAAACCTAAGCCCGTTTTGTCCTCACTGGGCTTTCGAATCGAAAGAATATGATCAAAGGTATCCTTAGAGTTGTTCCATGAGTCAATGGTCTTTTGTAACTCAATTTTCTCAACAGACAACCCTTTGGCATGATCAATCAGGCAGGAAACTTTTTCATTCAAGAATTTGATTTCTTCTTTGAGCTTGATACTCTCCTACTGAGCTCCATTGAGTGCTTTCAACTCGGATTCCAACGTGGATTTCTCAACGCCAAGTTTCTCATGATTCTTAGCCAGCTTTACGTAAGCTGTTTTGAAGTTACTGAATTCCTCAAACATGTCTTCAGCAGATTTGAGTAATTATTCCCTTGAGGGCTCATCATAGCACTCAATAATGGCTTGGCTAGGAGAATACTTAACTTCCTTTTCTGAGTCATAGGTGGGACTCGAGTCTAGAGCGACAAGGAATATATGTGCCTGGTCAACAAAGTCTCGGTCATCATCCTCATCGTCATCAGTTTCAAACCATGTAGTAATCTGGTCATCCTCAATGTCCTCAGCTAGCATGCCCCTTTGTTTTAAAAAGGTTTTTGAGGGCCGCTTCTTATAGGCTTCAAATTTGGGCTTTGGACATTTAAAAGCAAAATGACTAGGTTTCCTATAGTTATAACACACAAGTTTACTATCATGTGAGTTGTCAGTAGCCTTCCTATAAGGTTACTGGTGTGTATCCTTCTTCTTAGCTTTTGCGAAACGTTGAAATTTTCTTACGAACATGGCAAATTATTCGTTAGAAAAAACATCATTTTCGTTTGAAGAATTAAGTGGATGGTTTGGGTTCTGATTTTGGTGGTTCTGGAACTATGGTAGAAAAAGAAGGGAGTTTAAATTGTTTGTCCTACTCTTGAGCTAGAATGATTTCTCGCTCATAGACTGTTAAACTCGCCAACAAACTACGAAGATGCATGGTGTTTAAATCTTTAGAATCTTTCATATCAGTAGTTTTAACATGCCATAAACCACCTACTGAAGCTAGGAATCTAATGTTGACTTCCTTCAAACTATATTCTTTACCTAAGGAATAACAACAATTAAGGCTTGCTGCAGTGTTTCCTTTGGATCTTTTCTGAAGGAGTCGAACTTTTGGATGTACGTGTATTTTCTGTTGTCTCTTGTAGCGTGGTCTCCTTCCAAGTACTCAACAATGGTGTCCCACATCTTCTTGGTAGATTTGCATCTGATGATTTGTTGGTCAGTGCTTGTATCAACAGAGCTTGCAATGATGTTGATGGCTTTGCTATCGAGTTTTACAAGCTTTCTTTCTTCTTCCGTCCATTCGTTCTTTTCCTTTGGAATTTCTGGATTATCACCTCCAACTTCTGCAAGTAGATTGGGCTTCATAGGAATATGAGGACCTAATTCAATGTAAGTCCATAAACGACTATCAACAGAGTTCATATGTCCCATGACCTTGTCCTTCTATACAGTGGCGGATCCAGAAATTTTTTTCAGTGGGGTCACAAATTTTTAACTATTACATAAAAAACTTATAAATCACAATTGTCCTCTACGCGTTTTCATACTATGAAAACGTTTAATTACATCATCAGTTGTAATGTTCCTAAACAACTCTCTCTCAATAAAACATACAAGAGAGTCATTTAAAAATTGATCACACATTCGATTTCGTAAATCCGTCTTAACAATATTCATTGCAGAGAAGCATCTTTCCACGCTTGCTGTTGCTACCGGCAAAATCAACGCTAACTTCAAAAGCCGATACACCAACGGATATGACAAGTATTTTTTTGTTTCCACTAGCAATGTAGATAGATCACCAAGCCCCTTCAATTGACTGAATCTGTCATCTGCTCGCACATCCATGATATATGTCTCTAGTTGATTCTTAATAGTCATACATTCAAATATAGAGAAGTCATGAGGATAAAATTGAGTCATTCTTATCAACGCTGCTGCATTAAAATCACCAAAACCATTACTTGGATTCAAACTAGCAACACAAAGAAGCAACTCAGAATTAACCTCATTAAACCGATCATTAATCTCAAAAAGCTGCTTATCCATAATGGCATAAAAACATTCCACACGATAATGAAATTCGTTAGTAATGTTACTTTTACGCCGAGGATTGCAAGGATCAACATATTCACCATTCATATCCAAACAATCAATCTTATTCTTATTGCAAAATGCAGCAATCTCTTCTAGAAGAGATTCCCATCCATTATCTCTTACCGTTTGCAATCGCATCCTAGTTACTTTAACAAGTGTCATAGCATTCAAAATATCCTGATCTTTCCTTTGCAAAGCTAATGACAACTCATGTGTGAACCCCAATATAAGCAGCATCAATTGCAAAAGTTCAACAATGATTTATGATGAGATCCCCAACGTGTATCCGCAGCCCTCTGAAGACTTAACTCTTGATTTAATCCCTTCCCTGTCTCAATTAAACCACTCTTGATTCCTTCTGCCACTTTTTCTAATTGCTTTTGTCGAATTATATCTTCACGCTTACAAGAGGCTCCAACAACATTCATTAAGGTGGAAATCATATTAAAAAATTCTGCAATATCTACATGTTTTCTAGCAACTGCAACAAGAGCTAATTGAAGTTGATGGGCAAAACAATGAACATAATCAAAGTCCTCAACCCACTAAATTCACCATTCATATTGCTTGCCCCATCATAGCCTTGACCCCGAATTTTCATCAAACTCAAACCATTATCAGCAAACAGATTATCAATAGCAGCTTTTAAAGACAAAGCAGAAGTCTCCATCACATGGACAACACAAATAAACCTCTCTTTCACATTCCCACGAGAGTCAACAAATCGCAAAACCACACCCATTTGTTCTTTGCCGGATACATCACTAGACTCATCCACCATCAATGAAAAAAAATCATCGTTAAGCTCTTCAATTATCTTTTGTATTATTTCTACTGCAAAACAATTAACAATATCCTTTTGAATGCAGGGAGCAACCATTAGACAATTTTTGTGTGGAGCATTTTTATAAGCAAGACCGTGAACATTCTCTTCATGCTTAATCAATTCAAGAAAGTTCCCTCTATTTAAAGAACCTTCAGACTCATCATGACCACGAAAAGCCAACCCTTGGTACAACAAATATCTACAAGACTCAATTGAAGCACATAATCGAATTCGATATTCATTTTTCTCAATTTCTGATTGTCTATGAAGAGCCACTGCAATAGATTGTTCTTGTCTCATTAGATCCTCGCACTTCTTTAATGACAAATTATGAGCACTATTAACCGCACCAACATGGGAATCCAACCTATCTTTTTTATTCCAAGCAGAAAAACCTTCATTTATAAATGCCGCACCACCACCTTGATTGTTGACTTGATCTTTAAACAAATAACAACATAAGCAATATGCTTTATCTTCTTTCATGCTATACTCTAACCAATTAGCATACTGATCAAACCAATCCGGATTAAAACGACGCATTTTAGTTCCCATCATTTTTTGAGGGAAATTATGGCCACGGGGTTGACAAGGCCCCTTTAACAGATAAGCTCTTCTAATTTCATCAATTTGATTTGGGTGAAATTCAGATATCTTTTTCCTTTCTGCAGGATCTGAAGGAAGGCTATCCAAATCAACAAAATCTTTCCTAGCTGAAGTTATGGAAGCAGACTGTTGAGTACTAGCAGATGCACCATTAGAAGCACCCCCCACCAAACCAATTCCAATTTCTGACAATTTTCGTTTAAAAAATCTCTCCATGTTCCCCTAAAATTCAAAACATATAACCCTGTTGAAAAGACCAAAAACCTAAATTAACATTAATTTATCAAATTAGTTTGTTCACTTCTTACAAAAAATCACACAAAGCTAATCGATATCACAACTACACAAGTAAAGTAAAAGTAGCTCAACACTTAAACTAAACAATAAAACAAATCCACCAATTCATCTTCAATTATCAAGCATAGATGAGCAGCAAAGTTTGAAAGTAGCATTTAGCAAACTCTAACAAATCATACAAAAAAAAAAAAAAACCCTAATTTTAACCCCAAATAAAATGCCCTAATTTTAGATAAAACAAATCCACCAATTCATCTTCAATTTTCAAACATAGATGAGCAGCAAAGTCTGAAAGTAGCATTTAGCAAACTCTAACAAATCATACAAAAAAAAAAAAAACCCTAATTTTAACCCCAAATAAAATGCCCTAATTTTAGATAAAATAAAAAGGGAAAAGATTCAAGAAATGAGTGTTACTTACCGAGAATCGACGAAAATTGGGAGATTTTTGAGAAGAAAGAAGAAGGCTCAAGAAGTAGTCCGCACCACAGTCCGTCTCGGCGGCTCCGGCAGTCGTGAGTCGTCGTTGACTCGTTGGAGGAGGGCCAGGCAGTCCAGCTCCTTCAAATCTTCAATCCTTTGGCCTTCAAACTTCGATGTTGACTCGTCGTCGTCGGAGACTCTCCTCCAGCTCCACTGCTCCAGTCCAGTGACAGCGTCCTTCACTCCTTCGTCGCTTGCTGCTGTAACGTAAGTTTCTCTCTCTTTTTTTTTTTTTTTTGTTGGCTGTTGTTTACTTGTTTAATTGTGTTGCATCTCTCCCTCCCTGCCTTCCGCTTCCAACAAGTTCAGCGGGGTCACACCAAATTTTTCAGTGGGGTCACCCACTAAAACTGTACCGTTTTACAATGTAAAAAAAAAAAAAATTTCAGGTGAGTGGGGTCACTTGCCCCCCCACCTTAAAGCCTACATCTGCCCCTGCTTCTATACCTCAAAGTCGCCTTCGTCCAATATTGGGATGTGGTTCACATTGGATGTAGGCAGCATGTAGTGAGCTATTGGATCTTTCTCTCAAGAGGTTAATATAGGAAAAACAAGTTTTTTAAAGAGTCAATACCAATTGTTAGTCCCGAAGGGCTCATGTTAGGCTAGAAGGGGGGGTTGAATAGCCTAGTGACAATTTAAAAATTATCACAAGTTTCTTATCATATTTGTTCAGCCAACTTATTAACTAAGTTGGGGCAGCGGAATAACTAAGGAAAGAAACAGCAGTGACGGCTGCTGAAGTTGTATGAACAATTCAACAGTCTTTTATAAACTGCTAAGCTTTGGACAAATCAAGAGTAATAAAATAATAAGCAACTAAAGCAATAAATGAACACAAGTATTTGAAATGGTTCACACTATAAAAAGTGCTACGTCCACTACCAAGATGGTCAGCCTTGGATTTGAAATGTGCATTATTTTATCAACTAAAATGATTACAAAAATCACTAATGGATCGTGTACAAAAACACTTTTGTCCGGGTGTTTACGGTTGAGAGGAATAATCAATAAGCTATATTTACTCTCGTGTGTTCTTTGAATAGAATCAGAAAAGACAAACTTAAAAGAGTAATAAAGACTGAGATTGTATGATTGAAGCTTCTTCTTCGAGTTTGTTGGAGTGTTAGTTCAGTTTTCGATTTCTTGGATGTGCTTGAAGATTGGTAGAGTAATTGCAGAATGTTCAAGCTTTAATGTTCGCAATAGATTGTTAGTCAAGAGATGATTCTTCCAGTCTTCAAGTGTTGATAATATACTCAAAAGATCGATTTGATCATTGAATTCAGATCGTTGAGTGGAGATCCAACATTTGAATGCATTAAATACATATAACTGTTGGTCTTTATTTTCATTAGAGCTTCAATCTGATCCAGATTTTCAGGTGAATGGACAAACAGGCATTGCAGGCGGCTGTGCAATCTTGTAGAGTGGAAAAAGTTTCTTTGCTAGAAATGGCAAAGGTTCATTGCAGAGCTGAAACACTTTTCTGCTGGATACACGAATGGGAAAATCTCATTAATTCACCCATGTGGTCCTTCGAGAATTGTGTTTGGGAAGTCAACTTTGAATTTGATCAACTAGATACATTTGAAATAATATCTAGTTGATAAATATCTTAGATCTGAGCTAGACTTCCAATTCCATGTCATCAGCCTTCTTTGACACGCTGGAGCTTCAAGACATGCTGGAGCTTTCAAGACCACAAGGTCTGCTGGTCGAAGGCTGCTCATCTGCCGAAGAACCTCTAAACTAACACTAAGTCTATTCTATTCTATTACAAAGCTTAATTCTAAGATAGTTGTCATGCTAACCAGTACGCAGCTCTTTTAGCCACTATACACTAGAATCATTGTGAAGACTTCAACCAAATCTAAACAAATAGGAATAACACGTACTTTCACCAAAAAAGACCTTCTCCAATGCAAATATCTTAGAGTACGTCTCCTGTAAGACCGTCTTATGAGTTTTAATTCGTAAGATGGAGCCCCACTCTCTCACGGCTCAACCCTTCAATACATGGTGGGCCGAGTTAAAAAAATTTGTCTTATAGAAAATACTTGTAAGACGGCTTATTCAAAGTTTTTGTCATTATCTTATGCTGAGGTAGATGTGATGTAACATTCAATTGATAAGACATCCTCTACATGGTCATTAACTTTTAGAATGCCATCTAGAGGATTTCTTTCCATCCACGTCATTTTGTGCGGTTGACTTTCATTAATTTTTATCGCAATTCTGACATTGATAAAATAAAATACGAAATTTTTTTATTTTTTGTAATTAAAAAAATTGTCACGTCTGAAATAATGTTGTAAATGGAGTCTTGCATTAGAACGTGTTTATAAAATGAGACTCTTCATATTTTATATTTTTTTGTCACATATGAAAGAAATATTCTTATTTGAACATGTCAAATAGGATAAATCAGAAGATTGAATTGGAGATGAGCTCGTTCTTCTCTTTATATTGAAATAAACTATACAAGTATTGTTATAGGCTAGGAAATAAATACTCTTATATTTTCCGATAAAATCCTAAAAGTTAGCTCAATCAAATCAAACTAAATAATACCATATATACAACAGGATTCAAATCTTTTATCTCTGTCACACTTCTTACCAGCTTCAAATCTTTTATCTCACTTCCTATTACACTATTTATTCCATTAAATCTCAGCCTTATACGTTTTCTTGTAAAAATTGTAAAAAGAAGAAAATTTAAAATAACAAGAATATGTATAAGACTAGGATTAAGTGAGATACAGAGTGTGATAAGAAGCAGGATAGAAGATTTGAAGCCCTTCCTACCCACCAAATCAATCTAAAATATTATTAACCCTATTATTAATAAGATTTTGATCAGACAGCCAAACAATCCCTATTAGTATTAGTTTTAAAATATACTTAAGAGACTGTTAAATAATTCTGTTATTGGCATGATATAAAGGAGTAGGTAATCATTAATACCAGCTAAATTTACAAATTAATACCAGCTAAATTTACAAATGGATCTTTACCGGTTATGTGACGCCCCGAGTTCGGGATTCGGTATTAAACCCCAACTCGGTGCGCCAAAGTAAATGAAACAACTAAACTCCACCGAAGTGAACGAGCTACACGAGCTCAAAGACCAAAACCATGCAGTGGAAAACCACAACTAATGAAAACAGAGTTTTAAAAACTCGAATAACAAAATAATAACTATAAAATCTCTACGGCCAAAACAAGCCGAAGAACAATACTAATAGAAACCCCAACGATAGACCTCGACGGCTAACTACTGAGCCGGAGAAATAACAACACTAAATACTCGCGAGCTAACATACTCGAGGGAACTACAATAATAAACGGCTCGACATCGAGTGTCGGCTCTAAAAGAATATAACATTAAAGGAGTTACAGAACAATGCTACCCATAAGTAAAGTTTACATAACTTTACATCAACCATCGTTCTCACTGAACTAAGAAATTAAGAAACATAATTATACACAGCTCGGAGAGCAACTACCCAAAGATCAATTTGCGGCACCCGCAAGTCTCACCGATCGTACTACGTCGTCCTTCGATTGCAATCTAAAAGAGTTAACACAAGAAGAGTGAGTCTAAAAGACCCCGTAAGCCACTATAATGTATTGTATGCTATGAGTATGAATGCAACAGTAAACCAAACTCTACATGTAGCTAGTCTAAGTAGCACTTCCGGCTTACCTAACATTTCAGCTACAAACCGGCAAGTCAAGGGACTATTCTAACTTGACCAACAATCGACAACTATCACATGCAACTAGATGACATGGCATGATGCTCAACACTAGGAGTAACATGGTAATAACATTCATATACCATAATGATCATGTATCATATTGAAAATATACAAGTCACATAATTCACTTAGCACTTTGGTGTTCACATAAGTGCAACTTAATTAAACCACATTATGAAGGATATTATTTCTCCTTCTTCCAACTTCGCGTTGCTCCTGCAATACACGAGAAAACATATGTGCCTCGATACCCGTGTACGTAGTATCGACGTCCCCGAATAACACATCGAGTTCTAACTAGCAAACCAAAGTCATGCGTATTGCTACAACAATGGGGCTACATCCCACCTGTGGCCAACAGGTGAGGGGTGTGTGCAACCGGTACGGCGACTTATAGCGATTACAAAACAAATTCGTAAAGACTATAAGTCGTCCCACCTTAATTAGTCAAACAATGCCAACTGGACTTAATGCAATGCACAAGTAGACATTCACTTATCATTCTCAACAATCGTCATGTGTTCTTTAAATCACATTTCAAATCCACTCAATGTGCTTATGAATACTAAACACACAATCCATCATCAAAGTAGGATGATTGTCCTACAATCAATCATCAAAGTAGGATGATTGTCCTATTTCATACTAGAACAATCACAACATGTCCGAAATCACTGAACAGATAGACAAAACAAGGCAATAGGCAAAGTAGGCCCATAGTACAACTCAATCACTAAGCAGTGTCTATGATAGCTAGACACATACATAAACTCCAATGTAAGGTATTTATACCTTATAATCAACTGGCAAACAAGGGCCATAATGTGGAACCTATATAACTCGAGGATAGGTTATTCATCCTAATCCCAAACTAAGGTAACATGTTTCTCACATGTACGCCAACTCATAACCCCACATAGGTAAGTCTACTCGTACTTACAACCATTAATTAAGGCGCAATAGCTATGCCCAATTGAGGATCTCTAAGTATCTTATCGTCACACAATATTTCTCACCTCATGCGCATCATAATATATTACATATTCTTATCGACGCATACTTCAACTTTATTCGATTTAACTCGTAGTCAGCTAATATTTGACTAAGTCAACCAAGGTCAACGTTTCACTAAGTCATGAACACGTCAACTCGTCATCCCACATGGTAGGGAATTAATGTAGGTCATATAGGCGTTACTACTACCCATTTCTCAACTCCGTAGAGTCAACTATTCATATTAATGAAATTACTACAATAATCGACGTTTTCTTATTACGCCCTATTCGACTCTGCCAGAGTCAGTCACGACTAGTGTATATCTCATAATGACTCCGCTAGAGTCGTTACCAATATCAAAATATCGGGACAAACCGTAGTATCGTCCCTATAAACTCCTATCGTTTGCAATGCCCAATGCACAAAGAGTCTGCTACTCGTAACGATTTCATAAGGTTTCCGCTAGTGCGTAAACGGTAAAACTTCAATGATTCGGTATACTCAAACTTAAGATTAACGTAATGAAGTATAATTAATTTAAACAAGTCTTCGGCGACATTACGGCCGGAACCCAACTAATAATTCACAAGTATACTTCAACCTCAATGAGTTTCTATTACTCGGCATAATAATTATCAGGACAATCGAAACAACACAACAACAACAACCATAATAGCAACAATATCAAGCTCTACGAGTCTCTATTATTCGAAGTCTACTAACTCAACGGTAATTCATCAATTCTTTCTTTATTCCGAAATCCTTAAATCAAGCAAGTAATGAGGTATAACCTAACATCATTCGTAGGGACAATTATGTATATATATACTTCCCAATAAAAGACACGAATATCATCGCTAACACACCCTACATGCTTTACTCTTCCAATTCAACTCGTAAAACACACAAGGCATTATAGTTACTTACCTTCACCGCAAATCCACCACGAAATCCAAGGGCTTCGGGTAAAAACGTACTCCTCCGTGACTCTACGCCGCTACGGAGTCCAACCAATGATCCCAAACTTGAGCCAAGCCCGAATCAAATTTCCTTCTCTCAAAACACCACTTTCTCTCTAAAACGTGGGAGAAGAGATGGGTTCGTGATATACTAACAGATCGGATGATCCCTTTGGGTAGAAATGTGCTCCTCGTCGTCCTCTACGCTACGGCGAAGACGGCTTGTCGATCCGACAAGCGAAGCTCAAGATATCGCGAAATCTTTCTCCTCTCTCTCTTCTAGTTCTCTCTAAACTCGGGTTGGGAGGAAGAGAAATGAGGGAAATAAGGTTGGGTTATGTTATTAATACCATGGGTAAGTGTTTGGTCCAATTCCGGCTTGTTTGAGCATTTTAAACCACTTAAAAATGTTAAAAACCGAGAAAGACAAAACCGGACGAACAGGACGGGCGGGCGATCGCTCCGCCTTAAACAGGCGATCGCTTTGTCTTAAGCGGGCGATCGCTTTGATCTGCCCAGGCGATCGCTCGTGTCCGATCCTCCGAACTCTCCGAAAATGCTCCGAAACGCCCGAAATGGTCCTAGATGATCCCGAAGTGATTCTAAGTCTTTGAGAAGGTCGAAATACTCAGGAGAGGTTCTCGAAAGTTCCAGAAACAACGTTAGAAGTTCAACGTAAAGCTTGCATAATCAACCATACAAAGGTTCAAGTACAAATCGGGGCATATGAAACACTCGAAATGAGTCGGCGTGCGGCTTAACGACAAGATCAACGTGATCAATAGTCGTGAAGGAGTCTAAACCAAGGTTAGGTCAATCACCCAAAGAGAAGACGTAACGTATACGAACGCTAATCGATGTCAAAGAAAATCTCGAATGGATAAAGGAACAAAGCGCAACTCACCCTGAGTTAAATGCGCGTCAAATATGATTCTCGACCTCACACGTCATGCTTAACGAGCATGACACCTCACTCTCTGAGGGTTTTAAAGTCAACATCGAGAGACCACGAGTGAACTCAGAATGAAGTTGGGTCGGGGTATTACATCCTCTCCCCCTTAAAGGAATTCGGCCGCGAATTCATGAGTTAGACGTCCATGGGACGTACAATTGCTACAACAAGGTTATACAACAGCCCACACAAACACGCTTCCACCAATGATGGGTGAAAGTCTAACAAATAAGGCGAATTGGTCCAAGTTAGAGGCCACTAACCACAAGTAGTGCAAACACGCGAGACATCTAACGAATAGATGTGATTTCGAGATGTGAGAAATCTCGGGGTTTCATTACGAGACCAACCACCGTCTCTAGTCAAGTCCATGTTCAGGGTATACTTCAAGGTGTCATACTGACTCCTTTCGAACACATCCCACCACCACGCTTCCGTGCGCTAAACAACTCTCCACTTCCCGTGGTACAACTCTCAACAATTACTCACGGGAAAACCCGCGATCAATAGGTTTAGGTCAATACTCCCTTGGTTCGCAAGGTTATACGATGACATACTATCATCAAAGAAATAGACTTGAATCAAATGGTGCAACACATGTAACACCTCGAAGTTATACAAGTCATAATGACTCTACTGTGAATAATAACACTACCGACTACATCACCGTCCGACAAAATAAAAGGCCAAGGGAATCGCAAGTTAACATGCTCGCGATACACTATTCACGCCAATAAGTCACAAGGTTAACATAAATGAAAACAAGGGTTTCGAACTCTGAATACATTCGACGGAACGGGTCGGTACCATTGGACACCACTACCACATACTATACGTGTTACTCGAATCACAGAGTGTATCACACTCTTAACGATTATATTCTCAGGTCGACTACGAGATATAATATTCTAACGAATGAGTACCAAAATCAGAGTACACAAGATAGCCCAAAAACAGGAAAACGAATAAATGATAGAATAAGTCACGATGAACATGACTCTTACGGGTTCAATCACAAGGTCTCACCTCTTAGCCTTGACTCGCTCTGTTGGAGTCTTGGCTCGGTGCATGAGGGTTCGGTGGGATCACTTGCTCCACTCGAGGTGTCTCACCCGGGCCACATTCGGTTGGTCCTCAAGTTCTTTCTCGTAATGCGTGTCGAGTTGAAATACGGTCGGATGCATAATCGACATCCTTGCAGTCTTCCTAGTTCGTGTCATCCCGCTATAGGCACACAACAGACATTAAATCTCCGAAGGGAAGTTAAACACATTAAGTGGTTCAACTAAAGTCATACTAATCAACATAACATTCTCGATTCTCAACCCAACACAATTAACATGCACGTAGGGTTTTAAAGATAACCACATCACTATGCCAAAGGGGTACATGCGCAAGGTGACACGATTTATTCGTATCACAAAAGTCTGTAAGGCAAGACTGAATTAATACAATGTATCCAGTCTACAACACCGCACATACCACACACTAAACACACGCTCACCACTGGGATGGCAAACCAACTTGATATCTCCAAGGTGAAACAAACAAACTTATAACACACGGGACAGTATACAAGTCTCAAGGGCTAATCGCATGCCCGAAATACTCATGTTCAACTAAGTACAACGGCTCACACAATACCAAATCAAGTCAAACCAATACACGAGAAATGAAACACAATTCACGCACAAGGTACACAAATTTGTTCAAGTGCAATATTCCATTTACTTGTCCATTTCGGTTGGCAACAGGGTTAGACAATTTCTATCTATCATGCTATCATCTTAGTCTTGACGAATATCTCTTGACAACCAAATCAGGGGCCCTTCTGAAGTGGCTTCAAAAGCTACCGTCACAGGGCGTTAGGGACATGTGATTACAAATATGCCCTTAGAGTCGGTCTCATGCACATAAGTATCAAATACAAGCAAATGCACATATGTGACACAATCTAGTATGTACAAATGTCGCATTCCATGATGTGATATGCAAAAATAAAGCGTTTAAGTTAGTACGGACTCTTATACTCGCACTATCGAAACTTGACACTCCATAATAAGCACTAGGGGACTCGTGACCCAGAATCTTGGGTCTTCCACCTCTATCTCCTTAAATGATTACCAACCTCAAGACTAAGACGTTCCTTAAAACATCTCGACTATACATCTCAAAATCAAGGAGACAACCTATAATGGTCAAATCTCACTACTGAACTTATCACACGACTCACACTTAGTCGACAACATTTTAGCGAGGGCTTAATACATAATCACGAATCTCCTTAAGAGAAATTAACGAACTACCAATCATTTGTCTCCGCTCTCGTGAGCGTAAGAACTCAACCATCCCAGTCCTACATGGACTAACTCCAAAAATTCACCAACATCAACACAACGCTTATACTCAAACACTCGGCGTTAATCACTCAACCCAATGCCCAAACCACCTAAGCCGAGGATCCTATCCTGGCGAATAGCTAACTTAAGCTCTGATACCAACTGTGACGCCCCGAGTTCGGGATTCGGTATTAAACCCCAACTCGGTGCGCCAAAGTAAATGAAACAACTAAACTCCACCGAAGTGAACGAGCTACACGAGCTCAAAAACCAAAACCATGCAGTGGAAAACCACAACTAATGAAAACAGAGTTTTAAAAACTCGAATAACAAAATAATAACTATAAAATCTCTACGGCCAAAACAAGCCGAAGAACAATACTAATAGAAACCCCAACGATAGACCTCGACGGCTAACTACTGAGCCGGAGAAATAACAACACTAAATACTCGCGAGCTAACATGCTCGAGGGAACTACAATAATAAACGGCTCGACATCGAGTGTCGGCTCTAAAAGAATATAACATTAAAGGAGTTACAGAACAATGCTACCCATAAGTAAAGTTTACATAACTTTACATCAACCATCGTTCTCACTGAACTAAGAAATTAAGAAACATAATTATACACAGCTCGGAGAGCAACTACCCAAAGATCAATTTGCGACCCGCAAGTCTCACCGATCGTACTACGTCGTCCTTCGATTGCAATCTAAAAGAGTTAACACAAGAAGAGTGAGTCTAAAAGACCCCGTAAGCCACTATAATGTATTGTATGCTATGAGTATGAATGCAACAGTAAACCAAACTCTACATGTAGCTAGTCTAAGTAGCACTTCCGGCTTACCTAACATTTCAGCTACAAACCGGCAAGTCAAGGGACTATTCTAACTTGACCAACAATCGACAACTATCACATGCAACTAGATGACATGGCATGATGCTCAACACTAGGAGTAACATGGTAATAACATTTATATACCATAATGATCATGTATCATATTGAAAATATACAAGTCACATAATTCACTTAGCACTTTGGTGTTCACATAAGTGCAACTTAATTAAACCACATTATGAAGGATATTATTTCTCCTTCTTCCAACTTCGTTGCTCCCGCAATACACGAGAAAACATATGTGCCTCGATACCCGTGTACGTAGTATCGACGTCCCCGAATAACACATCGAGTTCTAACTAGCAAACCAAAGTCATGCGTATTGCTACAACAATGGGGCTACATCCCACCGTGGCCAACAGTGAGGGTGTGTGCAACCGTACGGCGACTTATAGCGATTATAAAACAAATTCGTAAAGACTATAAGTCGTCCCACCTTAATTAGTCAAACAATGCCAACTGGACTTAATGCAATGCACAAGTAGACATTCACTTATCATTCTCAACAATCATCATGTGTTCTTTGAATCACATTTCAAATCCACTCAATGTGCTTATGAATACTAAACACACAATCCATCATCAAAGTAGGATGATTGTCCTACAATCAATCATCAAAGTAGGATGATTGTCCTATTTCATACTAGAACAATCACAACATGTCCGAAATCACCGAACGATAGACAAAACAAGGCAATAGGCAAAGTAGGCCCATAGTACAACTCAATCACTAAGCGGTGCGTGATAGCTAGACACATACATAAACTCCAATGTAAGGTATTTATACCTTATAATCAACTGGCAAACAAGGGCCATAATGTGGAACCTATATAACTCGAGGATAGGTTATTCATCCTAATCCCAAACTAAGGTAACATGTTTCTCACATGTACGCCAACTCATAACCCCACATAGGTAAGTCTACTCGTACTTACAACCATTAATTAAGGCGCAATAGCTATGCCCAATTGAGGATCTCTAAGTATCTTATCGTCACACAATATTTCTCACCTCATGCGCATCATAATATATTACATATTCTTATCGACGCATACTTCAACTTTATTCGATTTAACTCGTAGTCAGCTAATATTTGACTAAGTCAACCAAGGTCAACGTTTCACTAAGTCATGAACACGTCAACTCGTCATCCCACATGGTAGGGAATTAATGTAGGTCATATAGGCGTTACTACTACCCATTTCTCAACTCCGTAGAGTCAACTATTCATATTAATGAAATTACTACAATAATCGACGTTTTCTTATTACGCCCTATTCGCAGTCGATCACGACTAGTGTATATCTCATAATGACTCCGCTAGAGTCGTTACCAATATCAAAATATCGGGACAAACCGTAGTATCGTCCCTATAAACTCCTATCGTTTGCAATGCCCAATGCACAAAGAGTCTGCTACTCGTAACGATTTCATAAGGTTTCCGCTAGTGCGTAAACGGTAAAACTTCAATGATTCGGTATACTCAAACTTAAGATTAACGTAATGAAGTATAATTAATTTAAACAAGTCTTCGGCGACATTACGGCCGGAACCCAACTAATAATTCACAAGTATACTTCAACCTCAATGAATTTCTATTACTCGGCATAATAATTATCAGGACAATCGAAACAACACAACAACAACAACCATAATAGCAACAATATCAAGCTCTACGAGTCTCTATTATTCGAAGTCTACTAACTCAACGGTAATTCATCAATTCTTTCTTTATTCCGAAATCCTTAAATCAAGCACGTAATGAGGTATAACCTAACATCATTCGTGGGGACAATTATGTATATATATACTTCCCAATAAAAGACACGAATATCATCGCTAACACACCCTACATGCTTTACTCTTCCAACTCAACTCGTAAAACACACAAGGCATTATAGTTACTTACCTTCACCGCAAATCCACCACGAAATCCAAGGGCTTCGGGTAAAAACGTACTCCTCCGTGACTCTACGCCGCTACGGAGTCCAACCAATGATCCCAAACTTGAGCCAAGCCCGAATCAAATTTCCCTTCTCTCAAAACACCACTTTCTCTCTCTAAAACGTGGGAGAAGAGATGGGTTCGTGATATACTAACAGATCGGATGATCCCTTTGGGTAGAAATGTGCTCCTCGTCGTCCTCTACGCTACGGCGAAGACGGCTTGTCGATCCGACAAGCGAAGCTCAAGATATCGCGAAATCTTTCTCCTCTCTCTCTAGTTCTCTCTCTAAACTCGGGTTGGGAGGAAGAGAAATGAGGGAAATAAGGTTGGGTTATGTTATTAATACCATGGGTAAGTGTTTGGTCCAATTCCGGGCTTGTTTGAGCATTTTAAACCACTTAAAAATGTTAAAAACCGAGAAAGAAAAACCGGACGAACAGGACGGGCAGGCGATCGCTCTTAAACAGGCGATCGCTTTGTCTTCGGAAGCAGGCGATCGCTTTGATCTGCCCAGGGCGATCGCTCGTGTCCAGATCCTCCGAACTCTCCGAAAATGCTCGAAACGCCCCGAAATGGTCCTAGATGATCCCGAAGTGATTCTAAGTCTTTGAGAAGGTCGAAATACTCAGGAGAGGTTCTCGAAAGTTCCAGAAACAACGTTAGAAGTTCAACGTAAAGCTTGCATAATCAACCATACAAAGGTTCAAGTACAAATCGGGGCATATGAAACACTCGAAATGAGTCGGCGTGCGGCTTAACGACAAGATCAACGTGATCAATAGTCGTGAAGGAGTCTAAACCAAGGTTAGGTCAATCACCCAAAGAGAAGACGTAACGTATACGAACGCTAATCGATGTCAAAGAAAATCTCGAATGGATAAAGGAACAAAGCGCAACTCACCCTGAGTTAAACGCGCGTCAAATATGATTCTCGACCTCACACGTCATGCTTAACGAGCATGACACCTCACTCTCTGAGGGTTTTAAAGTCAACATCGAGAGACCACGAGTGAACTCAGAATGAAGTTGGGTCGGGGTATTACAGGTTATGATATCGTTAGCGAAAACTATAAATTAAGAGTGATATTAAATACTCCCTCTGTCCCTAAATTATTGTCTGGGTTGACCCGGCACACAGATTAAGAAAACTCAATTGACTTAATTATTAATATTAAAATAGTATTCAAAAAGTGTTTTGTTTCCTTTAATGTCCATGTGTATGTGGCCCATAATTAAAGTAGGAAGAAAAAGTAAGGGTAAAATAGTAAAAGTGATGTTCTAAAAAGGAAAGTGTCAAATAAGACAATTATTTTGGGACGGACGAAAAAAGAAAGGAAGATAATAATTTAGGGACGGAGGGAGTAGTAAATACTGCATCACAAATGCTAAATATCGTACCTTTTTAATGTCCAATGACCATATTACCCTTTCTTCCTATTTAAGAAAATAAGCTAAATTTTTCTCATTTATAGTAATCAAATGACTTAAACTTTCTCTTCCTATAATTTCTCTCACTAAACAATTAATTAAAAAAAACTAAAACATATTTTTTTCAAAAATAATTAAAAAAAAAAACATGGTTGTCGAGGCTGGCCGCCTCAATTATAGGTGGATTTGAGGGTAGGTCTACCTTGAAAGGGCCTTTCCAAATGGTCGGCCTTATTTAATACAGTTGGTTTTGATGGCGGGCCTTCTTCTTTTATTTCGGTCAAAAAATTAAGAAAATAATAAAAAGAAAAATGATAAATTTGGGGCCGGTCCCCCTTTTTTAAAATTTTTAACCGCTTTAATTCATTATAATTATTTTCAATTGCTAAAATTTATTTTAAGTGATAAATTGATTGATTGTTCCCAAACTTTCCCCCCTTCACTACCTCACGCGCAAGGTTTTCTCCTCATTCACTACCGGCGCAAGGTGTTCTTCCTCCCATTGCCTGCCTCCATCGTTCTCGACCACATCGACCTTTTCCAAATCCATCCCTCTCATTTGCCAGGTATATATATATATATAGCAATTTCAACATTAATTCAGTCTTTTCTTTTCGATATTAAAACGACTTTTAAAATAAATAAAAGCAATTGTTTAGGTGATTTGGAGAAGAGATATTTCTCCAGTAAAAGGATTAGTTATAGTGATTATAGGAAAGGTTGTTTGGTTTTCTACCAAAGGATCAATAAGCAGCACCATTGCCTTATTCACTACCTCAGAAGTAAGGTTTTTGTGCATCGTGATACAAGTGTAATGTTGTGTATCACGAGTATTTTTCGTACATCTGCAACAATTTTGTGTATCACGATGCAACAATTTGTGTATTGCGATTCATCAATTTGTGCATCGCGATGCATAACGTGCATGTTCTGTGTTTTTTAAGGGAATAAACGATATTTTACAACAAAAGTGTCTTTTTCAGATTTAAAATAATTATAAGAGATTAAAGCGATTAAAAATTCATTAAAAGTACCGGCCCGAATTTTATCCTAGAAAAAATAAAACAAGTTGGCGCCCAAATCATCAGAAAATTGGTGAGTAGGCCGTCCCTTCTAGCCAGCCCACTAAGGTTACTTCTTTTTTCCTAGCTGGTCTTGTATTTCTTTATATATATATATATATATATATATATATATATATATATATATATATATATATATATATATATGGGGGAGTATTCAATGGTTACTCCCCCTTTGTAACCATTGATGGCTACCTTTGTACCAATCATTGGATCAATTTTAAATGGCCTGGATTTAATGATTAGTTGGCAAGCAATTAATGAACTTGGTGACTCACTTAATGATTAGTTGGCAAGCAATTAATGCTTGTCATAATCTTGCACTAACCCATTAAATTATACTCCTAATTCAAGTATTTAGCATGTTACATGTTGTTGACCTACACTCTTTCCACGTCCTCTCTCCTTTGACCAAATTCTAAAATTTTCTCCTCTTTTTTCTCAACCTACCTCTAGATTTTCGTAATTAAACCCAAAAAAGAAATCTCTAGATTTTTTTTTAGCAAACATGATGTTACATTAATTTGATTTCATAATAATCATGTAATATTGCTTGTATTTACTTTTTCCTTCCCGAAAATAAGAGGCCACTATCACAGTTAGTAAATTTGGATATAATATGTATATAATACACGTAAATACGAATAATTAAAAAATATTTATGTTTACCGTACTCATACCAAACTTAATTAAAAATATTTATATTTTTGGGTTAAATTGTATATTACACATATAAAACTTTAAATATATTGTACTTCACATATAAAACTCGATATATACCGAATTTTGATATAATTTTATTATTAAAATTATTTAATTTATATTATTAATCTTGTTTGAATTAATCAAATTAAATATTTAACATGAAAATAATAATTATGAAGTTTAAGAAATATTATTTGTTATTACGCATACTGCTTGAAGTACACACATAAGAGTATATATGTTTAATCATATTTTTATTTAGCTATTAACACATAATTATTTTGTCAAATGTAATAATATGAAAATAATAGCTTTGAGAAAGTGTATGAATGCAAAAATATTACGATATTTAAACCTAAAAATAATAAAAATATAAAGAAATTCATATAGAATATGACGTATTTTTAGTCTCGTACACTTCAATTATGTTCATATTATATCCGTACAAGCGTATAAAAATATTTTTACTATTTACGTATTATTATGCCAAATTTTTTCGTCATAACTTTGAAAAAAAATAGTATAAAACTTATACGTTTATTTTAACGTATTATATACGTTTTTTCTAACACCGTTTTAAAACTTGCATTTCGGAAAAAAACTAAAAAATATAGCTTTTTAAAATGCTCACGTAGAAAACGCAACTTTTTCTGCTGCAATATTGAAAATTCAACCAGTCAATATATACTCCGTCCATTTCGACCAATCCAGTTTTGATTTTTTAGTGTCAACTTCATTAAATTTTGACCAAAAAGTTAAATTAATTTACTTGCTTTTAGTCTTTTACAATGGCGTAAAAGTTCCGGTCGATAATATTTTTAGTGTGATATTTAGGGCACGAGATTTTATATCCTAAAACATACTTCTTCCGTTTCAGGCAAACAGCACTATACTATTTTGAGATGTTTCATATTAAGAGTCCACTATCTAAAATTATGTCTTCACTTTCCATTAATTTTCAACTCTATCATTCAAATCTGGTATAAACATGTTGAATATGCTTAAGAATTTTGTTATTATGATCAACTCCAATGGTATTTATATATTCCTTAATAAGTAGATTTTTCAAACGTGGACTCTGTAGATGAAACGGAGAGAATAACAAAGTTATGTTAAAATTTAATTTGATTTAATATCATGTTGACTTTTTATGAAAAGTGGACTATTTGCTCGGAAAGAGTGAAGAATTAATTTTTTGTACTTAAAAATTAGTGTTGAACACTAATTCAAATCTATATTCAACCTATATTAAGTATGTTTTAGGTGAAAAATTTTAATTATTGATACTACACTAAAAATTCTATCAATCACAAATTTTATAATTTGTTAGACAAGTAATCTTTATTTAGAAAATTTAATCCAGCTAAAAAGAAAAATCAAACAAGACTACATTTTTTAGAAAAATGGAATTTTTCGGTAATTTATAGAAATAATATAATATGAACATTACGTTATTATTCAGTTTATTTATTTATTTATTTGTACAGATGACATGTACGTAATCTATTATCCTTGACTCCTTTCGTTCGATCTTTCATAAGTTAAATGATTTATGTACTATTTCTTTTTTTGATTTTGTTAAGTTTAGTGTCGACTTTTGATTATATGTAAAGATTTCTTTCTATATTAAAAAGTCAAAGAGTAATTATTTTGACATTTAATCAAAAACAGTTTTCACTAATGAGTAGCATGACACATCAATAACATCATTAAGTGAGTCATCATTAAGTGAGTATAATTTAATGGGTTAGTGCAAGATTATGACAAGCATTAATTGCTTGCCAACTAATCATTAAGTGAGTCATCATTAAGTGAGTCATCAAGTTCATTAATTGCTTGCCAACTAATCATTAAATCCAGACCATTTAAAATTGATCCAATGGTTGGTACAAAGGTAGCCATCAATGGTTACAAATGGGGAGTAACCATTGAATACTCCCCCATATATATATATATATATATATATATATATATATATATATTACTCTTGTCCTAAGGAGACGTGAGAAGAGATCGAACTTGAGACATCACATTTTTATGAAATCTTAGCTCTACCACTGGGCCACCACTTAAGGACAAAAAAAAAAAAAAAACTTTTAAATGTATTTCTTTCATTTTAGAGTTAAACACTTAAATAAGTTAATAAAAAAAATTAACTTATTTAACTCTAAAATAAAAGAAATACATTTAAAATAAATTTATTTACCATAAAATAGGGAGAGAACACTTTATCTAGACAGTAGAGTCTAGAGATTGTTTTGATAGGAGACCTCATTTACAGTTAATATTGATTTGTAATTAATTTAGTCCTTCATTAACTATAATTAAATGCAAAGGAACTTTGATTACGAAAACATAAAATTCATTAAAAATGTGCAGTGTTTAGCAATTTTGGGAGCAACCTTTAACACCAATGTAACATATATCTAAAGTAATTGATATTACCATAAAATAGTTATCTTAAATTACACTATTATTGTTGTTCATATTCATTGAGAAGTATTGAGAGAGATTGAGACATTTAAATGTGAGATGCAGTATAAAGTAAGATATATAACGAAAGTGAATTATTTAGTAATAATTAATAAACTAATTAATCAATGACAATTTAGTAATAATTAAGTTAGTAAGGGTAAAAGGGTCATAATAATTAAGTAGGGTGCAGTATTTAGTTGTTTGGGGTGCGACATTTAGCATATATATCTTTAAAAAAATTATTGTTGCGGTTGTTGATTGTTCTTTCGGTTGTGTGTTTTGGATTTACTAACCTAATACGACTAAATTATTCTATAGTGGATTTGGTAACTAACGCATATTAGTACTATATTCTCAATTATTAAGCATATATATATATATATATGTATATTATATATATATATATGTATATACATGTATATATATATATATGTATATATATATATATATATATATATAATACAAGTACACTATCTAATAATAGTGCGTGAAAAAAGAAATTATTTATCTTTAAAACCAAGGGTTAATTATACAATTAGTCCGTCGACTGTGAACTTTTCCACCACTAGTCACTTAACAAAATTTTTTTAAATTTCAGTCTCTAGAGTACCACAATTAGACACTCTTAGTCCATTTGTTGGATGCCGTTAAAATTTTTCCGTTAAGTCAGTCATGTGCCCAACACGTGACTTTGGTTAAGGGCTTTTACGAAATTTCATGTGTAAGATATTTTGTAACACTTAAACATATTATTCTTCTCTTTCTCTCTCTTTCTCCTCTCCCCCCCCACACCCCACCCCACATCTTCATCCCCTTTAACCTAATCAACGCAACAGCAACACAACAGCAGTAACCCAACAACAGCACCCTCTTCTTCATCCTTTCAACTCCCCCAATATTTACCAACAACATAAATTTCGCTCAAGTTACGAACCCTAATTTACCCGATTAATAATTCATCCTCCTTTACCAATTTCAATTCAACGAATCCAAAATTAGGGTTTCAAACTCATTCCTAGAATTAACAGCTGCGACAAAATTAAAACGAACTAAGGGCACGAAATTGAGAATTTAATGGATGATGAAAGTGATGTTAATGAATCGAGCTGAAATGTAAAGAAGCCAATGCCTTCATTGATCTCGTTTGGGAACGCCGGTGATTTCACGTAATGCCTCACCTTCGTCAAATCACTTAAACACCGTCTTGATTTTGAAACGTTTGAATGTTGTAGAGACATTGAAACTGAAGGAGAAGGTCAAGAAACTATCGTCGTACGACCATTAGTAGATTCGACAATACTCCTGCGTCAGCCAAACTCTTATTCCACTTTTCGAACAACCCAACCCCCGCTCTCTTTTTCAGTCTTCGAAGATGAACACCATTGTCCACACCAATAACCACCATCTTTGATACAATCAATCAACGAATCCCAGATTTCTAACAAAATTAAACCCATTTGAACAAACCCAATGAAGTTGTGCACCCAACCTTGAAAAGTCCACTCTCTCTCTCTCTCTCTCTCTCTCTCTCTCTCTCTCTCTCTCTTCTCCCTCCGGCGATCCTTTTGTGATTGGCGAAGCTGTGTCTTCGGCGGTGATGTGTCTCCGGCGATGCTATTGGGGGGGGGGGTTGGAAGACAGAGAAATGATTTGATTTTTTAAAGTTTTTTATTTTATTTGACCAATTAGAATTATAATTACTAATCATAATTAAATTAACATTAATATTTACTATCATAATTACATTGATATACATTATTAATATTTTTAATTAGATTAAGATTTTCTTTTGAAGAATTAATTAGATTAAGATAAAAAATTAAATAACACTAGGAATTTCCCGTTATACCCTTAAAAAATGGCATGTGCAATGCACATGATTGACTTAACGGAATTATACTAACGGCATCCATCAAAAGGACTAGTTGCGTAACTTTTTTATACTCTTGGGACTTAAATTTGAAAACAATTGTTAAGGGACTAGTGGTGAAAAATTCCATAGTTGAGGGACTAGTAGTGTAATTAACCCTAAAAACAACTATTTACAAAAGAAAGATTCCGAAAGTGCGCCAAAAAGAAATTAAAAAAAAAAAACAGAAGAACCTGAAACAGAGCACAACCAGTGGTTAGTCTAAGATAAAAGATTCCGGCAATACGTCACTGTCCGCCTATTTATTATTACAATGCCATCAATCTTTCCTTCATTCAGCACAACCAGTGGTTAGTCTAAGAGTCAAAGAGTATGGCAAAAACACCTGAAACAGAGCACCCAGTGGCGGCCAGCGGTTGGGCTGCCACTGACACCTCCGGTGTATTCACCCCTTTTAACTTCTCCAGAAGGTACTCTGATCCAAACCCATATTTTAGTTTCCTTGTGTATGTCTGTCCGTAGACTGATAGGTTGCTCAATTGGTTACAGGGCTTATAAAGTTACTTCTGGTCCAAGTCAAATTTGAGTTCCCTTGGCCGGTCTATGAAAAATTTATTCTTTGCGAATCTCTTATTGACCGGCTCGAGAGAGTGCAAGAGTGAGTATTTTTCGGTGATTGTAATGGTGTGTGTGGATGATGCAGGGAAACAGGGGAAAAAGATGTGAGGTTTAAGGTGTTGTATTGCGGTATTTGTCATACTGATCTTCACTTTGCCAAGAATGATTGGGGCCTTACTTCTTATCCGGTCGTCCCCGGGTAAGGTCCTTTTTCGATTCTAAGATTATTCGTGTAACAATCGGGTAACTTTTGTGCCACGGAATTGATTGTTTGTTTTTCGAATTTTTCGGTGAATGATAAATTTAATTTTGTATGCTGTTTAGTATATATGGATCATGCATTTATAAATGTATCTTTTGAATGTTAGAGATAAACTATCAATGGATCAGATTTTGATCCAAATTCGATGTTATTTCTAGAATACGGATTGAGTTTTTCAAGCCGATTACTCGATTGATTCAAGTCTAACTTGATAGCTTAACAAATTAGATTTGGATTAAGGATGATCCGATCTATTAACAACCCAATCCGATCTAATATAAAAAAGATATAGTAATACGGTACATACAAAAGTTACTTATTTTGAGCTTTAAAACATTAATAATTATTATTTCAACTAAAATTAAAAGTTTTCTGCGCACTATAATATCTTATTAACATTGTCATTTATGTTCGACCTTCGATTGATTAAAAGTTACCTTGATATTATTTTCATTCAATACTTTAGTAAAGGTCGAATAAAATCTGAATCCGATCCGAATCCGAAAATTTAGGAAGTGGATTGAGCTTTGAAATATCCGAGAGATAATTCAATCCGATCTGAATCCAGCAATTTCTTAACAAATCGGATTTGGATTTAGCATATTCGATCCGAATCCAATCCATTGACACGTCAGTTAGAGAGTTGTATGCCTTGATTGTAGTAGAAGTCCTTTAATCCCATTGTTTTGTGGCTGACGCTTTCTTCCATTCTTTGGGGATTTATTTTGAATTTCAAGTTTTTAGGGGAAAGGAAGCCATAATTAACTTTGAGCCACATACCATCTAAAGAGAGGAGTAGCTAAGGTCCTTGACGGCTATCCCCCTAGAAGAATTTTCTTTTCATTGATAGAATTCTAGTTATCAAGAATTGGCGATACATATGTTGATTCCATTAATTTATGCAGGCATGAAATTGTAGGAGAGGTTACGGAAGTTGGGAGCAAAGTAGAAAAATTCAAAGTTGGGGACAAAGTCGGGGTGGGATGCTTGGTTGGATCATGTGGTTCTTGTGAAAACTGTGCTGGCGACCTTGAAAACTACTGTGCTAAACAGATACTAAGCTACGGTGTCCCGTACCACGATGGAACAATAACGTATGGAGGGTACTCTGATCACATGGTTGCAGATGAGCACTTTGTGCTTCGTTGGCCAGAGACTCTACCTCTTGATGCTGGTGCGCCTTTGCTTTGTGCTGGCATCACTACTTACAGCCCCTTAAAATACTTTGGACTCGACAAGCCTGGCATGAAAGTTGGTGTGGTAGGTCTTGGTGGACTTGGCCATGTAGCTGTCAAAATGGCCAAGGCTCTCGGGACTGAAGTTACAGTTTTTAGTACATCCACTTCCAAGAAGAAGGAAGCTATTGAAGGGCTTGGTGCTGATAAATTCGTGAACAGCCGTGACCCAGAAGAGATGCAGGCAACCATTTTCTTAAACATTGATCTTTGTTTTCAATCATGTAGACGGTGACTACTGATTACAAATTTCTAACTGAACTTTCTTTCCTTGCTTTGTTGAATATGAGATTAGGCTGCAACTGCTACGCTGGATGGGATCATTGACACTGTCTCTGCATCTCACCCTATTGAGCCGTTGATCAATGTGCTGAAATCCCATGGAAAGCTTATTATGGTTGGGGCACCAGAGAAGCCACTTGAGCTTCCTGTATTGCCTTTGCTTTTGGGTAAGCATTTTTTAATTTTACCGTATTTGGTAGTTTTAAGAAAATGAAACAACTGTATTCTACTAGTGAAAGGAAAATCACCCATCCCCAAGGGAAACAACTTACGGATTTGTGCTTCGTAACTCATTTCCGGAAATGAAGGCCATCTCTCCTGATTTTGTCTGTGCTTATCTCTAATTAAAGCTATTCTGGTCCGTCTGTTTCAATGAACATATCTTGTGCAAGGCATTTTTTGGGATCAATTTTCCATGCATTACCGTAACAAAAGAACGTGAGTATGTTTACATCAAATGACTTCCCTTAAATCATTTTCTGCAAGCTAATTTCATGAAAACGAGGCGAAGTGCTAGTTATATTCAACGCCTCTAGGACATTTTGTGCTACTTTTTGATATTTTTCATTTTATGCTAATTATCAGGGCCGGTCCTTTGGGTGTGCAAAGTGAGACATGGAACAGGGCCTCAAAAATTTGGGGCCCCAAATCTTACACATATATGTACTATATATATACTATATATATATATATATATATATATATTTAATTTAACCATTAACCAGCAATCCAGCAAGCTCTCATTTTTATTATATGCTTATTTTTTTGGAACAAGCATGCTCTCATCTTCTCTCTCTCTCTCTCAAAAGTACTGCCTCTCTCAAAAATATGACCGGCCTGCGTCGTCCCGAAATCGAGGCTTAACTTCTCTGCGTTCTTCTCATCTTCTCTCTCTCTCTCTCTCTCTCTCTCTCTCTCTCTCAAATGTACTGCTCAATCCCTCTACCTCGCGACTCTGCGTTATGACTCCAAAAATTAGGAAACATGAATCTGGATATGAAAAGCGTAAAAAGAAAAAAAGAATTGAAGTGTTAACACAATCTCAAAGAGGATCCATTGATAAGTTTATTGTAAGAGAGAATGATTATTTAGAAAAAATTGATTATGAAGACCTAATTGAGGATTTTGCGTCAAAGAATGTTAGAAGGATGTTACTTTTCAAATAAAAAGTTTTATAGTAGTTTGGGGAAGTTATTCAAATTTGGGGCCTAATTTTAAATTTAAGACAGGGCCCTTAAAATCTCAGGACCGGCCCTGCTAATTATCAAAAGTTATACCCTATTTTTCTAATCTTATGTAGTAGTATATGTTTTTGTTCTTCAAATTTGATAAAGCTAAACTGGCTTAATGTATTGACAGGGAGGAAGATTGTTGCTGGTAGTTCCATTGGTGGGTTGAAGGAGACGCAGGAGATGTTGGACTTCTCTGCAAAGCACAATATAACTGCAGATATAGAGATTATCCCGATAAGCTATATCAACACTGCCATGGAGCGTCTCATGAAATCTGATGTTCGTTACCGGTTCGTCATTGATGTTGCAAACTCAATCGGTAATCCCTCTTGTACATATAAAAAGTCAAATATGTAATAGATTTTCTTGTTTTTACAACAAAAATATGTGGGACGGATGATGATAATCCGTGGAAATTGTTCAGCAAATGAATCACACTAGCTAGGGAGGAAGGACGGTGAAGGATCAGCAGGCAGGCATAAAGAAGAGTCAAAGGCATGGAATTGATGAGGAACATCAGAACGACTGATCAAAGCATGAAGCGGCAGAGAAAGTTTATGATTGGTTTATGTTTTTCTTTAATTAATCCAGCTCAATTTTCGAGGAAGCAACTCTAAATAAGAAAACCGTCATAAAAGTTAAATTTTCTTGGACTGGCCTGCTGGCTTGAGCTCATGGCTTTCAACTTGGAGGTCATGGGCTCGATCCCCCAGGAGTTAGAGGGAAGGCTTTCTCTCCCTAGGATTTATCTCCTAGGCGCTTCTGTGCGTGCATGTGTGTGTGTGTGTGAGTAGAGAGAAAAAAAAATGGAAAAACAATTGTATTTGTATCTTTCTTTCAATATCAGTGTGCATTTAACTTTCGCTTATTATTACTCAAATCTGTTGCAGTAGTTTTCAATTTTCCATAGTAACTGTAGCAGTTAAGGTTCTTGGCTCTTTGGTTAATGAAATACCAAAATATCTTGCCTCCACGTGGCAACGAGCGGAACATGTGGCCATGCTGACCTAGGACGCGGAGGTCAATTCATCTCGCCCCGGGCTTTGCCAACAGCTCGGACCCCGAGCACATCTATCCACCATCCTACCTCGATCAAACCCTGGAGCTCAGGACAGGTAGCTCGCCATCCTCGCCGGACCTGGGAACTTGCGAGTTATAGATCCGGGCAACAAACCAGAGATCCTGAGGTCTCCACCCCAGGGAGTTGAATAGTCAACGAAAGTTGCCGCATTTAAGGCCTACCTGCTACTATGTCATCTCTGGGCCACTAACAAGCTTCTCATTGAACAAACAAGTGACTTGTTTTCTAAGTAAAGCTACTTCTAAAAGATCTACGCGGCTCTCAAAAGAGGTTCATCTTCTACATCAATGCTGATCACTTTCCCTTAAAGGCTCATCAATGCAAATAACGGCTGTCATAAATGGATATGTGACTACCTGTCTCAGGCTAACATCTGGTGGGCCCACATGTCTCAAACCAATATTCTTCCGGTATAAATACAAGGTGATTGCCTTCATTTATGACCTAAATTCAATAAATCACTCACAACTATCAAGTCTCCAAAGCTTTCAGAGCATTTATTCCTAAGAGTAGTTTGAATCCTCACCGGAGACCATAACTTTTACCTATATACTGATTCTCTCACCGGAGGGCTTTAGTTGGACCATGTCCAGCTCCCTAATGGTGCTTTCTTAACTTCACATGTATCTACTGGAGGACAAGTTCCCTATACACTTGTGCCTATTGAGAGCCGGGGCATCCTACCGATATACTAGCTACGTACATGGACTTGAGTACTTGACAGGATCACCAGAACATTTTTTGGCGTAATCGTTAATTGGTTCAGGTTTATCTCAATATATATGATAGACCACATTTCTTCGAACCTTTTGAGTGAAAAATACTAAATTTTGTTTTCTGTATTTTTGTTTTTGGTTGATATTGTAAATCTTAAGGCATGGTTTTTCGTTGATTTTTGTATCTATTTAGAATCATTATGTCTTCACCATTGGCACAACCTCTGCCTCCTACCTCCATCCACGCCATCTCCACCACCTCCTTCCTTTCCCACAATCTCCATCTCCTCCATAGCCACATCTCTGCAATATCTCCCTTTGTTGCCACCAAATCTGCCTCCTTTATCGCATCTATTTTAAATTTGTAATTTTCTTCTTTGATTTCAGCATTTATCCAATTAAAAAGATCTAATGATGTGTAAATGGTAGAGTTGTGGACCTGTGGTACGTATTACAGTTTGTCCAAACTAGAAGCTTTGGGTTTATAAACTTAAAGGATTAACATTGGTCAATACCCCAATGGTGGACAAAGCATGGTGTCTCTAGTTCGATTACTTCCCATGCCCTTTGTTTAAATAAATAAAAAAAACTTTATATTTGTCATTGTCAGCT
The DNA here is from genome assembly GCA_016624345.1 of Platycodon grandiflorus. Taxonomy (NCBI): domain Eukaryota; kingdom Viridiplantae; phylum Streptophyta; class Magnoliopsida; order Asterales; family Campanulaceae; genus Platycodon; species Platycodon grandiflorus. Next base: position 15,084,141 of record CM028367.1, on the reverse strand, counting down.
CTATGCCTAAACCAGGGGGAAGTTCCAAGTGACTTCATCAGTAAGGTGATCAGAATGTGTCAGAACCCAATAGCATGGAAAGAGTTAGGCTTCACATTAATGATCAAGCATAAAGAGAGGGCAAGAGGAATTGCTATTGCATTGGTGGAGTAAAACAGCCAAATGCTTGATAACATTAAAAGAGGGCAAGAGGAAACACAACTTTGGGAAATTTGGCTCGTACGATTACTTCCCAAGCATGCAATTAGAAATAGTTTTTGAAAATGAACCATACGTTAGATAAGATAACAGGTTTCAGAGATGAATAAGAAGTAGTTTGCAAATAACTCTAACGGGTATACGATGCAGTTGAGACACTTAACCAATTGAAGGACCAACAATGAAGCCCTAATTGGCTAACAATAACACGCACCCTTAACCCATCATTGATAAGAAATAATCTACTTCCTAAATATGGGTCACATATTGAAGTCATACAATTATATTTGTAATTTAAATTATTGTGGACTTAATTAAGTGAGGGAAAATTATATAAATGACCATCGTACTATCGTTTGGTAACCGATTTGACCACGTACTCTCAATACCCTAAATCTAACCAATGTTTTTGTTTTCCTTTCTTTTTTTAAAGGTTGGAGGGGACATAGACCTTATCTCAACCCTTATTATTATTATTTAATGTCTTGAAAGACTACAATTAAGGCTATATAGTGTCTTTGGTGTGGCTAGAATAAGAGTAGTGAAGTACCAGGGTGGCTATGGTGTCGAGCTTGAACACTCAACCTCTCTGTCAAGAGAAGTGAACAGTACTAAATGGGCCTTTGGTGAGGCTTAAACAACAACGGTGTCTCTGGTGAGGCTTGAACACCCAACCTTTTTTTTAATTACCAGGGTGTCGTCTATGGTGAGACTTGAACACTCGATCTCTCCGTTAAAAGAAGTGAGCAGTACCAGTTAAGCTAGAGCTCGTTGATGAAAATCTTTGATCATTGATATATGTTAAATGGGCCTTTGGTGAGGCTTAAACAACAACGGTGCCTCTGGTGAGGCTTGAACACTCGACCTTTTTTTAAGTACCAGGGTGTCGTCTCTAGTGAGACTTGAACACTCGACCTCTCCATTAAAAGGCATTCTCATACACTTGTAATGAAAATCTTTGATCATTGATATATGTTAAATTGCATTTTGAGAGATTATCTCTTACTTTCACAACCGAGTTGTGAGTTTATCGGGTTTCTTGGACTAAAAATTCAACTTTGCACTTATCAATCTTCGTGAGTCGAAAGATTGTGGCGTTCCGTGGTCGTGGGTCATTGGCAATCGCGTCATCGATTCTCAATTGCACCCCGAGGTTCCTAATCATTGCGATTAGCGGGTCTCAAGAGACTCAAACTATCCTTGTTTCTTCATTGATTTCTGTTATTTCCGCGTTCGTTGTTGGGTGCGCATTCTTCGATCCGGTCTTGGAACGAATTCACCCCAATAAATTAGGCGAATTCCCGTCACTTTCAGGGGGGGGGGGCGCCTTACCATAGCGCCTTAGCACCTATGGAGATGGCTGGGGCCTCCCTGTCCTTCTTTTGAACTTTGGGACTAATCTGCTTCTAAACAGCACATTGGCGGCCAAGTTCAAAGGCGCACTTTTATTAATTTCTTACTTAATATTACTATAGGTCTATTTGGGTATTTTCTTTGCTTAATTTAGTTATTTAGTTTATAATTTAAATTTTTTTCTCACTTTGATCCTATCAACTTTCTCTTTATCTCATTTTTTTAGGGGTATTTTTTATTCAACCATTACAAAATTAAAATTTAAAATTCAAAATAAACTCATTAAATCACTCTATCAAATGCACTCTATATCTTAGCAGAGTAGTAGTTGCGAAGAAGCCTAATCTCCCGAGTCGGGCATGATCACAAAGGCGGTAAAACTCTCCCTACCAAGTTTTAATACAGTTGCGTTCCCATGGCTCAAAATTGAGCCCTATGGTTAAGCTAGAATAGCCTCCTACCATCTATCTAAGCGCTTGGTGGTGGCCATGGGGTAATGTGATGGAACAATCTCCGGAAAACACTACGAGGACTTGGGGTGGTATGCAGCGATAGGAAAATGTTATATTTATAGAATTTGTCAATAAAATGATTAGTATTATTGATTAAATATTGTACATTACACTCATATAGTAATACTTTAATACATAATGTAATTCAAATGGGTGATGCTAAATACAACACCCCAAAGCACTAAATACAATATCTCTCTCGACGAATTTATTATTTTGCCCATATTTTTTGGTGAAAATTTATATTTACAAGTGAAAAATAAATTAAAAAATTGAAAAATTAGACAAGGTCGCCACCCCTTGACAGTCATATTTTAAACATCCATCTAGACTAGGCGGTTATCCATTATTTCGTTAGCTTTTTTTTTAACACTTTTAACCCCTAAAGTTTAAAATTCCATTAAAAAGTTAGTGAATCCGTTAAAATTTTAACGGCAGATGGTAGAACCGCCAGCATTAGGCGGCCATTACTGGAAGAGCCGCCACCCCTAACTAGCCATTCCAAATTTCACTCCTAAAGGGTCCATTTGCTCTAAATATAAAATGGAGAGCATTTTTGTATAAATATTCATTTACATAAAATGAAAGGCAAAATGAAATTTTTTTCAAAATACGTGGTATTTAGCATTTTGTGGCACTGTATTTAGCATCTGTGATTCAAATTTGTTAATAAATCATGATTATGTAACATTATGGATAGGTCATAGGTCCCAATCTGTTTGCAAGTCTACGTCATTGAGCATGCCATCACCAGCCGTCGGCAACACCGCAGAGTCCGCCCATTTATTGTCACAATGCTATCAATTCTTCCTTCACTCATAGCAACAACCCAACAAAAGGTCGATTTAACAATCAAATACTATGGGAAAAACACCAGAAACAGAGCACCCGGTCAAGGCCACCGGATGGGCTTCCACTGATACCTCCGGTGTTTTAGCCCCTCTCAAATTCTCAAGAAGGTAGTCTGATGATCAAAACCCGAATCCCAATTTCATCAAATATGTGTGTGTATGTGTATGTGTATACTTTTTTGCTGATTGTATTGTGTTTATGGGTGATGATGCAGAGAAAAAGGGGAAAAAGATGTGAGGTTTAAGGTGTTGTATTGCGGTATTTGTCACACTGATCGAATGAATGGGGCTTCACTTCTTATGCGGTCGTCCCCAGGTAACTCATTTTTCCATTTTGTAATGAGTTACTCTTTTCGTACTAAATAAATAGTCTCATTTTCTTATTAGAACATCAACGTAGTACAGTATCAAATTACTATTTAGTGTGGGGACGGAAGGAGTATTATTTGTAGAACAATCAGGTAACTTTGGCGGCCGAATCACGGCACAGAATTGATTGTTTATTTTTTCGAGTTTTCAACGAGTATTATGCATGAAGACTAATTGAAATTTGAGTTCTGTCTATTAGTGTAGACAAGTCATTTATGAATAGATGTTAGACTTATATGCCGCGGTTGTATTATTAATCGTTCAATCACATTGTTAAGTGGGTGAAGCCTTGTTCCATTATTTGGGAGGGATATGCTCTGTTTTGATTTTTATAATTTATAGAATTTCAACATTTTAGGAAGCCATTCACCATCAAAGCTAATAGCAGGGTAGGTGGGGATCTTATTTCCTCACCAAAGAGCTTGGGTTTGATTCCTTCCTGCTATGATGTGGTGGGCAGGCCTTAGCTGTGGTGAGCACTTGTGTTTGGCCCACGCATGGGAACCCCTCGCTACGATGGGGTAGGCATGCCTTAGCTCTGGTGAGCACTTGTGTCTGGCCCACGCATGGGAACGCCTCACTTAGTGTTAACGGGGATGGGGACGCCACTTGTCCCTCTAATGTTTTGTGATGTACTAAAAAAAGAAAAACTTTAAGCCACATACCAATTAAAGAGAAGAGTGGCTATGGTCCTTGTCTCCTTGATGCTGATGAGTTTCAACTCCTCTATTTAATTTTAGTTTATAAGTGACGGACAACCACGTAAGAACCTCAATAGTGTTGATCCCCTTTGAAGATATATATACTTTATTTACATGGAATTTTAATTTTCATAACAGGAAGATACATATGTTGATTGCATTGATTTATGCAGGCATGAAATTGTAGGAGAGGTTACAGAATTTGGGAGCGAAGTAGAAAAATTCAAAGTTGGGGACAAAGTCGGGGTGGGATGCTTGGTTGGATCATGTCGCTCTTGTGAAAGTTGTGCTGGCGACCTTGAAAATTACTGTGCTAAACAGATACTCACCTATAGTTTCCCATACTATGATGGAACATTAATCACCCGTGGAGGGTACTCTGATCACATGGTAGCAGACGAGCACTTTGTGCTTCGTTGGCCAGAGACCCTACCTCTTGATGCTGGTGCTCCTTTGCTTTGTGCCGGAATCACTACTTACAGCCCCCTAAAGTACTTTGGACTTGATAAGCCCAGTGTGAAGATTGGTGTGGTAGGTCTTGGTGGACTTGGCCATATAGCTGTCAAAATGGCCAAGGCTTTTGGGGCTCAAGTTACTGTTTTTATTACATCCCCTTCCATGAAGAAGGAAGCTATTGAAGGGTTTGGTGCTGATAAATTCGTGAACAGCCGTGACCCAGAAGAGATGCACATAACCATTGTTTTAAACATTGATCTTTGTTCTCAATTGTGTAGAGAATACCATGGTGATTACTGATTACAAATTTCTAATTGAACTCTCTTTCCTTGCTTTGTTGAATCTGAGAGTAGGCTGCAACAGCTACACTGGATGGGATCATTGATACTGTCTCTGCATATCACCCTATTGTGCCATTGCTCAACGTGCTGAAATCCTATGGAAAGCTTATTATGGTTGGAGCACCCGAGAAGCCACTTGAGCTTGCTGTATTCCCTTTGCTTATGGGTAAGCATTTTACTCTAAGGCACTGTTTGTTTCACGGAAAATGGTTTCGGGAAAGTGTTTTTCAAAATTTTTTGGTGTTGTTAGTTTTGAGAAAATGAGTCAGCTTCAGAATATTCTACAAGGCAAAGGAAAATTTCCCATGCTCCTAAAAGAAAAAACGACTTAGGTATTTAGCACGAGTCACTTTTCAGGAAATGGAACTCACTTCTCCCCCACTTTTACCTGTACTTACTGCTATCAAAAGTTTCTCTCTCTGGTCTGTTTCAATGAAATTGATTTCCATTAGGATATCGTGGGTTAGGTTTTCTGTGCATTACCCCAGCAGACGAAAATGAAGTACTTTTATTTGATAATGACTTCCCAAATCAGTTTTTGCAAGGTGATGCCCAAGAAGCAAATATAGTTTGATACAGCCCCTCCAGGACATTTGGTTGCTACTTCTTGAATTATAGATTTTTTTTCTTTCAAATTATCAGCAGTTATATTCTTTTTTTGTTCTCTTAAGATATACTCCACTACGCATGTCTTCGGTTCTTCTCAAATGATAATACTAAAAAGGGCTAACGTAATGACAGGGAGGAAGATTGTTGCTGGTAGTGCCATCGGAGGGTTGAGGCAGACGCAGGAGATGCTTGATTTCTCCGCAAAGCACTATATAGCCGCAGATGTAGAGATTATCCCAATAAACCATGTCAACACTGCCATGGAGCGTCTCCTTGATGTTCGTTACCGGTTTGTCATTGATGTTGCGAACTGAATCGGTAATCCCTCTGCTATGCATAAAAAGTCAAATATGTAATGGATTTTTCTTTCCATAATATCATTGTAAAGAATTGGAATTGTGTTGGGTTTTCAGTGTTTGTCATTTTATTTAAGACCAGAAAATCTTGGAGGTTATTGATCCTAAAATAAAGATTGATATGCAAAAGTGAAGTTAGAATAATACGGTAACAACTCAAATTTATTTCATATATTTCACCACAACCATATATCATAAAACATGATAATACCTACAGAGTGAATTTATTCTAATAAGAAATAATGGAAACTACCAGCGAAGACCTAGAAGTAGATAAAAACACATGTAAAAAACTTGTAGATACTCTCGGTATCCTTTCACGTGATCAAAACATTCTGAAGCCACAAAGCTCAGCCTACTCCGCCTTGAGTGAATTTGCAACGTCAATGACAAAACGATAACGAACATCACCCTTAGCAAGACGCTCCATAGCTGTATTCAGATAGTCAATCGGGACAACCTCAATATCAGCAGTAATATTGTGCTTGGCTGAGAAATCAAGCATCTCTTGCGTCTCCTTCAACCCACCCATTGCGCTACCAGCAACAATCTTCCTTCCCATAATCAAAGTGTGCACGGCTAGGTCAACTGGCTTATCGGGAATACCAACCATAACAAGCTTTCCATCGGGTTTCAGACACTGAATCAATGGCACAATGGGGTGAGCAGCAGAGACAGTATCAATGATCCCATCTAGAGAGAACGCTGCAGCCCCCAGCTCTTCTGCGTCTTTACTGTTCAAGAATTTCTCGGCCCCAAGAACTTCAATTGCTTCCTTCTTCTTGGCAGGGGATGTGCTGATCACTGTAACATGAGCCCCGAAAGCCTTGGCCATTTTGACAGCAACGTGACCGAGTCCACCAAGACCAACCACACCAATACTCATGCCAGGTTTATCGAGTCCATAGTGTTTGAGGGGGCTGTAAGTAGTGATGCCAGCACAAAGCAAAGGAGCACCAGCATCAAGAGGCAAAGTCTCAGGCCAACGAAGAACAAAGTGCTCGTCCGCAACCATGTGATCAGAGTAGCCTCCACGGGTTATCGTTCCATCGTAGTATGGAAAACCATAAGTCTGTATCTGTTTGGGACAGTATTGTTCAAGATCGTGAGTGCAGGCTCCGCAAGAATGACATGATCCCACAATGCATCCAACCCCAACTATGTCCCCAGCTTTGAATTTCGATACTCCCCTGCCAACTTCAGTCACCTCTCCCACAATTTCGTGCCTGCGTAAATGATTTAGTTCAATACTTAATTTTAACCCCGTAAATCAAAATACGCATTCATATACTTTCACTACCAAAACAAATTTCTTCATCATATGAAAAAAGAGGGAATTAGGAAGAGTATGTGCATACCCGGGAACGATGGGATAAGAAGTCATTCCCCAGTCATTTTTGGCAGAGTGAAGATCTGAGTGACAGATTCCACAATACAAAACCTTAAACCTCACATCTTTCTCCCCTGTTGCCCTGCATCAACAACAACAACATATATATAACGATCAGAAACATAGATAATTGTACCTATTTGATGAAATCAAGATGTGGGTATTGGTCAAAGATTCGAAAAAAAATCAATCGGAGTAGAATTGAGATACCTTCGGGAGAATTTGAAAGGGGTGAGAACACCGGTGGTGTCATGGGCAGCATATCCAACAGCCTTGACTGGGTGCTCGGTTTCTGGTGTCTTTGCCATTTATCTAAATTTAAATTGGTTTTTGTAGCTAAGAGTATTTGCTGTTAGAGAGAAGAAGAAAATGAATGATTATCTGCAAAGGATTGAAGGAATTATATAGACGAGAAGGAAGGGGGACTAAGTCGCGTAATAATACAAGCAGCTAATGGCTGGTCAACTACGTAGTCTGTAAGCATGTATCGTAATAGACCGTATATTGAGAAGTCCATGTTCCTAGTTTTCCTTCACATAACGCCGTTTTACTACCGTCAACCGAAAACATAAGAATTTATTCGGTAGTTACGCAGTGATAAACATTATTATTAATTTTGGTGTTATCAGTATCCTTGTTATTAATTCTCACTTATATATTGGAGGTAAAAAATATTAGTCACGTGTTTTTTTTCAGTGTTCTAAAAAAAGGTCTAGGCGCCCGCCTAGGCTCCGCTTAGGCGCTAGGCACCACCTAGACGCCTGGAAACCGAGTGCTTAGGCACTCAACCCACTAATTATTTTAATTTTTTAACTTTAAAAAGCTTTGACCCGAAATGATGGTATTTTAGGCATTTTTAATATATAAAAAATTAATTTAGATTATTTGGTCATATTTATATTGCTGTAGCATGTGTTATGGGTCTAAGGTGTATTGAGTTATTGATAATAGTTGTGTTGTTTTAAACTTTGAAATGATATTTAGATTATTTGTCTATTTGATAATATTTACTATTAGTATATTCGAAAGTTTAATACTTGTTAATTAGGTTCTATTAAGAAAAAAAGTCAATAATCAATATAATTATGTTTTTCTTGTCCCCGCCTAAACCCAAGGTCCCCGCTTAGGCCCCCTAGGCTCTAGGCGCTAGTCCGGAGCCTAACACCCTCCTAGGAATTTTTAGAACACTGATTTTTTTTAGTGAGAGTACTAATAATACCACCCTCTTCTTTAGTATTATTAGCAAGGGGATAATGACTTTAGGCTGATAGCTCGTGTTATTAGTGCTGACTACCTATTGCGTATCAAATGTCCAATAATTCGACTTATTAATTCTATCTAGTACAACTAAACAGTTCTAAAGTGTATAATTAACCCGATGTATCACTAGACTATGGTCCTAATGTTATTAACTCTTTCTCTTTTTTTCCTAAATTAAGTATACCTTGTTAACTTTATACGAGTTTTAAGGAAAATGATTGATTTTACATAAATTTACTTTAATGCTCTAACTGTACTCTTTAATGGTGTCAAATCATTAAGTTTTACTTTTTTTTTTTTTATATATAATTTCATAATAGGCAAACTACACAAATTGTCATTGTACTTCTCGACTTTTTTGGAATTGGTCCCTAAACTAATTTTTGCAAAAAAATTGTCCCTGTACTAAACAAGTAAACGCAATTGGTCCTTCCGTCCAATCCCGTTAACTTTTAGCCGTTAAGTGTAATCACGTGCGTCTTACGTGATTTTTGCCTAGGGGTAAAATTGTCCATGCAATTTGTTCTTTTGAATAGACAAAACTATCCATAACAATTATATTTTTTAAGACTTTATCAAAGAATATTATTGTAATTTCACACCCCTTTCTTCTCTATCCCAAACCTTCTTCTCTTTTGTCCACCATGACTGACATAACCGCCGCTCAACTGTCGCCGGAGAAGACAACCATGGCTGCGTTCTTCTATGCCGAGTCAGAGCCGTCGGCAGGAACGGTCTGCTCATGTTCCCGATGAGGTGATGAAGGAGATGCAATTGCGGTTGGAAGCCCTCGAGGCCAGCCGTACCGACCCAGATGTGCCGCTTTTACAGTTTGATAAATACTCGGGGAAGACAAACGCTCGCGACCATCTGCAAGGATTTGAGAACCAGATTAACATGGTCACCAAAGATCCCGTGGCCAAGTGCAAGGCTTTGGTCAGTACTTTTCAAGGGAAGGCGGTGACCTGGTACAGGAAGCTTCCTCGAGCATCAATCACAGGGTGGGCGAACTTACGGAGTAAATTCCTGGTAGAGTTTGCCATGGTCGGGGTGACTCCCAAGGCCAGCATGGACCTGTGCAATATCAGGCAGTGGGATGGAGAGACGGTTGGGAAGTATATCGAAAGGTTCCAAAAGATGCTTGAGAAGGTCGACGACCTGACCGATCGGGAGGTTACGATGTGCTTCATGGGGGGCATGAACAGGAAAGGGTTGAAGGCTGAGTTCGGAATGAAGGAGCCCCTGAATCGGACTGAAATGTTTTCCCGTGCTCAAAGTTGGTGTGTCACCTTCGAGGAAGACGTAGATGGGTCCAAGAAAAAGGACAAGAAGGGGGAAAAGAAGGATGACAACAAGGACCCGACGACCAAGGCTGGGCAGTCATCGAGCAAGGGTTGGCGAAGGAATCGCGCCCAGACAACTGATCGCATGGATTTTGATCCCCTCAACACCACGAGGGAGGCAATCATGAACGAAATTCGAGCAGAGCTTCCTCCTGCTAAACCATTAAATCCTGCGTATGATGGTCGGCGGAATATGACAAAGCGATGTGCTTATCACAATGACGTTGGGCATGGAACTGAAGACTGCATGCAGCTGAAAAAGGAGATACAAAGGTTGTTGAGCTTGGGGAAGTTAGACCGTTTTCTCCTGCGAGGAGAGAATAGGGACAGCAGAGAAGACAGAGAGGCTAGGGATGAGCCTCCCAAACGAGGAAATACTGAACACCAGGCAGGCTGAATGTCATATTGGAAGAGGAGCCCAGCCTTTACCACCTGAAGTCACAGATGTATACCCTAAACAAGCTACCGTATGTACCGATGAGCGTGGGGGCTGGGGAAGAGACGATACAGTTCACGCGGAGCGAATTGGCCGTCGGCAAGCTGGCTTCCGAGCAGAATGTCGTCGTTGAAGCTTGTATCGACTACTGGGATGTAGCCAAAGTGCTGATCGACACTGGAGCATCGAGAGACGTGTTATACTACAAGTGTCTTAAAAGGCTAGGATACGATGATACAGACCTGAAGCCATATCGGGGTCATCTAGAAGGGTTCACCAATCACAGGGTGGCGGTGCGAGGGACTATTAAGCTCGAGGTAATACTCGGTAAGAGGAGTCGGTCCAGAATGGAAAAGATCACCTTCCTAGTGATAGACCTGAAATCACTCTTCAATGCTATCTTCGGTGTTCTTGCCATGGTGAAGTTCCAGCTGGTGGCCTCGATACCTCATCAGCGCATAAAGTTTTCAACTGCGGGTGGAGTAGGCGATCTGGATGAGGTAGTTATTAATCCTGCTCACCCCGAGCAGAAAATCAAGGTGGGCAAGGGTGCTACTCCAGAGGAGTGAGGTAGACTGATATCTTTTCTCCGCAAGAGCCTAAATGTGTTTGCTTGGACTGTGGAGGACATGAGGGGGGGGGGTAAGCGAAGAAATTGCACTGCACAGGTTGAATGCGGGCATAGAATTTAAGCCCGTCAAGCAGCGTCCAAGGCAATACTCCCCTGAAAAAGAGCAGGCCATCCGGGCAGAGGTTGAGAAGCTACTCGCGATCGACATAATCGAGGAGATTTACTATCCGACCTGGTTGGCTAACGTGGTAATGGTCAAAAAAAGCAACGATAAGTGGAGGATGTGCGTGAATTTGACTGATCTGAATAAAGCTTTCCCGAAGGATTGCTACCCACTACCAAGGATTGATATGCTAGTTGATGCCATTGCTGGTTTTGAGATGTTGAGCTTTATGGATGCATACTCTGGGTACCACCAAGTGAAAATGGACGAGCTGGTAGAGATGTTAAACGGGCTAGCCCTATCGGTTTCGGGCCAGCCCTAACGGGTTGTGACCCTAACGGGCCGCGGGCTAAACGGTCCAATTTTTTCGGGCCACTAATATTGCAGACCTAACCCTAACCCTAGCGGGTTTCGGGCTAAACGGGTCACTATCGGGCCACGATTAAAGATATGATATAACAATATTTTTAAATAGTGAATCGATAAACCATTCATAACTTTGATAGTTTCTTATGTTTTTCAAAAGAAATATAAACTAGACATTTTTTTACATCGATGTGTTATAATTTCCAACTTGTTTTTCTCAAAATAAATAATGTAATAGCTCTACTTAGCAGTTCTTTCCAAAAAATTTGTTTATATTTCAGTATTTATTCACAAGTACACAAAGAAGACCTGTAGTGCAAAGGATAAATGTGTTTGACTTTGGATTAAAAGGTTGTTAGTTTTATTCTCATGGTGGTTGTTTTACGTATCTCCTAAACTTTTTACGGCCTAATTAATATTACTCGGGCTGGCGGGCCAACCCTGAAACCTAGCGGGCCAGCCCTAACGGGCCGCGGGTTAAACGGGCCAGCCCTAACGGGCCATATTTTAAACGGGCCAAAAATATTGAGCCCTAACCCTGTTTTTTTCGGTTTAAACGGGCCAACCCTACGGGCCGTGGCCCTTTTAACATCTCTACGAGCTGGACAAGCCGTTGACCGCGTTCCGAGCTGCCGGGGGGGTTGTATTGTTATAAGATGATGCCCTTCGGGCTGAAGAATGCTGGGGCTACTTATCAAAGAATGGTGAACAAGGTGTTTGCACCACAACTGGGAAGAAACGTGGAGGTCTATGTGGATGATATGGTGGTCAATACCCAAGGGCTGCGACCATATAGCTGATTTAGAGGAGACTTTCGAAAATCTGCGGAAGCATGATATGAAGTTGAATCCCAGCAAATGCAAGGCGGGTAAGTTCTTGGGCTTCATGGTAAATGAAAGGGGGATAGAAGCCAACCCCGAGAAAATCAAAGCCTTGCTGGATATGAAGGATCCGACATGCATTAAAGAGGTACAGAAGCTGAACGGGGGGATCATAGCTCTTGGGCGCTTTATTTCTCGGTCGGCAGAGAAATGTCTGCCGTTCTTCAAGGTGCTACGCGGAAACAAGGGTTTTGAATGGACAACAGAGTACTATAAGGCTTTCGAGCAGCTGAAGGGCTATCTCGGTACACATTCCTCCTGAGTAGTCCTATGGTAGGAGAGAGTTTGTATGTGTATTTAGCGGCAATCGACCAGGCTGTGGCCGCGATGCTTGTTAGAGGGGAAGCTGGTAGCCAAAAGCCTGTGTACTTTGTATCTAAAGCTTTAACTCTAGTTGAGGCTCGCTATTTTAATGCAGAAAAGTTAGCTTACTTGCTTGTTGTGTCAGCTCGGAAATTACGGGCTTATTTTTCTGCATATAAAATTGTTGTATACTCGGACTATCCCCTTCGTAAGATTCTGCATAAACCAGACTCCTCGGGTAGGCTGTTGGCCTGGTCGATCGAGCTGAAAAAATTCCACATCGATTATCTGCCACGAAGGGCAATCAAAGCTCAGGCATTGGTGGATTTCTTGGTTGAGACAACTTTTGTTGATCAGGATAAAGTGCCAGTTGGGGATATCCCTAGGATTATACCCTCAGGCGGACGGCCAGAGGATTGCTGGCAGTTGTTCGTGGATGGTGCCTCGAGTAAAGAGGGCAGCGGAGCAGGGATTTTGCTCGTTTCTCCATTCATCGAGGAAGAATTTGAGGTCGCCCTGCAGTTCAAGTTCCAGGCCTCTAATAATCAGGCCGAGTATCAAGCTTTGGTCGCTGGGCTGGAGTTGGCATTGGATTTAGGGGTCTCAGCTTTGACAGTGCATAATGATTCACAGCTGGTTGTCAAACAAGTTCGGGGGGAGTACGGGGTGAATAACCCCACCTTAGCCAAGTATTGCGATTTAGTTAAAGAGTTGTTAACCAGATTGGCGTTCTGGGAGTTGGTTTGGATAGATCGAGCAGAAAACATGCGAGCATATTTCTTATCTAAGATGTAGACTGAGGACATTCAGGAGTTGAGCCCGGCAGTGGTGGTCGAATATCTTGATAGCCCAACTATAGAGCAGGAAAGTTTCATGGACATCAAAATGACAGAAAGATGTTGGATTGATGAGATTCAGGAGTACACCGTGCAGGGGTTGCTGCCGGAAGACAAAGATCAGGCTAGGATGGTTCAGAAACTGTCAGCTCGCTATACTGTGATCGAAGGTGTCTTATACCGAAGGTCCTTCTCAAAGCCTTTGTTACGATGTGTTCGACCAGAGGTGACTGAAAGACTGCTAGCGGAAGTCCATGAGGGGTTTGCGGTGGTTACCCGTGGGCAAGGACTCTGGCTGACAAGATTTTGACCTCGGGATATTACTGGTTTACGTTAAGATGGGATGCTGAAGCCTACGTGAGGAAATGTGACAAGTGTCAGCGGTTTGCAGACATACCTAGGTTGTCGTTGACCGAACAGACGCCAGTGGTGGCATCTTGGCTGTTTGATATGTGCCAGACCATTCCCCACAGCAAGAAGAAATTGTAAGTATGCTATTGTGGAAATTGATTACTTCACCAAATGGGTGGAGGCGAAGCCTTTAGGGAATATCACCGAGGAGAATGCCATCAACTTTGTTCACGACTATATTTGGTGTCGTTTTGGGATTTCCCGAGCAATCATTTCTGATAAATGGCACCCAGTTCTCTGACCGGTTTACTGAGGCCTGTGCCAACTTGCACATCAAACACTGGAAGTCTTCGGTGGCGTATCCACAGGGGAACGGACAGGCCGAGGCTGCGAATAAACGAGTGTTGCACGCTCTTAAGAAGAACTTGGAAGAGCGAGCAAGGAGGTGGCTAGATGAGTTACAGTCAGCATTATGGGCGGTCAGAACGACGGTCAGGGGGCCCATCGGAGAAACCCCTTTTGCCCTGACCTTTGGATCAGAGGCCATAGCACCATTCGAGATGGCCTTACCTAATCTAAGGGTATCACATTACGATGAAGAGCGTAATACGACAGCTCGTCAGACCGATCTAGATTTACTAGAAGAAAAAAGGACAGAGGCCAGAATGAGGATGGTTAATTACAAGCAGCGGGCAAATGTGCATCACGACAAGAGGGTGCATAAGCGGGCATTCCTGGTCGGTGACTGGGTCTTAAGGAAAATAGAGGTGATAGGTCAAAGAGCAGACAGAGGTAAGCTGTCACCAAATTGGGAAGGGCCTTACAAGGTGATCCAGGTTATCAAGGAAGGAACCTATCGGTTACAAGCTCGGGATGGAGCAGTGTTGAAGCATCCATGGCATGCGGACCATCTCAAAAAGTATTATCACTAGTCGGTTAGGTTCTTTACAATTGACCAGTGTAATAAGGCTTTCAGGGTTCAATGAGAATAAGTTTTATTATGGAGTTGGTTTTCTGTTGAAATAAAATAGTAGCTCGCGGAGCGAGCTCAGGCCTTGGTCGGATCACTTGTTACCACGATGTATGCAGAGCGACCTCGTGGCAAGGTTGGCCAAAGGCCTATATTGTTAATCTTTCGGGGTTGAGCGAGCTCTTCAATTAGTGTTCGAGATCATCGCTTGCTCGCAAGACGAGCTCGTGACTTAGTTAATTTTGGAGTAAAAGCAGCGCTCCCAAGACAAAAGATTTCCTTGATTAATATTTGAGGTCACATGTTGCTCGAGTGACGAGCATAAGACTTAGTTAATTTCAGGGCCTATAATATGCTCCCAAGTTGAGTTATTACTTTGATTAACAGTTAAGGTCGCGTGCTGCTCGGGTGGCGAGCACATGACTTAGTTAATTTCAAGGTTAATAATACACTCCTAAGTCGAGTTGTTTCCCTAATTAACGTTTGGGGTCGTTTGAATGCTCCTCGAATGAGCTCGCGGCCTAGTTAATGTATGGGGATTCAAAAACAAGCTTATGGAAAGCAAACTCAGATGATATTCATGCACTTACAGGAAACATAAGGGAGAAAGATGGGCTCACAGGCCGAGAAATATATATACATATGCTCGGCACAGTGAGTTCAACCTAAAACTAATTCTCGGAGGTTGGTGGGGGATCTGGAGCACCACCGTCAAGGGCTTCGTCGGGACCATCCTCAGGGGGTTCCTCCTCCAGACTTCGAGCAGCTTTAGCCCTTCGTTTTTCCTTGAGTGCATTCATCACACTCTTAACATTGACATCCAGGGCCGCGGGAGGAGACCACACTTCCGAGCCTTGATCCAAGTCACCCTCTCTGATAAGTTCTAGCTCGTCGGCGGTAAAAGGCACCCAAGAATGACCGCGACGAGCTTCAAAACCATAATGCTCGGCAGCTCCTCACTCTGCTAGTAGCTCGATGGAAAGACCGGGATAGCCGCTGCCTGCTGCCATACGAAGGGTGTGCTCCAACCTTTGCACGTAGTATGGACGGACCCCCTGAGCGTATTCCACAGAGTCCAGAAAGTTTTGTATAATCTCTTCTCTTTGGGGGTCGCTTATCTGGGTACTCTGGGAGTTAAGACGCTCGACCTCGATTCTTAGGGCAGTTTTTTCAGCTTCAGCCTCCTTCACCTGCCCCTCCAGCTGCTCGATGCGAGAGTAGAGTGACTCCTCGCTGACCTTTGCAGTGTCAAGCTTACGCACGAGCGCCAGCTTCTCACATTCAAGCTTGGAGATGTAGCCGGTGCAGTCGAGCACCTCCTTGTCCTTTGCTTGGAGTTCAGCTTCTTTCTCCTCAAGGAGCAGGTTGGCTGTTTTGAGGTCCTCACCCAGAGAAGCCGCAGCTTTGGCCCCATCAGATGCTCGGCTGGCCATGGTGAAGTACTTGGTCGCGAGCTGCAGGGAGAAGTAAAGGTTAAAGTATTTGAAGAGTTTGAAGTACAGAAAAGAGGGGTTGAAAGAAAGGTACCTCGCAGAATGCCATGCCCCCATCACCAAGCATGACACTAGTAAAATCACTACACTCCTTGTAAACTCGAGAGTATAGGATCCTCTTCAAAATGCCCTGGCCGATCATGGCCGAGGGATGTCCCCTTGCGCTCAAGTCAATGCCAGAGATCCGAGGGACATCGGCCAGCTCATTCATCAACTTTTCACAGCCAGACCAGTCAGCGGGCATGGTGAAGCCCTTCTGCCTCCACAAGGGCTGTCGGTGAGTCGAGGGGGAGGAGGTAGAGCGGCCTTGGCTGCTACCCCCCGCGTCCTGGCCCCAGGGGTGCACTGAGCACTCAGATTGATCCGCACCCTCAACACCTCTCTTTCGGCTAAATAATGCTAGAGCATCGGAGGAGGCAGCACGGTCAGAATGGGTAGACACCTCCTCACGAGAGGGTTTATCGGTACGAGCAAGGGGGCCGGCGGGACCCCGGCTGGGTGCCTTGGCCATATCCTTAGTAAGGGTAGAGCTCCTTCCTCGTTGATTGCTGGTGGCGATCTTGGGAAGATTGGCTGGAGCAAGTCGGCATTCGCTCGTGTTGGCGGTCAGCAGATTCGCTCTTCCGAGCAGCCTTGGCTTTCTTCAGCACATCGATGTTGATCATCTCTGCAATGCAAAAAGGGGGAAGGGAAATCAGTATAAACAACACAACAGAGCAGGAAAACGTGAGGCAACATGGAAAATAAATGAATCAGAGTTGACCCAAGGGGTGAAAGGGGGCCATGCAGCAGGCACCCGACTCTTTGCAGGCTATGCATTCATTCGGGAAGCCGCTACCTTGATGACGACCCCAGGCAGGATGAGGTCGCTCCTCGCCCATGGTAACGCGGGGCACAAGTCCCTCTACTTCTGTCCTCAGCACCCCGGCCAGCCTTAAAAAATGGTCCTCGTTGACCAGTGGTTTCCAATCGAAATAATACTCTTAGTTGCGATCCTGGGCACCCAAGGATGCTTTCAACGAATCCATCAGCCGGCTCTCACCGGAGGTGAATGCATCCATGTTGTATGTGGGCACCTTGATATGCGCAGAAGGAGGAGGAAACGACCAGTTCATCCGAGATTCAACCAACAAGGGTTTACAGTCCCACTTGTAGGTTTTGTTTGGGAAGGGAGAGAACAACTTTAGAGCACCCGACTTACTGCGACCAGATATCCTGCCCGAGCTCTTGTCGACAAAGAATTAGTAGAGTTTCCTCACCAGCAATAGGCAAGGCTCGAAGCTGAGCAAGCGACAAGTGACAGCGAAGGATACCAGGATCCTGACCGTGTTGTGTACCAGGTCGCAGGGACGGCCTGGGCCAGCGTAAAGAATTCGGCGATAAAGGGGTCGAGGGGAAGGCGCATCCCGACTTTGAAAAAAGCATAGAAGAACACCATCTTCTCTTCTTGACTTCGATAGTCAGAGGGATCGACCTCAGGGTCCATCACGGACACACGGTAGTCGTTGGTATTAATCCCTAGGGAGGTAAACCACCTCTGGACCTTATCATCAGAATTGAAGGTTTTCCAATGGTCAGGAGAGGCTGCTTGGCGAGGAGCTTGGTAACCACCGCGAGCTGGGCGAGTGGCGACTGACCTGGTCGTAATGGGCTTGGATGAGCTAGTCCCTACCTCCTCATCCTGAGTACGGGCACTAACATTGGATATCACCTTAGTGATAATGAGCTCGTCATCCGAGGAGCCCCCGCTGGTGGAAGAAGAGGTGGTCACTGGGTTGGAGCCACTACTGGCTACTTGACCGCGGTCGTACTCATAAGCCTCCAACGAGTTGGTAGCCTCAGAATCGGTCACCTCATCACACAACCTAAAAGGGAAGCCGGAACCTACAAGGATCGAGGAAATGCAAAAGTCATTATCTGGGGAGCATAGCATACAGGACAGAAACCCTAGGACTACGTTCACAAAAAGGAGAAATCGCCCGGGCAGGGGGATTCCCAAATTCCTCGATCCAGACTAAAATAGGAGGTTCATCTATGGCCAGAATGCAAAAAGAAAAGCAGAAAACACACAATAAAGAACAAAGTCGAGATTGTGCGAAAGAGTAACTCACTGCGAGACATGACGATGCGTGGATCGGGTGACTTTGAATGGCAAAAAGAGACTTCGGGTAAGTCGAGCAGTCCAGCAACACAACGCGACGACAATGGGGACGGAGGAACCAACGGACGGAGCAACGGTGGTGATTCTGGGAGGAACAAGGCTTCAGAGGAGTTCGTTAGCTTGGAAGCGTTTAGAAAGTTTGAAATTGGTAAACGGAGCAAGAGAACGGGACGCAAGGTATTTATAGGTCTACAATGACGTCAGCCAAGCCATCACGCGCGTGGGCCGCCAGCCTACTCCCTAGCCCACAGGCCTATGCCTCTAGCTATCATTGCACCTCGAAAAGGCGTGATACTTCCAACCGGCAGAAATCGAAGCGATGCAAACACTCTCCTTTGTCTGCTGAGCTTCCCCTCATCGGAACCCCCTCGTGGGGTGAGCACAAGGCAATAATCGCGAGCAGAATGATCAACGGGTCTTGGCCGCGGCCAAGGAGAAACCATGAGCAGTGCTTCCTACTACGAGCATGAATACTCCACGAGCAGAAAGCAGGGGGCCACTGAAGAGCCAGGCCCAGAGAGTTGACCCAGGGCCCAAGCCTAAGTCACAGAACGGGGCAAGGCCCACTATAATACGAGCATATTTACAACGCCGAGCAGCAATGACAGCCTCCCATGGAACATACGAGCACGGCCCGCCTGTAGAGGCCAGGATGCAGTGAGCAGGACAAGTCTACTCGTTTTCCCCTCTGGGTGGTCCCAGGACATGGCCACGTGGCAGAACGTCGACGGCCGGACGTGCCCGGCGGTTATGCCCATTACACTAAACATTTATACCCACTGTGCCGGTATTCATGGCCACGACTGGGCAGTTATGCCTGTTAACATTCTCACAATAATGAGCAAGTAAGGCTGGCCCTATAAAAGCTAGGGATCAACCCGAAGCCAAGGTACGCATACGTCGACTAGCAAATACACTCTGCCAAACTGTGATTAGAGCTGGTTACTTACTCTCACACCGAGTGTTCCTGCAGGGTCAGCCCCTGCATTAACCCAGTGTTTTCATTTGTCTTGGCAGGTTAGCAAAAGCCCAGATATTTGACATTGCTGACGATCCAGCCCACACAACATTCTGTGCCGCATCAGAGGTATTGTAGAGAGTGTTGCTCAGAATATTAATTGAATTTGACCCTTGCAAAATTAGTATCAAGAAGGTTTTTTGTTAGCTAGTATGAGTTTTTAGTATTGTTGTTGATACTCTAGGGATTAGAGAGACAATTGTGCTAAATAGAAGTAATTTGAGTTGAACTGGAAGACTTAAGGGGTCATTGTGCAACATTATAACTACCTTCACACATGTGGACTCTGTGATTAGATCGTGGCTGAAAGATTTTAGTAGATGGCACACATACGAACTAAGTGCTATTGTAATATAGATATGAGTTTTTAGTATTGTTCTTGAAACTCTAGGGATTAGGGAGACAATTGTACAAAATAAATGCAATTCGAGTTAAATTGGAAGACTTGAGAGGTCGTTGTGATACAGTATAACTACTTTTAAACATGTCGACTCTGTGATTAGATTGTGTCCATAAAATTTTAGTAGATGAGTAAATCGTCAGCCCCTATTAATTGCACACTTACGAACTGAACCGAGTGCTATTGTAAAATAGATATTCTTCCTATGCTCTAAAATGTGTCTGTTTTTTTTCTTATCCGAGAATTAGTGAAACATTTATTAAATTTATTTTTGCTAACAAATTGAACCATAATGTAT
Source organism: Platycodon grandiflorus (assembly GCA_016624345.1). Classification (NCBI taxonomy): domain Eukaryota; kingdom Viridiplantae; phylum Streptophyta; class Magnoliopsida; order Asterales; family Campanulaceae; genus Platycodon; species Platycodon grandiflorus. The sequence continues at coordinate 15,064,155 of CM028367.1, read as the reverse complement.
TTAAATGTCATGATGCCATTATATAATAATAAGGATATTTATCTATGTATGTTTATAAAATTATATACAAATCGTCGGCTCTAGTTGTTTTTTAAATAAAATCAAACATTCATTTTGATACAAATAAACAGAGTATAAAATAATAGAAAGGGAAAAAATATTTGAGAGTTCCTTATGGGTCCGTCTTCCGTGGTGATTTAATTGACTTTTTTATTAAAAAAAATCAAAATTAAATAACTAGAGAACAAACATGCTTTATTGAAATGGGGTCCAAGTGCTTACGTAGAAGTCAATTATTTCCTGGCATGCCAATTTTGACAAACTGACGTTAAATGGATCAATTTTCGGGAAAATGGTATGGTGCTTTGAATGGGTTTATTATGGTGGGGCCGTTTACTACTGCACATATCTTTCCCCCGTTTTTTTTTGTTTTTTTATTTATCATTTCTGGGTATTTGACGAGGTCGTCTCGTGGTAGCACCGGCTGGATGATCTCTGCATGGCGACTCTGAACAGATCCTAGACCTTCCTTCCTTCCTTTAACGTTAGTGGTTATATATATATATATATATATATATATATATATATGGGAGAGTATTAAATAGTTACTTCAAAAATATAACCATCAATGATTACTATTATATCAACCATTGAATTGAAAATCAATGGCTAAAAAAAAATAGATGGTTAGTTAAAAACGGATGGAGTAATTGGTTAAAAAAAAATTGAAACTCACAAGGGTGGTACATGGAGAGGTGGAGACAGCGGTGGTGCCGTGATGGGTGGTGGTAGTAGAGGTAGAGGGGTGGTGATGATGATTTTGGGGTGATGGCGGTGGCAATTAGTGACTTCGCTGCAAATAACAGATGAGCTGCATTTTTTCGTTTTTGGGAAATAAAGGTGTTCAATTTGGGGAGAAACGGCGGTTTGAAGGATAACATATGATGGAGTTGAACTTAAACGGCGAATGTGACGGATTTGAATTAAGTATCAAAATGGTCGGAATTTCGTCAAAGACATCTAGCTCTCTCAAGTGTTGTCACCTACTTGACAATTGTCTTAGAAAAATATGACATTTAACCATTTGTTTCAACCAATTGATGTGCAAGTCGTATACTAAGAGCCCGTTTGGTACAACGTTTTAAAAATATAGTATTTTTAAAATACAACGTTTTAAAAAATGCAGCATTTTTAAAATGCAGCGTTTTAAAAAACGCAGCATTTCTCTTATAAATGTGTTTGAGATATCACTTCAAAACGCTGCTTATTTTTTCTAACAGTGTTTTAAGAAAAAGCTAGAAATTCTAGTGTTTTAAAACGCAGATTTTTCTGCCGCAGCATTGAAATACATTTTTTTTCAAATGAGCTACGTTTTATTCCTACGTTTTGGCCAAAACGCACGACCAAACGGGCTCTAAAATAATAACACTACATCTAAGTAAATCACTCGAGAATTAATTCAAGCAAAAATGATTTTATTAAAACCAGTTTGTAATATTAGATATGTTCCACCTTAAGCTTAAACTTGATTATAAAAGAAAAATTGCCCAAATACACATTATCAATCTCAAACAAATTAACAATTAGTGCAAGTAAAAGATGTTTTGATTTGTAATAGAAAAAGAAAAATATATTGATTTATAATATCCAGAACATTCTATAATTCCTAAATAACTTCATCACTTAAATTTAAGCTTCACTAAACAATACGTAAATCAACAATGCCAACAACAAATGTAAAGCAAGAGACATAAAAAGAGATATAATTTTTTTCTAAAATGATTAAATATATACATAAATAATTATAAAGATTTAATTTTACTGGGGGGGGGGGAGTTAATTACTTTTTAGTTTTTACCTGTCAAACTTTGCTTAAAGTGTATATATATATATATATATATATATATATATATATATATATATATATATATATATATATATAAATGCCCCCACTCTGCTAGCCCTCTTTCTAAACTCTAACGAAAATGTTTGCGAGTATTCCGGTTGCAGCTCCCAGGGTTTGGATTTATTTTGATGAACGGTTACTATTTCTGTTAGGCTAGTTATGTAGTTAAATAGTTTTGATTGGTTTAAAATGCAATCTATCTTTAAATTACTAGTTTAACAAGAACTTAACTAAATTCCATTATTTTTTAAAAATAAATTTCATCTTTTGTCATATTTTCATTACTTTATTTTTGTCAATTTTTTTAATTAATTACTCCCTCCGTTCCGGGCAAAGAGTCTACTTTTGACTTTTTTTTGTCAACTAAGCTAAAGTTTGACCAATAATTAACATAAATATAGTGGTTTTTATAAAGTTATTAAAGTTGTAATCCATAGTATTATTAAAATATTTTTTAATGAATAAAATTTTATTTCTTAAAATATAAGTAAAGTATGTAAATTTTTTATTTGATTTAGTCTTATGTTGACTTCTATAAAAGGAAAGTTGACTCTTTGCATGGAACAGAGGGAGTAACAAGTATGCAATTCCAGCTTGATATATGTATATATCTATAATACAATACAAGGGGGTTCACACGCTTGCAATTGATTCAGGACAACTACCGGCTAGGATTTACCCATCTACTAAAATCTGACGGCCAAGATTAACTCTAACCTCCAGCGCGTGCGACGGCTGTTTCGTTCCCCCGCGAATTGTTCGTATTTGCTCTCTTTCCTCAACTGAAAAAACGTCATCCTCTCATTCCTCAACTGAAACTATTCTCCTTCCCCAAATCCTCTCCTTCCTCGACTGAAACTGCTCTCCTTTCTCGCCGTCTGACTCTCTCCTTCTCTCTCTCTTTCCTTCTACGAGTTTGTAAAGGATTTCAAAACCCACAAATCCTATTACGAGTTTGTAAAGGATTGTGGTTAACAAAACCCCCTCAATCCAGCGTATCTGTTACTCTCTCTTCACTCGGTCTCTCCAGCTCTCTCTCCGTCTCCGGCATCTGTTGGATTCATCAGCGCCCTCAATCTCTCTCCCTCTCCGTCTCTGATTCGGGTCGGCCTAGGGCATCTGATTGAGCAAAGGAGATCAATTCAACGGTGGAAGTTTGGCAGGCATTGATTGAAGCTACATCCGGTAGAAGGCGGTCGGAAGAAAGCGGTTCGTGCGAGGTTTTCCTCTCTTCGCCGGGGCCCCTCAATCTCTCTCTTCACTCAAAAATCCAACTGACTTAAGAATTGGAAAGTGTAGGGCATCAAGGTACTAATTGATTTCTTTTTTTCTTTTTCAACAGATTGATTTGTTTGTTCTACTGTGATTGATTTGCTGTGTTTGGATTCTGATTTGTTAGGAGCGAGCAAAATTTTCGTCTTTGAAGCCAGATTTATTATTTAGTCTATTGCATTTTTTTAGGTGAGTTTTTTTTCTATTTTTCAATCTGGATCGTGCATTTTGTTAGAAATGTTTGATCTGTATGAACGAACTGTGACTTTTTGTTTATATAAAACCACTGTAACATTGATTTTGATTGTTAATTGAAGCTCTATAATTTCATTGAGTTCCTTTTGTTTTTCTTTTCAAATTTAAATCTAAGTTGAACAATTTCTTATCCTGTTTATTAGTTTGGTGCCTATTTAGAGCTATTTTTTCTCTTTTAGATTTGTCATTGATCTATAGAATCCCTGTCATAGTAACAAACTCATTACTGTTCTGCTATGATGATTATGATCTCTGCGTATATTTGCTTATTGTTTTTGGCAGATTCTCCGTTTTAGAGACTTTCTTTCAAGAATTATGAAAAATACTCTGAATTTTTGTTTATTTAAAAGCACTCAAACATTGATTTTGATTATTAATTGAAGTTCTATAATTGGATTGAATATCTATTGTTTTTCTTTTAAAATTTTAATCTAAGTTGAACAATTTCCTTTATCCTGTTTATAAGCAACACAACGCAACATAAAGTCAATTTCTGATACATCTTCTCTGCTATTATATTAGCCTCAAAAGTTTATCAGAATTTCGAAATAGATTTATAGTAGCTTTTTTATTCATCTTTTATACTCACTTAAGTTATGAATACTCCTCCATTAAGTAAAAAGAAATTAAAAAAAAAAAGAAAAAAAGAAGAAGTTATGAATACTCTTATATAACTCAACCCTTTCTTCTGGAGTAGCATATAATATACACCCATTATTTGCATTTTGCACCAAAAAAAGAAAGAAAAAAAAAACATATACCCATTACTTCTAGATTCCAGACGTATCATTGTATTGTTAGTTTCTCCAGGGTAAGCAGTTGAGAGGCCCGCTAATTTAGTTTATGTTCTTTTAGTAGAAACCAAAATCAAAGAATCCCTTTTTTCAGTTTTCTAAATTTAAGAAACCAAAATCTGATTTCTTAAATTTCTGTTTGATGATTAATTTATGATTTTTACAATCGCCCCCTAATTGGTAGACATTCTTTTTAAATGTCATACTCATCAGTTCAAGGCTTATGTGAAACACAAATATATTTGGAGCTTTTAGTTATTGTTGAGTATGAAACAGGGCCTTGATTAAAGCCTTAAATTTGTGTCTTTTAGAGTGTGTTTTCAGGTATTACAGCTCATGCGGTCACTGTGATTGATATTGGTATTGAATTTGGTCTCTGTGATTGATATTTGCATTGATATTGGTCTCTGTGATTGTAATCTCATTGAGATTAAACAAATAATTATTGTTGATCTCTTAAAGGATTTTTTGATTTCTTAAATTTAGAAAAGGAAATCGAAGAAACCAAAATCAAAGAATCATTTTTTTCAGTTTTCTAAATTTAAGAAACCAAAATATGATTTCTTAAATTTCTGTTTGATGATTAACTTATGATTTTTACAATCGCCCCCTAATTGGATCTTTTATTTATTGTTGAGTATGAAACAGGGCCTTGATTAAAGCCTTAAATTTGTGTGTCTTTTAGAGTGTGTTTTCGGGTATTACAGCTCCTGCGATCATTATTTTTATTATTTTTATTATTTTTTTGTTTATTTTGTCATACCCTTAGATTCGTTGAGCCAACCCGAAAGTAAGACGAAGGATGATTTGAGGTTGTCATCGACTTTCGGCATTAGATGGGCAACTAATATGGAATGGAGGGGCCGTAAAGTTCATGTATATTTAAGCTCTATGGGCTTGCCTTCACATTCTGTTATTGGTGCCTAAGTTCTCTCATGCATGTTAAAAGCTTGCTTTATTGCCAATAAAATAAAGAAACAGCTTGCCAATTTACTGATTTCATGTATGGTAATTGGTTACAGTAGTTGATAAAATGTTCTCATTTTCCCGTGTTTGGTTTGAAAATAAGGTCAACATAAAATATTAGGTTTGCAACGATAATCTACCGCTTCATTGTAACTTCTCTTCTCTCTCATCTTTCTTCTTTATACTACGCTTCATATTTATTTATTTATTTTTTGTCTTCATTTACTCGCGAACGAATCATCTTGAAAATATTCACATCGTTCTCTCGTGGGTTTTCTCTGGCATAAATCATAAAAGTCAAAAAGAAATTTAAAGTTGATGTCAAGTGCAAACTACGCCTTGACTTTCAATCTTTATAGTGCTTCCGGTCCGTATCTCTCTTGATTTGCATTATATTCTTTTTGCAAGTTCTTTCCCAGCTCTCAACTTCTAATTTCTTTCTAATCAGTTTTCATTCAGAGTATTTTGATGTCTAAGAAAACTGGAATGTAAATTATGCATCAAATGCTTATATTTTCTTATTCTTCTGTTTTTTTTTTTAATTTAAAATTGTGATCTCTAAAAAAATCTCAATTAGAAATCTAACGGAGCATTATTTTATAAACCTACTATGTTTTTTTTTTCTTAACGACCAAGTGAATTTTATTTATATATTATCACCTTGGAACTTACGTATCTTTTGATTACCAATAGAATGGAGAATGTAGATTACGGTCATGTTGAAGACCCTATCATTGCGGACCCTGTAGAGGATATGGAAGAGAATCTTGAGGAGGATCCCGAAGAGAATCTTCACGAACATTCTGATGACGAAGAGAATAACGAAGTAGGAAATAATGATGATATGCATATTGCTAACGTTCAGTACATTCTCCTACAAGCTGATGAAAGGGTGAACCAGTTAGAATGAGAATTAGAATTGACTAGGGATGAGCTTCAGAAAAGAACAATTGGCTTCACCGAATTCATTAGAGAAAATATGTGGGAATGCGAGGACATGGACAGAGAACTTCATGCAAATAAGTCCGATAAGATCAAGCTGCACAAGGCTATGAACAAGCTGATTGCAAAAATGCGTGACTTGCTTGGGAAGATTCACGCTGATGTCTTGATTAGTAACTAGGGATTGGCACATTTCAAATTAGTTTTTTTTTTTTTTACAATTTTAATATTTCATTATTGGTTTTCTTACAAAATAAATGAATTAATATTTAATTATTGGTTTTGTTACGAAATAAATGAATTATAATTCATTATTATTTTTGTGTCATTCAGTCTTACTCACCTCTTACAAAACTTCGAGCATACGTTAACCTCGAGTATATAATAATCTGATCCCTACTGTCACCGTACCATAGGCACGAGTACAAAATCTAGTTTATATATATGAGAAGGTAATATTTTCCTAATCTATATATATATATAATGACACAAGTGATTTTGACACACTTACTAAAATAGGAAATTTCCCGCCAAAAAGAACTTTCCAAAAATGAACAGTCATCTGAACTTAATAAATAGCAAATACTTTTAAACATTTCCCAGCTTGAAAATTAAATGTTGTATTAATGACTACAACATTATCCAAGGCATTTGAGCTACATTATCCAAGGCATTTGATTCCTTCATAACCACATGGACCTTACTGACTTCTGTTTTTAGTTTCTCCCTCTAATATTATACTACTACTACTCCATTTAAAAAGCTATATATATATATATATATATATATATATATATATATATGGAAAAGTAAAAGTTGTACCAAACGTCCCTATACTATGATGCATTAATTGAAATTTGTCCTCTTGCTTTGCTATAACATTTTTTTCGTCCCTATTGCGTTTTGGACGTCATTCCATTTACTTTCTTTAGTATTTATTTTCTTTTTCACTTAATAATTCTTATCTTTACCAAGTGGCCATCACATGACATATTCCTACTTAATTTATTTAAACAGACCAAAATATTCATACTTAATTTACTTTTTAAACTAACTTTGTGGTTAATTTAGTAATTCTTTTATATCAAAATTTTATTACTTAAATAACCTTTCAGAAAATATTGCTCATTCCCTGCTCCAACTTGCAAAATCCACCATTCAAGTTAATCCCATTGCTACCATCCACAAAAATCACAAGACTTTGAAGATGACTCAAATCTGTTAATTTATATATAAAAAGTGAATGAAAACGTGCTATTGGTACTAAAGATGAAAAACATATAAACATTGATGAAACCAGTGTTTAGCTATGGGCAGTTGCAGTTTCTAGGGTAACATAGCATTCTGGTTTCAAGATATTGATATGCAAGTAAAGATGAAAAGCCAACAAATAATGTGTATAAATTTTTTTTAGAATTTATACCGATACAATGATATATATTTATTTAAGTGATTGCCTCTTAAGATTATTTTCGGATTCCCCAATTTAGTAAATGGGAATATCAACAGGTTTATTTATCCAGTTTATAATACGGTTTTTCTTCAAAATCTGTTTCTTTTTCATCCTATTCCAATCTTTTTCATATACTTTGCATTATTCCCAGCCAAAGAACATAAAATGACTTTTACTCTATTGAAAGACATTAAAAAAGGAAGATCAGATTGGTTGATTAAGGTAAGATTAGCACGAAAGTGGGAAGTAAAACCTGGGAATGATATGAAGATTCCTCCATCTTTTGAATTGCTTCTGGTGGATGTTGAGGTTAGCCTTTCTTCTTCCTCCTACTTCTGTTTTTTCTATTTTGTTTCTATTTTGTTGGAACATCCTAAAAAGGAAAAGGGGATACTTATTTTGGACCAATGAGTATATATGTTTTCTATGATGGAGTCAATGAAAATAAGCTTGAATTAGGATAGTATTTGCATAAAATATTATCTTTCCGTGAAATAGGATAGTATTTGGCCTGTGCGTTTAACGCACGGGTGTAAACCTAGTTATCTATAATGAGCCACTTCCCCATTACTTGTTGGACAAAACCACCCTAATTGTATGCCTTTCAAAAAATATTAAGAGGGAGTCTTCAGTCCACTGTAAAGCCGGCAAAATCGGCCCATTTTGATGGGATATGTTTTAGTTTTGGAGGTCCGATACAAATTTTTGCTAGACCGGCATGGCCCGATATTAAGACTTGGGTCGATGGGCTTGCGTACGGGCTGATAAAAATGTCAAAATTAGTGCAAATTAGCCCGTCATGATGCATTGGCCCACAACTGGACTTTGGTTTTAGAGGTACGACGTAAATTCTCCGACCCAATTTTCAAGCTTGGTCCAATGGTTTGTGGTTGGGCTGCCCAACTCTTCCCATTGCCAGCTCTACCGACCAGTAAAAGTACGAACGAAACCTCATATCCAATAGAGCAAGTTTGTACAAATATATAAAGTGAATTTAATTTCCAGAACTAAGTATCACGTTAAGTTGTTGTGTTACCTCCCAACCCACCATCAAATTCCAATTTTTTGAAATATTGCAAAAAAAAATCGGGAGAAATTTATGCATCGATTTATTTCACTATCTTTTTCTTCTTAAAATTGGGTTTTTTCACGGGCACCATTAGTGGAAGATAGTGAGAGTGCACCAATAGTGCATCCAATTTATCCATTAAAACAGCATCATCAATGTCAATGTGGGGAGGATGCCAACACAATCTTTTGTATTTACATAATTTAGAAATAATTTAGTTGACAAATCGAATCTACAACTCTCCTCCACAATATTTGGAAACAATTTGAATTGAACCGATCGGTTTAGTTCGGTTCTAACGATTTAATTGTTAAAATATTTCAAGAAAAAATGTCTTTTAACACAAAATAAAATAAATAAAAGTTATAAAGTAACTTCAAAATACAATATTTTAATGAAAATATAGACTAACGACTATAGTTTACATATTTTAAAAGCAAAAGATAATAAGATTGTAATGTTTCACTTCCATACTAGTTAAGGTAGGGTTTTCAATTTTTATTTTTGAAATTCGAAATACTAAGTGTGTGTGTGTGTGTGTGTGTATATATATATATATATATAATATTAATATGATGGTTCAGTTCGGTTCGATTTGACATCAAAAATCGCAAACCGAACCGAACCGTTGAATTTATTAAATTTCCAAACCCAAATCGAATTGTATTATTCCAAAATCAAACCAAACTGGTCGATTTAATTCAATTCGATTCGGTTATGCGGTTTAATGGTTCGGGCTTACTCCCTATTCAAAACCTAAACGAGTTTTGGTCGAGTTTGAGTTAACCTCTAACTTGCCCCAAAATCCCACCGGCACCGCTATATGTATATTTACTAAATGCCCCTAATTTTTCTATATTTACAATTTATGCTTTGTATATAACATCTCTTTCTTAGGGTATTTTTTGCTTATTTATGATTTATGAACATTTATTGTGAATGTAATATTTAGGTGCTAGTTATTTGAAGTTTTACTACTCCATTTTCTTTACTTATTTCTTTTGAAATTAAAGTTTGGCTCCTCATTACAATTTTCTTGAGCATTTCTATTAACGAGCTTAAGTGAATTGTGATGATATTTTATTGTAATATTTTTTTGTTTATTTTATTAGATTGTTGTTTTCTTTCAAATTTCGGTGCTGCCATTCAGCATCTCTTTAGCTCTAATGGTTGTTACTAGTGTCCCATCGGCGACGTTGCTGAGCTCTAACTCCACCTCTCACCTTTCTCCAATGAAACCCTCTATGTGGAGTGAAATTAATACACTGGATTATTGGAGGGCAGTTTGGGAATTGAAAAATAATTCATTATAGCATTTAGCGTGTTTTTAAGAAGCCAATAAAGCAACAAAAAAAAAAAAAATTCAATGCTTTTGGCTTTTGCTTTTTTGATGCATCAACTGTAATAATGTGCTTACTTCCGGATAGGATCCTCTATTCCAAAAATATATTTCATCTTCTATTTTAACTGTTGGATCTTAATGTTGTTTATTCTCATACACAGGTGACAAAAATTCGACAGTTAAAATAAGAGATGGAATACCTTTTTAGAATTGAGGATCATCAGTGCCTTACCTATTAGCTTATGTCCAATAAAGCTGAAATAAACTCTATAAATATGGCTTAGAGCCCGTTTGGTGCAGCGTTTTTAAAACGGAGCTTTTTTAAAACGCAGTGTTTTCTAAACGCAGCGTTTTTAAAACGCAGTTTTTTTCTTATAAATACGTTTGGCATAGCATTTTAAAAATTGATTTTATGATTGAGTATTTATCAAAAAAAGACAATTTTACCCTTTCATATAATTACATGTTTTATTTTTAATACTACACACACATATTTCTTCAAAAGAAAATACTACACACACACACACACATATATATATTAATATAAATTAATTAAAAACTTATCTTGTATTGACACGTGTATGGCATGAAATTGAAAATATCTGTACACAATCCCACCTTATCTCTTAGATTTCAACCAAAGTTGGTGACCCTTTCTCCCCTCCTTTCTCTCTCACCAGACTACTCATCTCCTTTGATCCTCCCATCCATCCTCTGCTCTAGTACGAAGTGTAGTTCCATATTCACTAGATCGCCATTATTCCGTCATCACATATGCTACTACAAGATATCGGGTTGAAATCTCTAATCTCACTACTAGTTTATTAATTCTTTCGAATCAATTTTTTTTTTTTTTTTTAAATCTGATTTGGGGGTTTGTAGTTTACAAATTAGGGCCTCAAATTACTTCAAGCTTTTAGTTCATTCTAAGAATTTCTTTTAATGTCTTGTTCTTGTATGCAATCACTATTTCATTTGTTCAATTCAGGAAGGTTTTAATGTTTTGTAGAATAGTAATTTGCCTACGATGGTCTGATCTTCATCATGTTCTTTTTCCTTTTTCTAATGGAGAGGGCAGTTTTGTCCTAGGATTGAAACCCAGCGTTTTCTGAGCTGCGTTTTGTAAAAAGCTACAATTTGTAGCGTTTAAAACGCTACTCCGTTTTTCGAAACGCCATGTTTTCAAACGCAATATTGAAACACATTAATGGTTGAAACGGAGCGTTTTGAACTGCGTTTTGGTACAAAACGTGCTAACAAACAAGCTTTAGTGTAAGTCATCTCCAATCAAAGATATTGAATTGATATTTGAATTAATCTACAAGCTCTGCAAAGTGACCTACTCACATCAATAAATAGTTGAACTTGAGATCAATGAGACGTGATGGTGAAGAGAAATTCGTTGATGCCATTAAAAGACTTTAGCTGTTACTCGTAGCCGGAAAGATCATCGAGAAGTGAAACCAAACCAAACACGACACCGGAAAGATCATCGATAAGTGAAACCAAACCGACTGCAAGTCGCCGGGGCTGAGAGAAGAGGATGACTGGAGGAGTAATTACATTAATTGAGGCTGAATGAATGATTGGGAAAACTTAGGGGGTTATTGATTGTAAGATAAAAGGTTGATATGGAACACTTGTGTTAAACTTTTTCTAAAATACTAACAATTTCTAATAAACTAATTGTGATCAAACTTAAGAGCATAAATAAACTATTAATTCAGCACAACCAATTTCATTTAAACTCGAAACACTGTATCCAAAACAACATGAAACAAAGAAGTAAAAGACTAGTAGTACACTCTCTCAATATGTATCCTTTCTCAACATCAAAACCATCTAAGAACTCCTTTACCCTCGCGATATCCTTCCTCATATTTTGCATCTGAACAACATATAATATTACTCAGGATCCACAAAGCTCAGCCTTGCGGCATCGATCAATGATGACGAGACGGCTTCGATGCCTCGTCCCTGTGACAACAACGCCTAAAGCAACGGCTTTTCCGAGTGCGTTCGCAACCGACTTTCCCTGTACTTGCCACAGCTCCACTCTCTTGTGCCAAGAGTGAATTAGCAACGTCGATGACAAAACGGTAGCGAACATCTGCCTTTGCGAGACGCTCCATTGCAGTATTGATATAGTCAATTGGGACAATTTCTATATCAGCCGTAATTTTGTGCTTGGCGGAGAAATCAAGCATCTCTTGTGTCTCCTTCAACCCTCCCATTGCGCTACCAGCAACAACCTTCCTCCCCATAATCAAAGTGTGCACGGCTAAGTCAACCGGCTTATCGGGTATCCCAACCATAACAAGCTTTCCATCTAAACCCAGCAAATTAATCAACGGCCCAATCGGGTGAGCAGCAGAGACAGTATCAATGATCCCATCCAGCGAAAACGCTGCAGCCCCCATCTCTTCTGCGTCTTTGCTGTTCAAGAATTTCTCGGCTCCAAGTACTTCGATTGCTTCCTTCTTCTTGGCAGGGGATGTGCTAATAACAGTAACATGAGCCCCGAAAGCCTTGGCCATTTTGACAGCAACATGGCCTAGTCCGCCAAGACCGACCACACCAATATTCATCCCGGGCTTATCGAGCCCATAGTGTCTGAGTGGGCTGTAAGTAGTGATTCCTGCACAAAGCAAAGGAGCACCGGAAGCAAGAGGTAGTGTCTCGGGCCAACGAAGCACAAAATGCTCGTCGGCAACCATGTGATCAGAGTAGCCTCCACGGGTGATGGTTCCATCGTAGTACGGAAAACCGTAGGTTTGAATCTGTCCGGGGCAATATTGTTCAAGATCGTTTTCGCAGCTTCCGCAGGAACGACATGATCCCACTATGCATCCAACCCCAACTATGTCCCCAACTTTAAACTTACGTACGCCTTTCCCAACTTCGGTCACCTCTCCTACAATTTCGTGCCTGCAAAAATTATTTTGTTCAATACTATACATAAAATTAAAACATATAAACAAATTTCTAGATCCGCCACTGCATAACGTAACGTACCCGGGGACGATGGGATAAGAAGTCATTCCCCAGTCATTTTTGGCAGAGTGAAGATCAGAGTGACAGATTCCACAATACAAAACCTTAAGCCTCACATCTTTCTCACCTGTTGCCCTGCATCAATAACAACAACAATACAATCAGAAACACATATAATTAATTATACATAAAATTGAGATCTGGGTTTCGATCGATGATCGAAGGAAAGCGATCGGAGTTAGAAATTGATGTACCTTCTGGAGAATTTGAAAGGGGTAAGAACACCGGTATTATCTTGTGCAGCATAGCCAACAGCCTTGACAGGGTGCTCTGTTTCTGGTGTCTTTGCCATTTTTTCTTTCTAGTAAAATTGATTTGATGTAGCTAAGAGTATATGCTGGTGAGTGAGAAGAGAGAAATGAGAAGATAATAGATGAACGATGATGAAGGAATTGATTTATATATATAGAATTGGTGAATGCCGTGTAATAATAGAGGCAGCTAATGGCAAGTCAACTACGTGTATTCCTAAAGCAAGAAACAGTGCGTTTGTTGAAAAAGTCCACGTTCTCAAACCATTTATTAATTATTTTTTCTATCAATTATTAAATTTTAACCATAAATTTTTGATGTAATGAATAATAATGGTAAAATACATAATCGGGTTAAGGTACTTTAAAGAAAGTTGCAATTGGCCATTGATTGTTTGAAAATTTTATTTAGGCCATTATACTTTAGTTATCTTGCAAGCGAGTCCACCAGCACGTTAATTTTAAATAAAATTTCTATTTTATCCATGTCTTCATTAAGGGAGATGAAGACAAAAATATGGGTAAAATATGGATTTTATTTAAAATTAATGTTCTGGTGAGCTTGCTTGCAAAATAACTGAAATACAGTGGCACAAATACAATCAATGGCTGAATTGTAACCTTCCCCTAAATATAATGGTCTAATTGTGTGTTTTGTCAATAATAATAATAGTAATTATCAAAAGTTAGTGAGATGCGTTATATATATATATATATATATATATATATGGGGGAGTATTTAATACATTAAATGACCCACCTACTTGTATTAATTGCATTTTTCAACTAACCATTAAATCTCAACCTTTAATTTTTGATCCAATGGTTGATAATGAGAGTAACCATTGATGGTTAAATAAAAAAATAACCATTAAATACTCATATATATATATATATATATATATATTATCATATTCTCTTTTTTTTTTAAATGGGTAAAGCGTAAAATACAGCGTTACCCCCTATGTTCTTGGCCTTTCCTAGTGCCATCCCTTCTGTTAGAATCGGTTAAGATACTTCGTTAACTGGAGTATTTTTTGTAACTACCCCCAGTGAAATGCAACGGTTATAAATAATTGAAAAATGGATTCATTATAACTTCATTTATGCGTTATCTTTTTCATTTATGGCGTGCTTTTGGATAAGGTTGGGCTATTAATACCTCTGCTCTCTTTAAATATACCTTTTAAAATTTAATTGTAAAAATTTAATCGTATAAATAAACCCTAAAACCTTTTTTTTTTTTTTTGCCTTCTCTTGCTCCCTGTTCATCTTCCTCTCCCCTCACCCTTCTCTCCTCCCCCTCTACTGTGTTTTCTGTTCTACCCCCTCCCCCTTACTAATTTTTTTTTCTTTTCTTTCCTTCATCACCTCCCCTCTCCATTCTCTCCTTCTTCCCCGGGCAAATCTACCCTTTAGGGTGAGGGGGCAAGTAACTCCACTGAAATCAAAGTTTTTTTTTTACCTTGTAAAGCGATGTCGTATTATATTGTGATCCCACTGAATTTTACATTGTGACCCCCACTGAATTTTTTAATTGTGCGAAGCTGTAATTTTTTTATCTGTGTAAAAATAGAACCATTTCGTACGACATTTTTAGGTAGTAAGTAAACAGATATATTCCAACAGTTAATTGATCAACAGTTCCTTTAAGGTAGAGATTATCGTAATTTACTCAAATTAATGGATATATTCCTCTCTTGTATGTTATATTGAAAGAGTTGTTTAGAAGCATTACAAATGATGATGTAATTAAAAGTTTTCATAATATGAAAACGCGTAGAGGACATTTGAGATTTCTAAGTCTTTTTATGTAATAGTTAACGTTAAAATTTATGACCCCACTGAAAAAAATTTCTGGATCCACCACTGCTTCTTCCCCTTCCCTCTCCATTTCTTTTCTTCTCCAGAGATCAGACCACCAAACCCATCACACATCTTCTTTTAATACCTTTTCGGTTAGGGCTAGTCAAACAACACTCGTTTGTTCAGCCAACTATGAACGAACACCTTGAGCAAAAACTTTTTGACGAAATTTTTCGACGATTTTGAGAAGTGATAGGAGGAGGGAAGGGAAGGGAAGAAAATGATGAGGGAAGGAGGGAGGGGAAGTCTGACAAGAAAAAAGAAGTTAAAAGAAGGAAAGGAGAGGAGGTGGGCTGTGGGAGGGGAAGTCTGGAGAAGCGGACTATAGGAGGGAAAAAGAAGGGAGAAGAGGCGGGCAAGGAGGGAGGAGGGGATATGGGTGTGCGGAGGAAAAAATTTATAATTTGTGAAGAGTAAAATAGGAAAATCATGGAAGGGGTATTTAGAATTTAGAGGGGTGTTGTATGTAGAAAATGGGTGTATTTAGAGGGTTTGTGCGTGTTAATAGCACCACTTTTGGGGATATGGATAGGGATGATAATTTCGAACCGAACCGTGGATATTCGAATTGAACTGAACCGAAGTTGACGATTATTAACTGGTTTGACTGGATATAGGGTGTGTATGGGGATAATCGAAATGAAAAATTGGGGAACAGTTTAGTTTTGGTATTAACAGTAACCGCCCCATTACCCGTCCTATTACCTGAACCGCTTATTTAGTACTAATATAATTTTACCCGTATTTTCATACAAGTATTTATCATATAATTTAGGTATATATATGTTAGATTTAAAATACTAAAATTTAAACATCTTTCTCAATTATGTGAATCTGTCGCTCAGTGCGCTTAGTCGTTCACTCCTCTTCATCACTTAATTATTTAATATTTGGTAAATTTGTGACTTGTATAACTACTTAACTTGACTTTTAAGCTTTTACGTACATGATTATGATATAGTTTTAAGTGTAATTATTATCCTTTATCAAGTCTTATGAACTTGATTAAATAATATGTTATTTAAAAGTTCTTTTTCTGTATTTTTTTTAATCATTAAATTGTTTTAAGCTAAATTGTTAGTTTGACGAATTACCCGTGGATATTCTCCGATTAACCGTTACCCGTGAAAAATAGATATGGGGGAACAAATTGATTACCCGGTGGGGAATGGGGTGGATATGGAGCATAAAATTGAATTGGGGAATGGGGGTGGTATGATGCATAACCGCCCCTGAACCGCCCTATTGCCATCCCTCGATATGGATTTTAAAGTTGGTTTTCGAGTTTTTAAATTATTATTTTGTAATAATTAAGGGGACAAAAAAAAAAGGTAAGAGCCCGTTTGATGCTGTATTCATAAAACGCAACATTTTAAAAATACAGGTTTTTTCTTATAAATGCATTTGAGATATCACTTCAATACGCAATTTTTTTTCCTAGCAGCGTTTTAAAACCTGTATTTTGGGAAAAAACTGAGAATTCCAGCATTTTGAAAACGCTATTTTTTCTGCCGTAGCATTAAAATATAGTTTTTGTAAATAAGCTACGTTTTATCCCTGTATTTTAGCCAAAATGCACGACCAAACGAGATAAGAGAAGTAGATATATAGAGTTATAGACCAAAAAAATTTGAAAACTAAAGTATTAAAATGTTATTTGGAAAACAGAGAATATTCGTTCTATGCCTTTCGGATCAATCCTAGCTGTAATGGATAATGTTGATTTAGTTTTGAATGCATTGTTTAGTAAAGTATATCTTTTGATTATTCTAGTTTTACTTTGGCAAATTCAAATTCCAAAGACCTCAGACTCATTATATTTGAAAAGAAAGAAAAAGTTTTACTAGTAGGGTAAGCACGAGCAAAATGGGTCTTTAAGGGGAGCATTGGTAGAGTTAGGGCGTCATAAAATTTAGAGTCTCCTTTCTCAAGTCTTCTTAGTACACAAAAAAAAAAAAAAAATTGAGAAAAAAGGGTTCTGGTGCCTAACGTAATTTGAAAATTAATTTTACATCTTCGGGCCTAAAAATATTTATAAAAAAAAATCAAAAAAGATAAACAAGAGTTTCGATGCATATCTCTTGTACACACAGACCAGTAGCAAAGCTAATAATTGGTTGAAAGGGGGTCTTAATTATTTTATGCACAAAGATATTGAAAATGATAAAAAAAATATTATCTTTTGTACTAGTAAAAGATTCATTTTTTCTCAATTTAAAGGTGCTAATTTGACATATTTTTAAAGATGAAGGGGTCAGGTAACCCCTAAATAAATAAGGAGTGGTAAGAGTGTAAAATAGTACCGTATGAAAAAGGAAAACACGAGGAGTAAAGGGTTGTCTAGATTGAAAATGGGGTCTTCGTACCTAGAAGTCAACTTCCTAGCAAGCCAAACTTGACGATATTCTCGTGAATACTTAATTGGATCTTTCTAGAAGAATTGTATTGTCTAGATTGAAAATGTGCCTATCTGGATGGGCCGTTTAATACTGCAACACAAATTAATTCCCATTACCCTTTTGTTGGTCATGTGATGGGGTCATGTTATCATGTTATTTTAGGGTCAATTATAAATAATTACCTTCAATTGTAGGTTGGATTTGAATTGCCCTCTTCAACTACTAATTAAAGTAATGTGCTCCCTATACAATAGCATTTATATATATAAAGCTTAATAAATCTAAAAAAGGTAAAATTAAGCAAAAAAATGATTTGCAAAAAATAGAAAGTCATCTTTATATTATTTAATATTGTCCTCAAAAATATAAAATAATATTTATACAAAACAATAATATAATCTTTAAATAATAAATTAATTAATTTGGTTAAATCTCTTAGAAAATTGCACAATGCACTTTTCTCTCTCCTCTCACTCTCACTGGTAAATGTGATAGTACTACTTTCTTCATGCTAAAATATGTGTTTTTTATTCTATTTTTGGAATATCTTAAATAAGTATATTGAAGGAAAGACATAATAAGTCAAAAGTATTTATTAAAACTCGTGTAAATTTAATAAAAAAATTTTACTTTGAGACAGAGAGGGTACAAATCTATGACATATTAACGTAGTATTTAAATATTACTCTTAAATACTCCATCCGTCTTGAAATATAATCTTTTCTCTTGGTATGTACCAAAAAATAGACTTATTTCTAAAAGAAAATTATATTTATAGTGCAATTAAAAGGAGATACAAATTACAAACAAAAAGTTACAATCTTGACTTGTCAATTGTAATTATTTTCTAAAGAGGGAAAGAGTGTTTATAACATACTATTAATATTTTTAATTAATACACTATAATATATTAAACTCATTTTTAGGTACAATGATATAATTACTTTACAACTAATTTTTTTTTTTTTGAAGATCAAACTATATAGAGAAAAAAAAAGTCTACTTTATCTTAAGTTTGTCTTGAAAAAGAGTCAACATTTTCAAATTTAAGCTACAAATTTTTATTACTTTTAATTTCTTTCTATCTTTTAAAAATATGAGACGTTTTCTATGTCTAATACCGAAAAATATACAATTTTAGTGCGATTTAAAGAATATGTTTATATATAAGAATATCTTTTTTTTAAGTTTAACTTTTTCAATATGATTAATCGGAACAAAGGAAACAATATATAAATATGATGTAGGAACATACTAAAATCTCTGTCTTAATAAAGAATATACTTATTTACAGACCGGAAGGAGTGTAAAATTTGTAATACAAGTTACAACTCTGAAATTGTAGTATTGATTTTGGTAACCAAAATAAATAATATTTTATCTAACATGTATCTAAAGAAATTAGACCCGTTTAAACCATATATTTATAGAAATTTTATTCTAAGACTCGTCATAGCGTAAAACTATTTATTTATAAATTCAGTTTCATTATAAGCTTTGAACCGGAGAGGCAGTATTGTAATATGAATTGGGGTAAAGCGAAAGAGTAGGTCTTATTTGAGACCGTCTTACAGATCTTAATTTTCTCAGTCCATTAATACACGGTTGCTCAGTTCAGGAAGATCCGTCTTACTGAAAATACCGTAAAACAGTCTTTTTTTAATTTTTCCAAAGAAAAACTTGAAGAAATAGCCGTATTTAAAACCGGTCAAAGTAACAAAGATAAGGAAAACGATTGATGCTTGCAAAGTAAGTAACGTGTTGAGACCTCATCTATATATATAAAGCCTACTATATAACTCCAAAAATAGTAAAATTTTGCAAAAAATATCTTACCAAAAATAGAAAGTCATCTTTATAACATTTAATATTGTTCTCAAAAATATAAAATCGTATTTATACAAAACAATAATATCATACTTTAAAATGTTATGTGTACCTAAAATGTGCACTTAAAGTGTGCACCAAATGTGCACCAAAAATTCTTTTGGTATCTTTTGATTGGTCAAAAGATTTTGAAGTGGTTGGTCATTTAACCAATCAAAAAATGTCACCTTGGATTTTGGTGCACCTTTTGTGCACAATTTAGGTGCACATAGCATTACTCAATATTTTTTCAACTAATACGCCAGTACGGAATATAAGAAATAACAATTTCTATCTATTTTCGTCATTTACATGTTTAAGTATCTCGTCAATTGTTGATTTAACAAATCATAAAAATTATTCAAATCCTTTTATTACTGCCACTACGAATAAGAAAATGCATTTAGATAAATCCTTTTGTTTTGTTATTCATGCTCAACGAGTTTGGCCTCACTTTCATGATAGCTACGGTTTAGCTTTGAGACAGTTTTTTATTCAACAGCGTTGCATGTTGTGGTGGGCTCACTCTCCTTCGGTTTTTCATGTCCTCATTCCCTCTTTAATTCTTTGGCACCTTTGGAAAGCTCGTAACAAGGCTGTTTTCAAAGAGATTTTGTCTACTGTTTGCGGTGTCATTTTAAGTGTGCAAAGTGAACTAAATCTCATCCTGCCTGCTACTAATTACAAGGTTACCAACACATCAAACAACTTGTTAGCTTATGGACGGCCTAAGAGGGTTTTGATTCGTGCTGTCTCTTGGTTAAAAGCCTCCTTCTGGGGTGGTTAAGCTGAATACAGATGGAGGGAGTCGTGGTAAATTTATTTATGGTTACTCTTCTTACTATGGTATTTTCTCTAACACTGTTGCGAGGTCCGAGCTTTATTTCAAGGTGTTAATTAGTTAACTTTGCAAGGTTTTCGTGGCTCCATTGTTGAAATTGATTCTAGCTTTCTGTTTTGATGTCTCATTAAAGGCCACTCCTCTCCGTGGCAATGATCCTACTACATTCGTGCCATCCTGTCTATGCAACAGGCAGGAACTTTTGTCTTTCGCAACTGCTTTTGGCAAGCTAACATGGTCGTCGATGGTTTAATTTTGCCAATCTCGCAATGGACACTAGTTTGGTTTAAATGCTTCCTTCTCAGTGCTGTCTAATCTCCCTCGTGGGATCTGTGGAGATATTATTATGGATGCTTGAAGTTTTTCTCGGATTCGATTTACTTAGTTTTCTTTGGATTTTTGTTTAACAAGTTGTTCTTCGCTTTCGAGGTTAGGCTCCTTTGTCCTCCCATTTATAAGGGCCAGGCTGATTGTCCCCCTCAAGTTTGTATTTCTTTCTTTATATTAATAATATCTAGCAAGGTGTCGTCCCTGT
Source organism: Platycodon grandiflorus (assembly GCA_016624345.1). NCBI lineage: Eukaryota > Viridiplantae > Streptophyta > Magnoliopsida > Asterales > Campanulaceae > Platycodon > Platycodon grandiflorus. The sequence continues at coordinate 15,043,344 of CM028367.1, read as the reverse complement.
TTCTTAAAAAAAAAAAAATTAGTCTTACCTCATATACTTTGCTCTAAGCTATGATTATTAACAACTGAAAAATTAATTTAATATCATAAATAAGTATATTTTTAATACATTGCAACTTATGAAGAATATGTTATACAAAAATTATTACTCCTTTCTTTCTTAATAAAGTTTAATGTTTATATAACACACTGATTAAAGAAATATTTGAATCTATTATAAAAATCAGTATAATGTGTATTTTTTAAGGATACTCATGTAAGAGTCGAACTCATTAATTAAAGTGAGACTCAAATCAAGGTTAAAATGTTAAAATAAATTTTCAAGAGCACAAATATTAGAATGTAGACATTTTTTAATAGGATATCAATGTAAGAATGTGACTCATTATTTGTTTGTTATATTTTCAAATTGTATTATTAATGTCTATACTTTTTATTCATGCTTTGTTATTCTTTTTTATGGGGGTGAAAATAATGGTGTTACAACAATAAAAGTTTCAAATAATTTTTTGGTGAATGCATCACATATTGGTTCAGTCAATAGTTGAAAGTATATATGCATAATTTTTAGAGTATTTTGATGACGTGTCATATTTGTAAGGAAGAGTTATACTTGCTCCGGCGCTTGATATTGTGAACACCTTAAATGAGTACATGGTTTCTAAAAATCACTCGAAAGGAAGAACTTATTTGAGTTCAGATTCTATCTGCAGGGTAGAAAACAACTTAAGTTTGTTTGAATACATTCATTCTATAGAGTTTTTGAGCAGTATAAAGTGATTAAGATTTCCTAGCCATGAAATAAAAATTAAGATTTGTGTTCCGACCTTGCTGCAGGGTTGTGCAATGGAACAAGACTAATCATTACAAAGCTTGAGCATCACATTATAGAAGCTAAAATTTTAAATGGAAGTAATGTTGGATAAAAAGTGTTTATCCCAAGAATGTCATTGTGTCCATCAGATGTGAGATTGTCTTTCAAGTTTCAGAGAAATAATTTTTATTGGTAGTATCGTATACAATGACAATTAACAAAAGTCAAGGTCAATCACTGTCGCATGTAGGACTCTTCATGAAGAAGTCAATATTCGGCCATGGACAGATGTATGTCGCAGTTTCTACGTTAACAAATCGTTCTGATCTGAATATATTGATATGCGATGAAGAGGGAAAGACAATGAATAAAACAACAAATGTCGTGTATAAGAAAAATTTTTAGAATGGCAAAACACATAATTAGGCTACTGTACTTTGGGAAAGGTTGCAATTTGGCCACTGATTGTTTTTAAAATGTTATTTGGGCCACTGTACTTCAGTTATCTTGCAAGCGAGCCCTCCAGCACGTTAATTTTAAATGAAATCTCTATTTTACCCATGTCTTCATTAAGGGAGATGAGGACGAAGACATGGGTAAAATAGGAATTTTATTTAAAATTAACGTGCTAGTGGGCTCGCTTGCAAGATAACTAAATTACAGTGGCCCAAATAACATTTTCAAACAATCAGTGACCGAATTGCAACCTTCTCCAAAGTACAGTGGCCCGATTGTATGTTTTGTCTTTTAAAATTTATAATATTACTAACACAATAATGTATTTCTATTTAAGTAGTTGTCTCCAACATTACTTTTTCTTAATTTATTGTTTTAATTTTGTTTTTTCTCTTCATTTTGCTTAAGTATAATTTAATTGAAAAAGTATATGTCCGTGCGTTAAACGCACGGATGTAAAACTAGTTTTCTTTAATCACAGCTTCTGTTTAGGCATTACCATTTGAGCTGACGTAAAGTGCTCATCTAAGACTCATGTGCCATCTTTAAGTTTTTTTTTTAATAATAAAGCCCTATTAGTGTTTCAATTGACTATTTTACCCTTGTTACTCTAATACACTCTTTGTACCAAAAGATGGTCAAAAAAGTAATTGCTTATCTTTATTTTGAATATTATTGTAAAAATAATACGTACAGATGGTTATGTGAGTTTTAGGTGAGCAAATTCCCTCAATTCAAACAACAGTGCCTAAATAGAAGGTTCAATTTAAGAAAATATTATAGTTGATGGGGGTACATTGCTTCAATTAGTAGTTGACGGAGATAACTCAAACTTGACCAATAGCTGAGGGGAGTTCCTTGTAATTTATCCACTCCTTTATCCGTTGTTATCTTGTACTCCCTCGATTTCGAAATAATCGTCTTGGCTGGACATACAGATTAAAAATAACTAAATGACTCTATTATAAATAGAGGTATTAGAACTTCTTCAATTCAATCATCTATCTAGTAAAAAATATTAAACACGTAGGAAAAATAGATTTTTCTAAAATAAATCTTCTCCAATGCAAATCTCTTATGCTGTGGTGGAGATGAAGTGACATTTAGTTAGGAAAACATCATCTACGTGATCTTCTACTTCTTTAGCGTTACATAGAGGATGTCTTTTTATCCACGTCATTTACCATCAAAATTTTTTTTTTTTACCGTCAATCAGTTATAGTAAGAGTAATTTATATTTTTTACTTTTTATAATTAATTATGAAACAATGTCACTTATGAAAAAATGTTCTAAAAGAAATCTTGCATTATAGCACGTTTAGAAAGATGACTCTCTATCTTTTAAATTTTTTGCCACATATGAAAAAAGTTTTCTTGTTTAAACAAGAATGCCAAATAGAAAAAATTAGATAATAGCATTGGAGATGCTCTTAGTTTCTTTCAAAGCCCTTACACATTTGACCATAATTAAAATAGGAAGAAAAAGTAAGGGTAAATAAATGTGTTTTCTTAGAAAGAAAAGTTTATAAACAGGATAATTTTTTGATAGTTTTTTTGGAATGGAAAAACAAAAATGCAGAACGATTATTTAGGAACAGAGGAAGTATTCTCGTTCTAATTGAATAGATACAAATTTTTCTTTAGTTTATCTCAGTTAAAGAGATATAAATTATAAAGTGCATTTGAACTGATAATTGGTGATTTAGTAATTTGGTTGTGAGATTTAGATTCTTTTTTTGTAATAAAAGAAATAAAAAAATAATAGAGACATACATACGTACAGACATGTATTTTCTTCCTGAAAGACTATTTGTAATGCAATGTCTTTTATATCCTTCAAATTTGTGGTTAATCAATGTTAATATATAGCCACACACTTGTAGGGTGTTTTAGGACGTTACCGATTATTTAACTTTTTTCTTAATTTGTGGTTAACCAATTTGATTTTTAAAAGTCAAAATAAGATACTTATTTAGAGATGGAGAGAGTATTTCTTTTGCATAACATAAAAGATAACCGGTATCATGGTTTCGAAACGAAAGTTGCATATTAAAAAAATGGTGATTTGTAACTTAAATTGGGAGGCGCTAAACATAGCCCCCAATACGCTAAACGCAGCTACCGGCGAAATTACTAACTTACCCTTTTTCACTATTTTAAATAAAATTCATCAGCCCCTCTACATTTTTAAATATTACAGCCGCCCCCTGGAAAAATGACAGCCCCCCTGCATTTTTATATATTATTGCCGCCCCCTTGGAAAAATTACAGCCACCCTGCATTTTTAAATATCAAGGGTTTAGAGTGAGAAACTGAAAATGAATAGAGTTTGTTTAGTTGAAAATTTTCTATATATAAGAAAATCAAGGGCAAGTTAATAATTTTGTCGGGGGATTAGGGGGACTAAGTGTAACATTTTTGGGGGTTCTAAGGGTAATTTTTTAGGGGGCGGCTGTAAAATTTAAAAATGTATGGGGACTGATTTGATTTTTTAAAGTTTTTTATTTTATTCGACCAATTAGAATTATGATTACTAATCATAATTAAATTAACATTAATATTTAACATCATAATTACATTGATATACATTATTAATATTTTTAATTAGATTAAGATTTTCTTTTGAAGAATTAATTAGATTAAGGTAAAAAAAATTAAATCACACTAGGAATTTCCCGTTATACCCTTAAAAAATGGCATGTGCAATGCACATGATTGACTTAACGGAATTATACTAACGGCATCCATCAAAAGGACTAGTCGCGTGACTTTTTTATACTCTTGGGACTTAAATTTGAAAAAAAATTTGTTAAGGGTCTAATGGTGAAAAATTTTATAGTTGAGGGACTAGTGGTGTAATTAACCCTAAAAACAACTATTTAAAAAAAAAAACAAGATTCCGGAAGTGCGCCAAAAAGGAATTTAAAATAAAAAAAACAGAGCACCCTGTGGCGGCCACCGGCAATACGTCACGGGCCGGCAATACGTCACGCCATTATCAGACGCCGGCAATACGTCACGGGCTGCCTATTTATTATTACAATGCTATCAATCTTTCCTTCATTCAGCCACAACCAACCACACAAAGGTTAATCTAAGAGTCAAAGAGTATGGCAAAAACACCGGAAACAGAACACCCTGTGGCGGCCACCGGTTGGGCTGCCACTGACACCTCCGGTGTATTCATCCCTTTTAACTTCTCCAGAAGGTACTCTAATCCAAATCCATATTTTAGTTTCCTTGTGTATGTCTGTCCGTAGACTGATAGGTTGCTCAACTGGTTACGGGGCTTATAAAGTTACTTCTGGTCCAAGTCAAATTTGAGTTCCCTAGGCCGGTCTATGAGAAATTTATTCTTTACGAATCTCTTATTGACCGGCTCGAGAGAGTGCAAGAGTGAGTATTTTTTGGTGATTGTAATGGTGTGTGTGGATGATGCAGGGAAACAGGGGAAAAAGATGTGAGGTTTAAGGTGTTGTATTGCGGTATTTGTCATTCTGATCTTCACTTTGCCAAGAATGAATGGGGCATTACTTCTTATCCTGTCGTCCCTGGGTAAGGTCCTTTTTCGATTCTAAGATTATTCGTGTAACAATTGGGTAACTTTTGTGCCACGGAATTGATTGTTTGTTTTTCGAATCGGTGAATGATAAATTTAATTTTGTGTGTTGTCTAGTATATATGGATCATGCATTTATAAATGTGTCTTTTGAATGTTAGAGAAAAGATGTCAATCGATTGAATTTTGATCCAAATTCGATGTTATTTTTAGAATACGGATTGAGTTTTTCAAGCCGATTACTCGATTGATTCAAGTCTAACTTGATAGCTTAACAAATTGGATTTGGATTAAGGATGATCCGATCCGTTAACAACCCGATTCGAACTAATATAAAAAAGATATAGTAATACCGTACATACAAAAGTTACTTATTTTGAATTTTAAAACATTAATAATTACTACTCCCTCTATCCCGGATAAATGTTCCTGATGAGTTGTAAAATGTGTTCTAACGATAATATCCATGAACATTAATTGAGTTTAACCATTCTAAATAATTGGATTTTATTGGGATATGTTATATTAAATGAAATTTTAAGGGTATACTAGGAAGAATGGTAGAAAATAGGTAGATCAAAAGTCTTTGGAAACATTTGTTAGAACATCCCAAAATAGAAAAGAGGAACATTTATCCAGAACGGAGGGAGTATTTCAACTAAATCAAAAGTTTTCTGTACACTATAATATCTTATTAACATTGTTATTTATTTATTTTTGACCTTCGATTGATTAAAAGATACATTGATATTATTTTTATTTAATACTTTAGTGAGGGTCGAATAAATTTGAATCCGATCCGATTCCGAAAATTTAGGAAATGGATCGAGCTTTGAAATATCTGAGAGATAATTCAATCCGATGTGAATTCAGCAATTTCTTAACAAATCGAATTTGGATTTAGCATATTCAATCCAAACCAATCCATTGACAGGACAGTTAGAGAGTTGTATGCCGTGATTGTAGTAAAAATCATTTAATCCCATTGTTTTGTGGCTGATGGTTTCTTCCATTCTTTGGGGGATAAGCTGTATTTCGATTATATTTTGAATTTCAAGTTTTTAGGGGAAAGGAAGCCATAATTAACTTTGAGCCACAAACCATCTAAAGAGAGGAGAAGCTAAGGTCCTTGACGGCTATAGAGTTTGATCCCCCTAGAAGAATTTTCTTTTTATTGATAGAATTCTAGTTATCAAGAACTGGTGATACATATGTTGATTCCATTAATTTATGCAGGCATGAAATTGTAGGAGAGGTTACGGAAGTTGGGAGCAAAGTAGAAAGATTCAAAGTTGGGGACAAAGTCGGGGTGGGATGCTTGGTTGGATCATGTGGTTCTTGTGAAAACTGTGCTGGCGACCTTGAAAGCTACTGTGCTAAACAGATACTAACCTACAGTTACCAGTACCACGATGGAACGATAACGTATGGAGGGTACTCTGATCACATGGTTGCAGACGAGCACTTTGTGCTTCGTTGGCCAGAGACCCTACCTCTTGATGCTGGTGCGCCTTTGCTTTGTGCTGGCATCACTACTTACAGCCCCTTAAAATACTTTGGACTCGATAAGCCTGGCATGAAAGTTGGTGTGGTAGGTCTTGGTGGACTTGGCCATGTAGCTGTAAAAATGGCCAAGGCTCTCGGGACTGAAGTTACAGTTTTTAGTACATCCACTTCCAAGAAGAAGGAAGCTATTGAAGGGCTTGGTGCTGATAAATTCGTGAACAGCCGTGACCCAGAAGAGATGCAGGTAACCATTTTCTTAAATATTGATCTTTGTTTTCAATCGTGTAGACGGTGATTAGTGATTACAAATTTCTAACTGAACTTTCTTTCCTTGCTTTGTTGAATATGAGATTAGGCTGCAACTGCTACGCTGGATGGGATCATTGACACTGTCTCTGCATCTCACCCTATTGAGCCGTTGATCAATGTGCTGAAATGCCATGGAAAGCTTATTATGGTTGGGGCACCAGAGAAGCCACTTGAGCTTCCTGTATTCCCTTTGCTTTTGGGTAAGCATTTTAGTATTACATTCTGTTTGTTTCATAGAACATGGTTTACAGAAAGCAAAAATGAAACAACTGTATTCTACTAGTGAAAGGAAAATCACCCATCCCCAAGGGAAAACAACTTACGGATTTGTGCTTCGTAACACATTTTCTGGAAATGAAGGTCATCTCTCCTGATTTTGTCTGTGCATATCTCTAATGAAAGCTATTCTGGTCCGTTTGTTTCAATGAAAATCTATTGTGCAAGGCATTTTTTGGGATCAATTTTTTACCATAACAAAAGAACGTGAGTACTTTTACATGAAATGACCTCCCTTAAATAATTTTCTGCAAGCTAATTTCATGAAAACGAGGCAAAGTGCTAGTTATATTCAACGCCTCTAGGACATTTTGTGCTACTTTTTGATATTTTTCATTTGATGCTAGTTATCAAAAGTTATACCCTATTTTTCTAATCTTATGTAGTTGTATATGTTTTTGTTCTTCAAATTTGATAAAGCTAAACTGGCTTAATGTATTGACAGGGAGGAAGATTGTTGCTGGTAGTGCCACTGGTGGGTTGAAGGAGACGCAGGAGATGTTGGACTTCTCTGCAAAGCACAATATAACTGCAGATATAGAGATTATCCCGATAAGCTATCTCAACACTGCCATGGAGCGTCTCCTGAAATCTGATGTTCGTTACCGGTTCGTCATTGATGTTGCAAACTCAATCGGTAATCCCTCTTGTACATATAAAAAGTCAAATATGTAATAGATATTCTTGTTTTTACAACAAAAATATGTGGGACGGATGATGATAATCCGTGGAAATTGTTCAGCAAATGAATCACACTAGCTAGGGAGGAAGGATGGCGAAGGATCAGCAGGCATAAAGAAGAGTCAAAGGCATAGAATTGATGAGGAACATCAGAACGACTGATCAAAGCATGAAGCGGCAAAGAAAGTTTATGATTGATTTATGTTTTTCTTTAATTAATCCAGCTCAATTTTCGAGGAAGCAACTCTAAATAAGAAAACCGTCATGAAAGTTAAATTTTCTTGGACTCCATGATATAAATGGAAAAACAATTGTATTTGCATCTTTCTTTCAATATCAGTGTGAATTTAACTTTCGCTTATTATTACTCAAATCTGTTGCAGTAGTTTTCAATTTTCCATAGTAACTGTAGCAGTTAAGGTTCTTGCTTATTATTACTCAAATCTGTTGCAGTAGTTTTCAATTTTCCATAGTAACTGTAGCAGTTAAGGTTCTTAGCTCTTTGGTTAATGAAGATACCAAAATATCTTGCTTCCATGTGACAACGAGCAGAACACGTGGCCATGCTGACCTAGAACGCGGAGGTCAGCTCATCTCACCCTCAGCTTTGCCAACAGCTCGGACCCCGAGCACATCTATCCACCATCCGACCTCGATCAAACCCTGGATCTCAGGACAAGTAGCACGCCATCCTCCCCGGACCTGAGAACCTGTGAGTTACAGATTCGGGCAACAAACCAGAGATCCTGAGGTCTCCACCCCAAGGAGTTGAATAGTCAACAAAAGCTACCGCATTTAAGGCCTACCTGCTACTACGTCATTCCGAGGTCACTAACAAGCTTCTCATTGAACAAACAAGTGACTTGCTTTCTAAGTAAAGCTACTTGTAGAAGATCTGCACGGCTCCCAAAGGAGGTTCATCTTCTACATCAATACTGATCACTTTCTCTTAAAGGCTCATCAATGCAAATAATGACTGTCATAAATAGATATGTGACTATCTGTCCCAGTCTAACATCTGGCGGGCCCACCTGTCTCAAGCCAATATTCTTCCGGTATTAATACAAGGTGATTGCCTTCATTTATGACCTAAGTTCAATAAAACACTCACAACTACCAAGTCTCCAAAGCTTTCAGATCATTTATTCCTAAGAGTAGTCTGAATCCTTACCGGAGACCATAACTTTTACCTATATACTGATTCTCTCACCGGAGGGCTTTAACTGGACCATGTCTAGCTCCCTAACGGTGCTTTCTTAACTTCACATGTATTTACCGGAGGACAAGTTCCCTATACACTTGTGCCTATTAAGAGTCAGGGCATCCTACCGATATACTAGCTACGTACATGGACTTGACAGGATCACTAGAACACTTTTTGGCGTGATCGTTAATTGGTTTAGGTTTATCTTAATATATATGATAGACCACATTTCTCCGAACCTTTTGAGTGGAAAATACTGAATTTTGTTTTCTGTATTTTCGTTAATGGATAATGTTGATTTAGTTTTGAATGCATTGTTTAGTAAAGTATATCTTTTGATTATTCTAGTTTTACTTTGGCAAATTCAAATTCCAAAGACCTCAAACTCATTATATTTGAAAAGAAAGAAAAAGTTTTACTAGTAGGGTAGGCACGAGCAAAATGGGTCTTTAAGGGGAGCGTTATCACGTTATTACAAATTAATTCCCATTACCCTTTTGTTGGCCATGTGATGGGGTCACGTTATCACGTTATTTTAGGGTCAATTATAAATAATCCCCCTCAATTATAGGTTGGATTTGAATTGCCCTCTTCAACTACTAATTAAAGCAATGTGCTCCCTATATAATAGCATTTATATATATAAAGCCTAATAAATCTAAAAAAGGTAAAATTAAGCAAAAAATGACTTACAAAAAATAGAAAGTCGTCTTTATATTATTTAATATTGTCCTCGAAAATATAAAATAATATTTATATAAAACAATAATATAATCTTTAAATAAAAAATAAATTAATTTGGTCAAATCTCTTAAGAAATTGCACAATGCACTTTTCTCTCTCCTCTCACTCCCACTGGTAAATGTGATAGTACTACTTTCTTCATGTTAAAATATGTGTTTTTTATTCTATTTTGGAATATCTTAAATAAGTGTATTGAAGGAAAGACATGACAAGTCAAAAATATTTATTAAAACTCATGTAAATTTAATAAAAAAATTTTACTTTGAGACAGAGAGGGTACAAATCTATGACATATTAACGTAGTATTTAAATATTACTCTTAAATACTCCATCCGTCTTGAAATATAATCTTTTCTCTTGGTATGTACCAAACAATAGACTTATTTCTAAAAGAAAATTATATTTATAGTGCAATTAAAATGAGATACAAATTACAAACAAAAAGTTACAATCTTGACTTGTCAAATGTAATTATTTTCTAAAGAGGGAAAGAGTGTTTATAACATACTATTAATATTTTTAATTAATACACTATAATATATTAAACTCATTTTTAGGTACAATGATATAATTACTTTACAACTAAAGTTTTTTTGTTTTTTGGAAGATCAAACTATATAGAGAAAAAAAAAGTCTACTTTATCTTAAGTTTGTCTTGAAAAAGAGTCAACATTTTCAAATTTAAGCTACAAATTTTTATTAATTTTAATTTCTTTCTATCTTTTAAAAATATGAGACGTTTTCTATGTCTAATACCGAAAAATATACAATTTTAGTGCGATTTAAAGAATATGTTTATATATAAGAATATCTTTTTTTTAAGTTTAACTTTTTCAATATGATTAATCAGAGCAAAGGAAACAATATATAAATATGATGTAGGAACATACTAAAATCTCTGTCTTAATAAAGAATATACTTATTTACAGACCGGAAGGAGTGTAAAATTTGTAATACAAGTTACAACTCTGAAATTGTAGTATTGATTTTGGTAACCAAAATAAATAATATTTTATCTAACATGTATCTAAAGAAATTAGACCTGTTTAAACCATATATTTATAGAAATTTTATTCTAAGACTCGTCATAGAGTAAAACTATTTATTTATAAATTCAGTTTCATTATAAGCTTTGAACCGGAGAGGCAGTATTGTAATATGAATTAGGGTAAAGCGAAAGAGTAGGTCTTATTTGAGACCGTCTTACAGATCTTAATTTTCTCAGTCCATTAATACACGGTTGCTCGGTTCAGGAAGATCCGTCTTACAGAAAATACCGTAAAACAGTCTTTTTTTAATTTTTCCAAAGAAAAACTTAAAGAAATAGCCGTATTTAAAACCGGTCAAAGTAACAAAGATAAGGAAAACGATTGATGCTTGCAAAGTAAGTAACGTGCTGAGACCTCATCTATATATATAAAGCCTACTATAGAACTCCAAAAATAGTAAAATTTTGCAAAAAATATCTTACCAAAAGTAGAAAGTCATCTTTATAACATTTAATATTGTCCTCAAAAATATAAAATCGTATTTATACAAAACAATAATATCATACTTTAAAATGTTATGTGTACCTAAAATGGGCACTTAAAGTGTGCACCAAAAATTCTTTTGGTATCTTTTGATTGGTCAAAAGATTTTGAAGTGGTTGGTCATTTAACCAATCAAAAAATGTCACCTTGGATTTTGGTGCACATTTTGTGCACAATTTAGGTGCATATAGCATTACTCAATATTTTTTCAACTAATACGCCAGTACGGAATATAGGAAATAACAATTTCTATCTATTTTCGTCATTTACATGTTTAAGTAACTCGTCAATTGTTGATTTAACAAATCATAAAAATTATTCAAATCCTTTTATTACTGCCACTACGAATAAGAAAATGCATTTAGATAAATCCTTTTGTTTTGTTATTCATGCTCAACGAGTTTGGTCTCACTTTCATGATAGCTACGGTTTAGCTTTGAGACAGTTTTCTATTCAACAGCGTTGCATGTTGTGGTGGGCTCACTCTCCTTCGGTTTTTCATGTCCTCATTCCCTCTTTAATTCTTTGGCACCTTTGGAAAGCTCGTTACAAGGCTGTTTTGGAAGAGATTTTGTCTACTGTTTGCGGTGTCATTTTAAGTGTGCAAAGTGAACTAAATCTCATCCTGCCTGCTACTAATTACAAGGTTACCAACACATCAAACAACTTGTTAGCTTATGGACGGCCTAAGAGGGTTTTGATTTGTGTTGTCTCTTGGTTAAAAGCCTCCTTCTGGGGTGGTTAAGCTGAATACAGATGGAGGGAGTCGTGGTAAATTTATTTATGGTTACTCTTCTTACTATGGTATTTGCTCTAACACTGTTGCGAGGTCCGAGCTTTATTTCAAGGTGTTAATTGGTTAACTTTGCAAGGTTTTCGTGGCTTCATTGTTGAAATTGATTCTAGCTTTCTGTTTTGATGTCTCACTAAAGGCCACTCCTCTCCGTGGCAATGTTCCTACTACATTCGTGCCATCCTGTCTATGCAACAGGCAGGAACTGTTGTCTTTCGCAACTGCTTTTGGGAAGCTAACATGGTCGTCGATGGTTTTGCCAATCTCGCAATGGACACTAGTTTGGTTTAAATGCTTCCTTCTCAGTGCTGTCTGATCTCCCTCGTGGGATCTGTGGAGATATTATTATGGATGCTTGAAGTTTTTCTAGGATTCGATTTACTTAGTTTTCTTTGGATTTTTGTTTAAAAAGTTGTTCTTCGCTTTCGATGTTAGGCTCCTTTGTCCTCTCATTTATAAGGGCCAGGCTGATTGTCCCCCTCAAGTTTGTATTTCTTTCTTTATATTAATAATATCTAGCAAGGTGTCGTCCCTGTTTCTTTAAAAAAAAAAATAGTCTTACCTCATATACTTTGCTCTAAGATATGATTATTAACAACTGAAAAATTAATTTAATACCATAAATAAGTATATTTTTAATACATTGCAACTTATGAAGAACATGTTATACAAAAATTATTACTCCTTTCTTTCTTAATAAAGTTTAATGTTTATATAACACACTGATTAAAGAAATATTTGAATCTATTATAAAAATTAGTATAATGTGTATTTTTTAAGGATACTCATGTAAGAGTCGGACTCATTAATTAAAGTGAGACTCAAATCAAGGTTAAAATGTTAAAATAAATTTTCAAGAACACAAATATTAGAATGTAGACATTTTTTAATAGGATATCAATGTAAGAATGTGACTCATCATTTGTTTGTTATATTTTCAAATTGTATTATTAATGTCTATACTTTTTATTCACACTTTGTTATTCTTTTTTATGGGGTTGAAAATAATGGTGTTACAACAATAAAAGTTTCAAATAATTTTTTGGTGAATGCATCACATACTGGTTCAGTCAATAGTTGAAAGTATATATGCATAATTTTTAGAGTCTTTTGATGACGTGTCATATCTGTAAGGAAGAGTTATACTTGCTCCGGCGCTTGATATTGTGAACACCTTAAATGAGTACATGGTTTCTAAAAATCACCTAGAAGGAAGAACTTATTTGAGTTCAGATTCTATCTGCAGGGTAGAAAACAACTTAAGTTTGTTTGAATACATTCATTCTATAGAGTTTTTGAGCAGTATAAAGTGATTAAGATTGCCTAGCCATGAAATAAAAATTAAGATTTGTGTTCCGACCTTGCTGCAGGGTTGTGCAATGGAACAAGACTAATCATTACAAAGCTTGAGCATCACATTATAGAAGCTAAAATTTTAAATGGAAGTAATGTTGGATACAAAGTGTTTATCCCAAGAATGTCATTGTGTCCATCAGATGTGAGATTGTCTTTCAAGTTTCAGAGAAATAATTTTTATTGGTAGTATCGTATACAATGACAATTAACAAAAGTCAAGGTCAATCACTATCGCATGTAGGACTCTTCATGAAGAAGTCAATATTCGGCCATGGACAGATGTATGTCGCAGTTTCTACGTTAACAAACCGTTCTGATCTGAATATATTGATATGCGATGAAGAGGGAAAGACAATGAATAAAACAACAAATATTGTGTATAAGAAAAATTTTTAGAATGACAAAACACATAATCAGGCCACTGTACTTTGTGAAAGGTTACAATTTGGTCACTGATTGTTTGAAAATGTTATTTGGGCCACTGTACTTCAGTTATCTTGCAAGCGAGCCCTCCAGTACGTTAATTTTAAATGAAATCTCTATTTTACCCCTGTCTTCATTAAAGGAGATGAGGACGAAGACATGGGTAAAATAGGAATTTTATTTAAAATTAACGTGCTAGTGGGCTCACTTGCAAGATAACTGAATTACAGTGGCCCAAATAACATTTTCAAACAATCAGTGGCCGAATTGCAACCTTCTCCAAAAGTACAGTGGCCCGATTGTATGTTTTGCCTTTTAAAATCTATAATATTACTAACACAATAATGTATTTCTATTTAAGTAGTTGTCTCCAACATTACTTTTTCTTAATTTATTGTTTTAATTTTGTTTTTTCTCTTCATTTTGCTTAAGTATAATTTAATTGAAAAAATATATGTCCGTGCGTTAAACGCACTTGTGTAAAACTAATTTTCTTTAATCACAGCTTCTGTTTAAGCATTACCATTTGAGCTGACGTAAAGTGCTCATCTAAGACTCATGTGCCATCTTTAAGATTTTTTTTTTTAATAATAAAGCCCTATTAGTGTTTCAATTGACTATTTTACCCTTGTTGCTCTAATACACTCTTTGTACCAAAAGATGGTCAAAAAAGTAATTGCTTATCTTTATTTTGAATATTATTGTAAAAATAATACGTACAGATGGTTATGTAAGTTTTAGGTGAGCAAATTCTCTCAATTCAAACAACAGTGCCTAAATAGAAGGTTCAATTTAAGAAAATATTATAGTTGATGGGGGTACATTGCTTCAATTAGTAGTTGAGGGAGGTAACTCAAACTTAACCAATAGCTGAGAGGAGTTCCTTGTAATTTATCCACTCCTTTATCCGTTGTTATCTTGTACTCCCTCGATTTCGAAATAATCGTCTTGGCTGGACATACAGATTAAAAATAACTAAATGACTCTATTATAAATAGAGGTATTAGAACTTCTCCAATTCAATCATCTATCTAGTAAAAAATACTAGACACGTAGCAAAAATAGATTTTTCTAAAATAAATCTTCTCCAATGCAAACCTCTTATGCTGAGGTGGAGATGAAGTGACATTTAGTTGGGAAAATATCATCTACGTGATCTTTTACTTCTATAGCGTTACATAGAGGATGCCTTTTTATCTACGTCATTTACTATCAGTTTTTTTTTTTTTACCGTCAATCAGTTACAGTAAGAGTAATTTACATTTTTTACTTTTTATAATTAATTATGAAACAATGTCACTTATGAAAAAATGTTCTAAAAGAAATCTTGCATTATAGCACGTTTAGAAAGATGACTCTCTATCTTTTAAATTTTTTGCCACATATGAAAAAAGTATTCTTGTTTAAACAAGAATGTCAAATAGAAAAAATTAGATGATAGCATTGGAGATGCTCTTAGTTTCTTTCAAAGCCCTTACACATTTGACCATAATTAAAGTAGGAAGAAAAAGTAATGGTAAATAAATGTGTTTTCTTAGAAAGAAAAGTTTATAAACAGGATAATTTTTTGATAGTTTTTTTGGAATGGAAAAACAAAAATGCAGAACGATTATTTAGGAACAGAGGAAGTATTCTCGTTCTAATTGAATAGATACAAATTTTTCTTTAGTTTATCTCAGTTAAAGAGATATAAATTATAAAGTGCATTTGAACTGATAATTGGTGATTTAGTAATTTGGTTGTGAGATTTAGATTCTTTTTTTGTAATAAAAGAAATAAAAAAATAATAGAGACATACAGACGTACAGACATGTATTTTCTTCCTGGAAGACTATTTGTAATGCAATGTCTTTTATATCCTTCAAATTTGTGGTTAATCAATGTTAATATATAGCCACACACTTGTAGGGTGTTTTAGGACGTTAGCGATTATTTAACTTTTTTCTTAATTTATGGTTAACCAATTTGATTTTTAAAAGTCAAAATAAGATACTTATTTAGAGATGGAGGGAGTATTTCTTTTGCATAACATAAAAGATAACCGGTATCATGGTTTCGAAACGAAAGTTGCATATTAAAAAAATGGTGATTTGTAACTTAAATTGGGAGGCGCTAAACGTAGCCCCCAATAAGCTAAACGCAGCTTCCGGCGAAATTATTAACTTACTCTTTTTCACTATTTTAAATAAAATTCATCAGCCCCTCTACATTTTTAAATATTACAGCCGCCCCCTGGAAAAATGACAGCCCCCCTGCATTTTTAAATATTATTGCCGCCCCCTTGGAAAAATTACAGCCACCCTGCATTTTTAAATATCAAGGGTTTAGAGTGAGAAACTGAAAATGAATAGAGTTTGTTAGGTTGAAAATTTTCTATTTATAAGAAAATTAAGGGCAAGTTAGTAATTTTATCAGGGGATTAGGGGGACTAAGTGTAACATTTTTGGGGGTTCTAAGGGTAATTTTTTTGGGGGCGGCTGTAAAATTTAAAAATGTATGGGGACTGATGTATTTTATTTAAAATAATAAAAAGACAAATTAGTAAATTTGTCGGGCTACATTTAACGGTTTTGCTTAAATTTTATAAATATTATTTTTTCTTGATGCATAATCAGTGGTCTCTGTCTCATCTATATATATATAAAACCTAATAAGTCTAAATAAGGAAAAAATTCGCCAAAATATTACTTACCAAAAATAAAAAGTTAACTTCATATTATACATTTAAATTTTTTCTCGAAAATACAAAACAATAAATATAAAATAATAATACAATCTTTAATTACATCCAAACCATGAATTAAAAAAAGTGGTATTGGAAAAAGTGGCAAACTCATTCACACTCTCTCTCCCTTTCTCTCTCTCTCTCCAGCCTCCTTCCCTTTCTTTCCGTACTTCAATTGAACCGTTATCAATGAAAATAATATTTTTTAATTAATTTTTTCAATTTATGTAATTTTAATTGAAATATTAATCTATATACATATATATATATATATATATATATATATAATGACAAGCAAGTCTTAAAATAGTACCATATGCAAAAAATTACTTGCCAAAAATAGAACATTTTCATAGAGCATTTAATATTACTATACATCCAAACCATGAGTTGGACAAAGTGGCATTGAAAAAAGTGACAAACAAAGTCCACCTCTCTCTCTCTCTCTCTCTCTCTCTCTCTCTTTCTCTCTCGTTTTTCATTTGACAATATTTTCAATTGAACCGTTGTCAATGAAAATAATATTTTTAAATTATTATTTTATTCCAATTTATGTAATTTTTAATTGAAATATTAATTATTAATTATGTAAATTTTGAATATACGAAATATTAATCATTAATTTCTAAAACAAAGAGGAAAAACAAAATAGAAAGAATAAACTAAGGAAAATTAAATTGTACTCTATAAAGATGTTATAAAGTATTACATTAATAAAAACAATATTCTATAATTTAAAAAAAATTGTATTTAAAATAGAACATATTTTCTTTTTTTTTTCAATTTATGCAATTACCTGAAATTATACAATGACAACCAAGTCTTATAATTATTTTATAAATTTCACTATAATGATTTTTCTTTTTTTTATTTATGTAATATAATTTTAGAAAATGTAATTTATACTATTCATAAATAATTTAATTAAAAAATATGTGCTAAAGAGGGAAAACCAAGAAATAAAACATCAAATTGTGTAAAAGAATTTTTTTTCAGAAACTATAATATTACCGATATATCATTGTATTTCTATTTAATTAGTTGTCTCCAATATTATTTTACCTCCATTTATTTTTTTTATTTTTATTTTTCTCTTTATTTTGCTTGAGTATTATTTAATTGAAAAAGATATATGTCCGTGCGTTAAACGTGTAAAACTTTACACTAGTTGTAGAATATAAAATTAAGTGAGATTCTAATTCTAAACACCATCAAAATTGAGTGGGGTCCAATTTCCCCCACCTCTTCCAATGCATCGGCCACCGGGTACTGAGGAAGCAATATCAGATCATTAATTATCATATATAGTAGTGGTGAATGAGAAGTTAGGTGTTGGTAGGGATGGAGAGAGAGGGTTTTGTTGGGATTTAATAGCATCCCTAATTTTATCATCTAATTTTTTTATTTGACATAATTAAATAAAAAGATATATTTTATATGTGCCAAAAAATTTAAAAGATATAGAGTCTTCTTTCTAAATGTGCTCCAATATAATACTTCTTTTAAAATATTATTTTAGATGTGACATTGTTTTATAATTAATTATAAAAAATAAAAAATAAAAACTACTTCAACTGTAACTGATTGACGTTAAAAAATAAAAATAAAATCTGACGGTAAATGACGTGGATAAAAAGACATCTTCTAATCACCTAAGCATAAGAGATTTACATTGAAAAAAAAAATATTTTTTTTGAAAAATCTATCTTTATACGTGTTTAATATTTTTTACTAGATAAACGAGTATATTAGAGAAGCTCTACAAAAACAATTTAGGTGTGGGTGTTTTGGGGGTTGAGGAAGGCAGAGAAAGAGGGTGTGAGATGTCAAATACTATTATTCTAACGCTCATAAGACAAAAGGGCTAATTAGAACAGATGACAACACCGTGTATCAAAGTTGAACTTCATAAGTTGGGGTGCATAGTGAGATTTGATGGATACATCAAGGTGAAAATCACATTTTGTCATTTTTATGGTTGAACGATATATATTCTAACTTTGCAAATAATTAATACTATGTAGTTATTTCATTTTTCCAAAAAGATTGGGAAGAAAATCGTTGTTACATTCTTCTCAAATGTCAGTTTTACATGATTTTTTTAAGACAATTCTCGTGCAATAAAAGATTTTGAGTTAGCTTGCACAGTGTTTACAACTCGATAAACCAACTTGCAGTAAAAAATGCGTATTTTCATTGTTGTTGGAGACTTCACTTGTGACGTTTTAGAATTTAATTTGTGACTCAGAGTGTTATGAAGTGGAAATAATGATTTGATTGTGGGATTTTTAAATGCTTGTTTTCAATTGACATACTAATAAAAGTGAACAAATTCAAAGTAAAAAGAAGTTGCTCATTAAATTTTAACTTTATTTCTTTTGTGATAATTTATTTTGCAATCTAACAAAGAGTGTGTAGATATCCATAACAATAGTTAATTTGAAAAAAATATTAATAACACATTATTTATTTATTTTTAAAAGGTTTTATTTCCATATTACATAATAAAATTGCCAAAGATAACATATATACTTACTTTAATGTTATTACGTAACGTATTGCTGTCTATACTTGTTTTAACGTTGGAGTGTCTAATCGAAATTTCTAAAACTTAACGGATTGTGAAATTCCTTACAAAAGTTATTTAGTTAATTAAGAGCCCGTTTGGTGTAGCGTTTTTAAAATGCAGTGTTTTTAAAACGCTGCGTTTTTAAAACGCAGATTATTTAAAATGTGGCTTTTTTTCGTTATAAATGCGTTTGAGATATTATGTTAAAACGCAGCTTTTTATTCCCCTACTGCGTTTTAAAATCTGCGTTTTGGAAAAAAGCTAGGGATTCCAGCGTTTTAAAACGCAGCTGCGTTTTCAAAACACTGCTTTTTCTACCGCAGTATTGAAACGCTAAGTTAAGGAATAAGCTGCATTTTAACCCTACGTTTTGGCTAAAACGCACGAACAAACGGGCTCTAAATAGAAATTTGTTAGTACGATCTATAACTTAAGGATCAATATGATAGTCTTTAAGGCTGCTTGTATTAGTCCGAAAATCCAAAGGAGTAAACTGTATATTTTAGCTTTCTTCTCCAACAAAACGTATGCATTCATCAACTGGGTTCTCCATTTTTCTTCTTCTTCTTGAAATTATAACACATTTTCTTAACACATTTCTTTTATCTTGTTCACTGGTAATTACCAAACACGTTACTGATTTGCTAAATATCTCGATATTCACCTAGAAATCTATAATTATACTTATTTTTATATACTTCTAATGTGTTCCAAACATATTTTAAAAAGTAAAATCATATTATTGACAAGCACGTTGACATTATAACACCTTTTTCTAACACATTTATAATTACCAAACACATTGCTGATTTGCTAAATATCTTGATATTCACCAATAAATTTACTATTATAATTTATTTTCATATACTTGTAATACTGTGTGCCCAAACATATTTTAAAAATAAAATCAGATTATTTTTTATATTCTAATAAAGTTTAATCCCTCAACTTAGTAAGGGTATTTTTGTTGCATTAAAAAATATTGAACGACATTTATGACGGTAATGACAGGAGTGAAAATCTCAAAAAAAAAAAAATCAACACATGGGACAAAATGAATAAAATTTAAAAAGGTAGGGCCTAACTTAAAGTTAGGCACAAGTGGAGGGACCAAATTATTTTTTAAACTTTTTCATGAAATTGATTAGCTTATAACAAATTTACTTGTTTGACCTTAATTAATGGTGAGTAGTTTATTAAATTTAAGGTTATTTTTGTCCAAACAATATTTTTTATCATGATAAATTTACTTGTTTTGTCCTTCATTAAATGGTGAATGATTTGTTAGGTATAAGGTCAATTTTGTACATCTATTATTTTGTAAAAAACACTTCATACTAGGTTGAGATTGGGGGATAAATAGAGGCAAAGTTAGGAAGGGAACGCAAAACTCATATTTGAGCCACCTAACTATTTTCAAAATTACAATTCGGTTATCACAAGTTTAAAAATATTATTTGGACTACTATACTTTAGTTATGAAACAAGCCCATTTTGAGTCCATTTTTTAGATAGACGTTAGTCCAGCCATTAAATTTACATAAAATACCCATTTTACCCCCTGCATTCTTCTTCATTTTCATTTTCATATAAATTTTAACGGCTGAACTAACGTTTATAAAAAAAAAAAAAAAAACTCACTTATACCATAAATAAAGTAAAGTGAGCTAAATAATATTTTTAAATTTATGGTGTTCGAATTACAATTTTATGAATAAATATAAATTTGCCGTGAATTAATCCTATTCCTTCCTTCTAGCATCTTCGGTGCAGTTGACCAAATTACACGGTCTTGTGTCCTGCCTATACTCTTCGGTAGTGTTCAGACAGTGGAAACTCGGGAAAAAATCGGGTGAGCGGATAAAATAGGAATACGCGGCTTTTCCGCCGCACGGCTTGACGCATTTGACCAGCCAGCCAATTAGCCGCCACCACTAGCATTAATTAATCGCCGAGTTCACTGTATTTAGTGCCCCCCATTCTTCCAAACCCAATTCATCATTCAATCTTTCTTCTCAGTTCTCACTCTCTATTTCGTAGCAAAATCATCTCAGTTAGTTAGAAACGAAAAATCAATCAAAATCTAGAATGGCAAAGATACCGGAAACAGAGCACCCAGTGAAGGCCGTTGGTTATGCTGCCCATGACACCACCGGCGTCCTCACCCCTTTCACCTTCTCCCGGAGGTATTATTACTACTCTTTCCTCTCCACTTTGATTTTTTTCTTTGCTCTGATCAAAACCCAGATCCAAATTCATCTAATTACTGTTTGTGTGTGTGTGGGATCATAATTTGTGTGTGTATTGATGTGTTTGTTGTGTGGATAATGCAGGGCGACAGGGGAGAAGGATGTGAGATTCAAGGTTTTGTACTGTGGAATCTGTCACTCTGATCTTCATTGTGCCAAGAATGACTGGGGTTTCACTTCTTATCCCATTGTCCCTGGGTATTTACCTTCTCTCTCTTGTTAATTTACTTGAACTTTAATTTTACTTTTAGTAAGAATGTATTGAGTAATAAGTATCATTTATGCAGGCACGAAATTGTGGGAGAGGTGACTGAAGTTGGCAGCGGAGTATCGAAATTCAAAGTTGGGGACATAGTTGGGGTTGGATGCATTGTGGGATCATGTCATTCATGCGGAGCTTGCACTAACGATCTTGAACAATACTGTCCCAAACAGATACAAACTTATGGTTTTCCATACTATGATGGAACGATCACCCGTGGAGGCTACTCCGATCACATGGTTGCGGACGAGCACTTTGTGCTTCGTTGGCCCGAGACCCTACCTCTTGATGCTGGTGCTCCTTTGCTTTGTGCTGGCATCACTACTTACAGCCCCCTCAAACACTACGGACTCGATAAGCCTGGCATGAGTATTGGTGTGGTTGGTCTTGGTGGACTCGGCCATGTTGCTGTCAAAATGGCCAAGGCTTTTGGGGCTCATGTTACAGTGATCAGCACATCCCCTGCCAAGAAGAAGGAAGCAATTGAAGTTCTTGGGGCCGAGAAATTCTTGAACAGTAAAGACGCAGAAGAGATGGGGGCTGCAGCGTTCTCTCTAGATGGGATCATTGATACTGTCTCTGCTGCTCACCCCATTGTGCCATTGATTCAGTGTCTTAAGCCCGATGGAAAGCTTGTTATGGTTGGTATTCCCGATAAGCCGGTTGACCTAGCCGTGCACACTTTGATTATGGGGAGGAAGATGGTTGCTGGTAGCGCAATGGGAGGGTTGAAGGAGACACAAGAGATGCTTGATTTCTCAGCCAAGCACAATATTACTGCAGATATAGAGGTTGTCCCGATTGACTATCTCAACACAGCAATGGAGCATCTTGCAAAGGGTGATGTTCGTTACCGTTTTGTCATTGACGTTGCAAATTCAATCAAGACCGAATAGGTGGCTCAACTTTGTGGCTTCTGAATCCCAAAAGAATAATTTGTTGTAGAGATATCATGTACAACATCAATATGTTTTGATGCTGAGATAGGATTTTGAGTGTCTATGAGTGTTCTTTTTTTCTTTTAGTACTTGTTTTCGTCTTATAGGTGTTCGCTAGTTCTCTTCGTTATTTGATCAATGATTAGAGTTTATTATTTTTATGACTATCGGTTGTGGGAAGTTCTGTAGTCCTTCGTTTGTACATTTTTAATCCTATCGCTACCACAAATGTTTAGAAATTGTTGTTTCTGGAGAGGTAAGTGGGGAATCACTATTGATCCTCTTTAAAAAAAAAAATGTTGTTTCTGGAAACAAATTGAAGTCTTTATAGTATTCTAACAGATTAATATATAATTTGGTCTCTGAATTTGACCTTTTCTCCTTTTTTTTTTTTGGTCATAGATGTTTAAAATTTTCTAAATCGGTCCTTGAATTCAACACTTGCTACCGTATTAATCGTTAAATTTTTTTTAAAATAACAAATTTACCCTCACTTATGTCTGAATGGGATGCCTAGCTGAATTTATTTCTGGCTGGAACGAAGAATAATATTTCTCACTCTATAATAATATTTCTCACTCTATAGTATTTATCTATATATCTCTCCTCTCGTCCTCATTTCTCTCTCTCCCAAAAAAAAAGAAAAACAATTTTCCTCTCTCTCTCTCTCCTCTCTTCTCTCTCCCCATTTTATAACCCTATGTTGAATCTTCTACTCTGCCATTATGATCAGAAACACCCTAAAACCTAAAGGTTTCAAGAAAATCTTCAGGGTTAAAGGGTTTTCAAGATTTCAAGTAGATTTTCATAGCGAGATATATGGGCGAGGCATCAGGGTGTCTCATGCGATACCTCTCTCAGCCCTCTCCGATTTCGTGTGAATACAAAGAGTTCAATTCAAGAAAGGTTGAGTTTTTCTTAATTTCCTTTGTTAATCTTTATTTTTGCTTGATGGGTTTTGATTTTCGTTGAAAATGCCAGTTGAGTTTTGTTTTTTCTGCAATCTAAGTTAACTGCTGACCATAGTCTTGCCTGGGATTTGTTTCGGATGTGAGAAATCTGGATTGATTTTGAGTTGAGCTACGGGCGACCTCAACAGCGATCGCCGGGGATGGCGATGTGAAAGTTGTCGGTAGTGTCGAGATCAATGGTGAAGTGTGGCAAAATGACCACTGCCTTGCCCGCCGGTTGCTCCTTTGCACTAGGATGTTGCCTGATAGCCTTGGCTAGTATGGTTTATAATGGAAGGCTTCATCACATTGTTGGAATCGAAGATGACAAATTGCGAAATGGCAAGTCCAAATTCGTATAAAATTGATTCAATTCGTAGGAATTCATTGCTTCTATAAATCAATCCTAATTTATCAACTCAACCTATGAATCTGGCTTGCCGAATGTCATTTTCTTCAACCCACATTTCTTCCCCAATTCCATTTTCTTCAAATCCCTCACAATTATCAACCCTGAGATATTCCCATAAAAAAATCAATAAAAATTTTCCAAAAAACAAAGCAAAATCTCTGCAATTAACTAAAATAGAACAAATAGTACCAACAAAAATTGTATCTTTTGAAACAAAACACAACCCAGAAAAACGCATATATAAAGAACAAACCTCGGAAGTTTGAAAAGCCCTAATTTGAAGTTTCTGCACTAAATTGCTGATCGATGTAATGGTTGTTCTCAACAAGGAAACAAGAACTATACCCAACTTCTTTATATATCTCAACTGTATGTATGTGTGTATATATATTTGTAGAGAGAGAAAGAGTTATTTATATATATATATATATATATATATATAGAGAGAGAGAGAGAGAGAGAGAGAGAGAGAGAGAGGAAAATTGTTTTTTTTTTTTGGTGAGAGAGAGAAATGAGGATGGGAGGAGAGATATATACATAAATACTATAGAGTGAGAAATATTATTTTCCATTACAACAAGAAATAAATCCACTAGGCATCCAGACACAAGGGAGGGTAAATTTGGCATTTTAAGAAAATTTTAACGGCTCTGTTTGAGATAATGCAAGGAGGGACTAATATGACAGCAAATGTTGAGTTCAAGGACCAATTTAAAAATTTTTAAACATCTATGACCAAAATAGGAGGAAAGGTCAAGTTCGGGGACCAAATTATATATTAATCCTATTCTAACCCTCAAGAGTTTTTTACCAAAATATTGTAGTTTTACGACAATATCCCAACTCATACTTCCCCTTCTATGGAACACCTTTTTAAAATAGATGATCCTATTTATGAATGACAATGGGACGGTTCCGGAACGGTTATACATAATATCATCCCCATTTCCCAATTCAATTTTATGCCCCATAACCGCCCCATTCCCCATCGGGGAATCAATTTGTCCCCCTATATCCATTTTTCATGGGTAACAGTTAATCTGGGAATACCCACGGATAATTAATTGATCAAAATAACAATTTAGCTTAAAACAATTTTATGATTAGAAAAAATACTCAAAAAGAAATTTTCAAATAACATACTATTTAATCAAGTTCATAAGACTTAATAAAGGATAATAATTTTACTTAAAACTTCTCATAATCATGTTCGTAAAAACTAAAAAGTCTAGTTAAAGTAGTTGTGCAATCAAAAAATTCACTAAATATTAAATAATTAAGTGATGAATGAACGACTAAGCGCATTGAGCGGGGGATTCGCATAATTGAGAAAATTGTTTGAATTTTAGTGTTTTAAATTTAACATATATATATACCTAAGTTATATGGTTAATACTTGTATGAATATGGGTAAAATTATATTAGTACTAAATAAGTGGTTCAGGTAACAGCTCGGAGAATTGGGCGGGTAATGCTATTACCAAAACCAAATCATTTTCCAATTTTTCATTCGGTTATTCTCCGTTACCCGCCCCATATTCAGTCAGACCAATTAATAATCGTTAACTCCGATTCAGTTCGATTTGGGTATTAACGGTTCGGTTCGAAATTGTCATCCTTAATCCTATCTCACCCAAGTGCTGATATTAATTGTATTGGTAGTGACACACTGACACTGCATCATTTTAGTGAAATGACATAACTGCCTCTCGAGTAAGTTCTCCTGCTCGAGCAATTGATTTTGAGATAGATTTCAAAGTTCAGTGGGATTTTTCCAAATGAACCATTTTTCCGACTCCCGATAAAAATCGATTCAAATCTTCTATTTCGCTCTATGTTACATTATTTGTCTCATTAAATTTTAACCTTATACATTTTCTTGTAAAAATTGTAAAAAGAAGATCGATTAAAATAACAAGAACACATGTAAGGCTAAGATTAAGAGGTACACGGAGTGTGATAGGAAGTGAGATAGAAGATTTGAAGCCGATAAAAATCGCTAGATAGAAGAAAAATTGGAAAGCCTGAGTTTTCTGCTCGCCTAACTGACGCCATTATTGACCAGTCAGCCATTTAGCCACCATCATTGTGGCATAGAGTCACCTGTATATAAACCCTTCCATACCCAATTCATCATCATCCAATCTTTCTTTTCATTTATCTCTCGTTCATTTTTTTAGCAAACTACTACTGCTGCACACAGTTGGTAAGATACCAAAACAATTTAATTCTTTATTAAAGGAGGCAAAGACACCAGAAAACAAATGACTCATCCCTCTTCGAGACGTTCTACTCAAATCGTGTTGGTACTATGTTTGATTTCTTCAACTTTTCATTTTAAAATGAGTATGGTTTTTATACTTGATGAAATCTATTTGTTTGGTCACTATGACATTTTTTCCTTAGCAAAAACTTAAGAAAGATCGTCTTACGGGTATTTTTTGTAAGACAGATCTTCCTGCCCGACTCACTGCATGTTGATGGACTGAACTATGAGAGAGTGTGACTTCATTTTACACATTAGGATCCGTAAGTCGGTGTAACAGGAGACCTTACTCTTTTTCCTATGCAAATGTTCCTTAAACCTGATTTTTAGTTCCCATTTGCCATGCATGCCAAAGATTTCGGTAGACAAAGAAAGCGAGCATCTGGATAATATGTCAGCCGTATCTTTTTGTGCCGATGGAAAAAGAACGTCGAAAGCTGTGTGCTCTTAACATAGAGGACTCTTTCTTCTTTATACACTCGTTAGCTTGCATTCATCTTCTTCCACTTTTAGTAAGTAGGGCAAAACTACCAGGAATGGTTCCCCTAGCTAGAAAACATTCTTTGAAGTGATCTAAAGGGCAAGAAGGCCGGTGAAAGTCATTTCTTATCTGTGGTATGCTAGCACATGCCTTGCTCAATAGCAAGATAGGTTAACAATACACCGGACTACCCGCAGCTGAAATCACTCCGTCTTTCGCTCATAGTATTATTTCAAATAATAATAAGAATTTTTGTGTAATTTAAAGAAAGTACAAACAAGAAAAATTATAATTTTAAAAAATTTGACATGTAAAATGAATATTTCTTTGGAGAGAATATTATTATAAAATTAAATAAGCTAAGCTCCTTATCTCACAAAAAAGCTTGGTTCAAGTTTGTTGTTTAATAAATGTACCAAACTCAACCTCTTTTCAAATCTCGCTTAGTTGAAAAGTCAATTAGAATCGTGTAAGAAAATAGTTATATAGAAAATATATATATATATATATAATTGTCAGTAATGTGTAATTATTACTATATTTTTTTATTTTTGAGTTATGGTTTGACATTTTAAAAACTCAATCTAACTACGCTTATAAGAAAAGAACATGACATTTTTGTTTTCTTTTTAAAATTTAAATAAATTGCATCATAGTAATGTATGTATACACAAGTTGGAAGTTGTTAGATAACCCAGGAAACTGATGTTAGTTTTTCTCCTTCTTTGTGGTCCACTACTACTTGGGTTGAATAACTGCCGGCAACCGTCTTCAACCGCCCACCATTATCAAAAACTGCCCATGGTGCTCTTTGATGGACAGAGCATATAAATACATATAAACATCTGGAGGTCCCTAATCCCACTTAATCAAAAAACCACACCATCAAATTGAGAAAGAGTAAGGGATTAGAAGTTCCCCTTCGGTGCAATTTCGGAGCAACTCCGACTTCATCTCGATTCCGATAACGACGCAATGGCTGGAGGTATGTCGATCTATTCTTCCGCTGCAATTCATGCTATCTGTTCTTTAGGATTTTGAACATGCTAGTGTGATTAATTTCTAACATTTGGTATCAGAGCAATCTATACCTCTGTCTTGCTATGTTTTGCAAGATACTGTGATTTCGAAATTTTTACTATGATAATAATTTCTGAAACTTATGCTTATGAATCATTAGGAAATCGAATTCTAAGCATTTTGATATACAGTATGTTGATTTTTGGTTAATGGAATCATGAGATTTTATCGGGTCGAAATTCGGGTCTTAACCGGGTCGTAAATGACCCGTCGAAAGGTTGAAGACGACACTTTAGGTGATTTATTTGTTTACTGATTTTGGTAATGGGTATAATATAAAATGAGACCGTAATCATATGCAATTGTGTATTGCTTTGTTTTCTTATGGAAAATAGTACCCTTTTGTTGGCTTTAAATTAGTGTACTTTACATGCTTTGTCCATTGAATAATAATGAAGAAGTCAAGCTAGTTTCTTTTCAAAGCAATAGTACTGTACATAGATATGATAATGTCATACTATTCTGCAAACAATTGATACCGTATATGCGGATGAGGTGACCTTCACTTGCCATACTTTAATCCGTACATGCTGGATGAAATTATTTAATTGGTACTTGTATGTATAAATATATGGATTTTGTGTACATACAATTTTTATAATTTTCGCATGTTATGGTTAATTACTGGATTTTATGAATGCTGATGTACTTATATACTTTGTTTGGCTTGTATAAATTAATAGTTGTTTGTTTATTCATGCCATTTTAAGTGAGATAAACTGAGTACATTTAAATCAAATTCATAAGAATATTGCCTACAGTTTATGCAATAATGAATTTTTTAAAGTTGACTAATGTTTATGTGATCTATATAATCTTAATTGATTATAGAGTAGCCACATCATCTTTAATTGATTAAAATTGTATATTTGGATTTATGATCACAATTTGGAATAAACATTTAATTGTAATTAATCATACTTTATGTAATAGATTTTATCCCACAGGAATTTTTATTATATTATGTATGATTAATTAGGATAAAATATTAAATTATATTTTCTAATTTACCCACAGGGATTAGAAAAAGGAACATAGTTTGATGGTTTTATCATAAAGTTAAATGAATCTAATTGAATTAGAACTTTAGCCCACAGGCAAGTTTTATGTCACTAGGTTCATGTTTCGCATGTTTTTACATTGGTAGATCATGCTATATTTTACTAGCCTCAATATTAATAATATGAGCATTTATAATTAATTTGTAGCTATTCAATCTATTGATTACCCTGATATGAGATGTGATGTTCCCGAGCTCAAAGGGGATAACTACAAAGTGTGGAAGGAAAGAGTTCTCCTTCATTTAGGATGGTTGGACCTTGACTATGCCATAAGGAAGAATGAACCCCCTCCAATTACTGAAACTAGCCTTCCGGATGCTGTTGATCTTTATGAAAAATGGGACCGATCTAATCGTCTCTGTGTGAGTTTCATAAAAACTAAGATCTCAGCTGGCATAAGGGGTTCAGTCGAGCATATTAAGAAGATTCAGGAATTATTAAAGGCTGTTGATGATCAGTTTGCCACTTCAGATAAGGCAATGACAAGTACCCTGATCATGGAGTTTACATCCCTAAGGCTCAATAGCATTAAAGGTGTGCGTGATCATATCATGCGCATGAGGGATATATCGGTTCAGCTGAAAGCATTAGAGGTTGAGATGTCGGAAGTCTTCTTGGTTCATTATATCCTTTCTACCTTACCTCACCAGTATGGCCCATTCAAGATATCTTATAACACACATAAGGATAAATGGACAATCAATGAATTGATGACCATGTGTGTTCAGGAAGAGGGCATGCTGCTTATGGAGGTTAAGGAAAAGGAGAGTGTGAATTTCACTATAGTTGGAAATAACAAGAAGAATGGTCAAGCCAAGGACAAGGGGAAGGGAAAAATCCCTCCCAACAAGGACATTAAGAAGGATCTCGTGTGCTTCTTTTGCAAAAAGAAGGGGCACATTAAGAAGGAGTGTCCTAAGTTCAAGAATTGGCTTGATAAGAAAGGTACTCAACTTTCTTTTGTTTGTTATGAATCCAATATGACTATTGTAAATCATAATACATGGTGGATTGATTCAGGCTCTACAATTCACATTACCACTTCATTGCAGGGATTGCGAAACCTGCGGAAACCAGTGGGAAATGAATGCAGCGTCTATTCAGGAAATCAGATGCCTTCATGTGTAGAGGCCGTTGGAACGTGCAATTTAGTTTTAAGTAGTGGTTTTCATTTAAGTTTGAAAAGGACTTTTTATATTCCCAGTTTTTTTAGGAATTTAATTTCCGTTTCTAAACTTGTATCAAATGGTTTTTCCTTTAACTTTTCAGAGAGTGGTTTTGATTTAATTTTCAAATCTAATGTTATTGGAAATGGTATTTTGTCTAATGGTCTTTTTAACTTAAATTTGAAAAATGATGATGACCACTCATCTATGCACGTCCATATTGGTACCAAAAGATGTTTTATGAATGGCAATTCTTCTATGTTGTGGCACCGGAGATTGGGACATATCTCCATTAATAGAATTAAAAAGTTGGTAAACGATAGAATACTTAGTACTTTAGATTTTACAGACTTTGAGACGTGTATAGCCTGCATTAAGGGTAAGCAGACTGACATGTCAAATAAGCCAAAAAAGGGTGTCAGAAGAAGCTCAGATTTATTAGAAATCATACATACAGATATTTGTAGTCCAGACATGGATGCATACTATGACAAGTACTTTGTCTCATTCATAGATGATTACTCGCGATATATGTATCTCTATCTGCTTAACAATAAGAATGAAGCACTTGATGCATTTAAGGTGTTTAAAGCAGAAGTAGAGAAACAATGCGACAAGCAAATTAAGATCGTGAGATCAGATAGAGGTGGAGAGTACTATGGTAGATATACTGAAAATGGACAAGCACCTGGTCCATTTGCGAGATTTCTTCGAGAGAATGGTATAGTTTCAGAATACACCATGCCAGGTACTCCACAACAAAATGGAGTAGCTGAAAGAAGAAATCGAACATTATTGGACATGGTGCGAAGCATGATTGAAAGCTCCAAACTTCCTCGATCCTTGTGGAGCGAAGCACTTAAGACGGCTATGTACATATTAAACCGAGTTCCAACCAAGGCCGTTCCAAAAACGCCTTTTGAGATATTCAAAGGTTGGAAACCCAGTTTGCAACATGTACGTGTTTGGGGCTGTCCGTCTGAAGTGAGAATATATAATCCACAAGAAAAGAAGTTGGACCCGAGGACCATAAGTGGATATTTTGTTGGATATGCCGAAAGGTCTAAATGATATAGATTTTATTGTCCATCCCATAGCACTAGATTTGTGGAATCAAGAAATGCAAAATTTCTTAAGAATGACTTGATCAGTGGGAGCGATCAATCCTTAGACATTGGTCAAAGGAAAGATCATTCTGATGCTCAGTGTGCCACTTCAAGTTATGAACCGGTCATTATTGTTAACAACACTCCTCAAGTGCAAACACGTGTTGAAGAACCAGTTCAAGAAGCACCACAAGCTGATCCTAATCCAATAGTAGATAAAGTTCAACAAATACATGAAAATGTTGAACCTGTTGAACAACATGATCCTGCTCCGCAAGATAATGTTGATCCAGCATTAAGAAGATCTATGAGGGTAAGGAGGTTAGCAATTCCTAGTGACTATGTTATGTATCTACAAGAGTGTGACTACAATGTTGGAGCCGAAAATGATCCTGAAACGTTTTCACAAGCCATAAATTCTAAAGATTCAAGCTTATGGTACAATGCCATGAAAGATGAGATGGATTCTATGGCATTTAACAAAGTCCGGGATCTTGTCGAATTGCCAAATGGTGTAAAAGCCATTGGATGTAAATGGGTCTTCAAAACAAAGAAAGACTCACAAGGCAACATCGAGAGACATAAGGCAAGACTTGTTGCCAAAGGATTCTCTCAAAGAGAAGGGATTGATTACACGGAAACTTTTTCCCCTGTATCTAAGAAAGATTCACTTCGAGTTATTATGGCTTTGGTTGCCCATTTTGATTTAGAGTTGCATCAAATGGACGTGAAAACGGCTTTCCTTAATGGTGATCTAGAGGAAGAGGTTTATATGAAACAACCAGAAGGATTCTCCTCTAGTAGTGGTGAGCATTTGGTGTGTAAGCTTAAGAAATCCATATATGGATTGAAACAAGCTTCCCGTCAATGGTATAGAAAATTCCATAACGTCATCACTTTATTTGGATTTGAAGAGAACGTTATGGATCAATGCATATACCTTAAGGTTAGTGGGAGCAAGATTTGTTTCCTTGTACTATATGTGGATGATATTTTACTTGCAATCAATGATAAGGGTTTGCTATACGATGTGAAACAATTTCTATCGAAAAACTTTGATATGAAGGATATGGGAGAGGCATCTTATGTCATTGGCATTAAGATCCATAGAGACAGATCTCGAGGCATTTTTGGTTTGTCTCAAGAGACCTATATCAGCAAAGTTTTAGAGAAATTTCGAATGAAGGATTGTTCACCTAGTATAGCACCCATAGTGAAAGGTGACAAGTTTAGCCTGAACTAGTGCCCTAAAAATGAGCTTGAGAGGGAACGAATGAAAGACATTCCATATGCTTCAGTCATTGGAAGCCTTATGTATGCTCAGGTCTCCACCAGACCTGACATTGCATTTGTTGTTGGGATGCTTGGGAGATATCAAAGTAATCCAGGAATTGATCACTGGACAGCTGCAAAGAAGGTAATGAGATACCTTCAAGGAACAAAAGATTACATGCTCATGTATAGACGGACCGATAATTTGGAGGTGATTGGCTACTCCGACTCAGATTACGCTGGCTGCATTGATTCTCGCAAATCAACATCTGCTTATGTTTTCATGTTAGCCAGTGGAGCTATATCTTGGAGAAGCGTAAAGCAGTCCTTGACTGCTACTTCCACTATGGAGGCCGAGTTCGTGTCGTGTTTTGAGGCTACCTCGCACATGGTGTGTGGTTAAAGAATTTCATGTCTGGGCTTAGAATCATTGATTCAGTTTCTAGGCCATTGAGATTGTATTGTGATAACTCAGCTGCTGTTTTCATGGCTAAGAACAACAAAAGGGGT
Organism: Platycodon grandiflorus; assembly: GCA_016624345.1. Classification (NCBI taxonomy): domain Eukaryota; kingdom Viridiplantae; phylum Streptophyta; class Magnoliopsida; order Asterales; family Campanulaceae; genus Platycodon; species Platycodon grandiflorus. Next base: position 15,010,645 of record CM028367.1, on the reverse strand, counting down.
AGTCGAAGTAAGCATATCGACGTTAAGTACTTAGCCATTGGAGAACGTGTTAAGGAAAAGAAAGTGGTCATTGAGCACGTTAGCACTGAGTTGATGATTGCCGATCCTTTGACTAAAGGCATGCCACCAAAGGGGTTTAAGGATCATGTAGTTAGAATGGGACTTGGTTCCATTATGTGAATCTTCATTGTACGTACGTTTGTAATTTGATGAAATTCTTATTCAGTTGATATTTTCTCATTCAGTTTGTGCACATACATATTTATTAATATTGAGAAATTATCATTAATTGGACCTTGAATGAACAGAAGGTTTATTCATTAAAGTTTTATGGGCTAGTATTTGAGAGACTAAGTGTATTGTAATACATAGAAGATAATACTCATCTTTAAAGGACCTATCGCTATGATTCATGCATTTTGTTTCTCGTTAAGATGAATGGTGGAGTTTGTGGACCAAGTGGGAGAATGTTAGTATTTTCTCCTTCTTTGTGGTCCACTACTACTTGGGTTGAATAACTGCCGGCAACCGTCTTCAACCGCCCACCATTCTCAAAAACTGCCCATGGTGCTCTTTGATGGACAGAGCATATAAATACATATAAACATCTGGAGGTCCCTAATCCCACTTAATAAAAAAAACACACCATCAAATTGAGAAAGAGTAAGGGATTAGAAGTTCCCCTTCGGTGCAATTTCGGAGCAACTCCGACTTCATCTCGATTCCGATAACGACGCAATGGCTGGAGGTATGTCGATCTATTCTTCCGTTGCAAATCATGTTATCTGTTCTTTAGGATTTTGAACATGCTAGTGTGATTAATTTCTAACAACTGAAAGAACCCTCTAACTGAGATCTCTCTAACTCTAGAACACCACCTGATCGTGATATGGCTCCATTTTTCTTAAGGATTGAAATAACTAGGGTTTTGAGCCATGCGCAGCAGCTGCTCCACGGTGAATTGACTCAAGAATGGTGTCCACAATTTAAATCCATCTCCATATAGACCCTAATTCATGAACTTCTGGAGTCCTTTGTCGTTGATGATACTGACCCTTTCCTTCTTCCCCTTTCCATCTCAAATGATGATGCTTACCCAATAGAATCCACAAACCTAGTTGGATAAAAAGGAAAAGATGCCGTACAAGTCCTCGAACTGAAGGCACAAGACAGAAATTCCTAAGTATAGTGTTTCTCTGAAAGGACTAAAATGAAATGTAGTACTCCCTCTGTCCCTAAATTATTGTCTAGGTTGACCCGGCACACGGATTAAGAAAACTCATTTGACTTGATTATTAATATTGGAATAGTATTGAAAAAGTGTGTTGTTTCCTTTAATGCCCATGTGTATGTGGCCCATAATTAAAGTAGGAAGAAAAAGTAAGGGTAAAATAGTAAAAGTGATGTTCTGAAAAGGAAAGTTTCAAACAAGACACTTATTTTGGGACGGACCAAAAAGGAAAGGAAGACAATAATTTAGGGACGGAGGGAGTAATATTTTTAATGAACAGTCAGATGATACATATTGTTGGGCGATTTGGTTCGGTGGCTCAATTTGGAGGTTCGGAAATAGGGTTAATTATGATGTAAAACTGCTAACCGAACCGAACAGCTCAGTTTGGCGAAAATCCAAACTGAGCCGAGCCACATATTTCACGGAACCGAACCAGTTTGGAACCACAGTTGGCGGTTCGGAGTGACACCTTGATCTAACTGCTTTGGAGCATCTTGAAAAATCTGATGTTCGTTATTGGTTTGTCATTGATGTTGCAAATTCGCTCACGGCTGAGTAGGCTGATTGTCAAGGCTCCTCGATAATAAATTCTCTTAAAGAATAAGCGTTTTAGAGATACCATATGAGATAGGATATTGAAAGTGTTATGAGTTACATGTGTTCGGATTCAGATAGATGTTGAGAAACGATAGTGAGAGTGTCTATGAGTTCTTTTTCATGTGTTTTCCATTCTCTTGTAGGTGGTAGAACAAATTGTTTAGTTTGTATGTTATGCTGGCATGATATTAAGAGCAGCCCTTGTTCCCATTGTATCTCATTGTTTGAATAAATTAGCTTCGTTGTTGGTTCAACATTTACGCTTCGATTGCTTTATTGAGAGTTTTTGAAATTTTCTGTATTTTATCTGCAGACTATTTATGGTCCATTTACAAGGGTTCTCAGGCAACAGGTTAAAGATTTTCTTTCTGGAAAAAAGTTACATGTTCTATTACTCTCTCAATCCACTCAGAGATCTACTCTGCAGTAAATTTATTATGAATGAAAAATATTTAGAAAAACAACAATTATAACCTCTGCTGAAGATTTATATTATCACTTATCAAATAGAGCTATCTAGTGAAGTACTGTGAGGGGTGGCTATGAGAACTAGATTGTTCTTTCTTTTAGCAGTGACGCCAAATCCCTCAGTCATGTCAAGATCTCCAGGCTCGATGTTATCCGGTAGCTTCCAGTCGAAATGATAGAGTAGTTGTGCAAGTGGTAGCTCAACGTTAGCCAAGCCAAATTTTATTCCAGGACAAATTCTCTTCCCTGCACCGAATGGGATGTACTCGAAATTTGTTCCTCTAGAATCAATAGAACTGTTCTCAAATCTCTCTGGCTTGAAACTCTCAGGATCGTGCCAGTATTCAGGATCTCTTCCTAACGCCCATGCATTAACAATTGCTTTTGTCTTGACGGGTATATAATATCCATCCACCTCACATGCCTCTCTGCATTCTCTTGGGGCTAATAAGGGAAGTGGTGGGTGCAATCGTAGAGTTTCTTTGATTATTAGCTTCAAGTAAGGCAATCTTTGAATATCCATCTCACTCACAATCTTCTTTCCCTTGAAAGCTTGTCTCAACTCCTCTTGCGCCTTATGCATCACTCTCGGGGTTTTAATCGTTTCTGACATAGCCCATTCAAGCAATGTTGAAGAAGTATCAGAACCACCTCCGAACATTTCCTGCATCGATACTACAAGTTAGATACAAGTTATGAGGAGTTGAGCTACTAAACAACAATAAACTTATAAACTAACCAAAATCACTGCTTTGATGTTGTCAGATGTAAGAGGTAACTCGAGCCCCCCAGTGGCCTTAATCCTTAAAAGTACATCAAGTAGATCTTCGTCCTCATTTGTGATGGCCTGCTTCTCTAGATGCTCCATTATTAGATTGTCAATCATCTCGTCAACTTTCTGCCGCAACTTAAGTAATTTGGGCTTTATCCCACTAAGGAGGGGAAGTAATTTCCAGGATGGAAACAAATCAGCCACATGAAAACCTGCTGCAAAATATGAAAGATCTTGGATCACCTTTATCATTGCTTCTTGGTCTTTGCAACGTTCTCCGAAAACGGCTCTACAGGTTATTGTATTTGAAAGCTTATAGATCTTATCGGTGAGGTCTATTGGCGATCCTAAAGATGAATGAACGGAATCAATGAGACACCGTACCTCATCCTCTCGGATAGAACAAAACTCTTGAACTTTCTTGGCACTTAAGAGTTCTAAAGTGCAAACTTTACGCATTTGTCTCCAGTAATCACCGTAGGGAGCGAAAACTATGTCTGAATCGTATAAGGCAATCTTGCCTGCTAAGAGATGAGGCCTATCAGCAAAGGCAAGATCATGGGTTTTCAATACCTCTTTGGCTATTCGAGGGGATGAAATAACAATTGCAGAAATTTCACAGAGTTGTATATGCATAAGAGGTCCATACTTCTTTGCCAAATCTGAAAAAGTATGATGGGGCAGTTTTGAACTGGCTAGGGACAACATACTCCCAATTAGAGGCAGCTTACGAGGCCCGGGGGGAAACTTTTGCGTTCTATTATGTGTTTTGAGCTGTTTAACGAAATTGAAGAGGAAGAACAAAAAGACAAGAAATGAGAAGAGAAAAATGAGGAATTGGAGCTCCATTACAGAAAGGAAAGGGCCAAACATAGAATTTCAGGTTGCCTTCTCTGCTCAACTTGGAAGCTAGTTTATAATGCTAAAATTACATGTTTTTTCTATTAAATTCATCCCAACTTTTTTTTTTTTTTTTTCCTGTTGTTTTCAGGTTGCCTTTTCCGCTGCTGTCTTACATGTGCAACGGTGCTACCTCATGCTTCTGAAACTTGTTTTATTTGTCTATCGATTCAAATTAGATAATGAACTATTTAAATTGCATAGGTAATTAAATAAGAAGTCACCTCTGATCCCATTTTCTTGACTAGTTCAGAAGAAGATGCAATGATAGATCAGTTGTTCAGTTATCGAATATAAAACTTTGATCTGGTTTTTTAAGCCCATCTCTAACAACCTTGACGTCTTGATTAGGGTTGACAATCTTTTGATTCGACCCATTAACCACCCGTAGTGGGTAAATGAAAGGATAGTGAGAGTGACAGGGTAACGAGTTCTTACGTGTGTATATTAACTGATGTTGAGATCAGGACAGTGAGTGGTTATGAGTTCTTTTTCATGTGTTTTCATTTTTCTTCTAGGTGTTAACAATTTGTATAGTTATTAGATGCAGCCCTAACATAAGTAGTTTGTAAAGAAATCAGCCACATGAAAGCCTCCAGTGAAAATTTGAAGATCTTGGATCACCTTTATCATTGTTTTTTGGTCTTTGCAACAAAACTGCTCGACCAGTTATGGTATTTGATTGCATATAAATTTTCTTCACGAGGTTTATTGGTGATCCTAATGATGATTGAATGGATTCAATGAGATCCAAGAGCTATTTCTGATTAATCGTGCATGAAATCTTGACTGCTAAAAGATCGGGCCTGTATGCCAAGGTAGGATTGTGCATTTTCAACATCTCTTCGGCTAGTCGATGGGAATATATAATGGGGCCAAATTCAAAAAAATGTGAGGGGTATCTTTGAACGGGCTAAGGATTACATTTCCTTATTAGAGACAGCTTACGAGGCCCGTAGGCAACATTGCTTTCTATTGCTCCTTCCCTTCCAAGAAGACTTTCTTTTTTTTGTTCTTTTCGGTTACACAATGCTCCGGCACGGCTAGCTCAAAACTGAATGATGAATCCCCTGTGAAGGCCGCACGACAAGTGGTGGTTGATAACAAGGCCTTCACGACCCGTCGGGCGCAAGTCTTGTGCCAAAGTTGGCTCTGGTGACCCTTGTTGGAAATTGGCTTTTAAATTGGTGTTTGACCAATCTTTGACCAATTTTTTAGTATGGTTCCATTTAATGAAAATGGAAACAAGTTGAATAATTGGAATCTATGATACGAGTAGATGAACTTAATGTATTTACTTTCTCAAAACTAATTTCGAGTGAATGAGAAATTAATCTATAAAGTAAGCAACTTGACATAACATATTATAGTTAAAGGATTATGGACTATGGAAAGTCATATCTCACATTGAAAAATAAGGTGTGAATTGAAAGAGCACTTTATTAAATGGTTCACTCTAGAAGGAAGAAATCAAGTGTTCTCCTCCTAGGTTCAACCTGGTGGTGTCACTTGTGCTATCTCTTGCAAGGATGGTGTGAAGCACTATCTAAGCCCGAGCCCCTGCGCGTGAGCGTGCACTTTGCACTTTGAGCGTATGCATCATCGCAGGTGCGTGCGTAGGTCGCATTGGGATTTTTAGAGGCGCACTTTGCACTTTGAGCATGCGCATCATCTCTAGGAGTCGACCTCTAGGTCGCATTGAGCTCTTTGGAGGCCCACTGACATCTAGGTCGCATTGGGCTCTTTAGAGGCGTATTTTGCACTTTGAGCGTACGCATTGGCTCTAAGAGTTGGGCTCTATAGAGGTGCACTTTACATTTTGAGTGTACGCATCGTCTCTAAGAGCTAAGGAGCCTTAAAGTTTTGTCCAGCTCAACCAGATGGGTGGCTCAACTTGGGGACGACTCAGATGCGGTGCACACTCAGATGGGTACGAACCGATGCAAGTAGACGTGACTAGCTCGAACTATCACGAGAAGTTGGGGCGGTTGGATCCGCGCCCGCACAAATGGGTGCGTTTTGGAGCAGTTGGTGGGCGAACCGATCCACTAAAACACGCTCACGCAATCGGGTGTGATCTGATAGTCCAGATTCCCTAGATCCAAAAGTTTTTATTCGCAGAAAGGCACCACAGCTCTTCAAAAAGTATAAATAGACCCCCCTGGTTTGCCAATTGTTTACGAATTACATATAATTGTGCCAGACGAACAAAATAGAGAAATCACAACATCTTGCGGCATCAAAGTAATGTTTCCGAAACTCGAAATTTTTGAAATATCGTAAGTTTGCTGGAATCTACATTTTGAAGTGCTTCTAACATACATTAGAAAGTCGTTGCATTTTAGGAACGATTGTCGAGAACCATTAGCACTAGTACGGTGCAATTTTGTCTTGCAGAGATTGTGTCCATTACAAGCCTCGACTTAATTTGTAATTTTTGTTTCATCTCTTCATCTCCTTTTTTGTTTGCTCGCATTTTTGAGAAAACCACCATTTTTCCAACAATCGCAAAATAAAAATTTGTTTTCTTGGAAATGGCAACTAGCACCTCTACTGCAACAATGATTGCTCCTACTTCTACTCATCCTATGCATGGTGAAAAACCGGTTAAGTTTACAGGTAAGGACTTTAAGAAATGGCAACAAAAAATGTTCTTTTACTTGAGCACCTTTAGTCTCCAAAGGTTCTTGAAAGAGGACCCCCCCCCTGCGCGTAGTTGCAGAAGTTGATACCGATATGCAAAAGCGTACTACTACCGATGTTTGATATCAGTGGTGGATCCAAAAAAATATTTCAGTGGGATTACAAAAGCAATACTACCGATGCTTGTTGCCAAAATTTCCAAGGAGTTGTGGAAAAGAAGTACAAAATAGAAATGTTGGGTCAAAGAAATTTGTCGTCGGCAAGTTTCTTGATTATAAGATTGGTTGAATCCAAAATAGTGGATAGCCAAGTGCAGATTCAGATCACTAATGAGTATTTTGTTTAGATTTCGTTCAATTGATGTTTTGGGTATATTTTATATCAATATTACAGTACTAATAAGTTCTTGGTATACATATTCATAGATACAATTTAAATGTAATTTTAGTGGCCTTTTCATTTTGAATCTGAATTAAAGAAACATATACGGGTTTAGCCTTAACACACACACACACACACACACACGCGCGCGTGCGCACACACACACACACACACACACACACATATATATATATACACTTTTGGGTTGGAATTGTTCATTTTTTAAGTTGCTCTATTTTGAATTGAAGTAGCAAAGCACAGCTGTGCCGGAGGTTGAAGATAACCCAATTTCCAAGTTTACATTCTGACCTTTCTAGTTCATTAGGCCTGTAAGTTAGTCCTCATTTTTCATAAATTATCAAATAATTGATCCTCACACAGTTTTCAAGTTAAATGTAAAGTTAACTATACTTGTTTGATGATTAAGACAACAAGAATCACCAACGAGCTCTAGCTCAACTGGTACCGCTCATTTCTCCTAACAGAGAGTTTAGGTGTTCATGTCTCACCAGAAACACCCTCGTATGTAACTACTCTCAATAGAGAGGTTGAGTGTTCAAGCTTCATCAGAGGCACCGTTGTTGTTTAAGTCTCATCAAAGGCACCGGTTAGTACTGCTCACTTTTCTTAATGGAGAGGTCGAGTGTTCAAGTCCCACCAGGGCACCCTAGTACTTCATTACTCTCAATGGAGAGGTCAGGTGTTCAAAGCCTCACCAAAGGTATCATTTGTTCTAGTCACACCAAATGCATCCTATAGTCTTAATTGTAGCTTTTTAAAGTATTAAATAATAATAATAATGGTTTGGGTAAGATCTATGTCCCTTCCAACCTTTAAATAAATTAAAATAATAAGACAATAAGAATCCAATTGAACAAAATGCACCCTTTTTGTTTAGACTTGCTGGAAATTGACAGCATGTTTATGGGTTTACAAATTGGACCCCTTCTGTTTTAAGAATAAGGCAATAACTTTAAAATTCATATTTAATTCATATGGACTCGAATTTAAGTAATTCTTGAGCATAATGTGGGTATTTGTCAATGTATTTTCTGATAGATAAAGTCATATAATTCATAAAAGATTTGGAAACTTACTTTATTGATGAGGGTTTCAAAATATGTCCAAATGAGCAGACCATTTTCACAAAACGGAACAAAGAAGGTAAAATACTTATTGTAAGTATTTATGTTGATGATTTAATCTACACCAGTGATGATGAATAAATGATGAGCAGTTTCAAATGCTTAATGATGCAAGCTTTTGAGATGACTGATCTAGGAAAAATGAAGTTCTTTCTTGGCATTAAAGTGTCACAACAATCTAATGGTATCTTTATTGGCCAAAGGAAAAATGCGTTGGAGGTTTTGACGTAGTCAATAGTCCAATCATTCCAGGCTTCAAGTTAAACAAGGATGAAGATGGAGTTGCAGTTGATGAATCATATTACAAACAAATTGTAGGGAGTCTCATGTATCTCATGGCAACCCGTCCAGACATGATGTACAGTGTAGGCTTAATCAGCAGGTTCATGGCTAAGCCTACGGAGATTCATTCACAAGCTGCCTTGAGGTTTTAAAGGATACTTTTGATTATAGAATCAGGTACAAGAAAAGGATTTCGGATGACTTAATTGCTTACACAGATAGTGACTATGTCGGCGACTTAAATGATCAGAAAAGCACTTCCGGTTATGTGTTCTTATTAAGTTTGGGAGCAGTATGTCACGACCCGACCCGAGATCCTATATGGTATCTCGTTCGGTTCGCGAGACGGGACACAAAATGTACAATTTAAAAATCACTTTTCGTGCAAAAACCCTGTAATGCAAATGTATGTTTATTTTAAAAACAAAACGTTAAGTCACGGCACACAAAAGCCGGAAATGAACACACAACATAACCAACAACCCACGAGCTAAGAGGCTCGGGACCAAACATATAATATCATCAGAGTACGCGGAATAATAAAGTAAGTAATGTTTACAAAAGCCTGACATCCACGTCGGCATCTACAAAAGAATATGGATAAACCACATGTACGGGACTACTACCCAACTTTACAATGTTTAATTAACATATGTACCCTCCTCACCAAAAGAAAATACCAGGCTCAAAGAGCACTACCAAAAGAGTGATCGACGACGACACCGGCGGCGACCGATCAGGGGTTTCTCGCAGCTCGGGATCTAAGGAAAACAATAAACAATGGACGGGGTGAGTTATAAAACTCAATAAGCTACTAATGCAACAAGATGGCATGCGAATTGCAAACGGTAATAAGAATCATATATATATCATGGTTGGCATAATATAATCATTTCCAATCATCATCACGTCAAGTAACTCATAACATAAGTCACGTAGCATGCAACTCACATAGGTGCGATAAGTAACACATATAAAGGATACCGTCGAGGTACACCTCCGACAAACCAACTTCCAACCAACCAACCAATAATACCAAATGAAGAAACCGTTGATGTCGTACCCGATCATCGGACCCAATAACAAAACCCAAGTGAACCGTTTTCCGTATCCACGTCGACGTGAAGACTCGGTCCCCAACGACCCGAGAAACAATCACGGTATAGCTTACCAAGGTCGCGTTTATTCCGTACAACACTTAGCGCTATAACCCCTACCGCGGCCAACGGTAGGGCGAGGCCCAGATTGGCCTTCGGCTATTACGTAGCCCCGGCTCACGCAATAACCGAGCCAATACACTTCCAACAATTATGCCATGGACTTAAACAATGCTCAAGTAGATGTTTACTCGACACATTAACTAATCAACCAAATGTTCAAGTAGATGTTTACTTAACATTAAATAAAAGCATTACACTCCAAAGTAGGAGTATAACGACACCAACAATAACATGCTAATGTACACCAAATAATTCTAGTACACATAGCCATAAAACTCCAACATCAAATTCAACACAATACCAATATACGTGTATCGCGTAACCAATCCCCCAACGGGTCTCTCGAGCATCCAAAGAGCTCACAAAACACACACGTGGTCACATTAATTATCAAACCCTAACCGACTCCGTTAGAGTCATTTTAGGTTACTAATGATGACGAGTTACGGAAATGATCTTGCACTTTAATCCTAACACATTATCGCCCAATATCGAGTTTCCAAACATCATAGGGTAATTACCAACACATTTCACAAGCCCAAAAATGGCATTCATGGCAAGAATCACATATACACGTATCTAGCATGGTAACTTTACGTAATGGAAGTCTAGGATGCCATAAAAGACATAAAACGAGAAGAAGAGGGGGTAGTAGCTTACCTCTCGTCGGAAAAAGTGAAGAAAAACGGAAACTAATCGGTAGGAAAGCTTCCTTTCGTCGAGAGCTCCGCAACGGTGTGGTCGGATCGTTGAGATTCCTTCAAAATCTCAAGAAGCTCTCACTTTCTCACTCTAGACTCTCTCCTTTCTCTCTCTCTATGTTCTAAGGTGAATGGGAGAAAATGGGAGTGTTAAAACACTCCTTTGGTCACTTAAGTGGCTGGAAATGGGAGGGAGTTCAGCCTGGTGACGTGGCCAATTGAAGGCCATACATTAAAATAAAACAAGGCTTCTCGCGTAAGCCATTCAGCCTGATTTGCTTCGCACGGCCGTGCCAGACAAGCTGCACGGTCGTGCCAACCTCGCACGGCCGTGCCAACAAGGCTGCACGGTCGTGCCAACCCTAAAATTCAAAGTTTGGTTCTGGATGGCTTCGCACGGCCGTGCCAACATGGCTGCACGGTCGTGCCAAGCTCAATTCGCCATATCATCTCACTGGAAGGCCTCGCACGGCCGTGCCACTCAGACTGCACGGTCGTGCCAAGGCTTGTAAGCCAAAAACAGTTTGTTTCTCCTTCTTTTCCTAGGTTCGAACACACTTTGCTTGTAACGCACCTCACACGCGATAAAATACAAGACTTAAGCAACAATATAATACACGAAACGTATGAAATCAGTTATGACAAAATGATGTAAATGATGATATGAGATATGAAAAATACACATGAAATTATAGGCGATATAATGATGCAAATGTTGCGGGCGTTACATTCTCACCCCCTTAGAATAAATTCGTCCGCGAATTTACTTACCAACTCCATTGAACAACGCGGGATATTTTTCACGCATCTCCTGCTCAGTCTCCCAAGTGGCCTCCTCGACATTGTGATTCCTCCACAACACTTTCACGAGGGGTATGGTCTTTGTCCTCAACACTTGCTCCTTTGTATCCAAGATCCGTACCGGTTGCTCAACATACGAAAGGTCAGGTGTCAAATCCACCGGCTCATACTCCAACACATGCGAAGCATCCGTCAAATACTTCCGCAACATCGACACGTGAAACACCTCATGAATACCTGACATCGATGGCGGCAAGGCAAGTCTATACGCCAACTTCCCAACCCGTTCCAAAACCTCAAACGGTCCAATATACCTCGGGGCCAATTTTCCTTTCTTTCCAAACCTCTTAACCCCAATCCGAGGTGAAACTTTCAAAAACACGTGATCGCCAACCTCAAACTCAAGATCCCTACGTCTATTGTCGGCATAACTCTTTGTCTCGCTCGGCCGTTTTCAATCTTTCCCGAATAATCTTCACACTCTCCGCCGATTCGTGAACCATTTCCGGACCCCACAACTTCGCTTCACCAACTTCATCCCAACAAATCGGAGAACGACACTTCCTGCCATAAAGTGCCTCATACGGAGCCATCTCAATACTCGATCGATAACTATTATTGTAGGCGAACTCGATCAATGGCACATGCGAATCCCAAGTCCCCTTAAAGTCCATCGAGCAAGCTCTCAACATATCCTCAAGTATTTGAATCGTTCTCTGACCGTCCATCGGTCTGCGGGTGAAATGTCAGTACTCAAATTCAACTTTGTCCCCAAAGCATTCAAGTGATTGCCAAAACCGAGAAGTAAACCGCGGATCTCTATCCGACACAATGCTCACCGGCACCCCATGCAACCTCACAATCTCCTGAATATATAATGAAGCAAGCTTCTCTAATGAATCCGAAATCGCAATGGGAAGGAAATGGGCCGACTTAGTCAATCTATCGACAATAACCCAAACCGCATCATGACCTCGTCGAGTCCTCGGTAACCCTGTCACAAAATCCATTGCAATATTCTCCCATTTCCATTCCGGAATTTCCAAAGGTTGTAACAACCCAGCTGGCCTCTGATGCTCCGCTTTAATCCGTTGACAAGTCAAACACTTCGACACAAACTCGGCGATTTCCTTTTCATTCCATTCCACCAAAATTCTTCTTCAAATCCCGATACATTTGGTACTCCCGGGTGAATTGTGTATTTAGACTTATGGGCTTCATCTAACACTTGTCGTTTTACCTCCTCAATCGCCGGTACACAAACTCTACCCCGAAACGTCAGAATACCATCACTATTCATAGCAAAATCCGGGGTCTTACCCTCATCTAATCCATCAATCAATTTCCTCAATTCCGGATCACTCTCCTGAGTCTCCTTAATCCGTTGAAATAACACCGGAGTAGCCCGAATATTAGCAAAGATTACCCCATGGCTAGATTCACTAGGACCCCAATCACGAATGTCCTCTAGCATTTTCCATTCCCTAGTCATCAAGCAAGAAACATACGCTTTCCTACTCGCGCATCCGCCACCACGTTGGCCTTTCCCGGTGATAAAGTATAGTACAATCATGATCCTTCAACCGTTCCATCCACCTTCGCCGATTATTCAACTCCTTTTGTGAAAATAAATACTTAAGACTTTTATGATCAGTGAATACCTCAAATTTAGCCCCATACAAATAATGCTTCCATTTATGAAGAGCAAAAATAATCGCACCAACTCGAGATCGTGTGTCGGGTAGTTCTGTTCATACCGAGTCAACTTCCGTGAAGCATAAGCAATGACCCTTCCATTCCGCATCAAGACACAACCCAAACCTTCCTTTGAAGCATCACGTAGATCACAAACCCATCATGTCCATTCGGCAATGCTAAGATAGGAGCCGTAGTCAACTTTTCCTTCAATTCCGAAACTCGCCTCACACTTGTCATTCCACACAAACGACTTATTCTTTTGAGTCAAAGTCGTCAAAGGGGTTGCAATCTTAGAGAAACCTTCTATAAACCTCCGATAATAACCCGCTAACCCCAAGAAACTCCGAATCTCCGTCACCGACTCGGGCCTCTTCCAACTCACCACAGCCTCGATCTTTGTCGGATCAACTGAAATCCCCTTGCCTGAAACTACATGACCCAAAAATGTTACCTCCTCCAACCAGAAGGCACACTTGCTAAACTTAGCATACAACTTCCTTTCCCTCAAAACTGTCAACACAATCCTCAAGTGCTTCTCGTGCTCCTCCCGAGACTTCGAGTACACCAAAATGTCATCGATGAAAACGACCACAAAACAATCAAGATACGGCAAGAACACCCTATTCATCAAGTCCATAAACACCGCGGGTGCATTAGTCAACCCAAAGGGCATAACCACAAACTCAAAATGCCCGTATCTAGTCCTGAATGCCGTCTTAGGAACATCCTCCCTTCTAACCTTCAACTGGTGATAACCACTCCTAAGGTCAAGCTTGGAGTACACTACGGAACCTCGAAGCTGATCAAACAAGTCATCAATGTGTGGGAGAGGGTATTTATTCTTAATGGTAACCTGATTCAACTCCCGGTAGTCGATACATAGCCTCAACGAACCATCCTTCTTCCTCACAAACAACATCGGTGCACCCCAAGGCGATACACTCGGTTTGATAAAACCCCGATCAAGCAACTCTTGCAATTGAATCTTTAATTCCTTCAACTCGGCCGGCGCCATGCGATATGGTGCTTTCGATATCGGCGCGGTACCCGGTAACAACTCGATACAAAACTTCAACTCTCTATCCGGAGGCATTTCATAGTCATCCGAAAAGACATCCGGAAATTCCCTCACGACTGCAACATCATCCAACATAACCACCCTTTTTGACTTGTCCACCACACAAGCCAAATACCCCGAACAACCACGATGTAACAACTTACGGGCTTTCAAAGCCGAAATAAGACGAACTCCACCCAAACACTTATCACCAACAAACACAAAGGACGACATATTCGGCACATCAAAAGTAACAAACTTCTTACGACAGTCCACAACGGCATGGTGCGCATGCAACCAATCCATTCCCAAAATCACATCAAAATCCCGTATAGGCAAAACAACCAAATCCGCAGGCAAAAGATGATCATCAACAATCACATCACAATTACGGTAAATATCCGAAGCTACTTGGCACTCTCCCATCGGAGTAGACACCTCAAGCACATACGGCAATGATTCAGGTATATGATGCAAATGACAGGCAAAATGCGATGCGATGTATGAATGAGATGATCCTGGATCTATGAGAACTCGGGCTTTAACGCTAGAGACAAACAAGGTACCTCCTATGACATTGTTGGCTTCAGGCACTCGATTCTGATCTAGGGCGAAGACTCGACCCTGGACTCTAGGACGACCCTCGTTGTCCCTCTTGACGCCTGCATTCGGCTGCGCACCCCCCAGTGGGACCCCTTTATTCCTAGGGCAATCTCTCTGGAAGTGCGTGCCATCCCCACAAAGAACACATTTCCCTTGCTTCTTCCAACATCGGTCCTCAGTATGACCAGTCCTCAAGCAAAAATTACACGTCATCCCCTGGGCCCGCTGCCCCTGTGCGGCGTTCCCCTGATTTCCCGTTCTCTGTTGGTTCTGTCCTCCTCTGCGGTTGATATTTGCCTCTCTGTTGCCAGTCCCACGGTTACCCTGATTTCTCCATCTCGACTGTCCCGACTGTTGAGCTCCACTAACATTTCCCCGTTGACTTCCACTGGTATTTCCTTGCTTCGTACGGTGCTCCTCAATGTCATGCTCAATTCGGTATGCCTTGTCCACTGCCCCCTGGTAGCTTGCCAACTCGAGTGGTATGAGTTGCTTTCGGTACTCGGTCCTCAACCCCTTCACAAAACGGTAGACTTTCTTCTCTTCCGTCGGTAGCAAATGTGTGCAGTATCGGGATAACTCAGTAAATTTGGAGGAATACTGAGCTACCGATAGACTCCCCTGCTCCAAACCAAGAAATTCCACTTCCTTCCTCGCCTGAATCACATCCGGGACAAACTGATTCCGGAACCGCTGCAAAAAGAGCTCCCACGTCCTTACTGTCTGGTCTTGTACCCAACTGGCTTCCAAAACCTTCCACCAATGTTCGGCCGCATCCTCTAGCTTGAATGTGGCGAACTTGATCTTTCCTCATCCGTACATCCCAATGCCGCGAAAACTTTCTCTGTCGACTCAATCCACCTCTCGGCCTTCTCCGGATCCGGCTCACCATTAAAGCTCCTCGGTTTCATCTTCAAAAACCTTTCCAATCTGCGATCATTCTCCCCGACTCCACCGGTCGGTTGCACTACTCTCTGTCCACCTACTTGGCCTTGTCCATCCATAGCTTGCCGATTCATGTCCATTGTCTGTCGGTTCATCTCCATCATCGTTTGCATAAAACCTTGCATGGTGTGCATGAAGGCCTCATTCTGATTCATAGGACTCTCTGACGACCGTCCGGTAGCTTGGTCAGGAGATGGGTTCGGTCCGGTTCGACGGGTATCCCTTTCGGCCTCCGTGGCCCTACTAGAACCCGCTCCATTCCGAGTCTCAACCATAATTGTTCACCTGCAACAAACACTCGTCGTTAACGACTCAGACACACTCAACCAACCCCGCCTAAGCCAAGGATACCGAATCCCGAGCTAACTTATGCTCGATACCAATCTGTCACGACCCGACCCGAGATCCTATATGGTATCTCGTTCGGTTCGCGAGACGGACACAAAATGTACAATTTAAAAATCACTTTTCGTGCAAAAACCCGTAATGCAAATGTATGTTTATTTTAAAAACAAAACGTTAAGTCACGGCACACAAAAGCCGGAAATGAACACACAACATAACCAACAACCCACGAGCTAAGAGGCTCGGGACCAAACATATAATATCATCAGAGTACGCGGAATAATAAAGTAAGTAATGTTTACAAAAGCCTGACATCCACGTCGGCATCTACAAAAGAATATGGATAAACCACATGTACGGGACTACTACCCAACTTTACAATGTTTAATTAACATATGTACCCTCGGCCTCACCAAAAGAAAATACCGTGGCTCAAAGAGCACTACCAAAAGAGTGATCGACGACGACACCGGCGGCGACCGATCATCGGGGTTTCTCGCAGCTCGGGATCTAAGGAAAACAATAAACAATGGACGGGGTGAGTTATAAAACTCAATAAGCTACTAATGCAACAAGATGGCATGCGAATTGCAAACGGTAATAAGAATCATATATATATCATGGTTGGCATAATATAATCATTTCCAATCATCATCACGTCAAGTAACTCATAACATAAGTCACGTAGCATGCAACTCACATAGGTGCGATAAGTAACACATATAAAAGGATACCGTCGAGGTACACCTCCGACAAACCAACTTCCAACCAACCAACCAATAATACCAAATGAAGAAACCGTTGATGTCGTACCCGATCATCGGACCCAATAACAAAACCCAAGTGAACCGTTTTCCGTATCCACGTCGACGTGAAGACTCGGTCCCCAACGACCCGAGAAACAATCACGGTATAGCTTACCAAGGTCGCGTTTATTCCGTACAACACTTAGCGCTATAACCCCTACCGCGGCCAACGGTAGGGCGAGGCCCAGTGTATTGGCCTTCGGCTATTACGTAGCCCCGGCTCACGCAATAACCGAGCGTCAATACACCTCCAACAATTATGCCATGGACTTAAACAATGCTCAAGTAGATATTTACTCGACACATTAACTAATCAACCAAATGTTCAAGTAGATGTTTACTTAACATTAAATAAAAGCATTACACTCCAAAGTAGGGAGTGTAACGACACCAACAATAACATGCTAATGTACACCAAATAATTCTAGTACACATAGCCATAAAACTCCAACATCAAATTCAACACAATACCAATATACGTGTATCGCGTAACCAATCCCCCAACGGGTCTCTCGAGCATCCAAAGAGCTCACAAAACACACACGTGGTCACATTAATTATCAAACCTTAACCGACTCCGTTAGAGTCATTTTAGGTTACTAATGATGACGAGTTACGGAAATGATCTTGCACTTTAATCCTAACACATTATCGCCCAATATCGAGTTTCCAAACATCATAGGGTAATTACCAACACATTTCACAAGCCCAAAAATGGCATTCATGGCAAGAATCACATATACACGTATCTAGCATGGTAACTTTACGTAATGGAAGTCTAGGATGCCATAAAAGACATAAAACGAGAAGAAGAGGGGGTAGTAGCTTACCTCTCGTCGGAAAAAGTGAAGAAAAACGGAAACTAATCGGTAGGAAAGCTTCCTTTCGTCGAGAGCTCCGCAACGGTGTGGTCGGATCGTTGAGATTCCTTCAAAATCTCAAGAAGCTCTCACTTTCTCACTCTAGACTCTCTCCTTTCTCTCTCTCTCTATGTTCTAAGGTGAATGGGAGAAAATGGGAGTGTTAAAACACTCCTTTGGTCACTTAAGTGGTGGAAATGGGAGGAGTTCACCGGTGACGTGGCCAATTGAAGGCCATACATTAAAATAAAACAAGGCTTCTCGTAAGCCATTCACTGATTTGCTTCGCACGGCCGTGCTGCATAAGCCGCACGGTCGTGCCAACCTCGCACGGCCGTGCCAACAAGGCCGCACGGTCGTGCCAACCCTAAAATTCAAAGTTTGGTTCTGGATGGCTTCGCACGGCCGTGCCAACATGGCTGCACGGTCGTGCCAAGCTCAATTCGCCATATCATCTCACTGGAAGGCCTCGCACGGCCGTGCCACTCAGACTGCACGGTCGTGCCAAGGCTTGTAAGCCAAAAACAGTTTGTTTCTCCTTCTTTTCCTAGGTTCGAACACACTTTGCTTGTAACGCACCTCACACGCGATAAAATACAAGACTTAAGCAACAATATAATACACGAAACGTATGAAATCAGTTATGACAAAATGATGTAAATGATGATATGAGATATGAAAAATACACATGAAATTATAGGCGATATAATGATGCAAATGTTGCGGGCGTTACATAGCAGTATCTTGGCTTTCAAAAAAATAACCAATTGTTACATTATCAACCACTGAGGCAGAGTTTGTTGCGGCAGCTAGATGTGCAAGTCAGTCAGTATGGATGAGAAGAGTTCTTGAGCAGCTGGGACATGTTCAGAAGAAGGGTACCATCATCAAGTCGGATAACAATTCTACCATTAAATTGTCATAGAATCATGTCATGCATAGGAGAAGCAAGCATATTGATGTACGTTTTCATTTCTTATGGGAGCTTGCTAAGAATGGAACTATTGAGCTATTACATTATGGAACAGAGGAGCGAATTGCACACGTAATGACAAAGCCGCTGAAATTGGATGTTTTTTAGAAGTTTAGAAGTCAGATGGTGATACGCAAGGCAGCTGAGCTAAACTAATTGTTTAGTTTGTATTTTGTTTACTTTTGTTGACATTGTTGGTTTGATGATGGGTACCATAGTGGTAATTGTGCAACATTACTTTCTATTAGTTGGTGATATATATGAATGGACAATTACTTTGGTTGGTGATGGAAATGGATGGATTTGAGGTCAGAAAGTTGTAAATGGTATGAATGATCTCTGTTTATTTTGTAGGCTTCACATTCAATTGAATAAGAGCAATGAAGACACATTGACATGAACTGCAACAAATTACAAAACTGGATCAAAGTCAATTTCAATTGCCAAGAATATCTTGAATAACAGTGTCAAAGTCACATTACATTATCTTGCATAACAGAACAATACATTAACATCACCAAAATGTTCAAAAACAGAGGAATTTCACAACTAGATCTCTTCGACATCAAGGTCCCTCATTATACTACAATTTTGCACTAAGAAAGCAACATATTCATAAATTACACTACAATTCTACACTTCATAGCAATTGTGTTGCCTTTGAAGGTTGTCATAATCAGACCAACAACCACTGTCAAAGAAATAAAAATTACACTCAAATATCACTGCTCCCTTTCTTTTGCCTTCCTCAATTGTTCTTCCAATTTTCTTTCATATACCCGAAGCTTTGCCTTCTTTTTCTTCAATTTTTCAGCTTCTTCAACCACTTGTCTGAGTTGCATTTCAAGTTTATCAACTTGATGCTTCAATTCCTCTATATGTGATCTCAGTCGTTCACAAATGATTGTCTTTTTCGATCTTTCAAACAATGGTGGGTCAATCCAAGTAAAAAAAATGGTTGTGCTTAGCTCGATCCTGTAAGTTAAAACAAGGAGGGATTCACAGATTATTGACAAATTTAAAATAAATAAACATACATATATAATTATGCTTTAAAAGCTAACCTTATAATTTAGGCATCTGATGAACCTTCTACCTGGGTTTTCTTCACTCCAAGATGTCCACATAGGTGCTCGAACACCACAACTGCAAACCCTATTCAAATTGCAGTCATTCGATTCGAGTTGCTTCTCTTCAAAAATTGGAGTTTCCATTATTGCACGAAATTGACCCACAAAGACTTGAACAATAACCTCAGTTTGAACAATGAAGTGGATTCCCCAAGATTGATTTCAAGATCTCCCTCAATACAGTGTGTAATTGAAGAATTTTTTTTTTCTGTTGTTTGAGCCCTAGGTCATGAAAAGAGAGAAGAAGAACACGACTGTTTTATGCAAAGGGAGAAGGAGATCACGTGCAGGTCATTTGATCTCTTTACTGTTACTAATTTTTCACGTAACTTCTATGCAAGCATTGACTCAGTTAGTAAACCACATCAGTATGCCCGTTAAATTTTTAGATGAAGCTTTGACGGCAGGGACTACATCGCACTTAAATTGAGAGTAGGATTGGTCACATTTGAAATATTGAAAGTACGTTAGTGAAATCAGTAAACTCCAATTAGTAGGATGGCCAATTATATAATTTTTCCTTAAATAAATTGCAGTATAGTAATGTATACACATATAACCCAGGAAACTGAAGAAAAAAAAAAGCCCCAAATTGAGGTCTCTTTAACTCTAGAACACCACCTGTCATGATATGGCTCCATTTTTCTTGGGGATTGAAATAACGAGGGTTTTGAGCCATGTTCAGCAGCTACTCCACGGTGAAGAAATTGATTGACTCAAAAATGGTGTCCACAATTTGAATCCATCTCTATATAGACCCTAATTCCTGAACTTCCGGAGTTCTTTGTTCAATATCTTGTTGATGATACTGGTCCTTTACTTCTTCCCCTTTCCATCTCAAATGATGATGCTTACCCAATAGAATCCACAAACCTAATAGGATATAAAGGAAAAGATGCCATACAAGTCCTCGAACTGAAGGCACAAGACAAAAATTCCGAAGTATAGTGTTTTTCTGAAATGTAGTATATTTTTAATGAACAGTCATACGATACATATTGTTGAGCGATTTGGTTCGGAAATAGGGTTTATGATGCAAAACTGTTAACCAAACCCAATAGCTCGGTTTGGAGAAAATCCAAACTGAGCCGAGCCACATATTTCACGGAATCGAACCAGTTTGGAACCACAGTTGGCGGTTAGGAGCGACACCTCGATCTAACTGCTATGGAGCATCTTGCAAAATCTGAGGTTCGTTATCGGTTTGTCATTGATGTTTCGAATTTGGTCACAGCTGCGTACTAGGCTGATCATCATGGCTCCTAGTCCTCAATAATAAAATGTATTAAAGATTAAGTGTTGTAGAGATACCAGATGAGATAGGATATTCAAAGTGTTATGAGTTACATGTATTCGGATTCGGCTAGAGGTTGAGAAACGATGGTGAACGTGTCTATGAGTTCCTTTTCATGTGTTTTCCATTCTCTTGTAGGTGTTAAAACAAATTGTTTAGTTTCTATATTTTGCTGGCATGATATTAGGAGCAGCCCTCATTGTTTGAATAACTTGGCTTAGTTGTTGGTTCAACGTTTACGCTTTGATTGCTTCATTGAGAGTTTTTGAAATTTTCTGTATTTTACCTACAGAGTATTTATGGTTCATTTACAAGGGTTCTCACGCAACAGGTTATAGATTATCTTTCTGGAAATAAGTTACATGTTCTATTAGTCTCTCAATCCACTCAAAGATCTACTCTGCAGTAAATTTACTATGAATGATAAATATATAGAAAAACAACAATTACAACCTCTGCAGTAGATTTATATTACCACTAATCAAATAGAACTATCTAGTGAAGTACTGTGAGGCGTGGCAATGAGAACTAGATTGTTCTTTCTTTTAGCAGTGATGCCGAATCCCTCGTATGGAGAGTTTAAGAAAAAGATTAAATTAATTTATCTATCCCAATGGACATTTATACAAGTACACTTCAAGAAGAATGTACAGAAAGAATATAGACAGATGCATACATGCATGAATATGAATTAAATGAATTCAATACAGACATGAACTGAATCAAAACATATACTCCTAATAGGCCCCCTCAAGATGGTGAGTCCAGGAAAACACCAATCTTGAACATTAATGTGCGAAGACGGTGACGTGACAATGGCTTGGTAAGAGCATCAGCAAGTTGATTAGAGAAGAGACATGTGAAACACGCAGCTGCTGCCGCTGGACAAGATTTCGCACAAAGTGATAGTTAATCGCCAGATGCTTCATTCGTGAGTGGAACACTGGATTTGCACATAAGTACGTAGTGCCAATATTGTCAGAGTAGATTACTGGCAAATGTGGAAGCTCCACACGAAGTTCGGATAGAAGTGAGCGAACCCATGCAACCTCAGCCACGGCAGATGCAATGGCGTGGTATTCTGCTTCAGTGGAAGAGCGAGCGATAGAGCGCTGTTTCTTAGAACTCCAAGATATTGGATTCGGACCAAGAAATAGAATATAGGCCCCCGTGGACGAACAATCATCACAATCACCTCCCGATGCAGTGTCGAAAAACGAAGAAGACGCGTACCATTTAGATAACGAAGAAGACGTTTAAGGTGAGCCGGTCGGAGTATGCATGTACTGAGAGAGTTTGTTAACTGCAAATGTAATATCTGGGCGTGTGAGTAATAAATACTGAAGGCCCCCCATTACCTACCGGTAAGATGTGGCGTCAGACAATGGTGATGCATCATGGTTAGAGAGGCGAACCAATGTTGATAGAGGAGTCTGAACTGGTTTAGAGTCCAACATATTATGTCGAGCAAGTAGATCAAGCAAATACTTGCACTGAGAAAGACACAAACATCAGCAGTGTTTCTAACTTCAATACCAAGGAAGTATGTCAAGGGTCCAAAATCCTTTATCGAAAATCGACGAGTAAGCTCAGTGGTTACTTGAGAAACAAAGGACGGATCACTGCAAGTAATTATCAGATCGTCCACATAGATAAGAAAGTAACAGGTAACACCTGCCCGAAAATAAACAAATAGCGAAGTATCAGACTGAGAGTTGTGAAATCCCATAGCAAGTAAAGCATGGCGAAGTTCTGTATACCAGGCCCGAGGCGCCTGTTTGAGCCCGTAAATTGCCTTTTTAAGGCGACATACATATGAAGGATAATTCTTGTCCACAAATCCAGGAGGCTGTGCCATGAACACTTCTTCATCCAAATGCCCATGAAGAAATGCATTATTTACGTCCAACTGACGAAGGGGCCACCCACGTGAGAGGGCAATGCTGAGGACTGCCCGAACTGAAGTGGGCTTGACGACAGGGCTAAATGTGTCAAAGTAATCTAGATCAGGCCGCTGATGAAAGCCCTTAGCAACTAGCCGCGCTTTGAACCTATCAACAGTACCATCCAGATTTCGTTTCACACGAAACACCCATTTACAACCGACCACATTGTGAGAGTCGTGAGAAGGGACAAGATCTCATGTTCCGTTGCGCATGAGAGCATCAAATTCTGCGGACATGGCCTTACCCCATTGAGAATCTGCAAGTACCTGAGTGACAGTCGTTGGTTCGGGATCAGTGAGGGTGGTGACAAGGCCGTATTTTGGATTAGGTTTATGGATATTGTTTTTCGCGCGGGTACGCATGGGATGCAAATTTGGTGGTACTGGGGGGTCGACTGGAAGGGGCTGTGCGGGTGAAGATGGCAGCACTGGTTGCGGTGAAGCCAATGGTGGCGGTGAGACAGGATCAGCGGGGGCGTCTGGCACAAACTCGCGGACTGGAGGCGGCAGCGAAACAGCAGTGTCCAAGAGCAACGGAGGAGGAGAGACTGACTCGGATTCAGACTGGGAAAGGGAAGCAAAAGGGAAAACATTTTCATGAAAAGTAACATGGCGTGAGACGTAAAACTTGGACAATGTTGGAGAATAACATATATAAGCACTTTGAGTGTGAGAATACCCAAGAAAGACACAGGATTGGGAACGGGGTTCAAGTTTATGTGAGGTGTATGGTCGAAGCCATGGAAAACATTCACACCCAAAAACACGGAGACGAGTCAAAGTTGGTGGGGTACAAAATAATTTTTCGTAGGAGGAGAGAAAGCCAAGGTTGGATTTGGGCATCCGATTAATGAGATAAGTAGCCGTGGCAAAGGCATATGGCCAGAAACTTAGAGGAATGGAGGCTTGGTGAAGTAAAGTTAGACCGGTGTCCACAATATGACAGTGGCGCCGTTCGGAGAAACCATTATGTTCGGGTGTATGTGGTGGAGTTGTGAGATGAGTTATGCCATTGAAGGCAAGATAGTCACGTAGTGCGGTTGCAGTATATTCCCCCCATTATCAGTGTAGAAGGTTTTAATTTTGACACCAAAGTAATTTTCGACTGGAGGTTTGTATTTGAGGAACGTGGACATGACATCAGATTTGCGTTTCAAAGGTTAAAACCAGATATATTTAGTAAAGTGGTCAATAAAGATGACATAGTACTTGCAAGCATCCATGGATATGACAGGAGACGACCATAAATCAGAGAAAATTAAGTCAAGTGGTCGAGTTGAAGTGAGAGAAGAATTATGAAAGGGCAATTTGTGGCTTTTATTAATATGACAGCATTAACATGTAAAATGTGATAATTTGTCAGGAAAAGAAATACATTTGGATGATACGAGATGACTTATAATTTTATTAGAGGGATGACCCAGACGAGAGTGCCAAAGCGATAGAGATGGTTTGACAGCCGTTAAGGCCATAGGAGAAGTCATGACCCGCCGCAGGGGAGGCCAGAGATAGACCCCATTTTTATGATGTCCACGGAGAAGAAGTGCCCCCATTCGACGATGTCTCACCTGAAAATCAGTGGATGAAAAAATGACGTTAACATCATTGTTAGAGCATAGTTGTAAGACAGAAATAAGGTTTTTATGCATTGAGGGAACACATAAAGTATTTGGGAAACGAAGAGGAATAGTAGACAGATTGGAGAGCTCGCCCGTATGTGTGATACTCAGACCTTTGCCATTACCAATAACAACGTCGTCAGCTCCACCATAAGGTGAGTGAAGCGATAAATTTGCCAGATCAGTCGTTATGTGATGCATTGCTCCTGAGTCCAGAAGATATTCAGCCTGAGTAGGGGAGCATTCAGCCTGAGTAGAGGAGCTGCTTGTGTAGGTGGCTGTATTGGCAGACGGTGCATAAGCAGGTTGTGTAGCACCCTGAGTAGAGGACGAAGACCAAGGTTGATATTGAAAGGACGGGTAGCGTTTAGCGGAATGACCTTGGTAGCCACAAAGTTGACATTTGCCTTTGTATGGTTTGGGACCATTGGTACTCTGAGAGGTTAGACGCTGCGAGAATCCACCTGGAGAGCGACCATAGGACGTCCCACGTGGTGTCGGAGGGCCACGCGGCGGTGTTGACAGCAAGGGGCGAGAGAGCAGGCTATGATTGTAGTGGGCTGTGAAGGCAGTAGCTGAGTTTGGAGTCAAGGTAGGGGCAGGATTCATGGCAATGGTGGCTTCGCAATTCAGAAGTTTTTCATGCAATTCATCAAAGGAGATTGGAGTTTCCCTTGCATGAATTGCGTTTGCCAACTCCTTATAATTGGCATCCAGACCATTAAGAATTTTGATAACAAGGTCTTCGGAATCTACCGTGATGCCCATAAGTGCTAGTTCATCGACAATAGATTTTACTTCCTACATAAATGCCGTGATGGAGAGCGTACCCTTGACTGGGTTATGAAGACGCTGTTTGAGAGCCATAATCCTACCACGTAAGGGTTTGGCGTAGGTATTGGCGAGAATTGTCCAAGCTTCGGCAGAAGTCTTTGCCGTGACAATGAAGGGAATTAATGAGGGAGAGAGAGAGCTAGCAATAGCATTGAGGATCAGTTGGTCTTGACGAACCCAACTGATGTATGCTGGATTGGTTTCAGATTTCCCGTTGATAGTGATGATGGCAGGCAACATTGCTTTCTATTACTCCCTCCCTTCCAAAAAGACCGTCTTTGTCCTTCTTTTTGGTTACACAGTGCTGCGGTGCGGCTGGCAAGAAACTGAGTCACCTGCAAAGGCCGCACGACAAGGTAGTGGTTGATGACAAGGCCCTCACGGCCCGCCATGCACAAGTCTTGTGCCAAAGTTGGCTCTCATGACCCTAACACGTCAATTGTGTTGGAGTGGGGAATAAGTTGCATATTCACTTGTGAAATTTATTTATTTATTATTATTATTATTTTAAATTTCACAAACAGCTCTCAGAATAACAATCAAGTCTAAACAGTGAATCAAATACACAGAATATTTATTCAAGATGAGAGGAAAAAGAGACGCGGGCTGCTACTACCAGCAAGCCAGCATATACAAACAGTTTGCTAACACCTAAAACAACATAAAAACACATGTAAAAGAACTCAAAGACACTCTATCCTTTCTCAATCTCAAAACACAGGTAAGAACTCTTAAACACTCCCAACATCAAAATACATTAAGAACTAGCGACACTACCGATTTCCTTTCTCATCTTCTATTCCTTCAACACATATTCATTGAAGATAACTTCATTAATCACGAGCCACGAAGCTCAGCCTATTCAGTCTTAATTGACTTTGCAACATCAATGACAAAACGGTAACGAACATCACCCTTTGCAAGACGCTCCATTGCTGTGTTGAGATAGTCAATCGGGACAACCTCTATATCTGCGGTAATATTGTGCTTGGCTGAGAAATCAAGCATCTCTTGTGTCTCCTTCAACCCTCCCATAGCGCTACCAGCAACAATCTTCCTCCCCATAATCAAAGTGTGGACGGCTAGGTCAACCGGCTTATCAGGAATACCAACCATAACAAGCTTTCCATCGGGTTTAAGACACTGAATCAATGGCACAATGGGATGAGCAGCAGAGACAGTATCAATGATCCCATCTAGAGAGAACGCTGCAGCCCCCATCTCTTCTGCGTCTTTACTGTTCAAGAATTTCTCGGCCCCAAGAACTTCAATTGCTTCCTTCTTCTTGGCAGGGGATGTGCTGATCACTGTAACATGAGCCCCAAAAGCCTTGGCCATTTTGACAGCAACATGGCCGAGTCCACCAAGACCAACCACACCAATACTCATGCCAGGCTTATCGAGTCCGTAGTGTTTGAGGGGGCTGTAAGTAGTGATGCCAGCACAAAGCAAAGGAGCACCAGCATCAAGAGGTAGGGTCTCGGGCCAACGAAGCACAAAGTGCTCGTCCGCAACCATGTGATCGGAGTAGCCTCCACGGGTGATCGTTCCATCATAGTATGGAAAACCATAAGTTTGTATCTGTTTGGGACAGTATTGTTCAAGATCGTTAGTGCAAGCTCCGCATGAATGACATGATCCCACAATGCATCCAACCCCAACTATGTCCCCAACTTTGAATTTCGATACTCCGCTGCCAACTTCAGTCACCTCTCCCACAATTTCGTGCCTGCATAAATGGATGCAATCAGCATACAATGAGATGGACTCCAACTTAAAACAAACCTCGGTTCTTTTCCCCACCCCCCTCCTCAAGATTGATTATTCTAAGAGAATTCTATAAAGTTATTTGGTAGTCCTCTACCCTTATATAAAAATAGAACTCATCGCCGTCCGCCAAAATAGCCGGAGGAAGTATAGACACGGAACAATGATATTGAAGAATTACTAAGACATACACCCTCTGTTCTACACAGACAATCCACGTTTAAAAGTCAAATATTTTAAGGCTTTAAAAAATTCTCATTAAATAGTTCTCTAATATTACATTTAGTGTACTAATACTCCGGTATTTGTTAAATTCATCTTCTTTGCTATCTATGCCTCGTTATCTTAGTTGAAGAACACAAATCACTATTAAATTGGCTCCTGTACTAGAAAATTGTTAGAATGGATGGCTCGAATCCAAGCAAAGGGCCAAACTCCGATCATCATCATTTTGTTGATTGAGGTGGTTTGATATCCCAAACTCCGATCTAATACCCCTCCCCTGTTTCTTAAACCTTTCTGATTCTACCAGTAATTGAATCAACTATTTAGTATTTACATACTAACATATAGATTGACAGAGAGAGAAAGAGGGACATACCCAGGAACAATGGGATAAGAAGTGATGCCCCAGTCATTCTTGGCACAGTGAAGATCAGAGTGACAGATTCCACAATACAAAACCTTGAATCTCACATCTTTCTCTCCCGTTGCCCTGCATCAGCAAGAACAGCAAACACATCAATACACAAACAAAATCACAAAAGTTATGATCTCAAGCAAACACACAGAGTAATTTAGATAGATCAGAGATCTGGGTTTCGATCAAAGCACCTTCTTGAAAATTTAAAAGGGGTTAGAACACCGGTGGTGTCATGGGCAGCATATCCGACGGCCTTCACTGGGTGCTCTGTTTCCGGTGTCTTTGCCATTTTTTTTCTAATTAAACTGAGTTTGGTTTCTTACAAAAAGAGATGATTTTGCTATGAAAAAGAGGGAAATAAGAAGAAGAATTGAATGATGAATTGGGTTTGCAAGGGATTGATTTATAGATTAGAGGGGACTGAGGGACTGTGCCAATGATCTCGGAGGCTTTGGTAGTCAAATGTGGTAGGCCGTGAGGTGGACGACGTATAAGAAAGGTCAACGTTGGAATTTCTCTAGCTCACACGACTTTTTCCCGAGTTTCCACTTTCCACGGTTTGAAGAGTAACGGTAAAGCAGATGGGAAAGACAGGAGGTCGTTAAATGCTGCTTGAACTCCGGAAGGTTCGGACGACTTTAGACTAGATGCGGTTTGATTTTCACATAAATCTCTTAGTAATAGTTTTAAAATGCTTATATCATTACAAAAAATAATAATAATAAATTAGATAAATTAGATCTCACTACACTAAAATTTGTATGAACTTCACAAGCTCGAGTTCGTAATATAAAATTTCTTTTTATTTTCTTTTTCACATGTTTATCGGATTGTTTTTATCGAATTTCGGCCGTTAAGAAGAGATAATATTTTTGTCAATATACCAAGGCAAAAGGTATAATTTGGTCGTTCAAATTTTAACAAAATTTTGTCAACATATCAAAAGGGAAAAGGTATATTTTGGTCGCTCATAATTTTAATAAATCAATCAAATGCCATTGAACGACCTCAGGCTTCAGCTGGACACGTGGCGGACATCGCGACTTCATAGGCTCTAGCTGGACATACGCTAAGGTGGCACACCCACCTGTCCACATGACGACCTGACAATCATGCCATGACAGGTCGCTTACTTCACCAGTGTACTCTCTCAGCGCGCTGATCACAGGGACCCACAGTGCGACCTGGGGACATCTCAGGCCGACCACGACATCATCGGGTAACCTGGATACATGCCAGGTCGACCTCGACCGCATTAACATCGAGCGACCTGGGGACATACCAGGCCGACCTCGATGTAACCCCCCTCAGCTCGGCTAAACAGAGCCCGTTACGGAATCACCTCTCGCATGGGAAGAGTCCTGCTACAACTCTATATATCAGTCCTAAGCATACAAGGAAACGTAATCCGAAAGACATGGGAATGGATCATATCTTTCTCATTCCGATACCTTCAAGGATTATGACTCATCTCCTTATAAATAAGCACCCTCACAGGCCTCATAAGGTACATGCAAATTACTTGCTTACAACATATTCTCTTAGCTTTACATCTCCTTTGAAGTATTGCTAATTCTCACGCCTGAGAGTTATCGTTGGGACAACCTTTCCCCCCTTACGGTGTTCTGTGTTGATCACAGGTTCGAAGCTACTTACACTTAAAGGGCAATCCTTGCAACGCAAGCCGAAATCCTAATAGACTACGCACGTGGATCAGACGCGGTCACCTTCAGCCTTTTTTGCGTGATCAGCCATCTTTCCTATTCATATTTCTAAGGAGACGGTGGATTATAGATTGGAAATTTCTGAGACTGTGGATTGGATATTGGAAATTTTTTAGATTGGAATTTTCTGGGTTCTTGACATCAATTTGGTTTCTCAAAATCTACTATGACACTTTGACCCCTTTAATTAGAAAATAAGTAATTTCTTTTTTGACATTTTGACCCCCTATATTTAGTGTTGTTTTATATATATCAGGAAATTACCTGATTGCCCCCAACACGTGCAAGGCACATGTGAAAAACGTTAACTTTCTAACGGTCATCACGGCTAGGGGGTTATGTGGGAAAATTGAAAATATCAGACGGGTTTTTAGGGCAAACCTTATGTTTGGGGGGGGGGGGGAACACTCTGAAATTTGGTAAAAACCTTGGGGGGTAATTTATATTTTGGCCTAATTTAATTTTAGTTTAGATATGGCTTGGCTTAATTAGAGAGTGTTTGGGTTGTTTGGACTTGGACAAAACCAAATTGGGTGTGACGTTATAGGTTTCGCAGGTAAGAGGAGTAAGGATAATGACAAATCTGATTCAAACCCGACCCGTTGTCTTTCATTTTAAAAATCGAATCAAACAAAAACATAATTTATTCCGGATGAAATACAACACAGAAAAGAGCTGCAAAGGCAGCTTATACAAACGATTTGTTAATGGCTAAAAGAACATCAAAACACGTGTACGAACTCATACACACTCTTGAGATCATCTTTCATATGGTATATCTCTACAACACATACTTATAAGAGATGATTATTCTTCAGTAGCCATAAGATTCATCCTATTTGGTCTTGATTGAATTTGCAACGTCAATGACAAAACGGTAACGAACATCACCCTTTGCAAGACGCTCCATTGCTGTGTTGAGATAGTCAATCGGGACAACCTCTATATCTGCGGTAATATTGTGCTTGGCTGAGAAATCAAGCATCTCTTGTGTCTCCTTCAACCCTCCCATTGCGCTACCAGCAACCATCTTTCTCCCCATAATCAAAGTGTGCACGGCTAGGTCAACCGGCTTATCGGGAATACCAACCATAACAAGCTTTCCATCGGGCTTAAGACACTGAATCAATGGCACAATGGGGTGAGCAGCAGAGACAGTATCAATGATCCCATCTAGAGAGAACGCTGCAGCCCCCATCTCTTCTGCGTCTTTACTGTTCAAGAATTTCTCGGCCCCAAGAACTTCAATTGCTTCCTTCTTCTTGGCAGGGGATGTGCTGATCACTGTAACATGAGCCCCAAAAGCCTTGGCCATTTTGACAGCAACATGGCCGAGTCCACCAAGACCAACCACACCAATACTCATGCCAGGCTTATCGAGTCCATAATGTTTGAGGGGGCTGTAAGTAGTGATGCCTGCACAAAGCAAAGGGGCACCAGCATCAAGAGGCAAAGTCTCAGGCCAACGAAGCACAAAGTGCTCGTCTGCGACCATATGATCGGAGTAGCCTCCACGGGTGATCGTTCCATCGTAGTATGGAAAACCATAAGTTTGTATCTGTTTGGGGCAGTATTGTTCAAGATCGTTAGTGCAGGCACCACATGAATGACATGATCCCACAATGCATCCAACCCCAACTATGTCCCCAACTTTGAATTTCGATACTCCGCTGCCAACTTCAGTCACCTCTCCGACAATTTCGTGCCTGCATAAATGGATGCAATCAGCATACAATGAGATGGACTCTAACTTAAAACTTACTTGGTCTCCCCTTTCCCTCCGACATCGAATTAGTATTCTAAGGATCTCATATAAATACACAAAAAATATATGAAGATTTAACAAGTAAATATATAAAGTTATTTGGTTGCCCCCTACCCTTAGAATTCTTGAAATTCTAGCTTTACCATAGATTTAAAATTCAAATTCATTGCCAACCTCCAAAAGAAACGGAGAAAATGTAGACACTAGACTATGATCTTCACTGTGTTTGACTTTTAAAAGGGCTGTACCCTGACTTCATGGATCAGAGTGTTTTCAAGATTTTGCACTGAAATCTTACTGATGTGGTGTGATATTCCAAATTCCGATCTGTGATCATACTGATGCGGTGAATTATTTAATCGAGTTATGATCTTACTGATGTGGTATGATATTCCAAATTCCGATCTAATACATCACCTCTGTTTCTTGAAAATCCTGTTAAACACACGTCGAGAAAGAGAGACATACCCGGGGACGATGGGATAAGAGGTGAAGCCCCAGTCATTCTTGGCACAGTGAAGATCAGAGTGACAGATTCCACAGTACAACACCTTGAATCTCACATCTTTCTCACCTGTTGCCCTGCATCAAACAAGAACAACAAACACATCAATATAACAAATCTCACAAACAGACAAGAGTTGAGTTAGATGAATTTGAGAACTGGGTTTCGATCAAAGCACCTTCTTGAGAATTTGAAAGGGGTGAGAACGCCGGTAGTGTCATGGGCAGCATATCCAACAGCCTTCACTGGGTGCTCTGTTTCTGGTGTCTTTGCCATTAAATTGAGTTTGGTTTCTTACAAAAAAGAGATGATTTTTGCTATGGAAAAAGAGAGAAATAAGAAGAAGGATTGAATGATGAGTGGCTTTGGAAGGGATTGATTATATAGATCCAAAAATGGGAGATTAAAATACTGTTCCTGGCGTTGCGGGCCAGTGCCTGATCAAATGACGTTGCCGTGAGGTGTAGGCGGCTGTAAAAAGTCTCCCCGTTTCAATTTAACTCCGGTCACGGGAACTCCGGGTCAACTTTTGTACGACTTTAGTGGAAGGAAGGAAGGTGCCAAGTAAACCATAATTCATTTATTATTATTTTCTTTTACTCCGCTTGTATAAAACTATAAATTACGTTCAGACATGGTTTGGTATTTGGTGTTTAATATTGTTTGTTGGGTGTTTTAATGGGGTTTTGTTGGGGGTTAAATTATTAAATAGTGTTTGTTGGAGAAAAGATTCAATCGTCCTAGGCACTACTTGTCATATCTAAATAGTCCATTTTACATTATAGTGGTAATGAAGTTTAAAAAGTGAGATCTACTTTTGGTCCACTTTGTATCACTTTAACATTAAAGTATGTCACTATTAATCGTAGTGAATTACGTAAACATGTCTCGTGTCTACTGGCTCAAGACTATGAAATAATATTTTCTCGTATTTGTTGAGGGTTTTTGATATTGTCATATGTAGTTTATGGGGATGTATTTTAATTTACGAAAAAAAATTGTAAAGATTTGTCAAAGTTAAATGAAAAATTGAATTTTTTTTTTTTTTTTGACTTGTGAACAACACTTGGTATTTACAAAAAAATGTTTTCTGACTTTCAAGCATACATCATTAAAAATTGATACTTTCTAGTACTAGATTACTAGCTAAAAAAAATCACTTCCTCGGTCCGTGATAAATGTCTCTACTTTTTATTATGGTATTTTTTAACTAATGTTTTTTAGGACTTTTGATGTATAAATTCTCTATTATTTTTTTCAATATATCCTTAAAAACTTCATTTAATATCAACATAGTATGTCATAGATAAATTTACTTATTTAGAATAGTATAACTCAATTAATAAATGTGTATTATTGTTAAAATATATTTTACATCTCATTATTAATTATATTTTTTAATTTTTATACTTTATCAACGAAAAATTTATCCAGAGACTGAGGGAGTATTAAAAATATGAATTGATTTTCAAAACAAGAAGTTGAAAGTAAATTACAACTATCCCATGTTAAGATAAATTGAATAAAATATTTGAACATATCCATTTCATATGTTAAACTAATGATTAAATTGGATTCGAGATCCGATCTATTAATAAGTTATAAGCACAACCATGTGCCTCGAACTATGTGTCCAATCTCTCCAAGATAAGATAGGATGAATGCCCATATGTTATTATAAGAAGAATTCGTTCCACAAGTTGGAAAAAATGTAAAGAAACAACTACTAATACAATAAATTGTGTTATATTTCGGATACGACTTTTCAAAACATTGATGTGTACGTTTGGACTATGATAAGTCTTCTTTGGTGGCCTAGTCTTATTAATAATGGAGGTTTTTTCATTTTTTCTTTAACTGTGCGTCTCAGTACTAAAATAGGTAAAAGTTGAATACAAGACATATTGTTAAATGAATTACTTTACATAAGAACTTAGAGCCCATTTTATCGTGTATTTTGGTCAAAATTTAGGGATAAAATGCAGCTTATTTGTAAAAATTATGTTTCAATACTACGACAGAAAAAACTGTGTTTTCAAAACGCAGATGCGTTTTAAAACTCTGAAATTTCTAGTTTTTTCCCAAAACACAGATTTTAAAACACTGATAGAAAAAAAAAAAAAACTACGTTTTGAAGCAATATCTCAAATGCATTTATAATAAAAAAGCTACATTTTAAAAACACTGTATTTTTAAAAGAGTAATGCTATGGGTACCTAAAGAGCACCAAATAATGTGTCAGTTAATGTGATGCATTAATTATAATTTTTTATTTTATTTTTTTATACCACATCAACTAACACATTATTTGGTAAAAAAAATTTAATACTTTAACATTAATCTCTTTAAAACGATGTAACAAACATGGTCTTCGCGGTAGACAAGTTACCTTTCTATATAGTTGCTGATGTTGACAAACTAATCCATGAATTTGAGATAGATTATAAAGTACGTGAGGCATTATCTGGACAGAAAACTTGACTCGTCGTTTTTAAGGTAATATTGTGTTTTTGTCTACATCAATAATTTCGTCTTTAACTTTTGCATTAAAAAAACTGAGCATATAGAGCATAAAATATGGGGAGTTTTAAAGTAAATTTTCCCAAAATAAAGAGGGTTCACAGCAAAAAATATCTTTAAATTTTATTTTTAGTGTTCATTATACCAATTAACTTGGTAAATTATAAAAAAAAAAAACGACATTTTAAAAAGTGGCCAAAAAATATATATTAGGGTTAGTCTTCCTTTAGAAAAACTAATGGAAGTGTTGATGTGTGTACAAAATAGTCCCATTTCAAAAACTAATACAGTAATGATTTCAGTACAATTTAAAGAAGGTACGGGAAATTAAAGCTACAATTTCAAAATATTTGACTTGTCAAATGAAATTATTATTATTTAGACGGAGGGAGTACGCACTATACTTAATTAGGAGTATAACAATAAAGTAGTTAATTAATGCTCAAAATATTTTTAATTTTAATACAACCTAAAAAGAAAAGTTGGTCAATATATTTTAACATCGAGGGAGTAGCATGATATAGCATCTTCCATTCTTATATTAATGTATTCTATCTCTTTATCCGTGAAATAGTCCTCTTTCCAGCAATGTCAATGGTCTTTTTTTTTTTTTAATTTTTTTTATTAAAACTGAATAATCTTTCTTTTTCTTTGTAAAAAGCTTTGAATAATGCTAGTTGTCTGTTAAATTAATGTGAACCAGAATTAGAGGCATTAATATATCGCATTCATACAGTATATTAAATTCAAGAGTGGACCAAAATTTTATTAATTCAGTAAAGAAGGCCAGCCACCATTCAAAGACGAGAGAGTGAGTATTGGTTTTGCTGCCAATCTCTCAAGGTCACAACTCACATGGATGAGTGCCCATGTGAAAATAGCTAGTGCTATTAATTGTAACCTATAAACTTATGAGTTAACAGAAGTGTTATTAGGGTGAATTGCTTTAAAATAAATCTTGATGGATTAATTTGATTCAGACCAATAAAGGTATTTTTGTAATATTCAAAAAAAAAATGAAATAAGTGTTCTACCAGATTAATAATGAGAGATCGATTCCTCTATAATACTACAGTAACACTTCTTGATACAAAATATCTAAGCTTTGATACCAAATTGAAAGGTCGGATGATGGCTTTTAAACACTTATATCTCGTAAGTATCCCTTAGTTGTTACTAAGCTTTGATACCTATTGTGGGATCAATTTATCACTTCTTATAAGCAGTTTAACACTTGAAAGAAAGCAGTTTCTTCCTGATTAATATAATTTATCCTTGTAAGAACAATTAATGTCTTATTAATGTAGACATATTTGTTTGATAATAACACACTTCAATGTGATCACTTAGATTGATCAACTCTTGATTAAAGAATGACTATTGACAATGGAATGACAAAACTACTAAGGTTTGCCAAAACAGTTAAGTTAATAAAACAGAGTTGTGCACAACGGAATTAAGATTAATTAGTAATCTTAAGACAAGTTATAATCTTATCTTATGTGTGTGTTTGTGATGATTGATTGCAGCGAGGTATAACATTTGATGTTTGTTTGCATGACGAAATATAGAAACAGTTTAGCTCAAGTATAAACAAGCATTCAATGTAACAGTAAGCAATAAATAAAGAGAAAGGGTTAAAGAAATTGACACAATAATTTTTAAGGTGGTTCAAATCTAACTATCCAACATCCACCCCTCACAACCATCTGCTCTCGTGAAACAATAATCCACTATAATTCTTCCAATTACACAAATTATTGAGGTCGAATGAAAGATCTTAATTTCTTCTCAAGTAGTTGGCTCTCCAACTAGAATCTCTACACAGTACACAAGGTACACAAAATGGGGTTTGCTTCTTTATAGAAAGACTCTAATTAGTAGTTAATGTCACTGTGTGACTACTGCTTATTATGTAACTGTTTGATGAAATAGTTAATCTGCTGTATTGTTTGATCTAACAGTTTTGTTGATGAGTGATCTGGATCTTGTGGGATGACAGATGCTTATCAAACTAAGATTAACTGAATGATGATAGCTGTTATGTTTACAGAATTTTTTTGAATACTCTCTCTTGTCTCTGTACCCTGCTCTCGTTTGTTGATCACTATATATGTAAGCAATCTTTTTAAAATCATCCACACATAGTCTTTTGGAAAAAATTCCTTTATATAGACGTTGTTTGGAAAGTTTTCGTTATAACTTAGTCGTTAAGCAACAGCTAAATGATCATTGTACATCAATGAGTGCAGTTTATGTAGCACTCAACTTGCAGACAGCTTGCAAAAATATTCTTTTAGGGTTTGTCTCAGTAGGAAATCATCTAGTGAATGTAAATCCATGCTACGTTTCTGAGATAAAACTTGCTCTTCCATCTTGGCTGTTTTGCTAAGGCTATTAGCTGTTAGCTGCTTTGTTCTTCATAGTTGGTTGTTTCTTCATCATTGGCTGCTTTAGCTTCCTCTTAGTTGTTTGTTGTTTCTTTGACTATAATTTGAAATGTTAAAAGTACTACGACCCGTTTAAACCCAAAAAAATTAGGATTATGACTCAATATTTCTGGACCGTTTAAAATCTGGGCTTTTTGGCCCAGACTGCTAGGGTCGCAAGCTAAACAGGTTGGCCCGCCAGGTTGGGAGAAATCTATAAACAATTGCATTACAACCAAAAGTGTTGTTGCTAGGATTCAACCCCAACACTCCACAACCTCAACTTTAAGTTCTGAACACTGTGTCATAACCATTTCGGTGCTCAATTTAAGCATTCAATTTATATATTCTTGGTTTGCTTTTGAAATGCTAGGGAGTAGTTACATTGGAACAAAAACTAATACTGCTATGATTTGAACCCAAGCCTCCACAACCATAACATATCATGTAGTTTACCACTACACCACAACTCTTTTAAGAAATTCAAGCTTTCAAAATATATATTATTTTCTTGCTTTTAAAATGCTACAATTACCAAGTAATTTAGTTATCTTCAAAGTGATGTTTTTATTTTCTCTGTTTTTCACTTAATCATGTATTTGTTTGTTAAAGCTAGTCAGCACAATAGAACATAAAGTGTATCGATTCTTTCCTCTTAAAAAGAAGTAAATTTGAAAAACATTTTCCCCTACACGACATATATCATGATCTATTTACAACTTTAGTTAATCAATTTCGTTGAACTTTTAAATATTACAAATGTTTTTAAATTAGTATTCAATTCATTATAATCATATTATAGTAATAGGACATATACATTTCAAATAATAATAATTAGTACTTAGTAGTAGTGGTTAACTACTTGATTTCTATTATTTATTTTTAATATTTTATCGCTTAGATGATGTTGTTCGATGACTCCTCTTTGGATTGTGTTGATTTTAGTCTTTAAATTAAATTTATAATTATTAAAAAAAAATAGTTGTGGCCCGATAATGACACGTTTTGCCCGAAGCCCGATAGGGTTAGGGTTAGATTCGTAATATTAGTGGCCTGAAAAAATTGGACCGTTTAGCATACGGCCCGTTAGGGCTAGCCCGAAACCGCTATGGATTGGCCGTTTAACATCTCTAACTATAACTTTGGGTGAATTACAGGCCGGTCTCTTTTTAAGTATTTGTAATCGCTCCAGTCCACTCATCTTTTTTAAAAACCAAAAAAAGACATTTTTAACTAAGATTGATCAACTCTTGATTAAAGAATGACTGTTGGCAATAGAATGACAAAACAGCTAAGGTTTGTCAAAATAGTTAAGTTAATAAAACAGAGTTGTGCACAACGAAATTAAGAGTAATCAGTGATCTCAAAACAAGTTATGTCTTAACTTATGTGTGTGTTTATGATGATTGATTGTAGCGAGGTATAACATTTGATGTTTGTTTGCATGACAAAATATAGAAACAGTTTAGCTCAAGTACAAGCAAGCATTCAATGTAACAGTAAGCAATAAGAAAGAGTACGGGTTAGAGAAATTGACACAATAATTTTTAAGGTAGTTCAAATCTAACTATCCTACATCCACCCCTCACAGCCATCTGACTCTCATGAGATAATAATCCACTATAATTCGTCCAATTACACAGATAATTGAGGTCGAAGTAATGATCTCAATTTTTTTTCAAGTTGTTGGCTCTCTAACTAGGATCTCTACACAGTGCACAAGGTACACAAAAGGGGGTTTGCTTCTTTATAAAAGGACTCTAAGTAATCGATGTCACTGTGTGTCTATTACTTGTTGTGCAACTGTTTGATGAAACAGTTAATCTGTTGCGTTGTTTAATCTGATAGTTTTGTTGATGAGTGATCTTAATCTTGTGGGATGACAGATGCTTATCAAACCAAGATTAATTGAATGATGATAGCTGTTATGTTTGCAGAACTTCTTTGAATAATATCTCTTGTCTCTGTATCCTGCTCTCGTTTGTTGATCACTATATATGTAAGCTCTCTTTCTAAAATCATCCACACACAGTCACTTGGAGAACTCTTCTTTATGTAGGCGTTGTTTGAAAAGTTTTCGTTATAATCTAGCTGTTGCTGCAATGAGTGCAGTCTATGTGGCACTCAACTTACGGACAGCTTGCAAAAATATTCTTTTAGGTTTGTCTCAGTAGGAAATCATCTAGTGAGTGTAAATGCATGATACGTTCCTGAGACAAAGTTTGCTCTTCCATCTTGACTGTTTTGCTAAGGCTATTAGCAGTTAGCTGCTTTGTTCTTTATAGTTGGTTGTTTCTTCATCATTGCTGCTTTAGCTTCCTCTTAGTTGTTTGTTGTTTCTTTAACTATAACTAGAGATGTTAAAAGGGTTACGGCCCGTTTAAACCCCAAAAAATTAGGATTAGGGATCAATATTCTGGACAGTTTAAAATTTGGGCTTTTTAGCCCAGACCGCTAGGGTCGCTGGCTAAACAGGTTGGCCCGCTGGATGGGGAAAAATCTACAAACAATTGCATTACAACCAAAAGTGTTGTCGCTAGGATTCAACCCACCTCAACTTTAAGTTCTGAACACTGCCATAACCATTTCGGTGCTCAATTTAAGCATTCAATTTATATATTCTTGGTTTGCTTTTGAAATGCTAAGGAGTAGTTGCATTGGAACAAAAACTAAAACTGCTATGATTTGAACCCAAGCCTCCACAACCATAACATATAATGTAGTTTTACCACTACACCACAACAACTCTTTTAAAAAATTCAAGCTTTCAAATTCTATATTATTTGCTTTCTTTTAAAATGCTACAAATACGAATTAATTTAGTTATCTTCAAAGTAATGCTTTTATTTTCTCTTTTTTTCACTTAATCGTGTATTTGTTTGTTAAAGCTAGTCAGAATAATAGAACATAAAGTGTATCGATTCTTTCCTCTTAAAAATAAATAAATTAGAAAAACATTTTCCCCTACATGACATATATCATGATCTATTTACAACTTTAGTTAATCAATTTCGTTCAACTTTTAAATATTATAAATGTTTTTAAATTAGTATTCAATTCATTATAATCATATTATAGTAATAGGACTTATACTTTTCAAAAAATAATAACTAGTACTTAGTAGTAGTGGTTAACTACTTGATTTCTATTATTTATTTTTAAAATTTTATCGCTTAGATGATGTCGTTTGATGACTCCTCTTTGGATGTGTTGATTTTAGTCTTTAAATTAACAGGAAATTGCTGGCCGGTCCCCTTTTCAAAAATTTTAGCCCATAAAGTCCACCCTTTTTTTTTCTTAACCAAAAAAAGGCATTTTGATAATTTTCTTCCTAAAATGTCCCTATGCAACATGAACACTATTTTATTTTAGAGATTCGTTAAAAAAAATCACACACACACAAACATAAAAAATATTTAGTTACATCAAAGAAATTGAAAACTTGTAAACGATTTCATGTTGTTAATATAGTCTTCCCTCATGTTTGGGGATCAATTTTCATGCCTAGAACACGAATTTGATCACAATTTGATCAAATTTGAATTTTTTGAGTTCATCCCATTTTTCCTTATTCTTGGGCTGTTTTGGCCACTTTAATTTATGTTTTAAGCTTCAAATTTGTTTAAAATCAATCTCATATTGTTGTCCTAACTTAGTACTATATTTGTGCACAATTTTTCTACCAAAAAATACTATTTTCGAGATCCAAATCGAGCTTGGCAGTGTGCTGTCCAAAAACAGAGTGAGATGTTCTTGGACTGATTTTGAGACTTTAATCAATGATTTGAGTTTTAATTCACCAATCGCAGTATGCTGGGCAACGCAACCGGGATCTACCTGCCAGGTCAGGTCGCAGGGGTGGTCGAGGGGACTGTAGACACCCAGAATTCGTACACCTACATTATACGAATTATCCAATAAACAACTGTTTATTTACAAACGGACTAACACATGTTTCTATGATTATTTCAGGAAACAACATACACAACGAACTAACAATGTCCAACAAATACAACAAACTTCGGTTAGATCAACATCAAGGGTCAAACTCAAAGATACAACGGACTAACAATGCCCAACAAATACAACAAACTTCGGTTAGATCAACATCAAGGGTCAAACTCGAAGATACAATGGACTAACGACGTCCAACACACAAACAAACCTTCCGTTAGATCAACATCAAGGGTCTAGACTAAAGATACACAGCTTAGAAGGGCCAAAGTGCAAGATACAAAGCCTGGAAAAGCCAAAAACAGGGTTTGGTGCGCAGAAGACATTTCTGGTGCGCCAATACACCCAAACAGGGTTTGGTGTGCGGGCACCATGCCAGGTGCGCCACGCACCACACCTGCATTTCCTCAATAGTTCAGCAGCCGGCTGCTGAAGAGGAAGCTTCCTCCAAACTTGCCTCCGCGGGTTTCCTTCAGCCCAGGTCTCCTATAAATAAAGATGATCAGTTCTCTCTATAAATGTTCAATTCTCTCTCACAAACACACACACACACACACACAACATCTCTCTCTCTCTATCAAGCCTCTTTTTGAGAAAAAATAGAGAGAAAGAAAAAGAGAAAAGAGTATTGACTCTATCTCAACACACACAAAACGTAAGTCTTCCTTTCCTCGATTGGTAGCAGTGGGAGCACAACGGTCAGGCTATGAGCTAGCTTGATCCAGTATAAGCAACGACCTAGATATGTAAATAAATGTAATAAATGTATTTAATTGTTTTAGAATACATTGTAAATACATGAAATTTATATTATGTAAATAAACAAACTTGCAATAACTAAATACAAGCATGCAAATGTGTAGAGACCGAAAAGGCAAATTGGGTGCGTAAAACCTTCCCAAATCGTAACTTGGCCCTCGAACCCATAATCTAAAGTTTTTCTCCCGTTTATTTATAAACGTGAGTAGCGACTCTGTTTTTCAAGATAAACATGATTTTCATGTTTATCAAACCATAAAATAAAATAGAGGGGAACCACAAGACGCGAGCAAAAAGGCCCCTCGAGGGAGCGATCCTGCGGGATCGGGGCGCTCACAGTGGCGACTCTGCTGGGGACGTTTGTTTTTAAATAAATAAAAAAAAGAGCCAGACTCATTTTTTATACACAATTGCATGCTTACATATTTAAATATCGCAAATTTATTTGATTTTTATAACATGACTAAAGTGTTATTTGTGTAGTATATATTACTCTGTTCATACTCACTTCTGCAGGTACAAATTCATTTATTTTTTATTTGTTTTGTACATTTTATTCGGGCATCAACGCCCATTATTCGGTTGTACATTCATTTATGTTCTTTTTATTTTGGGAAATAGGACACAAATGTATTAATAGGAATATAATAGATTTCCCATCTTTTTTCATTTCTTTTCCCGCTCTTTCCTCGGGGCTTTAAACCCTCGACCTGTGGATATTTTTTCCTTTCCTATTGTTTTCAACTGTTAACAAAAAAATAACTCACATCACATGAATCAGAGAAAATAGACATATCTCATTCTTATTTTGTATATACTTGTCTCACTTTTATTTATATATAATTGTAAAATGAGTCTCTTAGACGCGGCGCACACATGTGCACTCATTTATTCCGAACTATTACCAGGCTTCAAACCCTGGTATAGCCACGTTGATGTGAAACTAGGTAGGTCATGAGCTCAGCATTCTTTCAGCCGACACTATCCCTTTCCGTGGGATTACTAATCGTCCCCCGGGAAGTAAACCATTCTAGCCTTGCATAGCCACGCGTAATTCATATAGATTTTTAGAACACTTCAAAGACCGGTTGGTTCTTGCTGTCACAAACATACTTTGTCAATCCCGTGCATAAAGACAAAAAGAAATAAAATCAGAAAAAAGAGTCGTCGACCGACAAAAGAGTCTATTTGATCACAGCAAAAAGAAAAAAAATATGTTGAGAAATAAACACCAAATACAAAAAATAGTCATACTTTCCCAAAAGAGAATCATTGTGATCAAAAGTTCGACAAACAAAGTCCTCATGCACAAGATTGACAAAGAAGTCCATGACATATGCCTAGATAATTTGGATGGTGGATCCTGAAGAGGATATAATCCCTT
Source organism: Platycodon grandiflorus (assembly GCA_016624345.1). NCBI lineage: Eukaryota > Viridiplantae > Streptophyta > Magnoliopsida > Asterales > Campanulaceae > Platycodon > Platycodon grandiflorus. The sequence goes on along the minus strand of CM028367.1, from coordinate 14,967,942 downwards.
CGCCTGAGATCTGTCCAATCTTGGGAAGTCGAAATACAAGTGGAATACGAAGGTCTTATATTCTAGCGAGAGAATCCACTGTTCCAGGAACGGATCATAAGTCAAAACAAAGCATTGTCGCTTGTCCAACCACCATAGGATGAGTCGTGTCAAAAGGAAAAGAGGAACAATAAAAATTGTGTTGTACCCAGAAACACTTCCAGAACCTAACTTCTACCCATATCCTAACCTTTCAGAAACCTGGCCTTAATTTGGAAGAGGACTAGCTGTAATACCCTAGCTCTCTTAATGTTTTAATTGTGTAAGTACATGTTTATTATCTTTATTAGCATGAGTAGAAATGACATGTTAGTAATATGAGTTTGATTGTGTAGCTTGTTGAGTATTTAGTCTTGTATACTTGTGTTATTTGCCTTAGAAATAGAGTAAAATAGCATTGCATTAAACTGATAGGCTTGGCACGGTCGTGCGCCTTTTTATGGCACGGCCGTGCGAGAGTAGACAGAAAGTTGGGTTTTGAACTGTTGGGCTTGGCACGACCGTGCGCCTTTATATGGCACGGCCGTGCGAGAGTGGACAGAAACCTAAGTTTTGGCCGTGTAAGTTGGCACGGTCGTGCGCCTTTATATGGCACGGCCGTGCGAGTGTACTGACAGCATATGACTTACTTTGCAATTGTTGGCTTTTCACCCTTGGACCCTTGGCTGATTGTGTTGTACCTTGGTTTGACCTTTTGACCATTCTTGAGTTACTCTCACCCATGTAAGAGACACAATACACTTCATTTCTTACATTTTCTTCCTTGGAAACTTAGAGAGCTTGTGTGGGAGATTGAAAGTGAGATTAGTGTGTGTAGACCACAACTTCCCATCTAACCATTGAATCTTCTATGCAAGACCACCCAAGTGTTGCTTAGGACTAGGAGAACTACTTTGAAGGCTTTGATTCTCTTTTAGGTGGTTGGATTTATCTATTTAAGGTAAGTTACTATTTCCCCTTGTGTATGCTTAAAGCCTCAAAACCATGCTAGTGATATTATAGACTTGCTAGCTTTGTTAAAGATGTGTTATACATGTCTAAATGTTACATGGATGTGTGAAATCTTAATTGTGATGATAAACTTGGTATGAGACATTTGGTTGGGTTGATTACTCATAATTGAACTTAGAATTGTACTTAGAGAAGAACAAAGACTTTAGTTGGAAGAAAGTTGTATATAGGAACTATACCCAAAGTGAACAATTATGCTAATGAACTTTGGAGATAGAGTTTAGTTGAACAATATACACCAAAAATATTGTTAAATCCCTACGAAAATCTAAGTTGGTTTGAGTAGAATTTTGAACCCTCAAACAAGTTGGTTGAATTGAACAATTGATGTTGTGGATTAGAGACTTGTAGATAGCTCTATGTAATTGTATAAACTTGAAAAGTATGTGCCTGATGATAGCATGTTATTGAGTAAAATAGATTACTTGACAATTACCAAGTTCACTACTTTTGAATTTGGGGGTAAATTTGCATAAGATGAGTAGATCCCATTTTGTGCATTGCATTGAGTCCAACTGGCATTTGTGTTAACGAGTTATGGTGGGACGACATATAGCCTTGACAAATCAATGTTTGAAATCGTTATAAGTTCCCATACCGGTATGCACACAGACCTCACCTATTGGCCACAGATGGGAGGTAGCCCCTCTGTTATAGCAATACGCATGACTTTGGTTGCTAAGATCCGATAGATTTTTGGGGAGACCCGGCAGGTTCGGGGATATTGATATATCATAGACGAGTATCGATACACGTTGTTTATTTATGTATTGCAGGAGCAACGCAAAAGAAGAGTAAAGAGAAACAATATCCTTTGTTATGTGATTTACTTACAAGTACTTATGTGAACATCAAAGTGCTATGTGTTTAACATGAGTTGTATATCGTTGATGATATTTCATGTTTGAGTTGTGATGTATAGAAATGCTATCACATGATTTCGATTACAGATGAGCATTATGCCATGTTATGTAGTTGCATTTAGTAACTTACTGTGTCATTATGAGTCACCCTGTTGTGTTTAATTATTTTCCTTAGATCCGAACCAGCCAGACAGCTCCCGGTGAGGACGAGGATAGATAGCAGGTTGTCCTTGTAGTGTACTTTTGGTTTGTACAGTTTTAGTTATATTTTCTTTTGGTGAGATACGATGGTTGTGTAAAGTTATTTAGACTTTACCTTTAGGTAGAATCATACTTGGTTTGTATTATTCTTTTGGTAGCCGACATGGATGTCGCGCTTGTGTACATTTGGTTTTTATTCCAATTGTGTTTCCGAGCATGTTGTGGCTCGTGATTTATCTTGTTGTTCCGGCATGTTGTGGCCGATGATGTTGTTATAGTTGTTTTCTTCCCAAGTTGTAAACTCGTGTTTGGTACTAGTTGTTTTCCGGCAATTTTATCGCCGAAGATCAGTTACACTTATGTTAAACCATGTGTTTAAGTGTTTAGTTATGTCTTGTTAAGTTGTTATGACATCCCGACCTTGGGATTTTGTATGGAAATCCGAGTCGGGGCGTCACACTAGCACTGGGAGATTGATAAGAGTTTCAAGTCAAGATTCAGAATCAAGTACAGAAAGTCTGTGTTTGAATCAGATGGCCGATCAGGACGATAGCACTTCTGCAAGACATGACACAGGGGATCTAAGATACACACCAACCCTAGCAATGCAACAGTGGATGGATCAGAACATGAAAGCCATGATCAATAGGTTTTCAGCCCTTATCCAAGGTCAAGGGGCTGATAACAGGACTTTTCCTATTTCTACATGAACCATTGACCCATCACCCTCAAGCGTGAATGCAAGTTTGCCCAATCCAAACACCTATCATGCATACCCACATACCTACTCTCCATATTCATATTTCCCATATCCAAACACTTATCCGTCCTTCCCTAATACATTTCCTCCTCAGCCAAATGTCAATCCTAACATCCATCACCAGTCTCAGACTACCACAATTCCTATCCCAAACACTACTACACCTCCTACAACTCGCATCACATTTTTATCTACCAACATTCCTTTTCCCTAATCCAAATGCATTCCCATTCTACATGACTAATCCGATCTAGGACAGTCCACATTTAAACCCGAACAGTTACAACCCTCAGCCTTCAGCCAAACCAATATATCCATTTGCCGACTACATACCACCTTATCTAGTTCCTCCAGTAGGGCAGTTTTTGGGCACAACTATGGTTGATACCAATGATACTGAACTTGCAAACAAAAGAGAAATTAGAGAGTTGAAAGACATGGTTCTGAAAGTCTTGAACAAAAGAGAATTCACAGCCCGAGCAATGACGCTCCAGCCTACTGCCATTTTACCACCAAAGTTCAAAATGCCTGACATCGAGAAGTTCGACGGGACAGGATGCCCTATTGCCCATCTTAGGTCTTACGCCCATGCTATGCAGCAAAGAGGGGCGAGTTTCGAAGTTATGGCCTCCAATTTTCACTTGACTCTAATTGGGGCTGCCAAGCAATGGTTGATGTCTGTGGATAGCACTGTGGTTGCTACGTGGGATAAACTTGCAGATGAGTTTCAGAAGAGATACAAAGATAACAGTAATTGGGAAAAGCACAGAAGAGATCTTGATTCGTGCACACACAGAGAAAAGGAGACATTTTCAGAGTACGCCGAAAGGTGGAGAAAGAAGATTGCCCAAACCCTGGACATGTCTGACCCAGCTGAACAAGTCAGAATCTTTTTGAGAAACCTTCAGCCAATTTATCTGGATCATATGCGTTACCTTCCTTATGCTGATTTCTCTGCAATCTTAAACGTTAGATTTCGCATTAACATGGAGATCCGTACCGAACAGATCAAGGTCAATCCCCCTCCAAGCTCGTTTCGATATTCTAAAAGAAAGGCTGCCGTGATGTCTGCACCTGTTGTAAATATGTTAGGAAATGTTCCGACTATGGCTTTGCCAGTTGTACCACCTGTTTAGAATTATGGAAATATGCCTTTCAATTATTCACCTGATGGTTTTGTAAATGCATTGGGAAACAACAATAACAGAGGTGTAAGAAATAATTTTCGCAAAAATGATAGACAGTTTGATGAACTACACGCTCCTATGTCATTAATTTTTCGGGGGCTGAAAGCACAAGAAGTCCTCAAACCTATCGAAGGTTATAAACCTCCCAACCTATTGCCTGCCACATGGGACCATGCAAAATATTGTGAATACCATCAGTCTAGTGGACATCTCACCGAAAAATGCTTCGTGCTCCAGCGAGCGATCCAAAACCTGATCGATGACAAGATCATTGAGAAATAACCCCCATACCTAATGTGGTGAACAATCCTCTGCCAGCTAACCATGTCAACACCATCCAGTTTGAAACAGAATATGTGAACTCCCCTGCCGAATTTGAAATCGGTAATGCTCCATTGTCATACCTCTTAATCCCTTTGCCTTCAAAGGAGGAAAATTTCGAATGCAACATGCTCTCTTGGAGCGACATTTTGTCCAGTGCCCAGGATACTTCCCAAGCAGAAGTGAACAACATCGAAAAAGCCTCATGGATAGGAGGCGAGATCTCTTATCTCACTCGATCTGGTAGAGCATACCAAGCAGCTTAAGATATGGGTGGTCCGTCAGGGAAAGATAAAGAAGTTGATACCAGCACCAAGGACACTGGGGCTAAAGATATTGAAGACACTCTCCTCACTCAGATGAAGAAAATCCAAGCCAATGTTTCAATTTGGGGTCTTCTATGTTCCTCCAAGACCCACCGTGACAGCCTCGCCAAGTCATTAAGTCAAGCTATCATTCCAATCGGGACCTCGCCCGACGAGTTGACTCAAATGATTGAAAACATCCACTTTGGGAACTTTCTCATGTTCACTGACCTCGATTTACCAAACGGAGGTGTCGACCATGTTGATGCATTGCATATTACTACTGGTGTCCAAGAAAAGAGGGTACCAAAGGTTCTGGTAGACAAAGGTTCATCTTTGAATGTCTGTCCAACAACAACCTTAGCCAAGCTGGGAACGAAGATCTCAGACCTAGCTCCATCATCGCAATCAGTGTGAGCTTATGATAACACCAGCCGATGTGTGCTCGCGGTGGTAACACTTATGCTAACCATTGGCCCATTGGAAATGCCCATCGAGTTCCAAGTATTAGATATCCCTTCTACTTTCAGTCTACTATTAGGCCGTCCATGGATTTATGGCGTGAAAGGAATAGCTTCATCACTCCATCAATGTGTGAAGTTCATCCACGAGGATCACATAGTCATCATTTTGGCAGATAAACTCATGGAATCAAAAGAAAAGAGGATGTTCCTATTCTCGAGATTTAGCATGATGACACTGGCATCTTTTTGAGCGAATTTGAAGTAATCCCTCAGGCGAGGGTGAATGCAATTCAGCACACGGAAGAAACCAACATAAGAAAGCTATGAAACCTAGAGAGATAGTCCCTTATTGCATGATCCGCAATATAGGCTACATGTCAGGATTGGGGCTGGGTAAAAGTCAGCAAGGCAGAATCAACCTGACACAAGATGACATCAAAGAATGCATACCACCTTTTGGACTGGGGTACAATCCAACACCTGCAGAAGTAGCGGCAGTAATGGAAGAGAAGCGCAAGAGAAACAGAGCAGTTCAGAGGAACCAGCCGTACACGGCACCTCCCATGAACCCCTACAGGAAGACCCTGAATGGATACTTTGTCAAGCACGGAGAAACCATGGCTTACCTCATGTTCCCTGAGCCATGGATGGATAACAGCAGAAAAATGCACCCCGGATGGGAAATCTTCAACGACATCAGCCTCATAACAAAAGAATTCAAAAAGGTGATTATCGGCCCTCGTGACACTTCTTACAAGGTTGTGACGGTCGAGAACACATGGACTATTGATCAGGAAGATTCTTCCCTGGCCCTATTCGGAGAAGACTTCATAGGAGACAGTTTTCTGACTGATCGATAGAGCGGCAGACAGCATAAAGGACTTAGTGGCAGAATTTAAGACAGTGACGCGCCATCCGCTTCAAAACTGGTACACTATTACAGGACCATTGCTGGAGACCGAGGACCTGGTAGAGCGCTTCAGATACACCTTACCCCCTTCTTCCCCTTTTGTTAAGAACTGGTCATCAATCGGTTCTATTCCCGACGCCAAAATCGAGGATCTCACCTGTGAGGACCTCAATGAAGTGGTCGACCTTGTAGCCCTTCCTTTCATTAATGATAATGCAAGTGTTTCTGTGTACTCCTTAGTTTCCAATGTGTTAAAAGATGAGTTAACTGAAAACATGATAAATCATCCTGTTAATAATGAATCGATTAATAATAGGGATCCAAAAGATAAAGATTTTTTAACTGAATTGACCAAGATGATCAAACAACGAGGTGAGCGCCGATTGGAAGCTCTACAAGAAAACTTGTCCACCATCAATCTGGGGCAGAATGATGAAGTCAGGAAAGTCAAGATTGGAAGCTACATGCAAGATGAAGAAAGAGTAGCATTGATCAGCCTATTGACAAAATTTTAGGATGTGTTTGCCTGGTCTTACGAAGATATGCCTGGGTTAGATCCAGCAATCGTTGAACATTGGATTCTGCTGTACCCCGACGCCAAGCCAGTGAAGCAGAAGCTCCACAGAATCAAGCCTGAATGGTCCCTGCAAGTCAAGGAAGAAATCATCAAGCAGTTAAAAGTCAAGTTCATTAAAGTAGTCGAATACCCGATATGGTTATCCAACATCGTGACAGTGCCGAAGCCGAACGGTAAGGTTCGGATCTGTGTGGATTTTTGGGATCTCAACAAAGCATCTCCGAAAGATGACTTTACCCTACCCAACATTGACATTTTAGTAGATGCAGTAGCTTCACATAAGATACAGTCTTTTGTGGATGGAATGCTCTGTTACAATCAGATCAAGATGACGAAAGAAGATCAGGAGAAAACTTCCTTCATCACCCCTTGGGGAACCTACTGTTATACAGTCACGCCTTTCGGGTTAAAAAATGCTAGGGCTACATACCAAAGAGCTGCTACCACGCTCTTTCATGACATGATTCACAAAGAAGTAGAGGTGTACGTGGATGATATGATTATTCATTCAGTAGACACAGACGGTGCTCATTTGAGAGATCTTCGCAAGTTCTTTGAGAGATTGCGCAAGTACTGGATGAAACTCAACCCCACCAAGTGTACATTCGGGGTCACCCGAGAAAAAGTCTTGGGATTCATAGTAACCGACAATGGAATTGAGGTGGATCCTGCAAAGGTCAAAACCATCAGAGATATACCGCAGCCGACAACTCCGAGTGAAGTCAAAGGCTTTTTGGGCCGATTACAATACATCAGTCATTTTATTCAGCAGCTGACACCCATGTATGAACCTCTGTTTAAGCTTCTCAAGAAGGATACGGATAGAGAATAGGATGACGAGTGCCAGCAAGCATTTGAGAAAGTCAAGGAATACCTAGCTAGTCCGCCAGTTCTAGCTCCCCCTCACAGACTGAAGCGCTTATTGTTATACCTAACAGTTACAGACACCGCGGTTGGAGCCATGTTGGCACAAGAAAGGGAAGATTCCCACGCTGAGAATGCTATTTACTTTGTCAGTAGAAAGTTGCAGGGCAGCGAATTGAACTACTCCGCACTTGAGAAAAGTTGCATAGGTCTGGTATGGGTGACGCAGAGACTCAAGATTTATTTGCAAACATTACATGTAAAGGTGGTTTCCAAGATGGACCCGATCAAGTACATACTCGAAAAGCCATCACTTTCGAGTAGGCTCGCCAAATGGTCTTTCTTGCTGAATGAGTTCGATATAACTTATGCAAGGGGAAAGTCAATCAAAGGAAGTATAATAGCTGATCAGTTGGCAGACCTGCCGATAGAAGCGAAAGAGTTTGAAGAACTGAATTTTTCTGATGAAGGAGTTTTTGAGATTAATGACAGCACGTGCAAATGGCAACTCTTCTTCGATGGAGCCGCTAACAAGAGAGGTTACGGTATAGGCATATTGTTGATCGATCCTATGGATACACATACGCCCTTGGCCATAAGATTAGAATTTGAATGTTCCAACAACACCACCCAAGTATGAAGCTTGTATAGCTGGCTTGGAGGAAGCCTTGAAAATGGGCGCCATTATATAGGGGTACGAATTCTAGGTGTCTACAGGTTATCCGATCGAGGAGGCTGTTCGGGCTGTTGGTAGCGAGGATACTGAGGCTGAGGAGACCCATGTTGCCTGGTCGTCATGGTATTAGCCGTAGTGGGGTGGGGAGTGGAGGCGGGGGTGGGATTGCTTCAGTACTAGCCCACGGTTGATGAGCTTTTCATGAAGTTTATCAAAGGGGATATGAGTGTCCCATCCTTCAACTGCATCGGTGACACGTCGATAGTCGTAATCCACGTCACTGAGTACTGTTTCTATGAGGTCCTCATGGTCGAGGGGTTTACCGAGGGCAGCGAGTCATCAAATTTTCTTTTGATGAACTGTATGTACTCAGAGATCTACTAGGAGCCTTTTGTAGCTCGTTTGAGCTGGTCCTTGATTTGTTTGATATGCCCGCGGGTAGGGTGAACATATATGTTGGCCAGTATAACCCAAGCCTCTCGAGCTGTAGCCGCTTGCTGAATAAGCGAAACTAGGGTTGTAGAGATGAAGTCGACAAAGGTGCCAAACAGAAGTTTGTCTTGTCAGATCCATGGTTGATAGGCTGGGTTGGGTGCATGTGCGACGGTGTTTGGGGTTGCGGAAGTTTGAGCGTTATTGACTATGATGGTGGCTAGCGGGCACACAGAGGTGCCATCTACAAACTTGTAGAGATCATAGCCAATGAGCGTGGATTCAACCTGGAGTTTTCAAGCGAGATAGGTGATAGTGGTGAGTTTGATGATGTTATGGTTGAAGATGTTGATGAGTTGATAGGTTTTGCATGGTGGAGTCTGTGAGGTCTTGGATGATGATTGTGTTGGAAGCCATTGATGCCGAGCAATGATGGCCACTATAAAGGGGAGAAGGGAGGGGGCGGCAGTTTAGGGTTGCGGAAGTTTGATGGTTTTAGGGTTTGTGAAATCAAGGCTTAGATACCATGTAGGAAAAATAATTCTTGTGAATAATGACATAGCCTTTCCATTAATTATGGGTGCATATTTATAGGGTTACAATCTTGGGTTACAAGCAAACATATAAGAGTTTGAATACAATAACAATTAGGAATACAATATTAACTATGAAACCTAACTAAGAGCCCGTTTGGTGCAGCGTTTACAAAACGCAGTGTTTTAAAAACGCAGCGTTTTAAAAAACGCAGTGTTTTAAAAACGGAGGTCTTTCCTTATAAATACGTTTGGGATATCACTTCAATACGCAGCTTTTTTTTCCTAGTAGCGTTTTAAAACCTGCGTTTTGGGAAAAAGCTGGGAATTCTAGCGTTTTAAAACGCAGCTGCGTTTTGAAAACGCTGCGTTTTCTGCCGCAGTATTGAAACACATTTTTTGCAAATAAGCAGCGTTTTATCCCTGCGTTTTGGCCAAAACGCTCGACCAAACGGGCTCTAATAGGAAGAATATAACAAATATAATTACAAAGATATGAAGGAGATATTATTCTCTTATAACATTTTTATGTCAAGAAAAGTTTAGTGTAAAGGGAATTATATATAGATATTCCTTGTCGAGAATTATTTTCTTTAAAAAAAAAAAAAAAACTTTGATATACTTAAAGTTCAAGATGCACCAATATAGAAAACTATTGTAGAAACAAATGGAAAAAAGAAAATTATGATAGAATTTATTTTTCTCCTTTAAACAAACCCTAACATAAACTCTAACCGTTGAAAAAAAAATTATTACAACAAATGATTATGTTGGATTTTTTAATAGAAAATGTCACTTTCATTGTCTAAAGCCTGCGATAGTTTGTAATTATATATATATATATATTTATATATATATATATATATATGGGTCTTAGATAAATTTCTAAACTTTGGGAGTATTTTAAAATATTATGTGCTCGTACTTACGAAAATAAATACTAATAAGTTTTATTCTAAATAATGTAGACCTGGTCCATTTTTCTTTTCGGGTAAATTTAGGAGAATCATGGGTCAACGTCAATTGTAGTGAACAAGAAGGATCTAGAACCCAAGTTTTGAGGAGATCTGAGTAGTTTTCGACAAGAGAGAAACAAGATAATGACATAAAGGTCCGCCAACTATAATATTGTAGGATAAAATGCACCAGATATTCTTCTATTATACCTTAATTATAATTTTGTCCCTAACAAAAACCTCCCTGTACAATTTTTGTACATTCTCGTACCGTCCCTTCGTTAATTCTTGCTGTTAGATTTCTTAGTGTCAAATGGCTGTTATTGTTAACTTCAACATGTGCTGATCTCATTCAAACTTAACGGTGGTTTTTGTAACGGCATTGATAAAAGGACCTATTGCGTAAAAATCTGATGAACTTTGGACGACAGATGAGACAAATCTTTTTTAAAGTACTAATTATAGAAAATGTTAAATGTCGAGGAACTTAAGTGGTGCTATTAACCCCTTTGTATACATAGGAAATCAAGAAGTCATCCTTCTGCCTTCTCCAAGTCAACTAATTCGACAGATGAGACAAATCTTTTTTAAAGTCTTGTATTATTTAATTTAACATTATTTTTAATTATAAATCTTGTTAATTACGTATAAGTTATTTTTATTATAATTCAGCTGGATTTTCAAGTATTTTGGTCTTTAATTATAATTTGTTAATATTTTAATTGTATTTTAAAGTATTTTGTTTTATTATTTAATTTTAATGCATATTATTTAATTTGATATAAATTATATTATAAAAAATAAAATATACTATCCAATAAAAGACATATTTGTTTTGCTAATATATTAACATAAATTTAATGAGATAAAATATATGCTTTAAATAGAATAATAAAGAATATTCTTAGAATACTCTTTTTAGTGTAAAGTTTGAAGTAGGATGGTTGGAAATCGTGAAAGATATTTGGTGCAAAAATTGCACTATTATAGTGGGATAATGCAATTTTTGCACCAAATGGTTGGAGTTGCCCTTATTAAGCTATGACGAACAGTAAAAAATGAAAAGTTTTCATCGTTTATGAATTAGGAAAAAAAAAAAAAAAACTTTCCAAATCAACTAAACGTCACAACTTCCAAACAATATCAACTTTCGTTTTTTTGATAAACCTGTAAGCTATAACGATTGTTTCGGCCAAAATTTTTTTTTTTAAAACTAAAATTAATAAAATTGTACCTAAGATCATGTCGGAAGAAAGATTAAATAGATTGACAATGTTATTAATTAAAAAAAGAATAGTAAAAAAAATTAAAATATGAAAAATTAATTAATAACTTTGCATCTTAAAAGACTAGAAGAGTGTATTTTAAATAAATAAAAGGTTAAATAATTATAAAAATAAGTGAATTAAGTCTTAATTTTATTTTTCATTGACTCGTGATTTAGGCCCAATTTAGGTAGAGCTGTTAAGTAAAGATACCAGCTGGAGAGTTGCTTTCTCTAGGATACTAGTGTGTCTTTTATTTTGTTTTCCTTTCCCAATGTACCTACACAAAAAAAGAAGTCAATTTCACATATTAGTTTGTATTTTATTAGCCTCTTATAAATGAAAGGGAAACTGGTATTTTTAAATTACCACTTAGGACCAATACTCGGGAAAATTGACCTAATTTTTGCTAACATGATGTAACATTTTACTTATTTTTCGACGTACGGTAACATCTAATCAAAATAAAACAGACCCTTAGATCTAGGGAGGTTATAGAGCACCACTACGGTACTACTCCCAAGTTAGAGATGTTAAACATGTTAGTTCTGACGGTTTGGGTTAGTCCTAACGGGCCGCAGACTAAAAGGTTTAATTTTTAGGGTCACTAATATTGCGAACCTAACCCTAACCCTAGCGTATTTCGAGCTAAATGGACCACTATCGGGGCACGGCTAAAGATATAATATGACAATATTTTGAAATAATGACAATAATGAATTGATAAATCACCCATAACTTAAATAACTTATTATGTTTTTCATAAGAAATATAAATTAGATATTTTTTTTACATCGATGTGTTATAATTTTTAACTTATTTTTCTCAAAATAATTATTGTAATAGTTCTACTTATCAGTTCTTTTCAAAAAATTTGTTTATATATCAGTATTTATTCACAAGTACACAAAGAAGACTTGTAGTGCAAATGATAAATGTGTTTAATTTTTGACTAAAAGGTTGTTGGTTTTATTCGTACGATGGTTATTTTACTTATATCCTAAACTTTTTATGGCCTAATTAATATTATGCAGGCCGGTGGGCCAGTCCTAACAGACCGCGAGTTAAACAGTCCAGGAAAAAAGACCTTGATTTTAAACGGGCCAAAAATATAAGTCCTAACCTTGTTTTTTTCAGTTAAAACGAGTGGCCGTGGCCCTTTAAACATCTCTGTCCCAAGTGTTGTTAGGCTTGGATCCGGTCATTTGGGTCTATAATTCCCGATTCCAACAATTTTAAAGTAAGCAAATTATCGAAATAACAATCCTAAAAATGTTTCCATCTTAAGTTAGAATATATTGCTTCTGAAAACTCAACTGGACATTTATTCAAATCCACTTTTACGAATGTTAATATAAATATTTCCATAAGTTATACCATAATAAAAAGTTTTATGGTTCTATAAATCTCATCGAGTAAATCTTCATTGGAAGTTAATTGGTCTTTTTGCAAATTGCAATTAAATATGAGGAGCACCTGCGAATGGCCCACACAACAGCAAAATCATGAATTTGAATTTAGCAAAAAATTAGAAAATACCGTTTTACGGTTCTTTTCTGTAAGACGAAACTCTCTGACTCGACTTACACATTGTGTTGGTGGATTGAGTTGTAAGAGAGTGTGACTCTGTTTTACGAATTAAGATTCGTAGGACGGTCTCACAGGAAACCCACTCTTTGAATTTAAGACTTGACAAGCATGTAGGACGGCAAACGAGGTGACCCAAACTTTAGTGTGTTTGACTTGTTTATAAATGAGTTTCAAACAGAAACTTGAGTTTGGTTTGTTTACTAACCGAATGAGTTCAAGCTGAACTTTACTGTGTTTGAGTTTGTGTTTGACATTTTATAAACGAGCTTAAAAAATAAACTTGGGTTTGTTTGTTTATCAATCGAACGAGCTCGACCCAAGCTTGCAACGAACCAAGCTTTTTCGCGAGCTAACGAACTTAGCTTGGTTATTTGTAAAATTATACCCAATCTAGTAAATTTTTGAAAGTGTTAATATTTTTTCATAAAATCTTATAAAATATAAATTAACATCATAAAATATTAAAATAATTATTATATGTGGCATATAAAAGAAAATATCTAAATTATACAACTATATATTCAATGAATCTAATGAGCCGAGTCAAGCTTTAACCAGCTGAACAAATAATTATAAACGAGCCGAGTCAAGCTTTAACAAGCTGAACAAACCCACGCTTCGAGGTTGACTTGTTTATTTAACAAGCCTAAATATTAATTTGGCAAAATACACAATTTGGTCACTGTACTTTGAAAAAGGTTACAATTCGGTCATTGATTGTTTGAAAATATTATTTTGGCCATTGTACTTCAGTTATCTTGCAAACGAGCCAATTTTTTAGACGGACGTTACTTCAGCCGTTAAAATAATGTAAAATACGGCGGCCCATTTTTAACTACTGAAATAACATTCGTCTAAAAATTGCAAGATAACTGAAGCACAGTGTCTCAAATGACACTTTGAGTTTGGTTTGTTTGCGCAATAAACGAGCCCGAGCCACGCCAAGTTTAGTTAATGATCTCTTTGGTTCGCTTGCAGCCCTACAAGCATGGTATATTAGGGCATCAGATTTGTGCTCTTGTTGGGCTGGGCTAGTACATAGTCATTTGGGCCTAAAGGTATGACACAGAAGTCGTAGATCACTTGGTTTTTTTATCAAATAAATCTTATACAATGGCAAAACATGTCGAGGATTAAGTACAAGATTTTGGGAGAAGATACAATACCACAGATAGAACTTTCTCTCGAAGTGATTTTGCCTGCAATTTGTTGTTAAATTATTGGATGTGATTTTTCTTCAATATCAACCAAAAATAAAATGAATAGGGTTATACTAAATTATAACATACACTTACCACTATCTGGACTTACGGCAATCAAATGGCCCTTGCCACGGACAACGAATTGCTTGCATATTGACCCAAACGAGCGAAAAAGTTGGGCAAAGGTGAAGCAATACTATACGTCTTTATTGCATTGGTGCACTCGGCCGAAGGGCCCGTAACGGAGGATAGTTTTGTGTCCAACCGGCCCTTATCCCCTGCCTTAAGGTCATCCAAGGCTCCTTTGAGGCACTCAATGGCGAAATCATATACTTCGTTACACAAATAGGTAATAGACTCCTTGGAGATTCGTGATAATCCAACTTTAGAAAGAACTTGCTTGAGATCAGTAAGCATCGGCTTTGCTTGTTCCGCTAGTTTTAGGGTTTCAGAGACTGCATTCGCTGTTGCTGCTTGCCACGATGTCGCTCCCTTCAGAATTGAAGTACAAAGCGTCTTATTTTCTGCTGTCTGGCAAAACAAATTAATAGTTCCACTCACTTTTGCTTTCGCATTGCTGGCTAAAAGGAAAATTGCCAGGACCAAAATGGAAAGTGAGAGAGAGTAATGGTTTTTAAAATCCATGACTACTTTTGGCTACAACCATTAATGTGCAGCCTTTATTCTCCTGAATTCAGAATTTAAGATTCTGAAATCTATAGCTTTGTTCTTTCTTTTCCCCTCTTGATTTAAGATGATAATTTTGCTTAAGTTGGTTTTTTTCCCCAATTATCCAATGAATCTATCTCTCCACTTGAATTAACATAACGCCTCGAGCATTTAGGTTTTATAAGTTTAATAAAGCATATTAATGATATCATTTATTAAGCCTACATCATATATTTGAGGTTATTTTAATTTGAATAAAAAGATAAATATATTTTCAGAATTCGTAAAACGAAACAAAAATAAATAAATAAAATCTTCTTCTATTATAATTCCTTATTAGGGTTAAAATAAAGTTGTATCAAGATTGTTCATACTACTTCAATAGTACAAGATAGAGACTTGATCCGAGGAAGAAAGGCTTAAATCATGGGTATTACTTAATGGGAGTTAATTGCATTTTAGGGTCTATTGTTGACACGTGTTTGCATTTTAGTTCTTCAATTTCAGTTTTAACAATTTATGGTCCAATATTTCAGTTTTGTACGAAATGGTACGGGCATTCACTGTCCGGTTCGGTCCCTTTTTTGCAAAAAAAAAGAGAACCAGAACTAGAATCAATACTCCTGTTTTTAAAAAATTTAGAACCAGAACCAAACCAAAATGTTTGAAAATCAATATTTTGGTTTCGGTTCTATTGGTCCGGTCCTAAACATTTTTTCTTTCTGAGGGACCGAGCCCTTTCAAATTTGTAAGTCTTATAACACTGAGCTTCTTTTTTCTATTAAAACATTAGGTCCACTATAAGCAAATAATAAAATCTAATATTTCATACAAAGATAAAATTATAACTTAAACTATTTATATTTAGTGTTAAAAATTAAATTCTTAAAAATATTAATTTACTAATATATATATATATGTATTTATATATATATATATAATTATATATACAATATTTATTAGTACGGTCTGGTTGATTTGGTCTAATTTTTATCCCGTTCTTTTGGTCCGGTCTAATTCAAAAAAAATTCTACACACCCCTACTAAATGGAGAGTGTATCATAACAGAAACTAGGATTTGGACGTTAAATTATTCATATTGTAATTTAGATAATAATAGAGGTGGTTTAATGTCGTTTTTATTTTATTTTAGGGTTAATTATATCATTAGTTCTTTGATTATGAACTTCACCAGTAATTCCTTAACAAATTTTTTTCAAATTTTAGTCCCTTGACTATGAAAATTAGACACGGTTGGTCTTTTTGTTGGATGTCATTAGTATTTTTCTGTTAAGTCCGTCATGTGCTCATCACGTGCCTTTGGTTAAGGATATTTATATAATTTCATGTGCAAGACTTTAAGAAAAAAAAAAGCCCTAATACCCATCTTCTCAAACTGCCAGTCCACCACCACCACCAAACTCAAGAAATCACTTAAATTACTTTCAATTACTTCCACAAAAACTCAAATCACTCAAATTACTTCCAATTATTTCCTCTTACTTCCTTTCAATTATCCAATCATATTCAACTTTCAAACTCATCGCTACAAATGAGACAAATCAACATTGCTCAAAACCCTAACCCTAGCCGTCTAACCACCAAAGCCGTAGAGAGTACGACCCTAACCCTAGTCGTCTGGCCATCTCCATTTGCTCAAAGAGTTCGGATCAAAACGAAAATTAAACCCAGATCTACAATCGAAATCCAAAGATGAAATGAAAATCAAAACGAAGATCTGAACCTATGGATGAAAGACGGCAAACAACGAAGATCTAAATCTTTCGTCCTCAATTCCCACAACGAAACTGGGATCAACGAATCAAACGAGGAAGGCTGGGATCGGGACTTTCAACGGAGAGACGTGGTCTACAGTAACTGTCGTTGGGGAATCTCCACTAGATGGATGAAACGGTCTCTTCTTTGACAGAGAGTTTTAAAGAGAGAAAGAATATGAGAGAGAGAGAGTTCTTTGACAAAGAGGTTCGCCGGAGGTGGGGGTGGGGGTAGGTGGGGGGAAGTGATGGATGCAATCACTGGTGCAATTACTGGTGGGTCTTCACTTCTACTAGTCTGGGCTCCAACTAGCTTGAGAGAAAATGGAGGGATGAGGGTGGGATCCGGAGGGGGTGTGGGGAGGGGAAGTCGAAACAGAGAGAAAATGGAGGGATGAGGGTGAGATGTTGTGGGGGGTGGGGGAGAGAGAGAAAAGAATATATTGTTTTAAGTATTAGAAAATACCTTTGCACGTGAAATTCTATAAATACCCTTAACCGAAGGCACGTGATGGGCACATGACGGACTTAATGGAAAAATACTAACGGCATCCAACAAAAGGACCAACCGTGTCTAATTTTTATAGTCAAAGGACTAAAATTTGAAAAAAAATTGTTAAAAGACTACTAGCAGAATAGTTCATAGTCAAGGAACTAATGGTATAATTAACCCTTTATTTTATTAAGAAGTTAAAAGTGTTGATAAATCCCTCTTTTCAACTAGAGTAATAAAGAGTATTAAATTTTTTGCACCAAATGATGTGTCAGCTGATGTGATACAAAAAATAAAATTAAAAATCATAATTAATGCATCACATTAGTTGCCACATTATCTAACACATTATTTAGTGTAAAAAATTTAGTACACTTTAGGTACCCATAACGTTACTCTTTCAACTAACTCACCTGCAAACTTCATAACCACTACCCATCATCACCAGCACTAGCAGTAACACCACCTTCATAACCACCACTAATACTACCTTGCTAGTTGCTGCAACACCTCCATCCAACCAAACAAATTGAACTGAATCACTGCCATCGCTCAACATTAAAAAATAAATAAATAAATAAACAAATAACCATCTTGCACAGTCAGTTCCCCAAGCTTTTCATCTCAAGATTTGAGAATGGCAGACCCATTATATAATACTATTATGGAAGAGAGAGAGAGAGGATCGCATGATCTCACCCATGGGCGGTGAGCGACTGAGCGGTGAGCCCAACTCTCAGATTAATTGATCTCAATCATATTTCAAAGAATACAGTAGGAAATCAGCCATGCGAAGAATTAATGAAGTTCTGATGTCATGTTAAAATATCATGCCGATCGAGAGGAAGGATAAGCCATATTTGATTATTCTTATACAGTTGAATCGATTTGATGAACAGCGGCAGGTTTTGTTGGGTGGCGGTGGTGAAGGCCTTAATTTGGTTCGAATGTTATGTTTTTTTACTAACGCCTATGTAAGAGGGTCATGTTAGATTTTTTTGGTCAAATTAGATGTTTTTTAAATATAAATTTGATATATATTGATTTTTTTTTAAAAAATTATAAAAGACGTAATTTACAGTTTTTTTTTAAAAGTATTACGAGTTATGTTTAATTTTTAAAAAAATAAAAAGATATACGTTAAATTTGTATTTAAAAAAATATCTTATTTAACAAAAAAAAAAAAGTACGATAATTTAGGAACGGGGATAGTAATAAAAATCAATTCAAGAGTAAAAGTAATATGTAAGAAAAGAAGTTAACTCTTTCTTAATTAAAATGAACTAAAAGAAAAAAGTTTTTTTTTTTCTTTTTTTAATGAACCGAGGGAGTATATGATTTCAATACTTTAACACCCAAATCCTGTCTAACTTATTGCATGTAATTCACATGTTTGTGGAGACGATGATGTTGGTGGTTCTTTATAAATTAAATTTAGGGTAATGCTACATACACCTGGGCTTACTTGTGTAAACGAGCTCGAGCTTGAGTAGACCAAAATCGACTCCAGAACTCATGAACTAAGCTCGGGACCAGCAAATGGTTTAACTCCAACTCATTTGGGTTCGACTCTGCTAGAAAACTTTTAATTTTGTGTATAAAATGATGTGGTGCGTTATGTGTTGTTATATTTAGTATTTTATGGGTTCTCTTGCAAGTTATAACATAAAGCCAACTAAATTATCCACATCATTTTGTTTACAAAATTAGATACTCATTAAGTAGCTTTAACATTACTCTTTGAAAAAGTAAAAAGATTTATAATATTCAACCTATATTATTCATCAATAACTGAATGTAAATACAAATAATTGCTTGGACACCAAACAAATGCCATAATTACAATAGGAATTTTAGAGATATTAACCTAAATTAGCTCAATTACAAAAAAAACTAATAAAGATTAAATATTTATTTACACTACCCTCTGTTCCTAAAAAATTGTCACCACACGAATTAAACAAAACTTAATTTATCATATTTATAAATATTGGTATAATATGTAGTTTATTTAAAAGACCTTGCACATGTAGCCATAATTAAAATAAAAAGAAAAGATAAAGTGAGAAAAAAGTTTTCTTAAAAAACAACAGATCGGATCCTTTATTTCAAAATGGTGTTTTATCTCCTATTTCAATCGTTGGATGTGCGCCACATGTGCATGTGAATAAACAACATTAATTACCTCGTAATTTTTTATGCACATGTAGTACACATCTAACGATTGGAATAGGAGATGGAACACTATTTTGATATAGAGGATCCGATTTGAAAAAACAGTATAGATTAGGATAATTTTTTGGCATCTTTATCGTGCCCTTGTCCACAAGGGGTCCATTGAGGTCAATAATTGAATAAAACCCTCCACTCTCCACTCTCAATTAGGTCCATTGATGAACAAGTGACAATCATTCTCTTCCATCACAGCCTATCTGGTTCTAGTTGAACCTCTCTCTCTCTCTAACTGTCTAACACACTGAGAAATGGCCGGAAAATCGCCGGAAGAAGAGCACCCGGTTAAGGCTTTTGGTTGGGCTGCTAGAGACCCTTCTGGCTTTCTCTCTCCTTTCAACTTCTCTAGAAGGTACACTGCACACAAACACACACAAAGCAACACATACACACATACACACGTACATGTATGTTATATATGCCAGTCAGCTGCTTTCTTTTCCTATACTATTGATAAAAATCATGCATAACGAGGTGACTAGCTAGTACGAGTAAATATTGAGTACTACAATAATATCGATCGATGACATCAAATTACCATTTGATAGTAATGGAATCAACAATCGTTGTACTCAATATTTTTTTAGACTAGTACCCCTGCCCCACTCGTGCACACACAGTTGAGTGTCCGGGTGCGTTTAAATAAGCCATTTTTTTTCCTCTCGTTCGTGGTTGTTTTGTGATTTTTGGTGGAAATGATTTTATTTACTGTAGATAAAATTTTCTAGTTTGACCGAATGAATCAAATAAGTCAAAATTCTAACTTTAAGGTTATTATTGAAATTTCATTCACCAAAATATATGTGTAATTTCATAGAAAGTCTTGGGGCTTGAGTTGTAAATACTTTTGGTCAAAAGACCAGAGGAAGTGAACCAAAAAAATATAGCTAAACGATCAAGGCCACTGTCTCTTTTGTGTAAAATGTCCTAAAATACATACTAGGACTTGGATCGGAATGAATGGAGTACAAGTTTCAAATCTTCATATGTAAACATTAATTCTTAAAGTTCAATTGAGGAGGAGAATGGTTCCCAGTCCCACACAGACAATTCAGTATATATGTTAACGAAGTCGTTTGCACCAAGTTCAAGTATTGTGGGCTTGATTGGTGTTTGCAGGAATTCTGATTGCCTCGAGGGGATTTGGTGGACATGCGGAAAGATATTCAGTTTGCCTCGAGGGGATTGGTGCCAAACGCCACGTTAGTAGTCAGCGCGGTGTGAGGCCCCTGTTTCATGGTCTAACAAGGTTTTGAACGTTCTCGCTATCTTACCTATGCAATAACCAAAGTATCTTTCACTATCATAAACTCCAAGAATTTTCTTTAAGATGATCAATAGTGGTTCCTCACTTATTCCCTCGTGACTCAAACCTACAATCGATACGTCTTACCAACTAAACTGCAATTACTTGTCTAAACACCAAGAATTAGAATGTCATATTACCAAGGTATAGGTATCCCTTCTCTAAGCTTCTCCCTACCCGGACAAGACTTTTTCTTGTAATCACGAGTTGATATGATGGATGCTTCACCACTAGGTCTTTAATGGATATATATATAGACTTGATAACTTCTAGTTTGACGTGGGTGTCTGTGTGTGACCAAGGTTTGGTCTACTGGTAAAATGATGGATCCATCCCCATGCCAGTCTGAGTTTAAAATGGGAACAAAATTGAAGTGATCTGAACTCTAATCACATAAATAAGAGAGAGCAGGGGGGCAATTGAAGAGATGCTATGCAGTTACAGAACTGGTCTACAATCTTATATTTTACTCTATGATGTTATAAGTTTTGGAGTGCCTATACTGGTAGGACGGCAATCCAGAAGTTCATGCAGTATGATTTATTTTCTGGGCTTGAATAAAAGAACGTTATAGTTTAATCATTCAATTAAAGAAAGGAACTCAATAATTAACATAATCAAACTTACACTAGCTCAACCATTGATCCCCCTATTTGTTCTTTTATAGTATAACCATGGTACTTTATGATTGTTTACCGCAATAACTGACACCTTTGAGTATAAATATACATGTAGGGAAACTGGTGATGATGATGTAAGATTCAAGGTGCTTTATTGTGGGATTTGTCACACTGACCTTCACTACCTCAAGAATGACTTTGGTACCACTCCCTATCCAGTTGTTCCCGGGTACAAATTCATCCATTTATGAAGATATTACTCTGTCCTTGTTTTATGAAATTCATATTTCTTTCTGGAAGAATCTTTCTAGACCTTGCTTGAAAATGTGTATATTCTTTTGAAGAAAAGTTGTTGAATAACATGGATTTATGAAACACCGTTAGTTTTCTTCTCCTTAGACTTAAAAATTACCGAAACTAGATCAACAAATAATATTTTGTTCCTTATTGTGAGCCTTGGCGCGGAACTAAATTTTACTCCATCATGAACCTAAATAGATGTGGAGGTCACGGGTTCAAAGTCCAAAATACCCTCTCTGTTTGCAGGAGTAGGAGTAAGGTTGGGTACATTAAACATTTCTTAGACCTTGCAACGGCAGGAGCCTTCCTAGAAAGTCATAACACGGTGTAGAACCTCACCTTTGGAGCTCATCCACGTATGGATCAACCAAGTTGAAACAAAGAGCTCTTACAAATTATTCATGTATTTTTTCTTTGTTCAAAAACATAGACCTTTTCTTTTCCCTTGTTCGAAGAATTCCATTGGACCTCTCAATTTCAAATTTGTGAGGGCTTCTTCTCATGTAACCGGTCCCAACTCCCAAGATACAGGGACAAAGGCTGAGATGAATTGAGCTTAAAAGAAAGAAGGAACTTTAAAATTTCCAAGGGTAGAGAGGGCTCATTGTCTGGAGTCTGTTCTGACTTTTAGCACTCCCATGTGCAGGCACGAGATAGTGGGTTTAGTGACAGAAGTTGGAAAGAAGGTGACAAAACTCAAAGTTGGAGACAAAGTGGGAGTTGGTTACATGGTTGGTTCATGTGGCTCTTGTGACAATTGTGAGGCTAACCTCGAGAGCTACTGTCCTAAGTTTATACAAACCTTTGCTGCAACTTACAAAGATGGAACCATCACTTATGGAGGTTTCTCTAATGAGATGGTCGTGAATGAGCACTTCGCTATTTGTTTTCCAGTAAACATGCCACTCGACGGTGGTGCACCACTACTTTGCGCTGGAGTCACGGTTTACAGTCCAATGAAATATTATGGGCTCGATAAGCCTGGGACAAAATTGGGAGTGGTAGGTCTTGGTGGGCTAGGTCATGTGGCTGTCAAGTTTGCCAAGGCATTTGGTGCTAAAGTGACAGTGATCAGTACCTCTGCTAGAAAAAAGGATGAAGCTATCAATCATCTCGGGGCTGATTCCTTTCTTATCAGCCGCAATCCAGAAGAAATGCAGGTACCCAGCGCTGTTTAACTTCTGCTATTCATGTGTAACATTGTCCACAATTTTTGCTTTGGCTATGTTCACCTTTGTGATTGACTCTGATTTTCCTGTTTG
Organism: Platycodon grandiflorus; assembly: GCA_016624345.1. Lineage (NCBI taxonomy): Eukaryota > Viridiplantae > Streptophyta > Magnoliopsida > Asterales > Campanulaceae > Platycodon > Platycodon grandiflorus. Next base: position 14,945,129 of record CM028367.1, on the reverse strand, counting down.
TAATCCAATTTTTCGATGTTAGTATTATGACATTTTTATGTATGACAGTGGCCTTCAACTTTTAAGTGACTATTGGATTGGTGCAGGCCGCCGCGAGCTCGTTGGACGGTATTATTGACTGTGTTTCTGCTCCCCATGAAGTCCTGTCATTGCTTAATCTGCTGAAGTCTCATGGGAAGCTTGTTATGATCGGGGCAGTTGCCAAGCCCCTTGAGCTTCCAGTCTTTCCTTTAATTTTGGGTACGTTATACATTATGTGCGTGAGTAAGGAGAAGATTCTAAGACTATGTTCTGTAACACTAAGACAACTATGACATGCAAGGCTTGTTAATAGAGCAAGCTGGTTCCAGCTCGAGCTCAATTCGTTTAAAGCTCAACTCAGCTAGACTCGAGTTGAGTTTCGATTTAAGCTTGAAAATGATTTTTGGTATAAATGAACCCAGCACAGATTGGCTCGAATAAGCTCAGTAAGCACAAAACACATACAATACTCCATATATTTTTGACTAGGCTCTCGCAAAGCAAGAGTTTTGTGAAGTGTTCGAGTCGAGTTCAAATATAAGTTCAATGGCAGCGTAAAGCTTGAGCTTGATTAAAATGAAAGAGCCTAGGTCAAACTCTCCCAAAGCTCTTCTCAGTTAGGCTCGTTTACAACTCTAATGACATGCCATTGTGTCCTCTTTGGTGTAGTCTGATCAATCTGAAGAGAAAAACCTCAATCAGAAAGAATTTTATTTGCAACTCTAATTTCTTTGGGCCTCTGGCTTTGGATTAAAGTGCTAACAAACATGCTCACAGGAAGGAAGCAAATAGGAGGCAGTAACGTCGGAGGATTGAAGGAGACACAAGAGATGATTGATTTTGCAGCAAAACACAATATTGTCGCTGATGTCGAGGTGGTTCCGATGGAATATATTAACACGGCATTCGAGCGTCTCGAAAAGGGCGATGTCAGATATCGATTTGTCCTTGATGTAGGAAACACCTTGGGTTCTACTTAGTTGAAGAACCATGAAACGTTTCCTCAGATTTCATAACCTTAAGTATTTTGTTCCTGGCTTATATATATACTAGCTTTTGAGGTGTTTCTTTGCTTATATTTCGTATGTTTGTATTGGAACATGGTTCAAGGACATATATAAGTACGATTGGGTTGAATTTGATGAGTAGTGCATTTTACATTCTTGATGTTTGATGAGCTCAAGATTTCCATGAATTTTCCCCTTTATTTCCTTTTATTTTGTGCTATTTTTGAGTTAAATATTCTTGGAAATATTATTATTTGTGTATTTGTGCTTCATTGTAGGTTTCCAAGGTATTTACGAACATTCAAGGATTTTAGCACAAGGTTTGAGGCAATTTCGGGCTTTAAAGTTGAGTTACAAATCATTCCGTTAAAGTCCGTTAAGTATTCCAAGGCAAAATGAGCTAACGGTGGGCTAACGGAGCTAATGGTGGACTGTTTTGCAAAGCCTGGAGGGGGAAGGACTTAGGGAGACAGATTCTGAAACTAAGGGGCACCGGAGCAAATCCTGAAAATTCTCATTAATGTGCTGTCCGCCCCTGTGCTGCCACGTGTCCGCCCAGCAGCCCTTCTTCTCTCCGTTTTGTCTCTTTTGCCCCTAAAACTTTTATTTCATGCCCATTTTGCCCTTGTCTTCTCAAATACTCTTTGCACTTCATTTTTATACCCTCCAACAGCCCTGAAAACGCACCAGACAAGCCCCAGCGGGGCTGTAAGCCCCAAATGGGCACCAGCAGCTTTCTCCCCCAATTCTCTCCACTCCATTAAAATGTAATCATCATCGAAGGTTTGGAGCTTCAAATCAAGGGCCAAGGAAGCTATTGCGAAGGATTTCAACCCCGGATCTCGGCATTGCTCGCGACTTTGCCGGTTAAATTCTTCCAATTTATATTTTAGATATTTTCTTGGGTTGAATAATTTTGTAATTGTGGAATTGGCTTTGTGCTTAATGATTTATGGAAAGCAATTATTTTTTCTATGTCGTTGTAGTGATTTAATTTTCTCTCTCTCTTTATTTAGTATACAAGCATGCTAGGTTATTAATTTGTGAACTTAATGCTTTTAATTAATTGGCCATTAATTAAATGATTTTAGAAATGTTTGGATCCGCGAGAGCTACCTTGCATTTCGGACCGAACAAATTAATAGTTGGTGTTTGACACACACCGATAGCCATGGGAGTACTTGTTTTGTGAAGCGATCACTCCACCGAGAGGTAGGAAATTAGGGTTTTTAACCACTTTCGATGTCCCGGTTACCAGCATGCCTTGTAGAAAAATAGAGAGATTATTTCTCTACCCATTATTGCCCATTATCTTGGTTATTATTGTGTGTTCCTAATGCTTCCGATGGGTTCGCTACCCATTAGATGATCACTAGAATTATAGGATAGTTAGCGAGAGCCCGTCCTATTAATTCCGAAAACACAATAATTGTCTATGTGACGCCAGACCGAGAGGTAACGAGTGTTCATAGATAGCCAATTGAGGACTTGTTTTGACACGCGATCAATCCACCTTAGCCATTCGCGAGGTAGGGGAGATTCGGGTTGCTATAGGGGCGAGAGCCCGTAGTTACCAATTTAGTGTTCTCGGCTACCAAGACTTGAGTTAAAGAAAAGTAGAGAGAGGATTAAATTAATCACGAGCTAGACTAGAAAATATTGCATTCCTATAAATCCTATCTTTTATCTTGATTTGTTGTTGCCAACCCATTTTGCGACATTTGTAAATATTAATTGTTTTCTTTTATTTTTATTTTTAGCTTTTATTCTCATTTTATTTTCGCTCAAATATAATTAGCTAGCTCAATTTCGGTACTTAGTTGGAGTGAAAATTACGTGCATTCCCTGTGGGATCGATACTTGTGCTTACGCACTATATTACTTGATACGGCAGGGTACTCTTGCCCTAGTTGTTGCAATTTAATTTGCAGCACATCAATGTTCAACATACAGTTTTGCATGTTCCTCAATTTATTTGTTGGTTTTTGCTAGCTGATTAGGTGCGATGCCTGAGGTCCACCTTTAAATTCATAAGAACATGAGCTTCTTTTTTTGTTTTGTTTTTTATTTTTTCCTCTTCCACAAGGTGTCCGCAAACCACAATAGCTCTGAGATTAATGTTAAAGTATGCATGATATACATTGCAGTGCCTCTCTCTAAAAGCTTAAGCTGATAGATAGGGACCCAACAATGTATATCAATCTCAACACTCCCCCTCACGTGTGACCCGTCCACACGTGGAGAGACGAACAAATATGCACCATTAGGGCATCACAAACCAAACAGAGTGACAACAACATGCACTCACAATATTTCGGGTAACAAATGCAAGCGGGACGACTCGAACCCAAGACCTTGCCAAACCAGAGCTCTGATACCATGTTAGGTTATCAACTCATCTAAAAGCTTAAGCTGTTAGATAGGGGCTCAACAATATATATCAACAATTAATCCCCTTCGCGGTATTGTGATTGCCTCTCACCGTAGGGAATTTGTACTTGGTGAGAGTCGAATACGGAACGTTCCACTAAATAGATCGCTGCACACTGGAACTCAGCGATGATTAATCCATTGGGTTGAACATACTATTGAGTGATAATTATGTGACAGATAAGATAAGAATTACATTTTTCATTCCCACCTCATTATAATTTTTTTGATTTCTTTTTGGTGTTTGTTTTTGATTTTTTTTTGGTTCTACGACTGAATTTAGATTAAAACGATTTTGGTTCGAAGGAGGGCCAAAAACCCTAAGAAAATCGGTATTTACAAAGAACTAACACGTCCCTTTCGAGACTCTTCACTACAACTTTGCGATTGAAAGGACCAATTTTGTTTAAGGAGGTCTATTTTAACTACAAATTTTACTAATTTACTATATTCATTAATGGTTAAATAAATAAATTATTGTCATGACACAATTACCCTTTAAATACTTGTTTTATTTGATGATAAAGTACTTGCCAAATGGCAAATACTTGCCTTGTTTGATGATCAAATATTTGCCTAAAATCGATTAATTATTTTTTGATGTCGTTATAACTTAAAATTATTTTTTATTTTTCTTATCTTCTCAAATAAATTATGCCTATTCGTCAAAAAAAAAAATTTTAATCTATCCATTTTTTTCATTTAATTTCTTCAAATATTTTTGTAAGAAAAATGAATTTAACGTCAAAAAAATTAAAAAATGTTGTACAATTGCCAACTTATTATAAATATATTTTAAGTAATCGCTAAACATTAAATGATTTTCCATTCAAGTTATTTATTTAAAATTCATAATTTGTACTCCGTAATTTAGTATTATACTCATGTCACTCATTTGTTTAGTCTATTTTGTCATTTATATTTTTTTATTTGTAAGCGAAAGAAATTAGACTTTTGTATTATTTTCTTTTTAGATGTCTCATTTATATTTTCTAATTTTCTGCATAGAAAATTATTTATTTTCTTCTGCACGATGAATATAATATTATTTGTAAAAAGCAATAAATGATACAAATTTGAAAAGGGAAACAATTAAATAAGGTGGGTTTGAAGGGTAATTATGTCAACACATTGATTAACTTAATTAAATAATAATAAATTTAGCGGATAAGAAATTGTAGTGAAAATAAACTCTCTCTTCTTAATTTGAAAGTACGATGAGTTATTTCCTGCAAACGTTTGTATAAAGATTAATTTCAAAAGTGGATATTAGTACAAAGACGACCAATGGTGTAGTTTGCCATATCTTAAATCTTAATCTCTCTGGTAATTATTTCTTCTAACACTTGATATATATATATATATATATATATAAAATGATAAATATAAAACCTTAATACTATGTTTCATTCATTGATAAATACAAAACTTCAAACATTAGTGTAAGGAATATCACTACTTCTTATAAAAAAAAAAACTATTTGTCTAAGGAATATATGGAACATGTTACCTAGGAAAACTCTTATTCTTTCATTATTGCGCATATTTATGATTGTTGTGTACCCAAAATTTGCATTTATTCACCATCTTCCTAGTTTATTCAATATGGAAACTAAATATAATCAACCCAGCTTCCAATGGCTGTGTCTTCATTTTATAGACAATCTGTTATAAATATAATTTTATAGAGTGGAGATCTGCTGTATCACGTAGTGTGCCCCTTTATATGTCACCGAACAATATGACCCATGCAAGCCCATGACCCATGTTCTAATCCGTTTTGTTTGGTGACGCATGGAGGGGTGCACTATGTGTTAAAGGAGATCTCAACTCAATTTTATAAGCTACTTGTCATACTTAATATTAGTCGAGTATCTTGCAAAGCAAAAACTATCAATAAGACAATAACATGTGAAGATTTTACGTTAGTCTTAAATAAATTGTATATTTAGAGACGATGAAATATATTATTAAATATTTCTTTATAAAAATTAAAAAAATAACTTTAATTGATTTTTGATCATTACCAAAATAACTGCTAGTTAAATATAAAAACTTGAAAATATTGATTAAAAATTAGAATAATGCTACAGTAACAGAATTTATTTACAGATTTAGTTTACAATTAGTTTTAAGGTGTTCTATAAAATAACTTCTTAATGCATGATAGTTATATTGTATAATACTTTAAAGATAGTTAAACCAAATCTGTAAGCTGATTCTGTTATTCCATCATTTTCTTTAAAAATATCTTTGTATCGGTGGTCTACCGTGATTTTCTCTCCTTAAATTTCCTAAAATACACCCGGTTGGAAACTACCATTTTCAAGTGAGGGAGGTGCCAAACCTCACAATTATTGCTAATTCCTGTTACCTCACAATGCACGTCTTTCATACCTAATTTTCACTAGCAAGGACGTGGGAAAGGAGTACTGGGTAGAGACGATAAAGAGACTGACCTTAGCGGTTTTGGACTAGTTCTAACGGGCTATGGTCCTAACGGATAACCAGCTAAAATATTTAATTTTTTTTTGTCACTATTATTACGGATCTAACTATAGCCATAGCGGACTTCGGGCTAAATGGACTACTATTGGATTACAACTAAAAAAGTAAAAAATATAATAGATGTTAATTTTATATTTGTAAAATTTAGAAAAGTGAGCATTGATTGTTATTTACAACCCGTAATTTAGATAGGTTATTATTTTTTTCATAAGAAATATAAATTAGATATTTTTACATCACTGTATTTAAATTTCAACATGTTTTACTTCAAAATAAATATTGAAATAACTATACTTAGTAATTCCCTCAAAGAGTTTCATTTATATTTCAGTATTTATTTACATGAACACAAATAAGACATGTAGTGCAAATGATTAGTGTGTTTGACTTTAGATTAGAAGGTTGTGAGTTTAATTCTTATGGTGACTGTTTTATGTATGTCCTAACTTTTTATGGCCTAATTAATATTACACGGACCGACGGGCTAGCCCTTAAACGTAGCGGGTCAATTCTAACGGGTCGCAGGTTAAATGATTCGGACAAAAAAAAATCTTGATTTTAAACTGGCCAAAAAAAATTTAGCCCTAACTGTATTTTTTTTATTTTTATTTAAACGAGTTAGTTCTACTGCCGTAACTCTTTTGACATCTATAAAACGATAATTTTAGGTGATGCATCACCACTGATAACAGTACGACGTAATTTTAAAGTGATATAAAATGAATCGCACTTTTTAAATTCCTTTGTCATTATTATAACTTGCATTTTATAAACATGACACGTAAAGCTATTTGTTTGAAGACACGACGTTGTTGGGTATTCATGAATTATGATTGATTTACTTTAACCACCTAGAATTCAATCGGACATCTTTATATTGAGAGGACTGATTGATTCCTCCACTTCAAATACCAATTCCCTCTCATCTCATCTATCAACAACAGTATCTCTCTCCCTCTAACACACTGAGAAATGGCCGGAAAATTGCCGGAAGAAGAGCATCCGGTTAAGGCTTTTGGTTGGGCTGCTAGAGACCCTTCTGGTCTTCTCTCTCCATTCAACTTCTCCAGAAGGTATCCACAAAATCTCACTTCACTTTACCAATCTGCATCAGATTTTGCATATCAACTCTCAGTTAATTGTATAATTAAGAAAGTTAAAAATGAAGAGGTAGAGAAAACCTCAAGTGCAGGCGAGGGCTCTTAAGCGGGCACGAGAAGAGATTGAACTTGAGACCAAGTCCCAACTCTGAGCCACCCTTAAGGACTTTTTTATTATTTTTATTGTTTGGTGTCCTAAAGAGTGTGAATAGAGATCGAACTAATACCTCACACTTTTTAAAAAGTTTTTGATTTTTCATCCAACCTGACACCTGACACTTTTTGAAATTACAACTCTACCACTGACCACCTTGAAGACCACCCCTTAAGGACATGCATGAAGTAGCCCATTCATTATTTATTATTATTAGTTAATATTTTTATTTTATTTTTGTCTTCTACAAAGTGTCCCCAAACCATATTGGTTTGACAATGATCCTCGCTCGCGGTACTTAGCTAAATAAATCGCTCCACACATGTACAGGAACTTAGTGGTGGAGCGATCTTGCCACCATATTCATGTGGGATAAATGTTTGTCCATGCAATCTTAAAGGTTTCCACTCGGATGATTTGGCAATATATGTTGACTAAGATGTCTTGCTAAGCTCAAGTATTTCTTGGACTTGATTGGTATTTTCTAGTAATTGAGTTGCCTTGAGGGGATCTTGGGGAGGTGAGGAAAGATTTTCATACTGGAGAGCTCGATCCAATCAAGCAAAAGGTTGATTGGAACTCTCATCACCACATTAGTGCAGAACAAGTCCCCAAGGGTAATATTAGCCCGGTGTGAGGCCCCCACAGTACAAGGTCTAGCGAGGTTTTGGACGTTAGCAACCTCACATTTGTGAGAACTAACGTATCTTTCATTATGACAAACACGAAGAATCAGAGTGTCTTAATGTTACGGCGTAGGCTTCGCTGTTCTCCAAACTCCTTCCACCCAGAATAATGCGAGACAACACTCTATAAGTTCATGCAATATAATTTATTTTCTGGGCTCGAATAAGAACGTTAAAGTGTAAACATTCAACTAAAAAAGTGAATTCAGTAACCATACAAAACTTGCTCCTACTTGTTCAGTTATGGTATAAGCTAATAGATTGCCATATGGAAACAGGGGAATAAAGGAAAACATCAACAATTATTAAGAACCCGTTTGATTGTGCGCTTTGGCCAAAACGTAGGGATAAAACAGAGCTTATTCGCAAAAATTATGTTTCAATATTGTTGCGGCAGAAAAAAACTTTGTTATCAAAATATAGCTGCGTTTTAAAGCACTTAAATTCTAGTTTTTTCCCAAAATACATGTTTTAAAACGTTTCTAGGAAAAAAACTGTGTTTTAAAGTGATATCTCAAACGCATTTATAAGAAAAAAAAAATGTGCGTCTTGAAAAATTTTAAAATGCTGCACCAAACGAATTTATATATTCTAACATGAGCATGGTAAGTTATGGTTATTGATTGACATGTTTGAGTACACACACACACACACACACACACACACATATATATATATATATATATATATATATATATATTGACATGTTTTTTTAAGTAGGTGAGGCCAAAGTTTGAAGGTTTGAATAGGCCATTTATGAAGAAAGGATTAATATACAATTTGGTCCCTGAACTTGTAACGTTTTCCTGATTAGGTTTCAGTACTATAATATTTTCTATTGTGCTACTTGAACTGAACATTTGGTCTTACGTTTAGTCCTCATCTGACGGAAGTTAATAAAAACTTTAAATTTTATATAAAAAGAATAAAATACCCTTACTAGTGATGAATGGGAATCCACGTGGACAATAATGCTGAGATGAAATTACTAATTAATACATGAAAATATAAAATGAAAAATGAAAGTAAAGGAAATTCAAGTTAACTACGATTTAGGGTTTCTAAATTGTTTGTAACTGTTATCACTTGTCAGGTCAATAATATATACCACCACCGCTACTGTCATCTCCTCAATTGCCTCCACATCCTCACCACCGCGAGACCTATATTGTAGCTAGCGGTGTCGCCGTCATTTTCTCTCTTCTCTTCACGACTCCAATTCACCTCACTGCTTCTCATATTTCACGCTGTTGCACCACCTCATCCTTCTCCTCTAAGCGCGATAGGAGGACCGAGGCGGATGTGAGGGAGGGAATTGACGGCGAATTGGGCAAAAGTGGCTTGAGATTCGCGAAACTCGATGTCGCAAAAGAAAAGTTTGGAGAGAGAAGGGGAAACCCCCAAAAACTCTACAAATACTGAAGAACCCTAAATTTAAATCAAAACCCAGGAACGAAATTTGCAAAATTGAGGGGGTTTTACCTGAGAGATTCGATCTCGGAATAGTTTAACATCAGAAACTTATCGATCATATTGCAGCTTAATTCTTTTTTCGAGGAGTTTTCGCTCTTTGGCTAAAGACTCGAGCTGTGTTTGTTGGGTTTGCATTATTTGAACCAAAACTTTGAAAATCTTTTGTCATTCTAACCGATCGGACGTGGCTTTAGAGCCTTTGGGTGTTCCCATGTAAGGTGGAGCTCCAATTTGTCATGGAGTTATTGGGCATCAAAGAATATGATGAGAGAGAAATTGTGGGGGTCGGATTTGGAGGAGGAAATAATGCAGCGGAGGAGGTTGTCATTTAGGTGGATTACGCAAGTAGTGGATTAAGATTCTAGGGTTAACAGTTTGGCGACGGCGTTGGATTCTCCGGAGATGGAGCCGATTACGTTCTTGTAAGCGAGGGAGATGAGGTTGCGCTCCTCGACGGTAAGTTAGGCCACCGGAGTCAAGCCGACGACGAGCTTTTCTATGAACTTGACCATCTCTTTGTTACCGTTGGATCTGTCAGGAACGGAGTCGAGGCCTTGTGTGTTTTACAATGGATGGGTTACCGTCCTCAAGTCGACGGCAAACCGGAGTGCAATCCTCAAGTTTTCCAAATCCATGGTAACATTCGTCAACTAGTGTTCACTTGCAAGTTCAGTTTCAGAAACACCGACGACCGTAATTAAAGAGAGAGAGAGAGAGAAGAGAGAGGAGATAAAAAAAATTCCCTCTCACCATTATTATCCACGTAGATCTAGTCATCAAGGAATAAGGGTAATTTGGTCTTTTAAGTTAAAATTTAACGTTTTGTTTAACTTCCGTCAGATGGGGGACTAACCGTGAGTCCAAATGTTCAGTTCAAGTGCCACAATAGGAAATATCATAGTACTAGAACCTAATCAGGAAAACGTTGCAAGTTCAGGGACCAAATTGTATATTAATCCATGAAGAAACCCCTGTATGAACACTATTAGTCTAAGGAATATATGGAAAATCTTATCTAAAAAAAACTCTTATTCTGTCATTATTGCGCATATTTATGATTGTTATGTACCCAGAATTTGCAATTATTCACTATCTTCTTAGTTTAATCAATATGAAAACTAAAGATAATCAACTCCGTGATTGGGCTATGTCTTCATTTTATTTATAGACAGTCTGATTGTTATAAATACAATTTTATAGGTTACTTGACATATATAAGTAATATTAGTCGGGTATGTTGCTAAGTAAAAACTACCAATAACTATAAGACAATAACATATGAAGATTCTACGTTAATCTTAAATAAAATGTATATTAAAAATGAAAAAATATTATTAAATATTTTTTTATTAAAAATTTAAAAGTAAATTAATTGCTTTCCAAGCATCGCCCAAATAACTGCTAGTTAAACATAAGAACTTGGAAGTATTGTTTTAAAAATAGAGTAATACGTATTACATTAACAGAATTTATTTACAGATTTGACTTACGGTTAACTTTAAAATGTTGTAACTACCTTGCGAATGCATTGATAGTGATAGTCGGTGGTGTGCCGTGATTTTCTCTCATAATATTTCCTAAAAAGTAATACTATGAGTATCTAAAAAGTACTAAATTTTTTACACCAAATAATGTGTCAGCTGATGTGGTAAAAAAAAACAAAATTAAAAATTATAATTAATACATCACATCAACTGTCACATTAACTAACATATTATTTAATATAAAAAATTTAGTACTCTTCATGTACCTGTATCATTACTCTTTCCTAAAATACACCCGGTTGGAAACTACCATTTTCAAGTGAGGGAGGTCCCAAACCCCATAATTATTGTTAATTCCTGTCATCTCACTGTGCATGTCTTTCACACGTAATTTTCTCTAACAAGGACGTGGGAAAAGAATACAGGGAGACAATTTTTTTGTGATGCATTATGACTAAAAATACGTCATCTTTTGAAATTTTTTATATTTTTATTATTTTTAGGTTTAAATATCTTAATATTTTTATATTTATACACTCTTAAAGTTATTATTTTATATTTTTACATATTTATAACAAAATAACTATGTGTTAATAGCTAAATAAAAGTATGATTAAACATATATACTCTTATGTGTGTACTCCAAATAGTATGCGTTGTAATAAATAATATTTCTTAGACTTCATAATTATTACTTTTTATGTTAAATATCTAATTTGATCAATTCGAACAAGATTAATAATATAAATTGAATAATTTTAATAATAAAATTATATCAAAATTCTGTATATATCAAGTTGTATACGTGAAGTACAATACGTTTAAAGTTTTATATGTGTATTATACGATTCAACCCAAAAGTACGAGTATGTTTAATTAAGTTTGGTTTGAGTACGGTAAACGAAAGTATTTTTTAATTATTCGTACGTACCTGTATTATACGCGTACTATAAGCGAATTTACTAACTATGATTGGAACATCCCAAAATAAAAAGTAAGAACATTTATCCGGGACGGAGGGAGCATAAAATAAACCTCACTTTTTAAATTCGTTTGCCACTATAACTATTGAAGAGCCAGGCCCAGAGACACGGCCCTGAGCCCAAACCCAAACCACCCACCATGGTACGAGCAGACATTCCTCAACGAGGAGCCCTGAAAACCCTCCAAGGGACTAGCCAGCAGGACCAGGACTCAGCGAGCAGGCCTTGCCTCCCCGTTTACCCCGCGAATGTTCTGGAGACGTGTCCACGCGCCGGAGTGTCATTGGTGCCCAACGTTTGCGCCTACCCCTCCAGGAGTTATGCTGACCATTACTCCCACGATAGCAAGTAGTTAATGCTAACCCTATAAAAGCTTTGGATCAACTCCAAGCCAAGGTACACACAATTTGATAGAAAACACACTATGCCGGATTATCTAGAGATCAAACACCTATTCACACACTGGAGTGTTTTTGCAAGGCAAGCCCTACAGTCACCCTAGTGTTTTTCTCTTGGATTTGGCAGGATACGCAAACTCCAGATATCCATATTACACCCCAGAGCAACCCACAACATTGTGTAAGATCAACTATAATGTGGTGTTATTAGCCGTGGTGAACCGTACATACATAGGTGGGTATTTATGAATGATATGATTGATTTACTTTAACCACCGAGAATTCAATCCTTGTCAGGCAACTTTATGTTGAGAGTACTATGATTGATTCCTCCACTTCAAATACCTCATCTCATCTATCAACAACAGTATCTCTCTCCATCTAACACACTGAAAAATGGCCGGAAAATCGCCGGAAGAAGAGCATCCGGTTAAGGCTTTTGGTTGGGCTGCTAGAGACCCTTCTGGTCTTCTCTCTCCATTCAACTTCTCCAGAAGGTATCCAAAAAATCTCACTTCACTTTACCAATCTGCTTCAGATTTTGCATATCAACTCTGACTAGTTAATTGTATAATTAAGAAAAATAAATTTGAAGAGGTAGAAAAAACCTCAAGTGCAGGCGTGGGCTTGACGTTTGTGTTACATGAAGTAGCCCATTCATTATTTATTATCATTATTATTTTTTTTTGTCTTGCACAAAGTGTCCCCAAACCATATTGGTTTGACAATGATCCCCGCTCGCGGTACTTAGCTAAATAGATTGCTCTAGACAGGAACTTAGTGGTGGAGCAATCTTGCGATCATATTCATGTGGGATAAATGTTTGTCCGGGCAATCCCACACTCTCTTGGTGTAGTCTAAATTGATTGATTCAAGTTTTAATTCTTCGTAGGAAAATTTTGATTTCTTGAAATCATTGTTTTTATCAAAAAAAAAAAAAGAAAGATATAGAATGATGTTTCTGACATTTTATAAGTAGGTTCTGCTGCCGTGAGAAAGGTTTCCACTCGGATGATTTTGCAATATATGATGACTAAGACGTCTTGCCTTAGTTCAAGTTTTTCTTGGACTTGATTGGAATTTTCTATTAATTGAGTTGCCTCGAGGCGATCTTGGGGAAGTGAGGAAAGATTTTCATACTGGAGAGCTCGATCCAATCAAGCTAAGGTTGATTGGAACTCTCATCACCACATTAGTGCCGAACAAGTCCCCAAGGCCAATATTAGCCCAGTGCGAGGCCCCCATAGTACAGGTTTAGCGAGGTTTTGGACATAAGCAACCTCACGTTTGTGAGAACCGACGTATCTTTCATTATGACAAACACGAAGAATCATAGTGTCTTATTATTAGGGTGTAGGCTTCGCCATTGTCCAAACTGCTTCCACCCAAAATAATGCGTGACAGAAATCTATAAGTTCATGCAATATAATTTGTTTTCTGGGCTTGAATAAGAACGTGTTAAAGTGTAAACATTCAACTAAAAAAGTGAATTCAGTAACCATACAAATCTTGCTCCTACTTGTTCAGTTATGGTATTAGCTAATAAATTACCATATGGAATCAGGGGAATAAAGGAAACGTACAAGGTCATACTTAGAGCCCGTTTGGTCGTGCGTTTTGGCCAAAACGCACGGATAAAACGGAACTTATTTGCAAAAATTGCGTTACAATGATGCGGCAGAAAAAGCTGTGTTTTCAAAATACAGCTGCGTTTTAAAACGCTGCCAACATTTTTACAAAACGCAAGTTTTAAAACGCTGCTAGGAAAAAAAACTGCATTTTGAAGTGGTGTCACAAACGCATTTATAAGAAAAAATGTGCGTCTTGGAAAAAAATTTTAAAAATGTGTCTTCAAAATTTTTATATCCCTGCACCAAATAGGCTTATAAATTCTAACATTAGCATGGTAAGTTACGGTTATTGATTGACATGTTTAAGTATACATATATATATACATGTAGGGCAACTGGTGATGATGATGTAAGATTCAAGGTGCTTTATTGCGGGATTTGTCACACTGATCTTCACTTCATCAGGAATGACTTTGGTACCACTCCCTATCCAGTTGTGCCCGGGTATGAATTCTCATCCATTTATAAAGATATTATACGGAATTTGAATGTCTGTTAGAAGGAATCTTTCTAAACCCCATCTGTATATTCTTTTGAAGAAAATTTGTTAACTTTTATCACTGCCATTTGCAGGCACGAGATTGTGGGTGTAGTGATAGAAATTGGAAGCAAGGTAACAAAACTCAAAGTTGGAGATAAAGTAGGAGTCGGGTTCGTGGTCGGCTCATGTGGCTCTTGTGAAAATTGTGACGCTGACCTTGAGAGCTACTGTCCTAAGTCTATACAAACCTTTGCTGTACCTTACACTGATGGAACCATCACGTACGGAGGTTTCTCTAATGAGATGGTCGTGAATGAGCGGTTCGCTGTTCATTTTCCAGAAAACTTGCCACTCGACGGTGGTGCTCCATTACTTTGCGCTGGAATCTCGGTTTACAGTCCCATGAAATATTATGGGCTTGATAAACCTGGGACACGATTGGGAGTTGTAGGTCTTGGTGGGGTTGGTCATGTGGCTGTGAAATTTGCCAAGGCATTTGGCGCTAAAGTAACCGTGATAAGTACCTCGCCTAAAAAGAAGGACGAAGCTATTAACCATCTCGGCGCTGATTCCTTTCTTGTTAGCCGCAATCCAGAAGAAATGCAGGTAACCCTGCCATGTTTAAGTCATGTTATTAGTTGATGTTCGTATCGTTTACTTATCCTCAAAACTGCAGTTTTTTTGTCACTGTAACTCTGTTTTCACGTTTTTTAATCTAATGGGGATTACGAATTTGTTTCTGTAGGCTGCCGCAAGCTCATTGGATGGGATTATTGACTGTGTTTCTGCTCGTCATGATATCATATCATTGGTTAGTTTGCTAAAGCCTCATGGGAAGCTTGTTATGATCGGGGCAATAGCAGAGCCACTTGAGCTTCAAGTCATTCCTTTAATTCTGGGTACGTTGGCAATATAATCAGTTTACTATGCCAAATGAAATGATTCTGAGACCAAGAGTTTTGACACTACGATTTACGACAAACTAAGACGAGTGGGGCTGTTTAATAGACTCTGTTGCTCCAGCTCGAGCTCGGCACGTTTAAAGCACAACTCGGCTTGACTCGTGTTTGGTTCAAGTTGAGCTCGAACATAATTCTGGGCTTGAGCCCAGTTCGGTTTGGCTCCAATAAGCTCAGTAATCGCAAAATACATGCAATTTTTGTAGATTATATATGATTATGGTATACTTTGACTTAGACTCGAGTACATTTCGACTCTTGAACTCGGATCGTTGATAGCTCATTTTGTGATTTAATCGTGTCGAGCCCGAACAAAAGATCTATGGCTCAGCCAAATCTCGAGCTCAGTTCAAAATGATCCCAGCTTGAACACTCGAGGCTCGGCTCTGCCCGTTCACAACCCTAATTGACATGCCATGTCCTCTTTAGATGACCTGGTCAATCTGAATAGAAAAGCTCTTTCAGAAAGAGTTTTATTTCCAATTCAGTATTTTGTGGTCCTTTTGAAATTCAAGTGCTAAACAAGTGTCTCGCAGGTAGGAAGCAAATAGGAGGCAGTAACGTTGGAGGATTGAAGGAGACACAAGAGATGATCGATTTTGCAGCAAAACACAACATCCTAGCTGAAGTCGAGGTCATTCCAATGGACTATGTGAACACAGCCATGGAGCGTCTCGATAAGGGTGATGTTAGATATCGATTTGTCCTTGATGTCGGAAACACCTTGGTTTCTACTTAGTTGAAGAATGATGAAGCGTCGCCTCCATAACCAGCAGTATGGCTTCTGGCTTATACTAGCCTTTGAGGTGTTAAGTGTTCTTGAATTTGGTTTGATTTATGGGAGCATAATTCCAAGTACGTAAACAGAAACGCTTCTTGTCAACATTTGGTTAACTCTCATTCTGTAGACTCTTGTAGTAGAACGCTTCTTCCTGTGTGATTTATGAAGGCAGAATTGAGAACCAAGCAAAGCTGCTGCTTCTTTTGATGCGTTCATCATTAGTAACCCTTGAGTCGTATGTACAAAGTTCAACGATTCCAAGTTTGCATCTTCCCCAACTCAGGCAGATTAGCAAACACATTTTGCATCGCTCTCCCATACCTTGGAGCTCGGCCAAAAAGCAAACACATTCTCCCATGGTGTGAGTCTGCAATTGAGTGGACTAGTTTAGCCTGCACAGTTTGCCACAGAATCTGCAATTTATACAGCGCTCATAGCCCGCTCGAGTGTAATGGGCTTGCGCATCAAACTTTCTTCTAGGTTGTGTGGCCAAAAGCCCATCGACCAAGTTTATTCATGGGAAGACAAGGACATGTCTATGAATTGCCAGCCTAGAATGAATCCATAAGAATACACTCCCTCCGTTTCAGGCAAAGAGTCCACGTTTGATTTTTTTTTTTTGTCAACTAAACTAAAATTTGACTAATAATTAACATAAATCTAGTGGTTTTTAAAAAGTTATTAAAGTTGTAATCCATAGTATTATTAAGATAGTTTTTAATTAATGAAATTTTATTTCTTAAAACATAAGTAAAGTATGTAAATTTTTTATTTGATTTAGTCTTATGTTAATTTCTATAAAAGGAAAGTGGACTCTTTGCTTGGAACGGAGGAAGTACATCAAAAGCTAAAAATAGCTGACTCTATTTATAAACATGAAAATGATCGAGTATTCATACTTCTCTTGGCATAACCTAGAAAACATAAGAAAAAAAAAAAAAATTGAAAGTAAAGGCAACACTCAGATTCAGATTTTCAGATGACCATGTAGCAGGCTAGCCTTTGCACTGATTTTTTCAAGTTGCAGAATGGGCAGAAAATTCAGCCACTGGAGTGAGGAGTATATTACTAAAAG
Organism: Platycodon grandiflorus; assembly: GCA_016624345.1. Classification (NCBI taxonomy): domain Eukaryota; kingdom Viridiplantae; phylum Streptophyta; class Magnoliopsida; order Asterales; family Campanulaceae; genus Platycodon; species Platycodon grandiflorus. The sequence continues at coordinate 14,927,958 of CM028367.1, read as the reverse complement.
TCGAGGAACCCCGTCTTAGAAGACCCAGAACAACTACCAGATGTGCCATAAGAACTTCCACTTGAACCATCCACAGGAGCTTGATTTAGGCATTCTAAAACCAATGACCTTCGTTTTTGTAGCTTTATGGAAAATGTAGTGGCCTCTGGAATTACTGGAACCTGTTGACAAGTTTTTACACTTAGCAACAGTAGAATATGAATTGAACTGGTAGCCTAAAACAGCTCCACATGTTAAGATATCGAGGTTGATGGAATCTCAAAATTACAGTGTGTACAACAAACATGAAGTTCGGTAGGAAGTCTCAACATAAAAATGAAACACATGAGTGGTGCAACTTGAGAAGGGAAAATTATAAATCCCATCTTCAAACACTTGGAAGTTATTTAAGCCCAGGTTAGAAGTATGGCCTCGTTTGGATGGAAGGAAAGGAACGGAAAAGTGGAATGAGAATCTCATTCATGCTACGCCTAAACTATTGTTTGCTTCACAAATGTAGGCAGGAACCTCATTCCTCCATGAATGAGATGAATGAGACTCCCAGAAAGAGCAAGTATCCCAATCCTTCTATATGGGGTGGGAATCATCCATTCGTGGCCTCTGCCTCTATGAGGCATTGACCTCCTTTATTTTCTATGATTTTAATCGACCCCATGTCAATATTCCTTTCCTCAACCAAACACTTGAATGGAAAATTGTTAAAGAATCTCATTACTAGAAAGCTCACTACGGGTAATGGGATTCCTGATCTCCCTCTCCACTTGGGCCTAATGTTATTCTATGTAGAAAGTAACTCATATAAAGGAATATTCAGCAGAATCAATAAACAGTTAATGCAAAAATGCTAATATCATACCTGTGTATTTAAACGTGCAACCTTATGTACACTGAGAAGGCCAACCATGTCCTGGTAGCCGGTAAGGAGACTCGCTAACTCCTTGTCCTCATCTGTTTCAAGCTTCAGTTGATTATTAAAGCTCGCATAAAAACCAGGTAAATTACTACTATGTTAAAATCAAGAATTTACCTGGAATTGCTTTGACAGACAACAAGGTGTCAGCTAAATGTTGCCATCTTTTTGAGAAAGATGGTGAAACAAGAGAAGCTGGAAAGGTTATAAAAGCAACTGCATTTGAAGACCGTACCATGCTTTTCAAAGATCTAATCGAGGAAAGCATGTCCCATTCCTGCAATTGTATTTTATGACAAGTTAGCATATTGAAGATGGCCACCAGGATTCTGGATTGGTATAAACATATTGGAAAAGAATATCAGATTATGAGAAGAAACAATTTTGAATGAGAAAAACAAAATGAGAAGCTAAACCAAATTGTTGCTACCACTGACCATGTCAAAATATTCACATTGTGGAGCACAGAACGACTGAATGGCAATACGTCCAGCACATGTAATGTTTCCATCGTATCTGACCAAGAAACCAACGAGCTGGTAAGAATAAACAGTGAGAAAAGAAGCAGATAACGGTAATATATATCATTTAATACATAATATTGAGTACAACAATGTTGAAAGAAAATGCTAATACAGCAAAGTTGTCATTCTAAGAATTAAGAAAGAAAAGTAATGGTTAATGAGACCACAAGGAGCTGCAATTCCTTAATTGACAAAAGAAAGTGATAACTATCAGAATCTATATATGAGCGGAGGATTAGTAAAATTTGAGCAGAAGTAATGTATCCCTTCTTTCACATAGACATGGCAGGAGGTTCACACCTGTCCGCCACCAAAAAATAAAAAGGTAAAAAAGTTTACCAGGCATCCTTCAACTGCAAATTTTAGTATAAAACTACAGACTGCTAATTGAGAAATCTTGGTTACTCTTTGGTCATCCTCTAAGTTACTATATTTGCCTTTGATCTCCACACTCCCTTCCACAGGAAGTCATTGCTTGGCTTAGCAATTATAGCGTTATAATAGGTTTTAACTGAGAAGATTCCATTCAGTTGAAGTTTCCATTTCAAAGTATCCTCTCACCTCCTGGTGTACTCACTTCATATAAAGCATTAAATGTCAACTTACTCAAGTTCTTAATCTTGCATATTCCTTCTAAATTTGGGCTCCAATCTGACCTATTATTCACAGTAGTAACATAATCTGCTACGGTTGCCTGTTTGTCACTGCAATCTCAAATTGGGAAATGGAATGCACATTGACTCATCCCCACACCATTGATCCAACCAAAATCAGGTTTTATCTCCATTCCCCACTTAATTATATGAATTTGTCAAACGAATCCCAACCAGCTGCTATGAACTTCCACAAGCGCACTCCAGGCAGTGTAAGAATCCATCCTGATTTTTCAATCCCTCCCTATTCAGTCTAATGCAACTAATAACCACTTGTTTCCATAGACAACCATTCTCCTTAGAGAAGTGCGACAACCATTTACTCAGCAAAGCCTTAATGAAAAGTGTTAGCTTCTTAATACCCTACCCCTGGCCTCTCTAGTAGGTCTTCAGATTTTCTTCCACCCAACTAAAGGATATTTGAATTCCTCCTCATTCCCTTTCCAAAAGAATCTTTTACCAACCATTGTTGAAATAGGGAAAACAGATAAATGCGTCGGAAGATTATAAAGTACTTTGGATTAAGGTATGTCTCCCTCCTTTAGATAAATATTGACGCTTACAGCCCACGAATCCTTTTTCAAATCTCTCAATAACAGGGTCCCAAATTGCTGAGGACTTACAAGCAGCCCCAAAAGGAAGTCCAAGGTATTTGGTTAGCATTGCACCCACCTTGCACCCCAGAATATATGTGCATGACTTTCCACATTGCTGACATCTCCTACCGGAATTAGTTCACTTTTGTTATAACCTTCATAATCATTGTTGTCCACTTTTGTATCTTCCCTACCACTTGGTATAGGGAGTAGGGTTGCTTCTCTCCCCCCCCCCCCCACCCCCTTAATATTTTCCCAGTGGCAATAAATTGATGGGAGTGCCGCCTCCCTTTTCAATATATATGGTCTTGTTAGGGTACCCCCTTCATTCCTTCAAGGGTATCCTAACAAAGGGCCCATCTTTTTTGGACACTAAAACCCCTATTTTTATTGAGTCAAATAGTATATAAGGAGGACTTTAGAGTGAATTACGACGATACTTATATTGAATTAGGTCAACCCATATCACCTTATTTCTTTGTTCATTCAAAATGTAAACCCAATTAAGATTACTTGATTCTTCTTCACATCCCCAACTATCGACAACATTATTTCCCCCCCCCCCTCCAAAAATCCCTCCTCCCAACCCTATATTAGGTTTTGAATTCTGTGGCATTTTTGCTGAATAAGCTTTCTGAATCCATCCATAAGGTAAATCTTTTGAGCAAAATAAAACTTGGTAAATCGACTGAGTTGTGGGAATAAACCAAATCTCTAAAAGTGATTACTTATTGAGTTTATCTAGCAAGTTCGCCAAATGAAGAGAATTTTTTTAATTTTGAAACTACACTACATTCCTATAGCAGATCTCTTGTTCCTTGATAATTTCATTGATTTATATTTGTATCCCTGTTTCTTTTGCCCAAAAACATTTACAGGATGATGAAGTCTAAACAACGGTGCAATTTTCTATGTTATGGATATTAGTTACTCACCATCAAACCTTTCTAATTAAGGGCGTTGGGTCGTGGAGTCGCTCACCATCAAATCTTTCTAGGACGATCTTAGGTTCTCATCAACTGGTATAAAAGAGCAATCCTAGTTACGGTTAGCTTTTCCATATCTTTAATTCTTGTCGATCTGATTTTGTTTTGTGAACCCTGAGCGAGGGTGTTTTGTTTGTGGCTTCTTGATTTTCTTGTTTTGGGTGAGTGAATCAAACACGAGCGTATACACGTAAGGGAGTGATTCACGAAACCTAATGTCAGAAGAAAAGAAACCTTTCCAAGAAGGTCAAACGGTCAATGTGAATGTAGAAGCCTTGAACGAACTTATTTTACTTGTCGTGGCTAAAGCGCTTGAGACAAAACTTGGGGAAAAAGTCAAGGAGAAAGTTGAGGAAGTAATAGAGAGGAGAATTGGAGAGATGGACATGGGACAACGGGAGCAACCAAGGGAGCGTAGGGCTCGAATTGGAGGAGGAATTTGGGGACGTTGAATCGGATAAGGAATATCAATACTATAATCCGAGTAGAGGTAGGTGTGGTATTCCGATGCAAATTCTGAATTTTCAAGGTAAAGACAATTTTGATGTTTACTTGGATTGGGGACGGAAGATAGAAGAGGTCTTTAAGTGTCATATGTACTCTAAATTGAAGAAGGTGAAATTGACAAGAGCTAAGTTCACGGCTATGCACGCATATGGTGAGAACAGCTAGAGATCGATCGCAGACAGAATGGTGAAAGGGTAGTTAAAACATGGCCAGAGATGAACGTGTTATGCGACGTCGGTTTGTACCTAATCACCATTATAGGGGCGTTCAATCTCGAGCAGCTTTGGAGTTTCACCACGGAAGACGAGCTACATCAAAGGAGAGGAGGATTCATCCATTTCTACAACTGAGGCCAAGTCAAAGTCAATTGTCAACTATTTTTTCGACCTCAACAATATCATTCTTATGACACCAAAACATGTATGTGTGGATCAAGTTGGGTTACAACAAGAGAGTGGGGAAAAAGAGAATGAGGGGGAAAAGAGTGAGGATAAGGGAGAAAATAATGAGTATGAAGGAGGAAAAAGTGGGAGTGAAGAAGAGAAAAGCGGGCAAGAGGTGGATGAGAAAGAAGACGAAAAGATTCAAGAGGAAAAGTTTCAAGGAAGGTGAGATTGAGGGGAGAGTTGAGCTTATTCTTCCTAGGAAGCTCGTATGGACAAATATGAAGATCCTTATGATTTCGAAGTTCTTACTAAATCCTTTTCGTGGTTCGTCAAACGGATGATTGATGATCACTTTTTTTCAATCCAATGGGCGGATCATCGAGTTCCTAATGCAGATTTGAGGTCAAATACTTTTCAAGAGGGAGGGAATGATATGATCTCAAGGGGGTGGAGATGAATCTACACTTTGAGGAGGCTTTGTGTCAAGGTTTGAAGTTTGCAAGCAAGTTTGGAGGCTTGGAGGATTTTGCTAGAGACTTCGGGTGCCAAATAATTTGTCAATTTTGAGAAGTTTAAACACGCCAAAAAGGCTTGAGTACAGAACTTACATCGCTGCGACTGCAATAGCAGTGCCACGCGCTAAGGCGCCGCGCCAGATTTTTAGCTTTCCGAATTTGTGCGGATTTTGACCTATTTTGATATTTAATGTTTTATTTACTTTCCTTTCTTTTGTTTTCCGTCTCTTAGGTGTTTTAGGGTTACTTTTCAGTATTCTTTAGGGTTTGTAAGCCTATTTAAAGGCCTTTGAACATTGTTATTGTTGGAGTTGAGTTTATGAATTATCGAGTTTTATGATAATTGTGTTTTCTCTGCGAGTATTCTGGATTGAGTACTTGTGGTGCAAACATTCTTGTGTAAGTATTGCATCTGAATTCGACTTATCAATTGGAGAGTCATCCCAATTGTGGCGTTATACACAACTCCAAGATTCACATCTACTTGAAGGCGTTGGGTCGCGGCGTCGCTCACCATCAAACCTTTCTAGGACGATCTTGGGTTCTTATCAAATGGGAACGTCGGTGGATTAGATATAGAAAATAAATTACAATATAGTCCTTGGTAGTAATTGTTTGATTCTATTGAGGATGGGATATTTTGGTCATAAAAGTTGGGCCCAAACCCTAAACATATATATATATATATATATATATATATATATATATATATATATGAAACACTTATTGGTCCAAACAATCTCAAGTGATTTTTTCCCTCTAAGTATGGCTACTTTTATGATCTCCTGAATACGTTCAATTCGACAATTTAGGCTTTTCTCGTTGTACCACACATCTATCCTCACATTCTCAAATTGGTCACATCCATTTCATTAAAACCATTGTTTCTTAGTTGCCCCTACCATGAACCAAACTAGCTTTCATAATTATCCTATAGAGTATTCCTCTCAACTTTACTGATATACATCAATCACATGAAATCCCAAATACATTTCTCCACTTCACCAACTAAATTTTATTCTATGAATAACATAATTTCCCACCTCTATCGGGCCTCAGACTGCCCTCGCACCAAAAAGAATTAAAATATCTCCCACCTCTTGCTCTTGATTAAAAATTGAACCCAAAATTCAGAGCTAGTAATCCTTTTTCTGCTAAAGTTGCATTTCATATACTTTGTCTTTTGCCATACTAATTCTAAACCCCATTTCTTCTAATTTCGCATTAACCCCCGCCTGTCTCATTAATAAGGATAATATTGTTAACAAATAGCATACAACTTTGGATGTCATCTTGTATATTTTTAATCCATATATGGACTTTCGTTTGATGTATTCCTTCTGCATTTGGAAAGCACGTCTCTTCAGCTCTATTTCTAACTAGATAAATAGCTCGATCATACCTGTCACATCAATATTTCTCACTTTGCCTCCTTTCCTCTCTAATACCAACCAAGTTATCTCTATGGACACTGAGTCATATACACCTTCTCTAACTCAAGAAACCCCATGCGCAGTCAGTAATAACGGAACACATATACTAACTTACACTTCGCAATTTTTTAACACATAGAATCATGAAATTTTGGCCTGCCAATCTGCCACTCCCTCTGTACCTGAAGTACCTGTTTTGATATAATACAAACTGACAAGGTGTAGCAGCTGGACACCGACATATCACATAAATCTTACAGTTTTGGCAAGTTCCACACCTGTACCCATACCTGATTTGATGTGCCATTGTAACATCAGCCATTCCATTAGTATCATTTTGCTGCTAAATTTGCATTTCAAATACATTGCTTCTTTCCTACTTACTTTAAGCCCTCATATTTCAAAATTTCCACTTTATAATTTAGGGTGAACCCTGCCTTTATCTCAAAACTCCCATCGATAAGTATATGTAATCGACAACTAACATGCAGCTCTATACGAAATCCTTCATATGTTTAGTCACAATATGTGCTTAAAGCAATCTTTGGTGTATTCCTTCCGCCATTTGTCAGCTTTATTTCTAGCCGTACGTCATCCTATGTATGTTTACTTTATGTGCTCAAAGCCAATCTTTGATGTATTCCTTGAGTCATTGGTCAGCTTTATTTCTAACTATATACATAGCTCCATCTACAAGTCTTTAATCACATCAATTTTTTTCATATTGCCTCCTTTCCACTCTAATACCCACCAAAAATATCTCAGTCAGCACTCGATTATAGCTTCTCTAAAGCAATAAATTCATATGCAGTCAATAATAACTGAATTTGTCTCGTTCTTGATGAAACTCCAAACTATCTAACTACTTGTACTTTTTGTACATATAGAACCAATGTTACTTTTGGCCTGCCACTAACATGGATTCTTCACTTCATCCGGATTACCCAAATGAAAACGACATGAAGCAGACAAGGGTGGGGAAGTTGTCATCTAGATATAGCATAAACTCTTTCAGTCTTGATGAGTTGGACCCCCGCACCTGCATCCACACCTGACTCATTGTAGAATATAGGCCATTCTTGCAACTGCAACTTTCCATGAAAAATTGCAGCCCTCTTAAAGAGATGTTATTGAGTTTTCATTATCTCTTAGAACTTCCCAACTTCATAATTGTACATATATCCACCAACAGATGAGAGAAAACTTAAGCCACGGGTGGGCACGCAATAATTCAAATACAGTAGTATTTATTGATTAAATCAATTCAATGGAAACTATAGGAATATCTTCATACTCTTCTTCCCATGTATTTTAATTGGACCAGGATTACCAAACACGACTTACATCACAAACCCATCTCCATTTCAAATACACAACCGCAAACATGCCAAAATAGACAACAGAATAGCTTAATAACTAAGAGAACTCGGCATTAGAATCTCTGTTCATATCCTAGTTTGACGCATAGGACCCAAGAAGATGTTACTGGAGTTAGAGGTTCGGACTTCATATATTAAACCATGCCTAGAGATTTCGGTGTTCCAGTCAAGGATCCAGACGATAGTAGCAGATTAACTAAGAGGTCAGGGGCTGGATATTGCATAGCTACCAAAGGAAGCTAGAGTGTGCATCCTCCTAAAACAAATAATAGATGGACATGGACATCAACTGGAGAAGGATGGGTCGTAAGGATCTTGGTACGGACCCCCCAGCTAAGGGTGTTAACATATATGACCTTGTGACTAGGTAGGTCCAGAAAAGGCAAGTGACTTGAGATCAAAATCTGAACCATGCACCCATTCATTAAAGGGGTCAGCCACCAGAATCTGAGGAGCTAAGACTAGGTTGGTCACAATGTTTCAGCCATAGTTGTAATATTTGGAAAAAGCCACCTTAATTTTGTACATGTTCTAATGTTTTTAAACATAGGTTTTATGTACAGATGGGCTTTAATAATGGTCTAGAGATTTAATTTTAAGGTCAAGTTAAAGTATTTGTATCTTTCATAAATTGAAAATGTCCTTGGTGAATTCTTTGATTCTTCTTTTAATTTTCCTTCTACACAACTGCACCTCTGCTCTTTGGATACTGATCAATTGGTTACTGTCCGAATCTCCTACTCCATTCTAACAACCCCATATTACCAAGCTCAGTCTACCTAACCTAATCCCATGCTGCCAAAAACTTGTGAAATTTGCAACCAAAAATCTTTAAAGTTAAATGGCTTAAAATCTGTACCAAAAATAATCTATGAAGAAATGTGAGTGGAGATAGATCATCGAAAAGTAAAATGTTAATACCTTGGAAGTTGAGCTAAAAATGTTGAACAACGATCACGGAATGTATTAAGACTGGAACAATCTTGAAGGCTAATGCAATCAACATGTTTCCCTGTAAGAAGATGCTTCTCTAAGGGCTTCCGTAAGTTAAAGTCATTGCAAAACTCTAACTTCCCATCTGCATCACAAGAGGAAGATGAGTTCCTTGGTCAAACTCCCAGCACAGTTCATCCTTATAACTAGCTGATTCAATGGATGTAACTTTAAGAAAGACAATGTCAATGAGTGCGTACACCAACGTAGCAACTTCCCCACCAATGAAGTCTTGAGGTTCTAACCTATACATCAACTTGGACTAAAACTGATAATATAACGTTAACTTTATCTTCCGTCTCTGCAAACAATGAGTGTAAATATTCCTGTAACAGAGTACGGAAGTGCACATACAAACCCCCGCAAAGAAGGGGGAGAAAGCTTCCCTCCTCAAAGTGCACTAATTATTCCTTTTATTATGTTTTCTTTTCTTTTATTTATGCTTCTTCTTGACCTAATTTCTAGGCGAGGGGTGAAAGATAGTTCTTTCTGATAGTTCAATTAACTGTTTAGCATATATTTAGTACCCTCAAATTCTGGCTACTACTAAGAGAGATTACATTGCGGAGCAGGATTTGAAATATTGTTCAAATCTACATAAAATTCTGCCCTTGGAATAGATAATACACATCATTCATAGATATTTGACATAGACAGTAGACAATTTTAATTTCGGTTGAATTCAATTACCCAGCAGAAAGGTTCCTACATATAAAAGACCAAACAGTGACAGAAGTAGAAATTGCAACCCTAAATAAGATTACCTCGCTGACCATCCAAGTTGAGCTGATTGTCCCCAAAGTACTTTTTATATTGCCAAGCAATCCTCAACCCCTTCTCCTACAAGTCGATGAAATGCCTTATATCCATATTTTCATTAACACACTAGAGAGAAAGAGGGAGGTTGGAGAGAGAAAATGGGAGACGGAGAGAGGAGAAGGGCACCTGTTCGGAATCCACATTACGAGGTTTGTCATCTCTGGATGATACTGGACTCGGCAAAGTCCCAAGAAAAGCTCTTGGGTCTTTTGATGGACTAGCATAGAGAAGTGGTTGGTTATGAACTAATCCTTGAGACATAAAGTTCCTTAACAAAAGCATGTGATGAGGTGCTTCCGGATCTTCCATGACCATCACTAGGCTCCCTAAAGGGAACCCACCTCCCAAAATCTCTGTGATTAGGAACAAACATGATAAGAAAGCATATTACAGAAAATGATCCATCCATGACTGCTAATATGATAGAACTCTAATTCTTTCTATTTAGTTTTATAAGTTTAAATAGAAATGGAAAATGATGATTACTGTCAAGATCTGGTATTCCGGAGGAAATAAAGATAGTGCCATTTGGTCCATACTTAAGTCCGGGGACCGAAGAAGTCGGTGCAGCCGAAATGTTGCGAGAGAAACTACTGGTCCTAGCCTTGGTAGTAGCCATTGCGGTATTCATTTTTTCACTCATCCTGCAAAGGAAGAACAGATGGATAACAGCTTTTAAGACGAGATTTTCCACAGAAAATAATTGGCAGTTCATATTATGACTATGATTTGAACCGAAAAACTGACAACCATTTCTGTTAAAACATTGTTTCCTCTTAAAGTAAGATGCTAGGATGTATTAGCAGAGTGGATGTTCTTAGACCGCCTCGCCATATAATTTATTTTTTCAAAAGTAATAAATCCTTTTAACATTTCCAACGATATCCAACTAGTCTGCCACAGTGCCTGTTGACAGTAACTCCATTAGAAACCATACAAGTATTCAGGTGAAGTTGATCACCTTCTACTCTTCTGAATTTTTTTATTTATTTAAGGTAAGAATGTATATAAAATAGAAATCACCAAGGGGGCTCACCACACAAGGGGTATACAAAGCACCAAAAATAACCGACACCCCTTCTCCAGCCTACTAGAAGCTATAGAAAAAATACTTACATAAAGCCCTCAACAAAAGATTAAAATGATCACCTACAAAAGCCAACAAAAGAATCTAACGAGCCCACTATGACCTCCTTCATCCAAATGAAAAGAAGAATAAGAATCGGTACTTTCAACCGATGCAACAATAATTCCTCCACTTCAAAATTTCTTTTGTTCCTCACATAAGAAAAAGAGGAGCAGTAAGCCAGTCATTCAACTGCTGTTTTTCACTCTAACTCCAACCACCCATAGAGAAGGGCCTGGACTGAAGCTGGTATCATCCACTCCACACCGAACAACGTAAACAGGATGCTGCACATACATCTGGCCACTTCGCCATGCAAAAGAAGGTGATTTTCTGATTCTCCACACCTCTTACACACACAACACCAGTTCACCAAAATTACTCTTGTTATTTTAATCAACTTCACAAATAAATAAACAAAAATTCCTATGTTTTTTCTTACAGATCCTGATACTCAGTTCTTAGACCGTCACACACATAGTTGTTAAAGGCATAAGGCATATTGTACGGGCCTCCTGGAGCATCAAGCGCGCAGCACAAGGCAAGGTTCAAGCTTCAACAAGTGAAGCACATAGTTCCAAATTGAAATTCAACCATGAGCATAGTTATTAAAGGCGGAAGGCGAGAGGCGGGCGACCGAAAGGCGAGCAAGGCGAGAAATTAGGAAAAGTAGTATATATATTTATTTATTTTATTGTAACAAATTCCAAAGCATGTATAAATGACAATAATAAAACCTCAAATAAAATAAATAATCGTGCAACCAATAAAATAAAGTCATGGAATACAAGTAAAAGTAACTAATTAGCAAGTATCTATACTCAGCTTGTACTCCAAAAAACAGACTAAACAGAAAAGTAGAAGAAAAAAAGGAGGAAAAACTCCAAATCCTGAAGTAAAAAGAAAAAAGTTGAAATGTCCAAAAACAAAAAAAGTCCAAGAAAAATAAAATACTCCATACTCTGTTTGTTTTCACTTTTCAGCCCTGGTTGAGACTACAAGAGAGAAATAGAAATAGAAACAATAAAAGAAACAAAATAAACAGACTACAAGAGAGAAATAGAAAAAGGAAAAAGAAAAAAATATGAAACAAAGAACAAGGCGAGACGCGAGATACGAGAGACACATGTTCTAGAGAGTTCGCGAGTCGTCAAGGGTTCGTTTCGTGGTCGCCGTCGTTGTTGCTAGGGCTGGTCGCCGTCGTTGTTGCTAGGGCTGCTGGTTGCACTCGCAAGAAGCAGTCGCACCCTCTTTCTTCTTCTGCCGTTGTCGCCAGGTTTGTCGAGTGAGAGTGAGTCCACTTTTAGGGTTTTCTTTTTCCTGCATCGTTTTGTAAAAAAAAAGGCATCATTTTATGTGCCTGTCACAAAGGCGTTGTTTCTCTCTGCTTCTTGCCTTGCTCGAAGTCGACGAAGGCGAGCGCCTTTACACCGCCTTCCTAAAAACGAATCGCGTGTTCATAATCGAGGCGGCCATGCCTCGCCTCCCGCCTCCAAGCTCCTCAGGCGGCTAAGGCGACCGCCTTTAATAACTATGACCATGAGTAAGCATTTTTTAGTATTGACTATTCATACCTAAATCAAAAGGAATTACATGAATAATCAAGACCTAGCAACATTGGAAATGCAATTAAATACCAAGAAGTGAAAACAAATAACTGAAGAACCAAGAATTAAAACAGACTAACCAAAAAAAGAAAGTAAGATGAACAAGCAAAAATTTAGAAGAAGAGTGAGAGGATGGAAGGGAATAAAACTTAGAAACAGAAAATCAACTAAAGAGTTAGGAAAAATAAATTAGAAGAGAGGGAAGGGGGACTTCTAAGTTCAGTGGAAGAAGCAAATAAAGAGATAGAGACGAAAGAAAAAAAAAATTGGATAAGCACAATTCTCAAGAGTTCCCCGGATGCTGTCGTCGCCTGAGGGAGGAGAGTGAGTCGCTCCAATTGAGAACTTGGGCAGAGAGATTTTATGTTTCAAAAGACATTAGAATGGCGTCATATGAGGCAGATAGTTTAAATTAAACCTACAGAACAATTATTGAACATTTCTCGAAACAGTGGATAATAGTTACAACTCCACATGTCTTTCTCATTGGCCAAAACAAGAACTAGTGCAAGACACATCTCAACAGAGCCTTCAAGCCTTATGCTTCAACAAAGAGGCGCACCTTTAGCAAGTCAATAATTATCAATCTAAAACCTAACTAGCCCAATACTACATATTAAGAGACATGCTACATATACAGCAAGCATATACAGAACCATTTACAAAATTGAGCTGACATGCCATGTGTATAGCCATGTGGTTTTACTTGATAAATAGAAACATAAATTATTTTCACTGAAAGCTAAAAAAAAAAAAAAAGTGGGAATGTGGAATGACTCCCTCCCAGTCAATGACTCGTTTGTTTCGTTTCCAAATTCGATCTCTTCCTCTATCTTCGCCTAATCATACTATGTTTCATCGTCTAATGTTTTAGTACAATAACATTACTACATCTTCTTTTTCAGGAATTAGTAGTTATTCTTTGCTTCTTTTTCTCTCTGCATTCTGTTTTTATGTTAATCTCTCATGTACTTTGAGGATATTCTCTTCTATGTTCCTTTTTTTCGTGCATAATCACATCTTTTAACTATTTTAAGAAGACTTCTTCTCCGTTCTCATTTCATAGAGGATTGATGTAAATGTTCAATTACCCTACAAGATTTTTTGTTTCTTTCTTTTTTCAGAAATTATGAGCAATTCAGATGAGAATTCAAATGAAGAGGACTTTGATAATAAAGAAGTAGAGCAACAGGAGACAACACCACCACTAGGTCTAGGTCAGGACAAAGTTGCAGAAACTCCTAAGCCTGGTATAAAGTTTAATTCCATTGACAAAGCTAGACTTTTTTATCGAAAGTAAGCATCTAAAGAAGGTTTTGGTATAATGACAAGAACCTCAAAGTCTCATAAAGTCATAAAGAGCGAAACTCAAAATATTATACCATTTCTTGTGATAAAGGCGGTAAACCCACATGTAAGGGAAAGAGTATCGTGTTTCCGCAACCATCAAAGAAAACCATTTTTGTATGGCCCGAGTAAATGTTAGAACAATTGAGGACGGAGGATTTTATTTGTCCAAGGTATTTCTTGAACATAATCATGGATTAAGTCCTGAAAAATCGAGATACCTTATATGTAACAAGCAATTAGATGCTCATGCAAAGAAGCATCTCGAGTTAAATGATGATGCTACGATAGCATTGAACAAAGTTTCCAGTCACATTGACGTAGCTTCCTGCTTCAACAACCAATGACTGGAAACTTTTGTTTAATGGTATCACAGCTTCATCATTTAACTCGAAACGCCTCTTCGCATGAGCATCTAATTGCTTGTTACATCTAAGGTATCTTGATTTTCCGGGACTTAATCCATGGTTATGTTCAAGAAATACCCTGGACAAATTCGCCTTTATTACAAGAAATAGTGTAATATTTTGAATTTCGCTCTTTATGAAATTTTGAGGTTCTTGTCATTGTACCAAAACCTTTTTTAGATGCATATTTTCTATAAAAAAATCCAGCTTTGTCAATGGAATTAAACTTTATACCAGGCTTAGGAGTTTCTGCAAGTTTGTCCTAACCTACTAGTGGTGGTGTCTTCTATTACTCTACTTATTTATTATCAAATGCCCCTTCATTTAAATTCTCATCTGAATTGCTCATATTTTCTAGCAAAAGAAAGACACAAAAATTTTGTGGCGTAATTGAACATTTACATCAAAGACTTCTTATAATAATTGTTAAAAGATGTGATTTATGCCTGAAAAAAAGAATCAAAGAAGAGAATATCCTCAAAATACAGGGGAGATTAACATGAAACAGAATTCATAAAGAAAAAAAAAGAACAACTAATACCTGAAAATGAAGATGCACTAATGTTCTCATACTAAAACATCAGACGATGAAACATAGTATGATTCGACGAAGATGGAGGAGGTAGAGATCGAATCTAGAAAGGAAACAAAAGAGTCATTGACAGGGAGGGAGTCTTTTCACGTTCCCACTTTTTTTTTAAGGTTCAGTGAAAATAATTTATATTTCTATTTACTTCCTCTGTTCCAGCCAAATAGTCCACTATACTATTTTGGGACGTTTCACTTAAAGAGTCCACTTTCAAAAAAATATGCTTACAATTTTCATAATCTTTCATCTTTACCCTCCACTTCTGTTATATTCATCTTGGTTGTAATTAAATATTTTTGTATATATGACCAACTCTAATGACACTAATATATCCCTTAATAATCATACTTTTCAAACGTGAACTCTTTGGGTGGAACGGAGGGAGTATCAAGTAAATCGACATGGCTGTACACATGGCATGACAGCTCAGCTCAATTCTGTAAATGGTTCTGTATATGTAGCATGACTCTAAATATAGTATTTTAGGCAATAAGTTGCAGCTTGACCTTTATTAAGCTACCAAGAACCACTTAATTGTAGCATCATCAAACAATAATTTGCAGCTCAGAACCTAATTAAGCTACAAACAAACACATTTTTGAAACACCCAACAAAAAAAATAAAGAAAGTCTAAGTCTACACTACCTAAGCCAAAAACTAGTCTACTTATGTTTGCATGATAAAAGTTACTGTGGCATTTCATCGAACAGGTGGTGTGCAAGCTAGTCAAACTACAATAACGCATGAAAAAATTAGGTCTTTCTCGAATATCACAGATACTATTATTACAGTGACTAAAACAGAAATCAAATCAATAGGGGTGGCATAAAACCTTAATTTTTTCTGACGAAGTTCAACGCTCGACTCAGTTTTGAATTTTCTGTCGCATAGTTTCACCAGGAGAGAGAGAGAGAGACGGAGGGAGAGAGCGCGACGAACTAACCGGTTCGGGTTGGCTTGAGTTCCGGTTGCGCACCTTTTGGGCTGAAACTGGTAGCTGTAGGCAAGCCTGCAGTAGGAGACTAGGAGGCTTATGATGTGGACCGGAGTCTAATAGTTAGGCCAGTTTTTCATGGGGTTGAGCCAGTAAACTAGAATTTTCAAAAGGGACTTGCTATTCCGTCCCCAAAATTGCTAAGTATACTCATTTACTTAGTTCACTCACCCTTCAAATATTATACCATTTATATTACTAAGTATAACCCTACTTATTTTTCTATTTTACCCTTGAACAATAAACCTCCAATTCTCATCCACCCAAATTAAAACACTATCTTTCCAACTCACCTCCCTCCCAAAATTAAAATACTCTCCATTTCTCTCTCTATCATCTGCTCTCTATCCTCTCCATTTGTTTTGATGCTTCATCTATTTCGACTTAGCTTCCTAAAAATTGCACAAAGTTAAGCCACTACTTAGGCTTGAAACATGCATTTCGGTTAAATTTTTTAATGATTTTTTGAATTTTTTTGGAAGAAACTGCGAATGGAGTGTGCGGCACCCCTTGACCGCATGCCCTAAGGAATGTGAGGCACTGGTCCGCCGCACATACCTTAGGGCGTGCGACTGGGGGTGCCGCACATACCATTAAGCGTGCGGTAAAGGGTGCCGCATATATCTTAGGGTTTTCAAAAATTTTAAGGATAATATAGTCTTTTGAAATTGTAGCAATTTTGTAATAATGGTAAAGGGGGTATACTTAGCAATTTTGGGGGTGGGAATAGCGTTGGTCTTTTCAAAATACAAATCAGTGAAATAGAAATGCTTAAATTTATCCAAGCAAATTAAAACTTTACAGGGATATAATATACGAAAGAATATATGTATGAAAGGATAATTAGAAATGAATTTATATACTCTCTCCGTCCCTAAATTATTGTCTTTTTTTTTTGTCCGTTCCAAAATAATTATCTTGTTTAAAAACTTTTCTTTTTAGGACATCACTTTTACTATTTTACCTTTAATTTTTCCCCTACTTTAATTATGGGCCACATATGCATTAAAGAAAATTACACATTATACCAATATTAATAATCAAGTTAATTATTTTTTCTTAATCCGTGTGCAGAATCAAATAAGATAATAATTAAAAGACGGAGGGAGTAGTAATTTTTATGTTACTAGTATAATTTAATTTTTGTACACAACCATCTCCTAAACCTTCGATGTTGTTTGAGGCTACTCAAATTCTTGGTCGATCTATATCATACATTATGCTATATTATTTTGTTTATTTTATGATTAAGAAAAATATATCTTTAAGTACATCTACATTTAGTATTAATAATACCAATCAAATGCCTTGAAATAAAATAATTATCTAACATCAAGAATTTATTTATTCTATATACTCTTGGACATTTATTACATGTGATAGTAAACTAGTACGGAGTAATAAATTAGTGTTTTCTTAATGATTGATATCCAATTGGATTAGTCTTTTATTGCTTATGTAAAAAAATTATAAAAATTACTAAGTAAGTAAATATTTTATATATATATATATATATATATATATATATATATATATAGGGGGGAAATATAAACTATAATATGCATGAACATATGCATATTAATGAGAGGGAATGGAAGTTATATGAGGCTAAATAGTATATATTTAACAGATAGTGCCTACAATTAGAAAATTTTAAGGGGCACTATGTACAAATTAAATAAAGTCAGGAGAGGTAAGTAAAATAATCTCAATTGCAAAATAACTATCCACTTAATAAATACTAACTAGTAACCTTATCTAATTTTTTATAATTAACTACTCAAAGCTAAAATAAATTTAAATAAATTTAAAAATTAGTTGTAATAATTTATAAAATAAAAAATAATTGAATTAATAGTCATGCACAGCCATAGTTACTAGTTTATATAAATCACATAGAGTTTTGAAAGATTTTGATTGATTTAACTGATTGTGCGTGTATTATACTGCCTCCGTTTTATTTAAAGAGTCCACGTTTGAAAAGTCTAATAATGAATAAATATATAAGAAACATTAGGATTGGTCATAATTCAAACATGCTTAAGCATATTTAATATATTTATACCACATGTGGAGGGTAATGTTATAAAATTATGAAGATTGTAAGCATAATTTTTTAAAATAGATTCTTTGTGTGAAACACCCCAAAATAGAATTGTATTATTTGCCTGAAATGGAGGGAGTATATAACTAATATTACCTCCTCGTTAATTTAGAAATTATGCTTTCCTTGCAGGTAGCTTGTTGTAACTCGTAACTTAATTAAGCTTGGTGTGAGTGTCCGTGTGACTAATGTATATATTTCTTACTTTAGAAATTATGATTTCCCAGCAAACAGCTTGTGGTAACTTAAGCTTGGTGTGGTACTCAGCCTCCGTCTGATTCAAGAAAATTTATATTTGGCGAGAGTTAAATACGGGATATCCCGATAAATGAATTGTTCCACATAGGGACTCAGTGGTGATCAAGTCACTGAACCAACCCTTTTGGATTGACTCATCTATATATATTTCCGAGTTGTGCCATCAAATGCTTGTTATGTTATACTTAAAAAAGAAAAAGATTTGATTGGTTAATGTATGTGCATATAGCTAGTTGGCTGTCGAAAAAATGGAAAATGATAGGGATACAAATATTATTATACAAATTTTCATATTAATCTAGGTGTATCTAAGTGTTTAGCATGTGATGGGTTAAATGACGAGATGCATGCTAAGTCATGTGATATCTAACCAATCACATGTTTTTTTTTTTTTTGTCACCTAAATTTATATATAAAAAAAAAAGTGTACAAAAAACTTGTATCCCTATACTACCCTTATAAGATAGATGTACATTATGATTTATGGCCTAGTTGGGCTTTGTTTCTCATATTGCAAACGTGATTCTCCGGGAGTAATTTCAGAAAAAGTGATTCTTTGAAAATCAATTTGCAAATTTAGATATATTTGGCTATCTTAACCTCAAAATCAATTATGAAAAGAAAATTTTCAAACTACCCTCATTATATCAATTTCAAACATAATATATGCAAGTAAAAGATATACTATTAACAGGGCCGTTCCTAGCATTTTATAGGCCCGGGGCAAAGTTAAAAGAAGGGCCCTAATTTAATTATCAAATATTAATCTCATGTATTTTTTTAAATTTAATTTCTGAGAGACAAAAATAATTTTTGGTATCAGTACAATTTCAATAATGGACTTAGCTGAAATTAAGTTTGGGGAAACATTATTATCTAGAAAACTGAACAAATTTTTGCCGAATTTCAGTCTCGTAAAGTAAAAAAAAAATACTCAATTACTCGAATCAACAATCATTGTAAGAATAATTTGGGATTCTTGTTGCTTCACACTTCTATTTCATGGTTCTCTTATCAATCACTCAGAACTATGACCTCAAATTAGTAATTAACTAAATTGAAAATTCAATGTAACTATGTAAGATGTGAATAAACTATCAAACTCAAAAGTCACAATAAACAATTGAACAAACATAATTCAAAATTTAACAAATAAACAAAGTCAATGTCACTTTCAATTTTTAAACACACAAAAACATTGTAAAAAGAAAAATAATAATTAACAATGTAACAAAATTTAACAAATAAACAAAGTCTCAACAAACAATTGAACAAACATAATTCAAAATAATAACAAAAGCTTTGAGTTTGGGCCTCAGTTCAAGAAATTTGGATACTATTTTTAGTTTATATGTATACTAATACTACAAGAGTTAAAAAAAAATTGGGCCCCTTATTAATTTGGGCCCTGGGCTGGTGCCCAGCCTGCCCGCCCCTTGGGCCGGCCCTGACTATTAAAACATATATAGTATAATTTGAATATAACACAATAACCAAAATTTCATCTTTAGTAAAAAATAATAAATAAACAAAACCAACAACAAATATATACTCCCACCGTCCATAAATTATTATCTTCCTTTTCTTTTTTATCCGTCCCAAAATAATTGTCTTGTTTGAAGATTTTCCTTTTTAGGACATCACTTTTACCATTTCACCCTTACTTTTTCCCTACTTTAATTGTAGACCACATACACATGAGCATTAAAGAAAATTACACATTATATCAATATTAATAATCAAGTCAATTGTTTTTTCTTAATCTATGTGCCGGGTCAAACAAGAAAATAATTAAGGGACGGAGAGCAAGAGGAGTGAAAAGAAAATTTGTATAACTTTTTTCTAGAATTGTTAAATATCAATAATTATGAAATTTTAGTTAGATAATGATTAGCCATTTTATAAAGATGGAGGTTATTATTGAAAAAACAACAAATAAAAAGAAATACTAGAATCACTTTTTGCAAAAGCTGGGTTATAGTTGATTCACTCTAAACGCAGTTTTCGACGTTTTGATAGCTTAAAAATATACTCACTTTTGATAGTCAAACACCTCAAAAAGTACTTTTAAATTTCAAAAGTGATTCTAACCCTCCGAAATGCAATGCCAAAATCTCCCAAACAAGTGTTACAAGTTGAATTTTCATACATACAAAATGGGGGCATCGCCCCATTTAGCTTACAATGTCAATTCACTTTGGACTTAATTGAATTAAGTTTGATTATGCTAAATATACACAAAATTTGTGTATTTATTTTGTCATATTGCTTATGTAAATGAGGTGACCTTGAAATACGAGCAGTCTTATGTATGAAGCCCTAATGACTATATATAGGTTACACAATATTTAGAAGGAAAACCACTATGCCTTTATTCTTTGAGATAATACTCAAGCTTGTGAAACATACGAGTAGAAAGGATCTTTTTCTTAAAAAAACTCAATCATTAGACTCCTTGTTAAAGTAGTGTCTTCATGAGACTTAATATGTGCGGAATCAAAAGTACTTGAACAAGCTCCATGTGGAAACATATACACAAAAATTATAGAAAATGTCTCCTGTAAGACTGGCTTACACTAGAACGGATTTACTTTTGGCTTTAAAAGTATCACTTTGTATCTTAAATTTTATCATTTTTTTCCTGGAAAGTGTCACTATTGGGCTACAAAGTGACACTTTTAAGGCCAATAGTGACAGTTTTAAGAAAAAAAAGTGAAAATATTTAAGATACAAAATGACACTTTTAAGGTCAAAAGTGACACCGTCTTTCCATAAAACGGTCCCATACAAGTTTTTGCCAAATTTATATATTTATCTTATGTGACACTATTTAATTTGCCATATTGCTCGCTAGGGTTTGAGTTCAGCCAACTCAGAATGTAATTGGGGCAATATGAGTCAAGCTTAATTAGTCTTGTGTATATATGAAGCCCTAATGACTATAAGGTACACATCATATAGGAGAAAAACATCAATGCCCTTATTCTTTGAGGTAATATATATATAGTACTCAAACTTGTGATACATACAAGTAGAATAGATCTTTTCCTTCACAAAGTCGAGGATTAGGTTCCTTGTTAGAGTTGTGTCTACATGAGACCTAATATGTGTGGAATATCTGTCATGTGTCATGTTGATTAATCTACTCGATAAAAGCATCATATTTCAGTTATTAGATTTTTAAAGAACAACACATGGGAAGCATATAAGGTATAACTTATGGACATGTTTGCTTTTGAAATAGCTAGGTGTCAGACTTACCTGTTTTTAGGTATTCAGACGCAAAGTTCACTACTCTTATCACCTGATCATGATCAATTCCTCATTGGAAGTCGGTCCAGATGACGGGATTTTGTTCTCATCCGCCTCTTGATGCGTAACTGAATTTTCTTGGCGTTATTTAAAGTGAGTCAAAACCAACATAATTGTAACTTGAGGGTTCAGAGAAAATGTGATCCAAACTCTTGTTAACAAAATCATGAAGGTTTAATATTTACTCACTCATGGACGGAGGCAATATATTTGAACCACATAAATATATTGTTTCTTTTGTGTTTGTATCTTTGGTGGAGTATTTGTTTTTGGTTTCTCAATTGTTACTTCATGTGTTCAAAATTAAGGAGATGCATTTTGATTTATTGTGTAAATTAAAATAAAAAAAAGTAGAATAACTTCTAATTTTCTAAAATACACTATGATTGTATAAAGGTATTAAAGATATTTTGTTTAAAAATAATTTCTTAAAAGAAAATTGTACCTCTTTAAACGGAATAAACTAAAATAATACGTGTGTCTCTTCAATTGGGAGGACAAAGGTATATACATATTATTCTTTAACATCTTCACTTATTTTTTAGTCATTGTTTGTTTGCACATATATACATACTGTATCTCGACTATTTAATTTATCGAAATATCATCTCAGCTCAACTCAACTCAAATTTGTCTAAATTACTTTGAAATTAGACCGTAACTGACATCCCAAATTTAAAGTTAGGAAAAAAAAAAATGAAGTGGGATGGAAGAAATTAAAAGGAAGGAAAATGAGAGGGGCGACTAAGAAGGAGAATGCCCGTGAGAAGGAAGGAAGTAACGTTTGAGAAGTGGCATAGAAGGAGAAGAAGATAATTAGTGTGTGTGCATGGGTGTTACGGTTTTTTTGGTTTGGGCCTCACGGGAATCTGGCCACCCCCCTTCTCACGAGTCTCTCTCTCTCTCTCTCTCTCTCTCTCTCTCTCTCTCTCTCTCTCTCTCTCTCTCTCTCTCTCTCTCTCTCTCTCTCTCTCCTCCACTGCATATACGGACGGACGACGTTGCAAGAGAGAGAGAGAGAGAGTTTGCTGAATATTTACGGCTCTTAACACGTTTATTATCCGTGTTCCAGCCAGCCTACATTTATCCATTACTGGTTTCTTCTTTGCCTTCCATTTTCATTCCAATTTGTAGGTTGCCCATAACTTTTTTTTTTTTCAAAAAGGTTAGAGGGGACACAAAACTTACTCAAACTATTATTAAAATTATTATTATTTAATGCATTGAAAGTCTACAAATAAGACTATATTGTGTTTTTAGTGTGACTAGAACAAATGTTGTCTCTGGTGAGGCTTTGAATACCCGACCTCTCCGTTGAGAGTAGTGATACTAGTGAAAGTATCATGGTGGGTGACTCTGACTTTGGTGTGACGCTCGAACACTCGATATCAACGGTGCTTTTAATGAGGCCAACCTCTCCGCTGAGGTACCTTTAACATAACTAAATTTAGGGACCTTATTTATTTCGATTGATTGATCATAATATCGAGTGTCAAAAGATAAATTGAATGTCACACAATATGAACATAATGACGAAAGTTGACAGTCCAACTGAAAAATATTTTCCCGATCATGATCACCCATTTATCACCTCCTCGATATCACAATGAGTGTTCATTTTTGAACAAAATTAATGTTAAAATGAGTGTTTTTTTTTTTTTGATAAAGATACTATACTCACTTTTCTCAATCATATGTCCCGATGTGTCTTTTACAATATAAACACTAAGGGTAATTATGTATATGTATGTTATTACAATGTAACTTAACATCTTTTATTTTAATAAAACTCAAAAAATTTAATAAAACTCAAAAAAGAAAAAAAAAAAGTTAATTTCGGGATGGAGTAAGTACTACTTTCAAAGAGAAGGTTCAAAATGTATCCCGTCATGTTATTTAACCGCTCAATTTTCTATGTTTTGACAGGTTAAATGATGGAAAATAAAACTTAGTCTTAATAGTGATTTTTTATAACTCTTAAAGTGACTTTAGGCCTCCAAGACACAATATCAAACTCTCCCTCAGCCTATTATTTATTTTTTATTTTTTTGATATCCTAAATCTACCCTAAACCCCCAAAGAGATTCAACCCTGGAACCAACAGGGGAGTGAGGCTTTAACCAGCAGAGCAATCACTGAATCTCCTCCCTGAGCCTATTAATCCACCAAAAGGTTGTGCTAACTCTCAATTATTTTAGGTAAAAACTAACATATTTTGAACATTCTATTGTGATTTCAGACCAAGTAATGACACAATAATCCACCACTGAACGACCTCAGCCTTTAGCTGGACACGTGGCAGACATTGCGGCTTCATAGGCTCCAGCTAGGCAAGCGTCAAGGTGACATACGCCCACCTCATCAGTATACTCTCTCAGCACGCTGACACAGGGACCCACAGTGCGACCTGGGGCCATCCCAGGTCGACCTCACCAACATCAAGCGACCTGGCATATGCCAAGCCGACCTTAATTGATGGCATCGAGCGACCTGGCGCATGCCAGGCCGACCTCGACTACATAGAGCGACCTGGAAGCATCCAGGCCGACCTCGGCATAGTCCCTTCAGCTCGGCACAGCAGTGTCATATACAGAGTCACATCACGCCTGGGAAGAGTCCTGTTATAATTCTTTTACATATCAGTCCTAAGCATATGAGGAAACCTATTCCGAAAGACATGGGGATCATATCACCCCTACTCCGAATCCAACCAGGATTATGGTTCCTATCTCTATAAAAAGCACCCTCAACAAGCCTCATAAGGTACATGCAAATTACTTGCCTACATACTTTCTTAGCTTTACCTCTCCTACGAAGTATTGCTAATTCTCACGCCTAAAGGTTATCGCTGGGACAACCCAGCACCCGTACGGTGTTCTTTGTTGATCACAGGTTCAAAGCTACTTGCACTTCAAGGACAATCCCTGCAACACAAAGCCGGAATCCTACTAGACTACACACGTGGTCCAGACACGATTCACACAATCTTTTTGGCGTGATCAACCACTAGATTGTATCAAATTCGAATACTTGAAAGAAACTCTAGATTCGACGAAGGAAAGAATTAATATTTCATAAAACATAACTTGTCTCGCATCCACAATTCCAAAATACTTTAAGGTCTCCAAAGTATCCGAAAATCCTAACAAATAAAAATGACATAATTAAAAATATTCTGAAACAAGAATAAATAAAATAAACTTGAGAAATATTGTTTTTGCTCTTAGATAGTTCCATAGCACAAAAAT
Organism: Platycodon grandiflorus; assembly: GCA_016624345.1. Lineage (NCBI taxonomy): Eukaryota > Viridiplantae > Streptophyta > Magnoliopsida > Asterales > Campanulaceae > Platycodon > Platycodon grandiflorus. The sequence continues at coordinate 14,903,265 of CM028367.1, read as the reverse complement.
GGGTGCTGTCTATCGGACCATACGATATTACGAGCTCGAGTTTGTAATATTTTTATAAATTTTAGTGTTAGTACTATCAGATCAAACTTCTTTAGATCTCTACATCTCCTTCTAAGTAATGACATGGACTTACCAAATCATCACTAATTTATCAGTGTTTAAGTATGGAGATTTATGTTAAAACCATCCAACGGCAGAAACACTAAATTTTGTAGGAATACCACAAGCTCGAACTCGTAATATCATTTGCGTATATATATATATATATATATACACCGGTTAGTCCATTTGGAATTTCGCTTGCAAATATTGTCTTATCCTAACACTGTAAATTTTATTCTACTTATTGGAGCTCCTACATCCTCTGCCAAAATAATTGTTTATTACTCCTTCCTTTAAAAAAAATTAGTTTTATTTTCCTCCATTATTTATTCCAAAAAATTTAGACGAAGTTTCAAAAAATTTAAGCTACAAATCTGTGTCTGTTTTCAATTTATTTCCTTCCCTTGAAAAATATAGTGAAAGCGTATGAAAATACTCTTGATCTTTTATTATATCTTTGTGATTCTGACTTTTTCAAAGTAGTGTATATATTTTCCTTATTTAGGTTTTTATATTTTGTAAATATATGGTTTATATTGACTAACAACTAATAGTTTATATGTAGTATAGTTTTGTTATTTAGGTAAGAATCTCAAGGAGGAATGGACTCTTAGAAGATATGGAAAGAAGGATCTTGAATTCAGGAAGTGATTGAATCCTTGTCAATCAAGGAATTTTGAATGGCTATAAAAGGAGTCTTCCGCCTCCATAAGTTGTACCGATTTCAAGAGAATTAATATAGCATTATTAAGAGAGAAATCATTGAGAGGTTTAGTGCATGTGTCTCGAAAATCAGGGATTGATTCTTCGAGATTGTTTTGTGTTTTTGTAAGTTCTTAGTTTAGAACTCTCGTTTGATCTTTGGTTATTATTTTTCCTTTTCATTGTAAGTGTGTTTAATTCACAACTTGTTTTCTAGCAAGGTGTGTTTTTATGAAAAGGTTCCAGCAAGATTTTTCTTGCTGAAGTATTAATTCCGCTGCATTTATTTTCTGTTCGTTAAAAATAAGTTTTCTGAAAATAGTTGTGTGCATTGTTGTGTTGACACTTGTGTGCACAACTGTACACACAAGTTATCACACATCTGGTTAACAGTCCTAGCTACAAATCTTTCAATTGGTATCAAAGCCCTCTCTCGACTCAACTGAGATCGATCCTTGAAAGTAGCCAAAATGGAATGTTACCATAACCATAGTCATAACAAACCGCCTACTCTAAATGGTTCAAACTATACCATTTGGAAGGCCAAAATGATTATGCACATTAAATACATTGATCATCGTGCTTGGGTTAGTCTGATTAATGGCTATACTCCTCCCATGATAGAACTTACCCCATCCACGTCTGATGGCAAAGGAGAGAAAAGCTATGGACCTAAACCCATAGAAACTTGGACAAGTGAGGAAATTGCTCTTGCAAATTATAATGCCAAGGCCATGGGAGCAATCTCTGACCATGTGGATCCTCATATGTACAGTTTATTCTCTACTCAAATGTTGCCAAAACAAGTGGGACATTCTTCAACTTCATTGTGAAGGACCAGCAAGTGTTAGAAAAACCAAGCTAAGAACTTTAATGACCAAGTTTGAAAATTTAAGGATGGGAGAGAATGAAACCATAAAAGAGTACTCAGCCAAGATTTTGGACATTTCAAATGAGTCTTTTTCATTGGGTGAATCCATATCCAATGCAAGACTTGTTAGTAAAGTACTAAGAACTCTCCCGAAAAAGTTTAACATTAAAATTTCGTTATTGAAGAAACTCGGGATGTTCACACCGTTGGGCTTGACACTATTCAGGTATCCTAACAAATTTTGAATTGAATCTTGGGATTCAAGAGGCTAGCAAAGCAAATTCAATTGCTCTTGCAAGTGCTCTCAAGGTGTCTCGGGATCTTGTTCAACCTGTCCAAAGATATTGATGAGTCAAACCTAGGAGATGATGAGTGTGCTTTGATTACTCAAAAATTCAATAGCATGTTGAAGAAGAAACGGTTTGCTAAGTTTCCAAATTCAAGACACTCTACATCCTCCACGGGTGAATCATCAAAGAAGGAAATAGTCACTAAAAAGCCGTTTTGAAGGAAAGAAATCAATTGATTATATTCAATGCCGTGCTTGCAAAGGATTTGGACATTATGCAAATGAGTGTGCTAACACTCTTAAAAGCGTGGAGTAGGTTTCACGGCGACTTTGAGTGATTCGATGATGATGAGCATGCGCAAACATGTCTATATGGCATCCATCTCAAATCACTTTGTCGATAGTGAGTCGAGATGTGCAATCGTTGACAAAGACAACTTATCACACAACCGACTACACAACCGATGTGTATACTGTTTGAATTCTTTGACTTCGGTGAAATTAAAGATGATCCGAAGAAGAAGAATGTGCTACCTATGAGGACTTGCACAATACCTATGTTGAACTCCACACTGATTGGACTAAACGGATGGAACAACTCAAGGTATTTAGACAGGTAAATGAGAAATTGACTGCAGAAAATCTTAAACTAAAGTCTCAAGTTGAGAGTTTGTCAAAAGAAAGTGATACTCAAAAAGACTCCATAGCCAAGTTAGAAGTTTTACTCACAAAGAAAGACATGGAGTGTGAAAATTATAAAACAAATCTTGATAGAGAGACAGAAACTCTAACAAGGCTGAACACTGGTAAAGCCAAGTTAGAAGAGGTTTTGAAAATAGGAAATCAAGGAAAAACAGGAATTGGCTATGGAGAAACTGTTTTTGTAAAAGAAGGAACTAGTTTTCAAAGGGTAAAATCATCTCCTCTGTCAAGTCTGTTCATTCAACGGACAAAACAGAGGAGAAGGTATGTTTGTCATCATTGCTTCGCTCCTGGTCATATTAGACCGTATTGTCACAAGTGAAACAGAATTGGGATTGAGCAATATGCGTGGACACTTGGGCGACAGGTTGTGTACACAACCCAACACACAACCGTACACACAACCCAAAGCCGGAAAGAAGACCGCTGGGTAAGAAAGGAAACCTTAAACTGTCAGTTGTTTTCACCTCTCTTAGGAGCAGTGTGGAAGGGGCCGGTATTTTGACATGGGTGTTCTCGCCACATGACAGAACACGGGAAAACTTCATCGATTATGCTCCATTCAAAGGTGGGAAAGTCAATTTTGGTGGAGGAGCTCAAGGTAAAATTATTGGCAAAGGTACGTTGAATGTATCAGCTTGCCTAAGCTACACAATGTTCTACATGTTGATGGGCTTAAGGCAAATCGATAAGCATAAGTCAACCGTGTGATGATGACTTATTTGTTAAGTTTGACAAGTCAAAATGTGAAGTTTTTGATAACCAAAATAAGTGTATTTTAACCGGTGTTCGATCTTCGACAACCGTTACAAAGTTGGAAGCAGTGTGTCATGCTTTTTACTAAAATGGATGATTCTACACCATCCGGCACCAAAACTTGGTCATGCCGGAGAGAAAAATCGAGATTTAATCAACTTTGAGGTCAGTAAAGATTTACCTAAACCTGGATCTTAAGAAATTAAGTGTATGTGGGTCATGTCAAAAGGAAAACAAACAAGATCAAGTCATAAAATGGTTCAACACCGTGGAACCACTAGATGTCTTGAATTGATCCATACTGACCTTATGGGTCCGATGGAAGTAGAAAGCATGTCTCGGAAAAAATACTGTTTTGTGTGTGTGGACGATTTTTCTAGATATACTTGGGTAATTTTCTTAAGGGAAAAGTCCAACACCATTGATGAGTTCAAAATTTGGTACAAAAGGGTCAAAAACTTATATGGTTTAAAAGCCATTAGAGTCAGATCTGATCATGGTACTGAATTTGAAAACGCCACTTTCTCAACTTTTTGCGATTCAAAGGGATTACTCACGAGTTCTCACCCCAAAACCCCTCAACAAAATGGGGTAGCGGAAAGGAAAAATCGCACATTACAAGAGATGGCCGAGTAATGTTAAGCTCGAAAAATCTCTCTAAAATTTTGGGCGTAAGGCGTGAATACAAAGATGTCATGTAGGGAATCGTGTCTTTCTAAGAATTGGAAGTACTATGACTCCTATGAGATATTTCTTGGAAAGAAACCCACGGTCAAATATTTTCATGTGTTTGGGTGTATTTGCTACATTTTGAATGACCGAGAGTATCTTTCTAAGTTTGATTCCAAAAGCGACAAAGGTATTTTTATTGGATACTCTACGAACAGTAGGGCATTCAGAGTTTATAATCTCAAAACCAAAACTGTCATGGAATCCATAAATGTTGTTTTTGATGATGCTACTGATCTTAATGTCAAAACGGTTGAGGATGATATTTCGGGTTGTACTTGGGAGCCGAATCGCTTAATGACGAATCGAACCAGCTAATATGAATGAATCTGAACACCAGGTGCAACCGTTGTTCACCAGCTTGTTCAAACAATTGACACAAGTGGTCAAACAAATGAAGACCAAGACTCGATTCAAACCGATGACGAAGATGTAAGCAGAAAAGGACATCCCTTCCGAATACAAGGAAATCATCCCACATCTCGGTCATAGGGAAGTAGATGAAGGCATGAAAACTCGAGGAAAAAGGGTCAATTACCGTGACCTTGCCGGTTTGTTATGTCTACAATCCATGTATCATCGTAAACTCGTGTTGTTTTGTTGCTAATTATGAACCAAAAATGTTTTGGAAGCCTTGAAAGATGAGAATTGGATTAATGCTATGCAAGAAGAATTAATCCAGTTTGAGAAAAATGAGGTTTGGTTCTTAGTTCCTAGGCCTTCTCACGTCAATGTGATTGGGACCAAATGGATCTTTAAGAACAAATCGATGAACAAGGCAATATAACAAGGAACAAAGCACGTTTGGTGGCTCGGGGCTACACTCAAATTGAAGGGGTGGATTTTGATGAAACCTTTGCCCCGTAGCCCGAATTGAGTCTATCGATTGTTGCTAGCAATTGCATGCTACTTGAAAATTACTCTACATCAAATGGATGTCAAGAGTGCGTTCTAAATGGTGTTTTAAATGAGGAAGCATTTGTTGAGCAACCTAAAGGGTTTGAAGATCCTTCTAAGCCAAATCATGTCTACAAGTTGAAAAAGGCACTCTATGGTCTTAAACAAGCCCCACGTGCTTGGTATGGTAGACCGACCGAGCACCTAATTCAACTTGGGTTTAAAAGGGAGAGGTTGATAAGACCTTATTTGTTTTGAAAAATAAAAGGGTATGCTTGTTGCTCAAATTTATGTGGATGACATAGTTTTTGGTGCTACTACTAATGACCTTCTTGAAATGTTTGTTCAAAGTATGACATCCACATTTGAAATGAGTATGGTTGGGGAGAAATTCTTTCTTGGTCTTCAAATCAATCAAACCAATGAAGGAATGTCGGTTTCACAATCCAAGTATGCTAAAAATTTGGTTAAAAATTTGGGCTTGATAATGCATCACACCTAAAAACTCCTATGGGATCATCTCAAAAACTTTGTAAGGATGATGAGGGTGAAAGTGTTGATCACACCCTCATAGGAGTATGATAGGGAGCTTCTGTATCTTACGGCTAGCGGACGACATAATGTTTAGTGTGTGCATTTGTGCTAGGTATCAAGCTAACCCCAAAGTATCCCACTTAAAAGTCAAAACGCATTATAAGATATGTTGGGGGTACTACTCACTTGGGGTTAAGCTATACTAGAGATACCAACACAAACTTGGTGGGGTTCAGTGATTCTGATTGGGCTGGAAATACTGATGATAGAAAGAGCACCACTGGTGGGTGTTTCTATCTAGGGAATAATCTTGTGTCTTGGTTTAGTAAGAAACAAAACTGTGTTTCTTTGTCTACTGCTGAATCAGAATATGTGGCAGTAGGTAGTTGTTGTACTCAATTACTTTGGATGAACCAAATGATAAAGGATTATGGTTTGAAAAGTGAAACCTTAACTGTTTTTTGTGATAACATGAGTGCTAAAGATATTGCTAAAAATCCTGTGCAACACTCCCGTACAAAGCATATAGATATTCGGCACCACTTTATAAGAGATCTTGTTGAACAAAGAATTATTACACTTGAACATGTTGGAACAACAAATCAACTTGCTGATATCTTTACCAAGGCTTTGGATTTTGAGAGATTTTCTTTTCTTAAGAACTCTCTCGGTTTGTGTGATCACGATGATCGCACGTGTGCAACAAGCTGCATCTCTGTATAATTGTATATTACAGAAAACACAAAAAAAAAAAAAAAAATCCTGCATTCATGCATTGCACGATTATCTCTTGTGATCACTTGATTATCTCTCGTATTGACATCTTCTTTGACTCTTGAATGTGAGATCCCTCCTAACTTGGTGATAAAATTTCCTTGTTAAATTTTTGATAATTATCATGAAGTGGGTGTCTAATCTAAGGTCACCGAGAAAACAAGTGCCTCCATTTATTTTGAAGCTTCCACTCATGTGCTCAATGCCAATGACTTATTGTTGCATCACTTGGGAAAAAAAATTTGGGAAGCACTATGGTGTGAGAGTGAATAGCTCCTTCTCAGTGACTGATTCAATGCCTAATATGGAGACATTCTAGAGGCTACATGATTGAGGGTTATCTCATTGAATTCTTGTTTGTCAATGTTATGTTAAATACGTGATTTAGTCATACCATGTTGCAATTTATTGAGATTAAAATCCTCACTGTGTGTGCATTACTCTCTCATGATAGGCATATAGATTACGTTAGGACATTCGAAATCCTTGGTGAAAATATGAGCAATTTGTTTGTTAATTTTCACTCTTCTTGTCCTAATTTTTCTATTGTGATTAATGATCTTTTTATGATAAGGTGGTTATGAAGTCTAGTAGTCAAAGGAGACTACGGTGAGAGGTTGTGTAATCATGGAAGAGTTCCATCCAGATTAGGAAAGCAAGTCTTATCACAAAATTTGGTAAGTTTTTTTATTTTTTGTGCCCTAATCCTTTATGAGTTTGGAAGTTCAAAAAGGGGAAAACTCCTACCTTTACACGGCTTATTCTCTTCCCTGATTCAGTTTCCAAGGTTGTGCCCATAAATCCCTTTTAAAACTTGTGACTTCATCTGTTCAATCAATTAATCTCACAACTGCTCTCACATCTTGTCTCACATCTCCCAAAGTCTCTCTCTCCTCTCCTTTCGTCTAGATCTTTTGTGTGCAGATCGTTCTCATGGCATCTCCACCTTCTTCCACGGCTCGGCATCCGCTCGTTGCCGACTTAAGCATATCCCCACATGTTCCTGCGATTGATGTCCAATCCCTTGGCCAACATCATCCGCAATCAACGTTGAAGATCAATCTGTCCTGATGCCGTTAAGAATGCTCGTCAACCGAACCTTCGGGTCCGTCGCTCTAGCCGGTGATCGCATCCGGAAAACTTCAATTTCTCGTCCATTGCTCCAACAATTTCAAAACCCAAATCTGGGGTTAAGCACAAGGAGGAGGTTAATTCTCCGAGATTCCTCTGATGAGGATGAGGGCTCCCTGCTCAGGCTCCGGTCGCAACTCAGGCCAAAATTCAGGGGGAGAGCAGCTCTAGGCGTCTCACCCGTAGCTCCGCCCGTGCTCAAGCCGCGCCTGTTCTGGCTGCGGCAATCTCACCGTCACAGCCTGCTGACTCTAGTGATGCTTCTGTGGGCTCTGATGATACTGTAAGTGATCCTGATGTTCTCATCTCTTCAAAACGCAGGCCAGTCCCTTCTGTGAGGTCTTCTGTGCCAGTTGTGCCCACAACTGGTGACACGGTGCACACAGGTGGCACTGCTCACAAATCTCGGGTTCGTAAGTCCTCTGTTCGTATTCCCTCTTCTCCTTACAACTGGACTTGAAGTACAATTCTGTTTTATGCTCCCGATGCCGAAAATCGTTTTCCACCAATCTCCATAGGGCTTTTGTTGTTGAAAAATCTCGGCAGATTGAGGTTTTTGACAAAGTTGGATTGACCCAATTTTTCTCTACAAGGTCCCTGGATATTTCTTTAGATTTTCCTATTCCTTATTCCCGGACCTTAGTATTAGAATTTTATGCCAATCTAAGCCGAGATATTGGTCTTGATCGATCTCCAAATTTTGGTAGAGTCTTTGTTAGGGATCAAGTGGTTGATGTTAGTCCCTCTCGGATTAACACGTTTCGGGTACTCGATCTTCCCATTCACTTGCTTCCTCGATATTCATACATGTGCTTGTAACGGAGGACGAATTTCCAAATGGAACACTGGGTTTCGGACAAGTTCCTTAACCAAAGTGTTTGTGTTTCTACACCATATTCTGCGCTCCAATTGGTTACCAACGTTAAATTCTTCGTCTGTCACTAAAGATCAGATTCTTCTTATGTATCGTGTTGGGGAGAATAAATTTAACTTGGGCGAACCATTTTTGATACAATCATGAGCTTTGCGGAGAATGTTAACACCACCTATGCTCTTCCGCATCCTAGTTTGATCTATGCCTTGTTGAAAGATCAAGGGGTTCCAGATATTCCTGGGGACTGTCTCTCAATCATTTCGGATCATTTTAAAATTCCCAAGACCATGCTTGATGCATCTAGGGTTGATGATCTGGCTCGTTTTTCTGGGCTCGCATCGACTTCAGTTTCTGTGCAACCAGTTGTGTCCACAGTTGTGTCCACAACTGTTCTCACAACTGTGCCCACATCTGCTGCTCAGGACCCCAATGCCATCCACGCTCGGTTGCGGTCTTCCAAGCTCGATATCTTCACATCAGTGAGATTGACAGTAGACATCTTCTCATTCTTTGGACCGCAAAGGAATATTGATGATTTGGAGGCTTTGCTTTCGGTTCTTCTCAAAAAGGGGAGATATTAGAGCTACTTCTAGTGCATCTGGTGCTGATGGGATAGTGTTTGATATTGAGAAGGAGATTGATGAGGCTGAGGCTGCGTCCAATCTGGAGATGGAAGTTTTGGGTGAAGACCTCTACTCGGGTCTTTAAAACTTGTGGACTTTATGAATTTTTTTTGATTTTGGACTGTAATGACTTTATATTTATTGGTATGTCTATCTGTTTAAGCCTTATCAAATTGTTGTTGCAGGTTTTTGTTCAGAACCACAAAGATAGGGGGAGATTGAAAGCGTATGAAAATACTCTTGATCTTTTATTATATCTTTGTGATTCGACTTTTCAAAGTAGTGTATATATTTTCCTTATTTAGGTTTTTATATTTTGTAAATATATGGTTTATATTGACTAACAACTAATAGTTTATATGTAGTATAGTTTTGTTATTTAGGTAAGAATCTCAAGGAGGAATGGACTCTTAGAAGATATGGAAAGAAGGATCTTGAATTCAGGAAGTGATTGAATCCTTGTCAATCAAGGAATTTTGAATGGCTATAAAAGGAGTCCTCCGCCTCCATAAGTTGTACCGATTTCAAGAGAATTAATATAGCATTATTAAGAGAGAAATCATTGAGAGGTTTAGTGCATGTGTCTCGAAAATCAGGGATTGATTCTTCGAGATTGTTTTGTGTTTTTGTAAGTTCTTAGTTTAGAACTCTCGTTTGATCTTTGGTTATTATTTTTCCTTTTCATTGTAAGTGTGTTTAATTCACAACTTGTTTTCTAGCAAGGTGTGTTTTTATGAAAAGGTTCCAGCAAGATTTTTCTTGCTGAATTATTAATTCCGCTGCATTTATTTTCTGTTCGTTAAAGATAAGTTTTTCTGAAAATAGTTGTGTGCATTGTTGTGTTGACACTTGTGTGCACAACTGTACACACAAGTTATCACACATCTGGTTAACAGTCCTAGCTACAAATCTTTCATATAGTGTTAAGAAATTAATACAACTAAAAGAGTCAATAAAGCAGTAAAAGTACGATACGAAAATTCAAATAAGATTATTTTTAAAACCTATATAGGAAGTATTGTTCTCAAAAATAATAAAAAAAAAAACCTAGGAGGTACTAAAAACTTAGAATTATAATAGAAAAAGAATTCGTTTCAGAATTGGAATTTTGTTACTTCCATCAAATTCAATGTTCAATTATTTTTTCTTTATAGTTTGAAAGAAAGATTGTAGAAAAAGTAGCTCAAAAAGGGTTCAACACCTCATATACATAACAAAAGATACTTTCTCTCATTCCCTGCAAGAAACAGTTGAATTTTTTTCCCTCCAGTCCCCTATCAAAATTCAGTTTCCGTACGTATTGATTACTCATTGAGACAACCAGCAATTGACCTCTCCTTTTTCTTTTTGGGAAATAATAATTGACCTCTCTCTCTCTCTCTCTCAATCTGTCTGAAAGTTTTGTATCTAGTTTATTCAACCAAATACTCAATAAATTTGTAAATGTTATTAAAGATTTGATAATATTTACTGTAATAACAAGTAAAAATACAGCAAAATTAAGAAGATAAAAGACACTTGTTATAACTTTTATCTACAAGTATAAATATTTATAGATATGTCAATATGACAAAAATCTTTTACTGAAAAATGTAAAACCCATCACAAAAATAAACAACTAGTGAAACTAAAAAAATATTCCTAACACAAGTAATTCAATCTGAGATTACAGTTTACCACTCAAAGATCAAAGATCCTATATATTGTCTAAAAACAACAAAAGTGGTCAAGGAACTCTAACTCTGTTTCGAAACACTGTGAATAGAATGTGATGTAAGATGTTGCGATACCCTTTATCACATTCACTTGGGGACAAAATGTTGGTGTTTGAACTCTATTTCTCTGAATTCTCTCTTAAAACTTCGGTAACATGGAATGCAGCTCTTGCTGCTCTTTTTATACTCTTGAGAATTCCTTGAGAATAAAGAAAGTACAAAACACTAAAACAAGAAAGTTAGAATTATTATAAATAATTATCATATATACTTCAATCAAGATATTTGATTGAACCTATCTAAATTTAACCTATTATATATCATATTTACTATCAATTACCTGCAATCAAAGAAATTAAGAAAAACAAAACATCATTTAACAAACCAATCAATCTTACGTGATTATGCTAATCACGGATTGGTCCTTGGATTTTTATAATCCAACACTGTCAAAACAAAAGGAGGGATAATCAGGACCGTTGAATACCAGCCAAGAAAAGTGAGATTAAGGGAATCTTTGCAGTTGTAAGCTTTGCTATAGGATCTCCATAAGTTGTAGTCTTGGTGAAGTACATTTTTATGCTTCTCTGTCTTCTTTTAAATTATTATTATTTTTTAATTCTCTAACGTAGCCCTTAGAACCTAAGCCTAATCCCCCACCCTACCCCCCTACCCCGCGCTCGCTTGAACGGCCTTACCCATCCCTCCAATACGTGGCCGACACCTCGGCAGTAGAGATGCCAGCTGGACTAAGCCCCGAAGTGACATGCGCCATACTGATATAGCGACCTAGTAATGGCAATATGCCAGGTCGTCAGATTCCTCAGCATATTCTCCTAACGCGCCGATCTCGAAGACCCCCCGTGCGACCTGGAGACATACCAGGTTGACCACCTCACCATAAAGGCGACCTAATCACGCGCAAGGCCGACCTCAACATGACCCCGCTTAATTCAGCCTTCACACATGGCCTGCTCTTACTGGGTATTAAGGGGCACAGTTCTAACATGTCAGGAGTCTGCTCCACTCTCCCACTTCCTGACAGAAAAAGTACAAGGACCACCGTACGATTAAAAGACCACGATCTCCTGAGCCTGCCACTGCCGCCTACAGATACTAAGAGACAAAAGAGTTGCGCAGGTGTTGGTCTCCCTGTGGTCTCCACTTCATGATCAGAAATCACCTTCCGCTAGCCTATAAATACAGAGGTGTGAACTCCCTCAGAAGAGGGAAACATTAGACACCAGCACACACCACTATTTCTTTTTCTTCACAACTGGAGAAGTAAGAATTCAGGCTTCATTCACAGACCAAGCTCTGTGGATCGAGTCTCATTACCACCCAGTACACTGATTCTCACACCGAAGGATTTTAGCTGGGACACTCCTAGCTCCCTAACGGTGTTTCCTTGTTGTTCACAGGTCACTGTTCCATCCATTCGCTCGAGAACACCAAAGTCAATCCCAGCAACACACGACGAGTATCCAACTAGACTACATACGTGGCTCTCACGTGGAACAGACGTGATCACCGCACACTTTTGGCGTGATCATCGCTAAAAGCGGAACCTCACTCAAGAAAGTTTTCTACATACACAAAGACACGAAATTGCCTTTCTGTTTAACAGGTCAAAGTCCATTCTACTCAAATCAACTCCAATTGCTGGTGTCTTCTCAAAATACTATTCATGCACAATTCCATATTAAAAGCTAAAGGATTAGTTTGAGATATTACAAAAGTGAACACATACAACCCGTCTCATAAACTTCACTGGTTGAGGGATTTTGCAGATTTTTTTTGAGGCCTTCATTTCGAGTATAATTTTCGAAAACTAATCCACGAGAAATTTCACCTTTACGATCTTCTTTTCCCTATTGTTTGGTTGACATGAAGAAACTCTGTCTAGAAATATTTTTCAAAATTATTTTTCAATAAAGGAAATATTAAGAGAATGACTTCTATTTATTTTTATTTTTTTTAAAAAGATAGATTGGGAAATATGATGAAGAAAAAAATTGTTACTCCGTCCGTCCCCAAAAAGCAATTTCTCTTTCCTTTTGATTTGTCACTTAAAAATAGCTCCATTTAAAAATAAATAAAAAATATAAAGTTAATGGGTAAATTTTTGCTGCCATGTAAGAAAAATTAAAGAACAATGACACTTAAATAGGTACCATTGGCATAGTAACATTTAACTATGTAGAGGTAAGCTTTAGCTAGTAGATAGGCACCAATTCATAAATGGGTAGGTTAATGCCCCAAGATTGAAGTTTCTTGTTAATGAGAAGTTACTTACTCCATCCTTCAAAAAATTGTTGTCCTGTTTTTCTTTTTTTATTTGTTTTAAAAAAATTATTCAGTTTAAAAAAAAATATTTTAGGACATTATTTTTAGTATTTTACCTTTAATTGTTCTTCCTACTTTAATTATAGGTCACATGCACGTGAGTTTTAAAAAAAATACAGATTATATCAATATTAATAATTAATTTAATTTTTTTTAATTTATGTATCGAATCAAATATAACAATAATTTTGAGACTATTATAGAGAAAGGACTACTGATGACCAAGGAAGGGGCCGGGTAATTCACACGTGTAAGAATTTTGATGGAACCTGCAGCAAAGAGGGATGGCCTTGGCTGGGGTGGGGATTAACTTTGGGGATCAAAAGGGACATTACATGGGAGGGAAGAGACAAAGCTGTTCTGCCTGCCAACCCCACTGCTCCTTCGTCTTCTTAGCTTACTCTGCAGTCTCAGCCCCCCTTCCCTCCTCCTGCTTAAGCTACCTACTGCTCCTCAGTCTTGCCATTACTTGTACTTTGCTTCCATTCCACACACACACACACACACATATATATATATATATATATTGAGAATATTTAATAATTACTTCAACAATATAATCATCGATGGTTACTATTATAATAATTATTAATTTAAAAATTAATGACTAAGATTAATTACATTAAATGACTCACCTATTTGCATTAATTGACTCACATACTTGCATTAATTACATTTTCTAACTAATCATTAAATCTTAATCATTGATTTTCAATCAAATGTTTATTATAATAGTAACAATTGATAATTATATTTTTGAAATAACTATTGAATACTCCTCTCACACTCTCTCTCTCTCTCTCTCTCTCTCTCTCTCTATATATATATATATATATATATATATATATATAGGTGTGTGTGCAATTTGAATGTATGCAGCATGTACTCATTATATGTACTACTTATTCATTTGCCATGAGTTGTTTTTTTTATTATTTATTTATGTTTTAAGTTTTGTTTGTTACTACATGTTAAATTCTAAGTTGTAGTCTATCTCTTTCTAAACAAATGTTGACTTTTTAAAGTCAAATTAATTGTTCAAATAAAAATTTAACATTAATTTGTTTCAAAATCATAAAATATGTACGTAATTCATATTAAAAAATCATATATATATATATATATATCAAAAAAAATTTAAATAATTAATTTGATTGCAAAAAGTCAAAACATGACACTTGAAGAGTTATGCCTAACAAGTTGAAGGGTCAGTTTGTAAGTAATGGTATGTGTTTTTGAACAAAAGTATTTACATTCTACAAACAAAAATAGTATACTATGTTTTTTGAACAAAGATAAGAATATTTTTAAATCAAAAACATAGGCAAATTGTGTTAAATTTCAAGTGGAAACTAGATCAAATTGGCTAAAAGGGCCAAAACATACATCTAGAATCAGGATTGATGGAATATGATTTAAAAAAAAAGTATTTATGTAATAAGTACTTCATCTGTCCCGAATAAATATTCCTACTTTCTATTTTGAAATATGTCCCAACTAATATTCCTAAAGACTTTTGATCTACCTATTTCTCTATCATTCTTCTTAATATACCCTTAAAGTTTTATTTAATATAATACATCCCAAAGAAACTCAATTATTTAGAATAGTTGAATTCAATTAATGTTCATGAGTATTATCGTCAGAACACATTTTACAGCACATCATTAATTATATTTCTTAATTCATGTATTTTATTAACTAGAAACATTTATCTGAGACGAAAAAGTAGTACTTTACACAAGATGATCATCTTATAGTGATTCTGTTGTTAATCAGTAACTACATCAGTATAGTTTTTGAAGGCAAAAACTTAAAATAGACCGTCTTACGGTTATTTTTTGTTAGATGAATCTTCTGACCTGACCCATCGTATGTTGGTAGGCTTAGGTGTGCAAAAGTGTGGCTCTGTCTTACCAATTTGAATCCGTAATTCGGTCTTACAAAAGACTTGCTCTTTTTTAATATTTAACTTTCAAGCAAAGACTAATATTCTGAATAGTATTGGAACAACTCTTTTAATTTGCGCTTTCCTCCATTTGTGTTTAGATGAAATTTACAGAACTTCGACACATTAATGAGGTCGATCACACAGTTATATGGTACTTTCTGCCTCAATTAAAGAGGTACTCCCTCCGTTTCAGGTAAAGAGTCCACTATACTATTTTGAGATGTTTCACTTAAAGAGTCAACTTTTAAAAAATTATGCATGCAATTTTCATAATCTTTCATTTTTACCCTTCACCTGTATTGTAATCATCTTAGTTGTATTTAAGTATTTTTGTAATTATAAACAACTTCAAGGTCACTTATATATCACTTAATAATTAAACTTTTAAAACGTGGACTCTTTGGGTGGAACGGAGGGAGTATATTTTAACTTTTTACTAATTTTTAACTATTACAAAACAAATCGTCAAAATTCAAAATTATGTCAATAAATAACGAAGCCAAAGCCACCCCGAGAAACTCTCTCACTACACTTAGTTTCCATCATATATCATCTAAAAGTTCAGATAGCATGACAATGCCATCATATATATGTTTCAACTATCATCCATGCATCATTGATTTCTTTTTCTTGCCACTAACTCCCTCCGTTTCAACCAAAAAGTCTATTTTTAACTTTTTTTTGGTCAATTTAATTAAAATTTAACCGATAATTTACATAATTTATTTATTTTTTACAAAGTCAATAATTTATAGTATTATATGTAAAATTTTAATTTAATTTGATTTAGTTACGTGTTAATTTTTAAATATAAAAAATAAACTTTTTGGACAGAACAAATAGGGTTTTTTTTTTTCTCTTCTCCCTGTATATTATTCATTGCTATTATTTTTTGGTTTTTAATCTTTTTGGTTCATAAAGACTCCCTACTCAGCCTGCTCAATTAGCAAATACAGCCAATATTTTGTCTCTTATACCCCCATTCCCTATCTGACCATGGATATATATACCCCAATTCTCTTTTTCTAGCAAGATCTCTCTCTCTCTCTCTCTCTCTCTCTCTCTCTCCTTCTTTTGTAGCTTTATTTATTCCATCAGATCTAACCTCTCAAGACAGCTTATGTTTTCTACACATAGAAAGAAGCCCCCACTCCTTTGATGAAGATCACAAGACCCCATCAACATCTCATATCTATTCCCCTCTTTCTTCAACTCCATGCATGAAACCATTGAATTGATCATCAGTATCTTTGCCTCTGCAAAAGGAAACTGAACTACCCCCCTCTCCTCCTCATCATCATCATCATCATCATCGTCCACAACCCCACCTTCTATTCTCTCTCTCCTCTCTCTCTCTCACACACACACACACACCTATAAACACATAGTACTCACATATTACTAGGGTTTTCTGCACTCATATTTAGATGATGTCTCTAGACAACAACATTGGCGGGGCAAAACCAGGTACCAACAAGGTTGAAACCCAACCCTCAGGCGGCGGCGGAGGAGGCGGTGGTGGTGGCGGCAAGAAATCATCCTCTATGAGGCCACCAGAACAACAACCACCACCACCACCAGCTCTCAAGTGCCCAAGATGTGATTCACCAAACACAAAATTCTGCTACTACAACAACTACAGCCTCACACAGCCAAGACACTTCTGCAAGACATGTCGCCGCTATTGGACTAAAGGCGGCGCCTTGCGCAACGTACCCATCGGTGGCGGCTGCCGTAAAAACAAGAAAATGAAGTCCTCATCCTCAAGATTCTCCGGCGATTCCTCCTCCTCGTGTTCGGATATCAGTGGGTTGAAGTTCTTCACTGGTCTCTCTCCTGCAATGGATTTTCAGCTCGGTGGGCTCAACCTCCCTCCTAGAACCGGTAATCTTTACAACAACAATACTAATAGCCAGTTTTCTTTATTTGGAGGGTCATCAAGTTCTTGTTTCAATCTTGATCCATTAGGGTTTAATGGATTAGGATTTCAAGAAATGGGTAATGCTAATATCACCCAGAGTACCACTCTTGCTTCTTCTATTGAATCATTGAGTTATATAAACCAAGATTTGCATTGGAAGCTACAACAACAAAGATTGGCTATGTTGTTTGGTGGGAGTGGAGCTGTGGAGAATCAACAGAAGGAAAGCAGTATTGTTTCAAACACAATCCAACTTGATCATGAAAATGATCATCAGGGTCAGAAATTACTTCAACCCATTTTGTTTCAAAATCTGGAGATTTCATCAAAGGCTCATGAACCAATGGGTGATTCAAGAAAAGATGGTGGTGGCAGTGGTGGCGGTGATGGTGGTGGTGGTGGTAATAGCTTGGCAACTGAGTGGTTCTTTGGAAACTGTTATGCACCTGTGAATGTGAATGAGAATCCAACTCCGACAACGAGCAACAGCGCTGGAAATGATCAAAATGGAAGCAACAATTGGAATGGTATTCAAGCTTGGAGTAACTTGAGCCAATATAGTGCACTTCCATAGCTGATGGATGATAATGATGATGATGATCAGGAGATGATGAAAATCAAACTTGGCTAAGGGTATTTGAAGAAAATTTGAAGAAAGAAAGAAAGAATATGACTAGGTTATAGCTAGCTAGAATTATCAAGAACACCTTGTTCCCTATATATATCTAATTAGATGCATGTTTATTTGTTGAATTTTAGTTGTTTTTATTGGGGTGGAATATTTAGATGGTTAAATTGGGAAAGTAGGAAAGTTGGTTTCTTTTTTTTTTTTTCATTTTTTTCCTCTTTATGTTCTTTAATTACTAGTTGAATTTAGTAAGATGATGAACAAAGTTCTACTTACAATATTATTGTAACCATGTACTATGTATCAACAAAGTTGTAAGACAATTAGAGTTTCTGGTAGCAATAACAGACTACTTTAATTAGCTCTTTTGAAACTAGCCTCTTTCTGATCTCCCCTTGTAAGATGGTTCATTCCGTACATCGTTTGTATCCATCTCAACTTTATTAACAATTCAAAAGGCATATTATATTTTGACTTATGCATTCCAGAATTAGCTCCTATGTAAATTAACATATAATTTATGTATGATTACCCGTCTTAAGAATCAAAGAACTTGAATTGGGAATGTTTCTGAGTTATAGTAAGATCATAACATGATGCATTTAGTTATGTTATTGCTCTCAATTCTGATCAAGCTGGTCATATATGTTGGAAGACTAGTCTCTTTTGTTGAATCAATCACATAGGGATCTGTGAAGAGATTTGGACTGTTATTGAATGGAGATAGAGAGGGGGGCACTTAAAGGCATATCCTTGATTTGTTTGATGTTGAGTCAGTGTTCAGAAATCTCACTGTCTCAGTGTCTCTCTCTATCTGGTAACTGTGTCTCTCAGTCTTCTCAGTTGTATGAAACATAACTGTACCTGGACCCAACCTCCCTTTCCCCTCTACTATGGCTAGCGTTGCAGTGTTAAGCCATATAGCCTTCTCTCTCTCTCTCTCTCTCTCTCTCACACACACACACACACACAAACACAGGGGGACATATTGCCTAGGCTTTTTGGAAATAATTAGTTTGCAGGGAGGTGTGATTTGGTTGTGTCTGAAAAAGGGGTGGTATGAAAGTGAATTGAATGGACTGCCAAGCATTAGAAAGCATCTAACTTGGGTTCCTTTTTGTGTTTGAGTTGAGAAAATATGTTCATTTTAGCTTTTCATGATCTTGGATAATGAGCATTCCTAAAGTTCCTACACTGTGTTTTTTGTTTATGGACATGAGAGGAATTAAGCTTTTTGCTTTTTCCTTAATTGCTTTTAGTTTTACCTACCTTGTTCATTCTTCACCTTCACTTTTAACTTTGAATAGAAAAAGACTAAAGTTTTCGTTGAATATCCAGATTTGAAAACATGGTTAATTTATACTAATTATTCAGTTAATGATAAAAGTTAATTAAGCTGATCCTAGCCAAAGACCAGATACTCCCCATGTTATAAATTTAGGAAGAGAAGAGATCCAGGTTGCAAGAGGGTTGTCATATTGAGTAACCTACTAACTTTGCTCAAAAAATAGTTTTATTTGACAGTTATAGATAGGGGTGACAATGGATAACACGACACGATTGCACGAACCAGCAAAACACGATTATAAACACAAATTACAGAGAGAAATGACAAGATAAGACACGGCACGACACAACACGACGACATGAAACACGATACGAAAACACGAAATTATAAATTTAGTTAAAATAATATTTATTATTATATTTATGATCAAATAAGATAGATAACACGAAAACACGATAGTGGAACACGACACGATAACACGAATTGCCACCCCTAGTTATACAGTACTTTTTAATATTATGTTTTAGCTTCTATATATTTTCTACTATAATTTACACCCAACTCTGGTAGCTCCTTTGTGTGGTACTATTATAAATAACATGTTAATTCTTGAAAAATAAAAAGAAAAATTAGAAATAAGACTTTTTCTTCTTTTGGGAAAAACAAAAATAGAATGTGAGACTATTTTAGTGAGACGGGGTGAGTATTACTTTTACTAATGGATAAAGAAAGTGTCATTCCAACAAATTTCTTTGCAGCGCTTCGAGAGGGTATATGATAACTAATCCATAGTATTTAATTATTTGATATTTAAATTTATATATATTTGTTGTTTTGGTATTCATAATACAATACTTATAAAATTTGTCAAAATTAGAAAACATGATCCTTAACAAGGAGTATCATAAAGATGCTCTTTAGCATTTTAATTCCATTATTTAATATAGTCTTGTCTTCTGGAAATTGTTATTCACTTGTCATATAGTACTTATTATGTTGATCATGTAAACTTTCCTTTGTTTATTAATTGGAAGCTTTTGCTCAAAAAAAAAAAAAAAAACTTGTTAAATCTATTATACTAAATTAATAATCAATATTATATACTCCTCCGTCCTAAATAACTGTCAATTTTTAGTTTTTCACTAAAAAAAAAAAAAAAGGAAACTGATTTTTGAGGCATTTTAGTAGTAAGTGTACATTAATTCCTCAATGACCATGTATAGGGCATGATATGTTCAAAGGTTAAGTTAGTAAATTAACACAAAAATAGACACTCATTTAGAAGGTAAAAAAAAAAATAATTGACACTCATTTAGGGACGGAGAGAGTATTAAATCACTTTTATGAAAAGTACTTATAAATTACTCCTTTCGTTCCTAAATTATCGTCTTGTTTAACCTTTTATTTTTAATTTAAACAAAATGTTTTTCAAATACAAATTTGACATATATTTTTTATTTTTTTTGAAATCATAAAACATGTAATTCGTAGTACTTTAAAATAATTTTGGAACGGAGGAGTAAAAAGACGGAATACTTAGCAATAATATTGGCAACTAATTAAACTGCTCCTACAAATAATATTGGCAACTAATTAAACTGCCCCTACAAATTTGCAATAATATTGGCAACTAATTAGACGGCTTCAAATCTTCTATCTCACCCCTATCACACCCTTTGTCCCATTAAATCTCAGCCCTACACGTTTCCTTATAAAAATTGTAAGAACAAGACAAGTTAAAATAATAAGAACATGTGTAAGGCTAGGATTAAATGAAACGCAGAATGTGATAGGGGGTGGGATAGAAGATTTGAAGGACATAGAAATGGCGCTTTTTGATCGGAGTGAAAACATGAATTAGTCCATAGTTATAGACTTTGAGAGAGAGAGAGAGGTAAGCGTGATAAACGTGAGTGGACTTTCTTTAGGGACAATGCATTGGGGTTTCAACTGTCAATTTACAAACCGCAAGAAGTTCATGAATTAGGGATCAGTCATCAAGATGTATGATGGAGGACGAAAGAACTGTATACACCGGACTCCTACCTGGCCATGGTTATAATTGGTTGCAACTTATTTTAATAGCAGCTGTAATTTCTTTTAGTGGTGGCCGGGTGCAATATTTTCTAATAGTTGGATGACAAAAAAAAATATTGAGTGAATTAAACGTCGGTATCATGTCACCCTTGCAGATGTGGTACTATAACAACTCAGTCAAAATGCGCAAAATCAACAACCTTTATGATATGAATATGAGCAAGGTTGTGTTGAGGAATGTTGTGACAAGCAAGGTTGTTGATCTCTATAAAAGTTGATGATTTGGTTTAATTTGGGGTACCACATCGTAATAGTGATCTAGTACTATCATTACACTCAACATTTACTCGTTTGATAATGCAGTCGAGTAATACGATTACACCTGAAGAAGAAATTAATAATTACGGACACTTACTACGAAAAACCCCTTCAAAATAAGGTTAAACACGTCGACCTTGAAAATCTTAAAATCTATTAGGAAGATGACATATGTCCTTACTTATGACTTCTATGTGTGAAGGTTTCTTTATAACAATATATTGTTTTCAAACACGTGTAATCACTGATTATTGATTAACTCTCTAAAGTGATTTTAATTATAAATCAAACAGTTAAGTTTATAATGAGAGTTATACACAATGAAATTTTGTTTAATCGGTGAGTTCTAAGACAAATTATGATCTTATCTTGTGTGTGAATGACTCAGTGTGAATCAATCACAATAACACACAGTTTGATGTTTGTTTGAATAAGAAATATGTAAACAGTTATAGCAAATATAAACAAACAGTTATGTTATGAACAAAATTTAAATGAGAGTTAAGAAAAAAGAAATTAACACAGTACTTTGAGTAGTTCAGATCTCTTATCATGCATCCTTTTTCCTCACATTCCTCTGACTCAATTAGGTCAATAATCCACTATACTTCTCTTAAATATAAGAATTATTGCAAAAGGAATAGTTGCAGTCCAACTAGATATTCTTTATATTTAGTTTACAAGTGCTTGGTTGATTGTGTACTTCCTTGAACGACTCTACACTAGTTTGATAGAAGCTCTGTTGTAAATCAAGCTCTTAATTTCTTTGTTCTTGCTGAGATAATTGTTTATAAAACAATTATGTTTCCTCAAATGGTTATTTGCAAGACTTTCTTCTGACTTTCTTTCTGATGATTTCTTGATGACTTTGCTAGTGATGTTTTGTAGAAGTAATAGATCAGTTCTTTGCACCAAGTAGCTTGCTTCTTGTAAGGATTACTTTTCTTCTAGATGGTGCAGCCTCTTGATTTTCCTCTTTTCTTGATATAGTTGCTTGTGTGGTTGTATATGTATCTTTTGTGTTTAATCATCCACATTTTCTTTATATCTGCTATATCTCACTTTCTTAGTAGTGTATCAATTTTTCTTTCAATATTCTCTCCACTGCACTGTTTCTTTTCTTTGTAGTAAAACTCTTCTTTTTATAGGCAAAGGTTTGAGAAGTTTTCATCAGAAACTAGCTGTTAAGTAACGGTAGGAATAACAACTTGTCTGAATTATTTGCTGTAATGTCAGTTCACTTGTATTGCAACTTGTAGTCCATTTGTCAGTTCTTTAGCTATCAGTGATTGTATTTTTGACGTGGCTTGCTGAGTCATAGTTTTTTATCTTCGTAGATGTTTGGTTGCTTTTCGATGTTTGCAATTCTTTAGTCAAAATTGTTCTCTTAAAATATATGTTCTTTAGTCATAGTTGTTCGATGTCTTTTGATGAAAACAACTGACTCATTTTTTTTAGCTTTCTGAAGCTTTTATTTGTTTGTAGATAGTTATAATTGTTTGAACTTCTCTGTTTTGACAGAATTCTTTTTACAAAATATCCTAATAGTTTTAGCAAATTTTTCTAATTTATTTTTGCAACATCAGAACCAGAAAAAAAAAAAAAAAATGGTCCTAACAAAGGAAATACTCCCTCCGTTCCAAGCAAAAAGACCACTTTTCTTTTCTAAAATTTAACATATGACTAAATCAAATAAAAATTTTACATACTTTACTTATATTTTAGAAAATAAAATTACATTAATTAAAAACTACCTTAAAAATACTAATGATTACAAATTTCATAACTTTGTAAAAATAATTAAATTTATGTAAATTATCAGTAAAATTTTAACTAAATTGACAAAAAAAAAAAAGTTAAAATTTGACTTTTACTTGGAACGAGGGAATAACAAACTGACTTGAAGAAGCATACTAAGCTCGGACTCAATTACATGCCGGCTCCGTATCCTTAGTTATGCAACAGCTTCAATTCAAATGATCCTCCTCATAGTAATAACTGTGGATATGCCTGTACCTTGGCCTACCTCTCATAATCTATCTCCATTTGCTAATCAAACAAATCATCATCATCATGAATCATGATCCCTCTCAAACTTAACGTTTCAAAGTGCTGCTTTTGTTGGGTTTCTGAAGTTCTGAGTTTCTGTGTGTGTGTGTGTGTGTGTATGTATGTGAGAGAGAGAGAGAGATTTCTTTCTAAAACGAGAAAAATGCAGTCTATGTTGTCACCCATTTTGGCATCATTAGGAGTTTCAAACCAAAACACCATTCCTTCCCCAACACCTTCCACCAAGTTACTCTCATCAGTCATCATTACATTTTTAACATCTTGTATGTTGGATGTCCATATAATCCACAACCCACCACCTACTGAAAACATTACTTTGTCTACAAGCACTCTCTCTCTCTCTCTCTCTCTCTCTCTCTCTCTCTCTCTCTCTCTCTCTCTCTCTCTCTCTCTCTCTCTCTATATATATATATATATATATATATATAAGTTTTCAGAAGAAAAAAAAAATGATTATATTATGTCTCACTAACTATTGATGGTAAGTATTATTATTATTATCTATTAGATAAAAAATCAAAGTCTTAGATTTAATGGGAAATATTCAATGATTACTTTATCTCTCTAATCATCAATAATTACTGTTATATCAACCATTAGGTCAAAAATAAAAGGTTGAAATTAATGGCATTAAATGACTCATATACTTGAATTAATTATATTTTCCAACTAACCATAAAATTATAGCTATTGATTTTTGATCTAATGGATAGTAATATAGTAACCTTCAATGGTTAGTGAGGTGTAGTAACCATTAAAAACTCCCTCATATATGAGAAGTATTCAATGGTTACTTTATCTCTCTAACCATCAATAGTTAATGCTATATCAACCATTGGATCAAAAATCAAAGGTTGATATTAATTGAATTAAATAACTCACCTACTTGCATTAATGACTCCCTCATATATATATATATATATATATATATATATATATATATATATATATATATTCCTTTTCAACATTGTTAAGTTTAAGCAAAAATGGGAGCTAACCAATTTAGAAGCTTAAGAGTAAATTAGTTACCTTTGAAAAAAACAGTTTATTAACCCCAAAATAGAAAAAATATGTACATTGGATTTGTTCTTATCATAGTTACTAACATGTAAAACTAGTGAGATTCTTTGGAATTAGAGTAACTCATTACATTCAGAAGAGAAGGGAATTTTACTCATATATTTAAGTGGCATACCGTTATATTAATAAGTGTTATTGTAATCAATTATCGCCAATTACTTAGGCTATGTTTGGCTACTCAATGTCATGCTTTGAAATTGGAATTGGATGAACAATTTAAGCTCCACGGAATTCAAATTGTGCTTCCAATTCCAATTCTAAGCCATGGTATTGGGGTTCCCAAACATACCCTAAGAATTAGCTACTGGAGTTCAATGCCTAACTACTCCTACCTTTCTTAAATTATTACAGTATGTTGTTTGATTTTTTTGAATCAAACGAGCTATTTTTCAAATGTAACTTTAATGTATATTTTTTTATTTTTTCAAAATCATAAAACATATAATTCATAATGCAAGAAAAGTAATACGAATTACGTAATTTATGACTTCAGAAAAATAAAAAAGTATATATCGAATTTGTATTCGGAAAATAGTCAATTTGACTCAAAAAAGTCAAATAAGACAATAATTTGAGAAGGAAAGGAGTATCTTTTTATAATTGCTCGTGATAATGTAGGTGCTCAATGTCTAACTAGCTTTCTATGGTCGCTATTCGGTCACGATAATTATTTACGCAAAGCGTACTGAAATTAATGTGCATGTATTCTTTTTCTTCTTTTATTGTCATTTACCGTTCTATTTTTTACGTGAACGTGTTTGGTTTTTCTTTCAATAATCTTGGCCTAATGATGAACTTTGACTTAAATAATGAACTTTGACCAAGTATGAACACAAGATGATGCAAAACGTCACTTGTTAAGAATTGGGATTTGGGAGCTAGTGAGTGAGAAAACTTTTCCTTTTTCACCAATTTTAGAGGAGAAAGAAAAGTGAGGATTTAGGGGTGTAGGTCGAAGCAAACCGAATCGTTCAGTTTTGTTAGGTTTTGATCTAAGGGAGTTCAATCTCAATTCTACAAATGTAAAAATTGGTTGATTCAGTTCAATTTACGGTTTTGGGATTGAAACGGAACGAATCAAACCGAACCTATATATATATATATATATATATATATATATTCGGGTCACCGAACTTTTCGTAAAATTGTAGTCCGGCCATTGCAACTTTAAAACTTTACTTTGGGCCACTATACTTAAGTTCTGATGTATCCGTGTCTAAAAATTGAAGTTGTGGTGGCCGGATTGCAACTTTATGGTAGTCGGATTGTAACTTTGTGGATAGTTGGGTGGCCCAAATATGGATTTTTTTGGGCACGGATGCATCATAACTTCAAGTATAGTGGTCAAAAGTGTAGTTTTAAAGTTTCGGTGGCCGGACTGCAATTTTGTAAAAAGTTCGGTGGACCGGATGTACCTTTTATATATATATATATATATATATTATATAGAAAATGGAATCAATTTAGCGGAATTGATTTCATGGAATTAATTAATAACATTTGGTTGTGCAAAAATTATATTTGGAATAGGAATAGATTACTAAAATCTTAGAATTGATTACTAAAATTTAAGAAATCACAATCCTATGAAGAATGTGGTATTTGAATTTCTAATAGTTGAAATTCATGTAAAAGGATAATAATATCCTTCTATTAAGTCAAATATTTGTTTTATATTTATAATTTTATTTGATTTCAACTACTTTACGTCAGTTCATTTTTACTTCTCGTTGTCATTGTTTTTCGGCTCTTCATAAGGTTTTTCAAACTCTTCCCATCTAATATAATTTGTTAATAATAATTTATAATTTATGATTGTAGTGTTAATTTTCACAATCGAAAATGATGAAATAGAAGAGTTGATAATTAATCTGCTTGAAACTATATAGAAGAATAAAATTGTAATTATTTTAAATAAGTGATTACATGTACTGTTGTGGGGTGTTAACATTAGTTTATTTTTAGTTTTAATTTAATTAATTTTTCTTGCTTTATTAATGTTGGATAATTTACAATTTTTACCAAAATTAAAAAAGAATGAAGAACTTGCTATTTATTGAACAGTTATAACGTTAATGTCTAATTTTTATCATGGAAGTCATTAACAAGTACTACTCGTCTACATTGGCGTAATGTTGTCAATTGCCTTAATTTTATCTTTACATTCTAAATTGTTTTATTTCATACAAAACAATATAATAAAAATTTGTACTACATTAGTAATAATATTCCTTATGCTACCAAACACTTTTTAGGAATTATCGATTAATCCGCGTAATTGATTTCATTTTTGTGTACCAAGCCATGCCTAAAATTATTTTTTTTTAAAGCTAACATTTTGACTTTTAGTTATTTGATTGGGTAAATTATACATACCCCCCTCAACTATGGGCCAGGTTTGATTTTCCCCCCTCAACTACTAATTAAAGCAATGTGTCCCTTCAACTATAACATTTTTTAAATCACACCTTCTATTTAGGCAATACAGTTTGAATTAACGGAATATGCCCACCTAATACTCACATGACCATCTGCACGTATTATTTTTATGATAATATTCAAAAGAAAGATAAGCAATTACTTTTTTGACCATCTTTTTGTACAAAGAGGGTCTTAGAGCAAAAAGAGTAAAATAGTAAATTGAAACAATAATAGGACTTTATTATTAAAAAAAATACTTAAAGATAGTCACATGAGTCTCGAGTGAGCATTTTACATCAACTCAAATGACAATGCCTAAACAGAAGCTTCGATTAAGAAAAATGCTATAGTTGAGGGGGCACATTGCTTCAATTTGTAGTTGAGGGGGCACATTATTTTGTGTTAAAAGGCATTATTTTCATTTAAGAGTTTTTTCTTTGTTGTTGAAATATTTAAATAATTAAATCGTAAAATCGAACCAAATCGAACCGTTCGGTTTTGAAGTCTTTGGCGGTTCGATTTGAAAAAGATGGAACCGATATGAGTGGTTCAGTTTATAATTTTGGCCTAAACTGAATCAAACTGAACAACTTACACATCCTACTGGGGATGGTACCAGCACCCTAATCGAGGCCAAAGTATGAGAGGAATCTCATATTGGCCCCCTGTTTGGATGTCTCTGTGACAGAAAGAAAGTGGGAGGTCGGAAATCACCAATTTTGAATATCTGGAGAGGGTAAAGGTAATATCCAACAACCAAAGGATATTATACCAACAAATGAATTTATACACAGTGATGAAGAATTACAAAGAATAATTCACTGCAACACAATGTGATAATTATGATTTTAAGAAGACTAACAGAACTGTAAATTGTCTTGTCTTGTGGTTTTTCGCTTTGACTATCTCGACCACAACCTCTTCTTGTTCTCCCTCTCTTTGATTCCTATAACTGGATTGCTTGTTCTGCCCTGAGTGATGGGCCTTTGAGACGTAGCGATAACCGTTCTTGTGGCCCTAGCAAACGGTTTAGGCGGATCAGACTTCCTGCCCTTGTTGTTATCATTAAGGGTAGTTGGCACAAAGGTGTTTTCTGTTTCGCTGTTCCTGGATAACCTCTTCCTTCTTACGTCATGAAGGGAGGATGAGTTGTTTCGCTTCACCAAACTTGAACCGTGATTCATTATTATGTCCCGGTCTATTGAATTTGAACTCCTTAAAACATGTTGTTCCTCAGCCTCTTGCATGAACTCGTCTTTATAGGGAGTGGATCTTAAGGAATTGGTAGAATCTAAAATTAGGGCGCTGGATAGTTGTAGCTCTTTCTCCCTAATCTTCTCTTCAAGCTCCTTAATCTGTAGTAAACAAGGAGAAGAAATAAATTATAACATTTAAAAAAACAAAAATAAAAGGTTTGGAGAAGCATAGTATGCAATCTTAAAGGAAAGCAGGGAGACTGTTTCCGTCCGTGGTTTGACCCATGACCTCCAGATCAAAATGGAGCAATGTTACCATGGTGCCAATGCTCGGCCTTTCTGGCAATAATAAAAGTCAAACCACCAAGAAAGTTCATCCTAGTAGGACTTAACTACGAAAGAGTGGCAACTAAGGGATCTTAGAATTTAATTAGAAAGAACGAAGATAATTCCCTCCGGACAAAGTAAACAGGATTCTGTTCCTTTTCTTTCATTGATAAAAATAAAAATCACCAAGAAAGTTCCGCCTAGTAGGACTTAACTAGCAAACACATTCTATAAAGGCAACTAAAATGATCGTGGAACATAATTACAAAGAATGAAGAAAGGATTACCTTCTGACGAAGTAAACAGGATTCCAAGTTCCGTTCCTGTTCTTCTTTAAGTTTCTTTTCAAGCTCCTCAACCTGAAACCCCAAAAACAGAAATGTTCACATTTTCTGTTTTCCTAACCAATAATATTACGGGAAACTATCTCTGAGCAGCAAGGGCTGAAACCTTATGATGAAGGGTCACGGACTGAGACTTGGACTCTTGGACTTGCGCTTTCAGTTTGTTCTCAAGTTCTCTAACCTTCTGCTGGTAAGTTGTAGACTCTAACTGTTCTCGCTCCCTTAGCTTGTTCTCAAGCTCTTTGACCTTCAGCAAAATATAAATAGTATCAACAAAACAGTATTCAACAATCTTTTTGAAAATCATTTAGAACAGTTGATCTGAGGTTAATACAACCTTCTGGTGAAGCGCCGCACTAACTTCTTCCTTCCCCTTTAACCTCTCTGAGAGACTTGAAATTTGCTTTTCTGACTGGCAGTGTAAAACAGTTTTCTGCTCAAGCTGACCTTCAAGCTCCTTAATCTTTTCCTGTTGGTTTTTGTAGACCTGATCTTTGCCCCTGGCCTTACCTTCCAAGTTTTGTAAGCTTTCTTCCAACTTTCTTAATGATTCATCTTTGGATCTGGATTCCTGTCTCGCCTTATCAAGCTTCATGGAACATTCATGACCACACACACAAAAGTCAGCGGACATATACATTGCCATTTATCAAAACTTAAATTAAATCATCCCGAGCATACCATTGTTTTAATTTTCTGAAGCTCGCCTGTGTCAATCTGCTTTCTTGCGGGACCCAGCTCAATCCCTCGAACCCGAGCTGCAAAATTTAGTGAACTCAGCGTCTCACTCAAGTCCTGCTCCGAAGGACTAATTTGCACAAACATCAAAGTTTTAGAGTCGCCCCCTGCAATAACCAACAAAATAACAACATAAGAAAAGACTAAAACCTAAAATATGATACCAAAATAAATGAGAATGTAAAAGTGGAAACTGAGTTTTACCTAATGAATCCTGGAGTAAATGTGTCAGCTTGGAATTCCTGGAAACAGCATACAAAAATCATTAAATATAGTAATGGGGCAATTGTGCTCTACAATTGCAGGTCATATTAAGGTCAAGCACACCTGTATGGAATGTGACTACTCTTATTTGCTAAAGCAGATATCACGTCTCCAAGAGCTGAAAGAGATCTATTAATGTTTTGAGCTTCCTTCAGCCTTTCACCTTGCACATCAGTCTTTGCAAGCCTCTCACTGCCTGCCAAATCCACAAGCCATAGCTTGCTCTTCGTGCACTCACCGTTCATCAAGTTCTTGGCACTCACCATTATACAAAGCATGCTGAAACAAAAACGTAGAACCACAAAGGAAAAAAATCATCTAAGTACATCAACATCAGAAAGAAAGAAAGAAAAGCACTAGGCCGCGATATTATGTTTATTACCAGTGAGAGCGGCTGCTATGTTCATTCACGTTATTGGATCCAACAGCCCTGGCACTGCTTCCGGCTTGCAGTACATTCCATACTTCCTTTGTGTTTTCTACTTTGGCTTCCACAATTCCCGGAATGTGATGAAACCCTTCAGAAGCTTGTTTTACTTCCAACCTGAAATTTTCCAAAAAAGAAAAGGATTCTGCATGTTACTAAAATTAGAAAGCTTCATCTAAGCTGAGCTAAATTGACCTGTGTATCACCCGAGCCACCTAACCTTTGTACACACCTACTGATTTCAGAAAGCCAAGAATCTTACAAAGTTTTGCCAGCTCGGCTGGCCACTTCATTATACATGTATTATATATATAAATAAGTAATGAATTTGTGAGATTACTTCTTTGAAACTGATGATGGTGTGGCCAGCAGGTCCCTTATCTGTTCATTGTAGACCTCAAGCACACTAACTGATATGCTATAGGTAAAAGTTTCACTCCTTTCCTTTGCTATTTTGAACAATTCCTCGAGAGTCCTATAATTTACTCCCCTGTTCTCCGCAGTACCCTCCATTGTGAACGTCTTTCCAGTTCCCGTTTGCCCATAGGCAAATATGCAGACGTTGTAGCCATCCAAAACCGATATAACCATCGGTGCAGCATCAGCAAACACATCAACTGTCAATTTGGAAAAGAAACTGTAACTTCGCACCAATCTTACATACAAGTAAGAAAAGTGCACCTCTCTTTAGGTGTGTTCTTTCAGAAAAAAGACCAATTTCTTTCGATACTTGGACGTAAAAAGGTGTACCTTGGTTGTCTTTGGGGGAGTAAACTCTGTCAAATTTGAAGGTCTTTTTGGTCGAACCACCATTCAGGACTCCAAGTTCCCCATCCTTGGCTGAATCAAAGTCCACAACAGTAGAACACCCAGTCGAGGCTTCTGCTTTGTTTAACGGGCGGCACCGGCAAAATACCCTAATATTTCCTGAAGGTCACATACAAAGATGAATCTTCATGTTGTATTCAAATGACTCAACCTTGTCACTACATTTTAGAAGTATGAAGTCAACGCACCTTTTGCCTCCTGAACTTGGTTATGAAGCTTCCTTCTTTTTGCTTGTTCTTCACTGTACTTCAATTTCAAATCCTCACATTGTGCAACTGCAAAGTCAATCTTATTCAATGAAAAAAAAAAAATTTATTCAATGAAATGGAATTTTTTCAGAGGCCAGGGAAATGAGCACTATCCAAACTTACCCAATGCCTGAACTGCTGAAACCATTTTATTCAACTCAGGAACTGAATCAGCACACTTGTGCGCTTCGAGAGATAGCTGAGATTGTTCCTGCTTCATTACCTGTGCAAATGATTGGGTGTAAGATGCTGTGCATACTTCTTTTATTATCTGTTGCAAAAGAAAATAACACAAATTACCTTTATCTTCTGTTGTAAATCATTGAGTGCAACAACCCAGGTATTCTTGTCGTGCTCATACTTGCTAGATATATCCCTCAACATTTCAGATTGCTTTGCCATGTTTTGATCTAAATCAGGAGAATGAAATAGAATTATATTAAATTTTTGAAAGGAGCGAAAAACCGAAGATACATATCTCAAGGTTCCTCATTATGTGCTAAAACAATAAGGGCAATGTCGGCCTTATATCCAAACTTCATATGGAATCATGGTAAGCTATACATTTAGTCCAACTATAGTGATAACTAACAAACAACAAAACATATTGTGATAAGCTATACCCTTATTCCAACTATAATTTTTGCCCTTATAAGCTATACCCTGATTCCAACTATAATTTTTGACCTTATATATCCATACTCCTTCACGACTAGTGATAACTAACAAACAACAAAACATATTTAATCACAGATCCCAACTATGTGTTCAAACAATCTAGGGAAATTTTGACCTTATATATCCATGCTTCATAGGGAAATTGTGATAAGCTATACCCTTATTCCAACTATAATTTTTTCCCTCCTTCATGCCTAGTGATAATAAACAAACATATTAACAGAAAACAAATTAGGATTGAAAGCAACAAATGATTTCATAACTGATCGTACCAAGAGAGTAAGTTTGGAACAACTTATTATCAAGATCCATCTGGACCTTCTCTAGCTGCGCGTTTGCAGCAGACAAAGACATCCAAGCCTGATAACACTCTTCGGTCTTTCGCTGGCACTGGGTACTCAATTCTTGTATCCGCTGTTCATATTTCGCGACTGATTTCATTCGCATGACTTTCTTCTGCAAGATCCACATAATTTAACGATAAATTTATGATGTTGAGCAACTCTAAGGCATCGAAAGCCCTAACTCTTCATTCTCAAACATGCATTTTACCTGAGCTGAAGGCACTTCTATCTCAGAGGCACAGTTTTGACATATAAGATGATCATGGTTGACCTCAGTGTCTGTAATTGGATCAAGAAACAGACAAGGCAATTAGAAGTTTCTTACAATACTTTCGATCCCACCCCTTTCTTATAGCATAAAGAACATACCTGATACTTTAGGTGCTCTCCTTATGCATATACCACTAACCACAGGGCGTCCATTAATTCCTTCAAACCTAATCACAATCCCCTCATTATTCTTGACATAGACTCTTAAGTCAACTAACTGCAATGGTTTATTGGCTCCAACGACAGAGAAGATATCAAAATCAGAGAGTACCTGTTAAGACAACTAGAGCTTTTGACATTTGTATTCCAGTTATAACATATTGAAGCTAAGAAATAATAAAACAGTTTCACATGACAAACGTACCTTCTCATCCTGAACGAATACGTTGAATACCCTCATTCCTTTGGGCCCATTTGTGTTTATCATCTCGACAAAATGAAGATCAACAAAATAATGTCCAGGAGGAAGATTGTCAAAATGATAAGAGAAGATTCCAAATCGTGCTGACTGGTAAATGAATGGGAAATCACCACTCTCAGTTATACACTCGTCTGTTTGAAACATATCTCCCCCTAGAAAGAACTTATCAGGCAAAAAGCTCATATTGGAATCTGCTTCCACTAAGACCTCCGCTCCAGCATTTACAAAAATCACTACTTCCTCTGTTACAAAAATAAAAATAAAAAGATGTGATAAATTAAGAATGTCGGTGGATGAATTCCCAATGTACAAAGGCAAATTTTAAACTCAATTTGATCAGCATTTTCCAAACCCATAAAAGTTTCTTCTCAAACATACAGACAGACACATGCACTGAGTTTTTAACATATCAAAGGTGCTTTGTGGTTTCAAGTGCACTCTGGCAGAAGAAAGTTCTGGAAGATAATTCATAAGACAGACAAATCTGCTCTTCAGTTATTAAGCTATTTCATTATTAGAAATGACAACTAATCACATATCCAGTCAAGATAATCACACACACACACAACAAGAAAAAATAAATAAATAAAAGAAAAATCCACATAAAACTGATATCATAAGCAGCAAAAGCCCAAAAGAAAAACATCCAAACAACTCTAAAAGAAGGACTTCAAAATAAATATGAAGAGAGTGTTTCTGAAATCAAACTGACCCTTCGTCTGACTGAGAAAAGAAAACTACAACAGAGAAGTTGCATCTCACTATTACCCCCCATAATATACTCGAAAACACCACAACCACGTGAACAGATTATGCAGGGTTCAGCTTTCAAGTTCTCTAATTGAAAACTTGTTATTTCAAACAAATGCAGCAGTGTATTTACACACCATAGCTGTAAAATAGTAATACCAGGGATATCAAACAGACAAACACTATCTCAACTTAGAGTCCCAACTAAGGTGTCGTAAAAAATGCCTAACCACTACTTGCGAGCCTCAAAGGCTTGAATCCCAAGCATTTTGCATTATAAACACCCTCTAAAGCAAGAAAAAGCTAGTCCTTTAACTTCTCATAATCTATCACAACAAAAATGGTTAGCAGAAACCAAAGAAATGATAACCTAAACTTCAAATGTCACTTAAATTCTTGTTTTCACATATTCTTTAGCCAATTGCTTAAACACATATCCTTGATGTAAAGAAGGAAATACGAACCTGTCCAATTTGACCTCGTAAATCCATTTGGCACTAATCTCGAAGCAGAATCACAGACCATGTAATCAAAGGAAGATTCTTCGTCATCTTCCACGGTGGAAATCTTTGAATCTTGCTCCAATTTTTTTTCCCAATCATAAACCCTAGAAACAGATGTGTCAGCAAATACGGTTCCTCTGTCTTCGTCCATTGCAGAAATGTTATCCTGTTGATTCAAAGATTCGTCACAAACAAAACCCTTGTGAAGAGATGAATCTTGAATTGGGTTTTCCTGGGTTTCCCCAAATGGATCTTCCTGAGCTAGGGTTTCCATGAATGGAGGTTTTACAGAATGTTTGGAAACTGAGAAAATTCTTGACAGTGTTCGAGAAAGAGGGAGAAAACTTAGGAGGAGTAAGAAAACTAGTACGGAGTGAATTTGGATGAGATGATAAATTTTCTGGGCTTCTTTTACTTTCCTGGTTGAGCTCTGGGTTTGAAATTTTGGAATTTCAATTCGACCGTTTGAGAAAGATGACCGTTACAACTTTATTGGGTGCGATTGCATTTGCTACGAAATTATCCTATACACCCCGTCACCTTTTGCCCATTGGTCAAGCACGATCCTTGATCTATCACTACAACATTAAATAAAGGCCAAAATATAAAATAAAAAAAAACACCCTAAATATCCACCCAATTCCATAATGATGCCTAAAATGAAATATTTTTTTTACCTGGACTCACAATGTTACTAATTATCTCAGTTTGGCCCTTAGCTCTGACATCTGTTACAAAACTAATGTTAAAGTGCACATGGTCTTTCACGTGCTGAATATTTTCGTCATTTTCACTGTAAGAGTTAAGTCGAGAATCAGTCTGATAAATAATTTTCAAATGAGGGGGTTTGGGTAACATCATCAAAATAAGGGGGTCTTATGAAAAATTTTATACCCAACCTTCTCTTCTTCTCCGGCAACCTCCGGCCAAATATTCCTACCTCATCTTTCTTTTATTCTCTCTCCCCTCCTCCCCTTCTCAGACGCATGGCGTAGCTTCCCCTACCGCCCTGTGCAATTTAATTCCACCACAATCCATCATGTTCCATACACCAGCGACACCCTAACACACATTCCACCATCAAAATCCACCGCCGATTGCTAGTACGAGGGGGTCCTAATGTTGAGATATTCGCCTTAAGTGCGCCACCGGCGATTGCCATTAAATCTTTTGACAGGGATGCCCCTGTTTTTCCTGCTACGTCTTATTCTTGGTATTCGTATTTTAACGATGTGTTGTCTGCGCCACAATGGGTTCAAACCACATGGAGGAGTTTGTATTTTGATTTGCGCTTGTCCGCGGACTTGTTGGATAGTAGAACGGTGGCGCTGCCTACTCGGAATAAATAGTTGGGGATTCACATTGATTTTTCGTTAGCAAAGTACCAATTCTGGGTTACGTTTTTTGTGCTGACAACTACAGCGTAAGTGCTTCTGTGTACTTGTAACATGTCTTTAGCTAGATCGACGGCGATTACACCGGCGCTACATTACATCCCATTCCGCCTAAATTGAATGTTCGAATATTGGTATGGAGCTTGTATTTGTTGACAATCATGGTGGAAAGGGAAGGAGTGGGGTTGAACAAGTTGCAATTAACAACTAGAATCCCAATGCGTTTGGTATTCCACAACTCTCTCTTCAACAAATTGAAATTGCAACCCTAGGGCTTGCAATTTGGGGGTAAATTTTTCAGCATGTTAAATTGTAATTAGCTCAGTGGAAATGACAAAAATGTTCAGCACGTGAAAGACCACGTGCACTTTAACGTTAGTTTTGTAACAGACGTCGGGGCTAAGGGCCAAACTGAGATAATTAGTAACATTATGAGTCCAGGTAAAAAATATTTTATTTTAGGTACGATTATGGGATTGTGTGGATACTTTAGGAGTTTTTTTTATTTTATATTTTGACCTTAAATAAATTTCACTTTACCCTCAAAAACTTATAAAAATAGGGTCATGCTAACAAAATGTCATGGTATATTAGAAATCATTACCAATACATCAAGGGTTATTAATAATGCATTGGGAATGGTTTCAATGCTATCGTTTTTATTAATAGAACTTTAACAAGTTTTTATTAATAGAACTTTAACGAGTGTAATAGATGCACTTGTTACCAAAACTCATAAATTTACTATTGCAAAGGCTATATCATGTGTCTTTAGTATCTAACTATAGTACATTTTCTCTAAAACTACTCTAATGACATTGAAACTTGTGAATGAATGATGATCAAAACTAAACTTACCAATAATTTTTTAAAATATGCACTTAAACACATGTTAGTCAAACACAAATATTATATACAATTATAATTTGAACGTTTACAGTGGGTTTTTTTTTTCTGGTGTCCTAAGGGTTTTTTTTTCTGGTGCCCTTGGTGGTCAAACATGACATTTTTCAAACGTAAAGTTGACGTATAATTTTTTACTTTTTTCAAAATTATAATAGACGTAATTCAGAGTACTTTAAAAATACTATAAACTACATATTTTATAATTTTGAAAAAAGTAAAAAAGATGTACGTCAAATTTGCGTTTAAAAAATGTCTTATTTGACAAAATAAAGTCATCAAACAAGACAATAATTTAGGGACGGAAGGAGTAAAAAAAAGGTTTTTTTTTTTTTTTTAATATTTTTAAACCTCTAATTTGTATGTATTGAGGATAGACATATCAAAGTTTAATCAGTCGTCAAGTAATAGTTCAAAAAGTTCAAGAAAAGCTAAGTGAATAATAAGTTAATGTTAAGTGGTAAGGAATGTTGCAAGGAAATACGAGTAATGATAAGTGTTAGCTCGTAATATATGGGTGATTTATAAGAAAGGTTAAAGGCAAAGTTTAGTCTTTGATAAGTATGCATGCCAAGGATATATAAGAAAGGTTGATAAACCTCATGCCTTGATAAAAAAAGCATGCATTAACATATTAATGTGGAAATGGATGTAAAGTGGACTCAAGCTGAGGGGGCCGAAAATTATTTGAAATAGTATTATAGTTTTAGTATAGGAGAAATTTGGGATGGTCCCTTTTAGACAATTTTCAACTACTTAAGTCCACTATAATTGTTTCAAACCGAAAAAGAACTTTTTTTTT
This sequence comes from Platycodon grandiflorus, assembly GCA_016624345.1. Lineage (NCBI taxonomy): Eukaryota > Viridiplantae > Streptophyta > Magnoliopsida > Asterales > Campanulaceae > Platycodon > Platycodon grandiflorus. Next base: position 14,866,069 of record CM028367.1, on the reverse strand, counting down.
GCAAAATGTCATTTATGCCCTAAAAAAACACGGAATGACACGCTATGCATCGCGATGCACAAAAAATACAATTTGTGCATTACACTTTATGCACGCTATACATTACACTTGCGAATTGCGATGCATTAAATCAGTACTAATGCACAACAGTACACTTGCAATGCATTAAAGTGTGTATCGCGATGCACAAAATTGTACTAAAAAAAAATACTATTTTTGTGCATTGCGATGCACAACATTACACTTGTCATGCATCAAAAGTGAGCCAACAAGTCAATCCCCGTTTCGTTGTACCAACATTCAGCGATTGCGAGAAATATTGATAAAACAAATACACAAATAATTAAAATAAATTTAAAAATTATATTGATCTTATCTTTTTATTATGATCTGGGCTTGGAAAGAAAATGAAAGAGAGAGAGAGAGAGAGAGAGAGAGAGAGAGAGAGAGAGAGAGAGAGAGATAAAGATGAAGCTGTAGTAAAAATAAATGAAAATAATGCTTAAAATATTGTTTAGATTGTTACGAAGGCAATTTTGGAAAAATTGATCAATTTCTCACTTAAAGTGAACTTAAGCGGTTGAAAACAAAAATGAGGCATTGCAGTGGTTGAAAATTTCATAAAGGGGACCGGCCCGCAATTTTTTATATATATAGGTGAAACAAAAATACTACATTACTACCCTTTCTACCAAAACTGTGGCCCAAACCGGTAAAGTGCAAACCCAAATACGAAAGCGTATTCAGTGCAGATAAAAAAAAAACGTAGAATTTCAGAAAAAAAAATGACGGAATGTCGGAAGGAGTCCTGGACGGCGCGCCACTTTGTTGACACTAGGAACGGTCATCTTCAATTTCTTCGGCTTCCAAGTTCCAAGTCTAAATTTGAGTCTCGAAATCCGATCCATCTTTACTTCTAAAATCCTTCATAGACTTCATTTAATCAAATATTCTAACTGATTTCAATCTCTTACTCACAAAAACTTGAAGACTAATGGTAGATCTTGCAAAAAATCTTGGTGAATTCAACTCAATAACTCACCAAGAACGAAGAAAAGATATTGACAAACTATTGTAGATCTATGGTTCATTGGTTCTAAGTTTGAATCTTTCGCAATTATTGGTAAGATTTTACTACTTGTAAGAGTTTTTATTTTATTTATTTTTTAGGAAAGTTTTGATTTTTATTGTGTGGGTTTTGCCATTTTGAATTTGATTTATTGTAATTTTTAATTTTAGGTTTGAAATTGGCTTTAAATTTGAATGGTGAATAGTGATGCTTTAGAGTTTCGACTTTAGAGAAGGAAAGGAATTCATCGTATTAAGTTGTAAAGGTGAGTTTTTGTGCGTGAGTTGTGATTGTGTGTGTATGTGTTGGTGTTGTTTTTGTTTTTACAAATTTTTTGTGTGTTTAAAAATTAAAAGAGACATTGACTTTGACACTTTGTTTATTTGTCAAATTTTGAATTATCAATTATGTTTCCCCAAATTTGAATTCAGCTTAGTAGAAACTCATTATTGAAATTGTACTGTTAGCGAAAATTATCAAATTAAATTGAAAAAAAAAATGCATGAGATTAATATTTTAGTAGCAATATTTGTTTGACTTTGTTTGAATGCTAGGTACACAATTGAACAGAGTTTGAACAAAAAAATTAGTCTGTCACTGTACTTTGAACAACTTTTGAATTTTGTCATTGTAGCTTTTTTGGAGCAAAATTATCATTGTACTTTCAAAAAAGGTTGTAATTTAGTCATTATCCCTAACTGTCATCCAATTCTTAACAAAAATAATTACAAATTTTCAATCACCTCCCCTATAATTTTATAAATAAGTTGGAAAAAATAATTCATTTTGATTATTAAAATAATCACCTCCCCTAAGTCATCCAATTCATTTTATAAATAAGTTGGAAAAAATAATTCATTTTCAATCACCTCCCCTAACTGTCATCCAATTCTTAATGAAAGTAATACTAATATATAAATTATTAAATCAAAAATTAAAAATAAAACATTGTGAAAAAATAATTCTTATAAAAAGATAGTTATTCATAAAAAAATAATTTTAACATGGCATAATTTTCATTTTGATTATTAAATATTAAATTAAAACTTTTATTTTTCTTGTAATCTTAATTAAAAAGGACTTTAAGAAAAATTAATACAAAAATAAGTTTACAGATTTTTAGTCAATTCGCTTTATAAAAATTAATTATATTCAATAAATGAGTGTTGCCGACTAGATTACTTGGATTAACTATATTTAAGACAAAGTATATTGAGTAATTAATTTAAATATTTTTCTCTTATTTTTCTATTTAGACGACAAATCTTTCCCTTCTTGTTTTTTATTATATGTTTATATTTCATTCTTTCTCTCTCTATTTCTTTTTTGTTCATAAAATATTTCTTTTTTTACCCTAGAAGAAACAAAATAATTTAAGAACCAAAATACCAACTATTTTCTAACACCAATTATCATTAAGGATCTCCCAACATTTTGAAAAACCTTAGGGGAGGCGATTGAAAATAATTCTGTTAGAAATTGGATGACAATTAATGATAATGGCAAAATTGCATCTCCCTTTCAAACTACAATGACAATTTTGTCTCAAAAATAGTATAGTGGCAAAATGTAAAAATAGGTAAAAGTGCAATGGCAAAATTGGCTATTTTTCCAAAAAAAATTTAGTATGTTATGACTTGAATCACTTATGTATGGATATTGAATTTGGTAATTATATAAGGGCTTTTTTGAGTATGTTATGACTTGAGTCACTTTTGTATGAATATTAAATTTGAAAATTAAATAAGATTCATTTTTTTAAACTTTGCCCCGAGTCTATAAAGGGCTAGGAACAGCCCTATCAGTCATGAGTAAGAAGTTGAGAAACTGACGACTAGCAACAGCCCTATCAGTCATGAGTAAGAAGTTGAGAAACTGACACTTATCTTGGCCACCCCATAAGGACCATGAGATGAGACTAATGGAGCGAGAACATAGCACACCATAGTCTGGCTCATGCTAAAAGCTTGGTTAAGCTCTAGAACTCTGCCCATTATTCGTGACTCGTGGTGGCTTAATCTTCACCAACATCCACATTCATTGTTTCTCTTTTGCTAATTCACCATTAAATTTTCACTCATCTCTCATACGTACTATGACTTTAATGTAAACAAAACACTTTCTCAAAACCCTACATATGCATGCATTCACCACTACCAGATCTCTTCTACTTCTGGCACCATAGTCGTATTTTTTATCGAACATGAAGTTCTTTTGATCTCGAAATTCTAGTAGCCATATATAGTTCAGTAATCACCCCTACCTTATTTTCTTCTTCATTATATTTTAACTACAACAAGTCGACCACTACATCTATTATTCCAGCTAGCACGCACACTCAAATCCACCCAGTAACCCCAAGATATCAATGTAATTTAAACTTGTATCACTCCTTACTTTAGAACCACCACTTATTAACCACAATATGACTTTAATATAAACTTGGAAAGAATATAATTGCAGATTTCATTATGGTGAGTAATACAGACAAAGTAAGTCAACTTGGGTGAACATTTTATTTAGTTTTTGAAGTATAATGACTAAGATAAACATAGGCCCAAATCTATTTACACCTCAAGTTGATAATCGGAGGTTTATGAACTTTAATTGTATCCTTATTGCTTATACTTTTTGTTGGAATACATGCACTTTGCATATTAGTTAGTGTTCATGTACTTGTAAATACATGAATTAATCTTTATCATGTATTTTAATTTAAGTAGTATACTCAAAAGTCACTTGTGTTATCTATATAAAGGCTTATGCCTCTGCAATAAATCACAAGGAATATAATACTGAGCTCAACAACTCATTTACCTAAATATTTCTCTTCTTTCTACCAAATATACTTTACACATAAATTTACTTTCTTCTTTTTCTTACAAATTGGTATCAGAGATTTGTTCGTTTATATTTGGGCGTTCAAAATTTCTCTACATAGATGGCTTCTACTGCAAAAGATAGCCAACCAGTTTCCTCTCCATTCTTCCTATTTTTGGAGGAGAAAACTATGGTTTTGGGGAAGTGAAGATGAGGACATTGCTTCGGCCAGAAGGACTTTAGAACATTGTTGAAGCAGGGGTTGAAGTACCAGTTGCAGACATCGAAAGTTCAAAAACACAGAAAGAAAAGCTTGAAGCGGACATGATGAAAGATGCCAAAGCCCTCACGAAGATTCAAAACGAAGTTGCTGAAAGTATTTTCCCAAGAATTATGAGAGCGCAAACTGCAAAAAAGCCTGGAAGATTTTGGCAAAGGAGTTTGAAGGTGATAGCAAAGTACAAACCATTAAGCTTCAAACATTGCGTAGGGATTTTCATAATCTGAAGATGAAGGAATTCGAGTGCATCAAAGACTACTCTTCTAGAGTTGTCGAAATGGTGAATCAAATCCCAACACTTGGAGAAGAGATGACCAATCAGCAAGTTGTTGAGAAGATCTTGATTAGCTTGCCTGAAAAGTACGATTCAATAGTTTCGGCTATTGAAGAGTCAACGAATCTTGCTACCTTGTCAATGGAGTAGTTGATGGGTTCTTTACAATCTCACGAGCAAAGAAGGCTGCGGCTCAGTGAGCTATCGGTTGAAAGTGCTTTTCAATCAAAGCTCTCATTCAACCCGAAGAAGTTCTTTACAAGAGAAAATGGTCGAGAAAATCAACAAGGATGGAAGCAAAGAAGTTGGAAAAATGGCGAGTCCAACAAATGAGGAGGGTTCAAAAACAAAGGTAAAATGTTGTGCAAAATCTATAATAAAGATAATCATGGCATAGTTGATTTTTTTATCATGGGAAACCAAAGTGCAATTATCGTAGCAAATTTGGTCATGTTGAAAAACACTACAGGTTCAAGAAATCAAATAAAACAAATTTTGCGGAGAAGGATGAAGTGAAAGAAGAGATTAATCTCTTTTATATAATATTTGGTACATTGATAGTGGCTGCAGTAACCATATGACATCAAATGAAAAATTGTTTGTTGATTTGGATACTTCTGTTACTCCCCTAATAACAATGGGGGATGACTACTCTCACAAAGCATTGGGGAAAAGAAGTATTCCCATCCAAACAAAGGAGGGAGTTAAATATATTCGTGATGTTTTGCTTGTTCCAAATATCGTTCCTAATCTTTTGACTGTTGGGCAGTTTATGAGAAATTGTTACAAAGTCATTTTCAAAGATGCAGATTGTGTTATTTATGAAAAATTGCAGTAGCTTGCCGTGTCAGTTCACATGGGGCCAAATAAAACTTTTTCTCTTTCAATGTGCTACGGAGAAGAAGTTGCCTGAAGGTAGATGTAGTTTAAGACTCTTGGTTGTGGCATAAGAGGTCCTGTCATCTAAATTTTTAAGGGCTAAAGTTGCTGAAGCAGAAAAGTATGGTGAATAGGATGCCAAGCATTCTCAGCCACTCATTGTGCCGGAATAGTATTGTAAGCCGACAATGTTGACGATGATGAAGCCGACCATGTAGGTTTCGGAGGGTTGAGTGAGGTTAGCGGCGGAAGAATCATCGGGTTCGTTGTTGAAGGCTTTTGGAGGTTTCCTTTGCACGCCCCTTGCTCCTGCCCTACCGCCGCCGTATTTATACCTGCCTTCTCCCTCCTTGCGTCATTAGAGCTGAGAGAAAAATCTAAGGTTAGATTTTGGGTCTTCAGCCGTCTCTCTCTCTACCGTTAGCCTTGAGTCTCCTCTCTCTTCTCTTTGTAAGTGTGTGAGTGTGTGAGAGAGAGTATACACTTGGGTAGGTTCTTGAAGGTTCTACCTTCGGTGAGCTTGCTGGTGGCATTTTGGTATTGTTGAGGGTTTTGGGGTTTTCAGTAAAGGTAAGAGAGGCAGTGAGGGTGTTGTCCAGTTGTCGTCTTCTTTGTGGCCACCGGAGTTTGGGGTTTGGTCTAGTTGGGTGGTTCTCTTGGTACTGTGCTTGCGGGTGTGTAATGGGCAAGTAGTACCAAAATTCATTTTCCAGCAAAAGCACGTGGAGAGCAAAGGAACCATTGGAACTTGTCCACACTGACATTTGTGGCAAAATGACTACTCCTTCTTTGAGTCAACAAAGGTACTTTCTCACTTTTATAGACGATTATTCGAGAATGACGTGGGTTTATTTTTTGAAAGAAAAATCAGAAACTTTCACTGTCTTTAAACAATTCAAAGCTTTGGTGGAGAATCAAAATGGTTGCAACATTAAAATCATTCGAAGTGATAGAGGAGGTGAATATTCCTCTCATGAATTTGAAGATTATTACAAGGATGAAGGCATATGGAAGCAATTAACAGCATGTTATAGTCCCTAGCAAAATGGGATTGCCGAAAGAAAGAACCGGATAATCGTAGAGATGGCTAGATCCATGATGAATGAGAAAGGGCTACCAAAGAGTTTTTGGGCAAAAGCTGTGAATACAGTCGTCAACATTCTCAATAGGTGTCCAACGAAAGTTGTGAAGAACAAGACTCCAATTGAAGCATGGAGTAGACTAAAACCATCGGTGAGTCATTTGAAATATTTTGGCCGCATTTGTTATGCTCATATTCCTTCTGAAAAAAGGACTAAATTTGATGAAAAAAGCCAAAAATGTATTTTTGTTGGGTATAGTTCCAGCACCAAAGGCTATAGACTTTATAATGTTGAGACTAAGAAATTGATTGTGAGTAGAGATGTGATTTTTAATGAAAAAACTAGTTGGGACTGGAAAGAAAAAACTACAGGAGACATCACATGTTCTTATGCCAGAAGAAGGTGAAATTTAAAGTGAGCGGTTATAAGAAAAAGTTACACCTCCAACTCCAGTAGCTGCGAGAAGAAGTGAAAATGATGTTGGAAACAATTCAAGTGCACAAACTGTTCCTCCTAGCTACTCTTCATTTGAGAGTCCTCCTTTAAAAACCCGAAGTCTGCGAGATTTGTATGAAACTTGCAACTTTGTTGGTGTGGAGCCAGAAAGTTTTGAGGAAGCACAAAGGCATGAAGTATGGGTAAAAGCCATGGAGGAGGAGATGAGAATTTGAGAAAAATCAAACATGGGAGTTGGTTGATTGCCACAAAGTGTAGATATCATTGATGTGAAGTGAATCTATAAGAGCAAATTCAATCAAGATAGGAGCATTCAAAAGCACAAGGAAAGGCTTGTGGCAAGGGGCTTTACTCAAAAGCCAGGTATTAATTTTTTTGAAACTTTTGCTCTAGTTGCTCGACTTGAAACTATTAGAACTTTGATTGTTCTTGTTGCTCAAAAGAGTTGGTTAATTTATCAACTGGATGTGAATTTGACTTTTCTGAATGGTGTGTTGGAAGAAGAGGTTTATGTCAAACAACCATCGGGTTTCTTTGCTTAAAGGGGGAGAAGAAAAAGTTTACAAGCTAAAGAAGGCTCTTTACTAGTTAAAGCAAGCTCCCCGAACGTGGTATGCTGAAATTGATAAGTACTTTGTAAGGTGTGGTTTTGAAAAGAGTCAAAGTGAGCCTACTCTTTATGTTTTAAAAAAAGGTGCTTCCATTCTCATTGTTTCCTTATATGTGGATGATATAGTCTTCACTGGAAATGATGAAAAATTGTTGCAGTAGTTCAAAAAAGATATGTTGAACACTTATGAGATGAGTAATCTAGGATTGCTTCAGTATTTCTTAGGCATTGAAGTTTCTTAAACCAAAAATGGGATATTCATTTCTCAAAAGAAATATACAGAAAATTTTCTCAAGAAGTTCAATTTGATGGGCTCCAAAACAGTAGCTACTCCTTTGATGCCGAATGAGAAGATGAAGAAATGTGATAGTGCAAAGAAAGCAGATGCCAAAATGTATCAAAGTTTGATCGGTAGTCTTTTATATCTCACTGCTACTAGGCCGGATATCATGTTTGCTACAAGTATGCTTAATTTTAAGATACATGGAGGAACCTAGTCAACTTCATTTTAGTGTTGGGAAAAAGGTGTTAAGATATGTAGAGGGCACACTTGATCATGGCATTATGTACAAGGCTGTGATAGCAAAAGCCTAACTTATTGGGTATACTGACAGTGATTAGGGTTGATATCTTGATGATAAAAAGAGTACGTCTACCTATATGTTTAGACCAGAATGGATTCTTTAGGAAATGCAGATTTTAAGATCGAGTTGATGGTCAAGCCGCAGCCATAACAACTTCTACTACAAATAAGGAGGACTTAGTGAACGAAATAAAACGTGTTTCATAGGGCTTATCATGGTTGAACACGTAGCGGACAGAGCCTAATTAATTGATTGAACACATGATCTACAAATGGTTTAGTTGTGTTTTAATTGTTTATAAACTTAAGTTAAGGACCAAGCTAATAAGGGCTGTAACGGCTAGAATTTAGGTTGTTTTGTACCTATTTAAAGCCTGAGAGAGTTCATTTGTAACACATCTTCAACATGTCAATACTACACACAAAATCCCAACGAGATTCTTGGGGGTGTGTCTATTTACCAGTAATGAACATGGTTATGCATGGTTTTCACTTCTAAATGATCATGTAATATCATAATAAGTATGTATGGTAAGAGTTCTCTTATCATGATCTTGATTATGGTTAGGTATCATCCTTGTATGTAATCTTTTGGTGATAGCAAACGAAGTTGAATTAGAGACAACACGAAAACTATCTCTATAGCTATAGACATGTCAGTTTAAGAGGAGAGACAACACGAATACTATCTCTATAGTTATATACATAAATACATGTAAGTAGTGGTAAGCCATTTAATCAATCACATAGAAAATTTGTATTAAAGACCTTAAAATATTGATTTGTACTATTGTCGTATGCAACTCATGATATATGTTGCATTACATAACTAAGTATGCTTCATTAACTCGATTGTAGCTCCATTGCATTTAAAATTCACTGCATATTTCGTTGACTCCCTTGCCTTTAATCACAGGGAACAATTTCAATCCCTTGTTTTACTCTAAAGAAATGGTGACCAAACAACATTCAAATTTAGATGTGAGATGAGATAAAGGGAAGAAGAGACAAAGAAAAAGTAAAGAAGAGGAGAAAAAAAATTAAAGTGGAACCTCTCAATTTGAGAGTTTACTCAATTCTTCAATTTTGGGCCATCTGGCGGAGTAGAGTGTGTGAAGACACTTCATGCAATGATGCAAAGGCCTAAAAAAAAAAGTAGAATATATTAAAAAATACAAAACGTTATGAGTACAAAATTTGCTATTAAAAATACCCAATTGAAGCTTATAAAGACTCGGGATATGGCTTAAAGGCAAAAGAAGGAAGGACAAGAATGACATTTCCACTTGACTTATTGCTCTAGAAGCAATTAGGTCACTTGAAATCACTACAAGCTTAGCAAAATGCTGATCGACATCTTGCCCCCAAAGTCCAAAAACCATAGAAAATGGTTAATGGTTTAATCCTGGTTCAAAAAGGAGGAAGGCTAGGCATTATAGAAACAAGTCAAAAAGATTACTTGATCTATAATGGTCCTAGTTGCCATAGCTTGATACATCCCTTTTAACGATGAATTTTAGGTGTCAAACTTTTAGTAAAAGTGGGCATCAAACTTCATTCAAGTCACTTAGGCTGACGTTGGTAGTTTAAAGAGTTTGCTCTTTGTTTTGTTCTTTACATCTTGTTCATCAATTTTTTGTTGGGCACTAGCTTAGTCAAGCAGTGTTACTCTACGTATTTTAAGTTGGGCCGATCAATGGTCTTCATTCAAGCGAGAAAATGTAGAAATTGGCACGTTTACTACCAGAGATGATCCTCTATACCAAAAGGGATTATTATATTTTTGACCAACGTACTAATTGGGGATTCCTGATTTTACCAACGTACTTTTATTAACCCAAATGTGACCAACGTACTATCGATTTTGTTGCAATGTTGACCCTGCCGTTAAACCTCCATCCAAAAATTAACGGCTAACGGTAAAAAAAATTACATTAACGGTAAAGGGTCCAAAATAATACTTGTGAAAAATGGGGGACCCACCAATATTTTTTTTTTCTCTCTCAATCTCCTCTCTGCTTCATCAACCAAAACACAGGAGATTCCCTCCTCCCTCCTCCATCCCCTGTTTCACCGTTCAATCTCCACATGCCGATTCTTCAGCCATTATTTCCTCTTTTAAGCCATTTGTAGTCAACTCCCACCACACCATTCCTCTCTCTTCACCCATTCCAATATCCATACCCTAACTCCATACCAAAACCCATACTAAGACAAATCCATCTCTTCGACTCTTTCTGTTTCTGTCTTAAACACACACACTCTCTCTCTCATCTCTCTCAACCCGCCAAGTTTTCAGCTTTCATTTTCAAGAATCCATCAATAAGGTACGCAGATTCCGACCTCTCTCTGTTGAATTTCAACCTAGGGTTTTGTTTCTACACGAATTTACTTGCAATTTTGTGTTTTCGATTAGCTGATTTGTTGAATTTCGCTTTTAGGGTTTTATGTAAATCTTGATTCTTTTTGGGGGTATAGTCGAATTTGTTACTAATTTAGTTGAAATTTACTCAGATACGTTGATTATGAATGAAAATGATGGTGAAATTACTGTCCCTAGTGTTACAGAATCTACTAGTGTGGAGGGTACAGCTGATGAAACCCTAAGTGGGAATTCGGGTGGTGAGGGAGAGGGACATGTTGAGGAGGGGGCTTTTCTTGGGGGGAATGGAGGGAAGATAATGGTAGAGGTCGCTGGTTCTGATGTTTTTGTTGATGGTCTTGGTGGAGGAGTGGGTTCGGAGAGGAAGGAGGGGGGTTTGGTGGAGGAGTGGGTTTGGAGAGGAAGGGGGGTTTGGTGGGCCCCCCATTTTTACAAGTATCATTTTGGACCCTTTACCGTTAATGTAATTTTTTTTACCGTTAGCCGTTAATTTTTTGGATGGAGGTTTAACGGCAGGGTCAACATTGCAACAAAATTGATAGTACGTTGGTCACATTTGGGTTAATGAAAGTACGTTGGTAAAATCAGGAATCCCCAATTAGTACGTTGGTCAAAAATATAATAATCCCATACCAAAAAGGTATTCATCTCCTATTCCAACCATCGGATCTTCACCACATGTTCATGAGAATAAACAACATTAATTACTTCGTGATTTTTGATGCACATGTGACAAAGATCCAACGGTTGGAATATGAGATGAAGCATCTTTTTGAAATAGAGGATCCTGTCTGGTTTACTAAATGTATCAACAAAATATATTCTTTACATTACACATTAAAGTGTTATAACATTATCACAAAGATAAAAAGTTTTAATGCATAATGTTTATTAAATTCTGTATATGTATTATTAGATTAAAAATATATTCAAGTTAGCTAACTTCACTTTCTTCATAGTTTGTCATTGTCATTTAACAGAGGGACACACACTGATTATTGAATTGAAGACCAACAAAAAATTGTTTGTATCGCATGAAATAAACCTCGACCACCACTCAACTCTCTCCTACAGTGTATATATGTTAGAAGAACAGTAATTTTGGAGGAATTTCTATTGTCTTTTCTTCATTGATATCTCATGTTTATATACAGGACCGTGGCCTTTTGCCCCAAGAAAACTATATATCTATCAAAAAAGGAAAACCTCAATCTAGATCCAAGAAATCAGGATTACACAAGGAAAGAAAATATGTACAATAGAAAAATATGCTAACACCCCCCCTCAAGTTGGAGCGTGAACATCGAGAATACCTAACTTGTTAGGAGATGCTGGAACTGAGACTTGCCCAAGGCCTTGGTCAGGAGATCAGCTACTTGCGCAAAGATGTGCATATAGGAGGGTCGAATATTTCCCGACTGAACTTCGTCACGAACAAAATGACAGTCAACTTCGATATGCTTTGTGCGCTCGTGAAAAACAGGATTTCGAGCAATATGCAATGCGGCTTGACTATCACAATACAATTGCATAGGTGCGACATGAGAGATACCAAGATAAAAAAGGAGCGCTTTTAACCATTTCAATTCACCAGTCGCACTAGCCATGGCGCGGTATTCTGTTTCAACAGAGGAGCGAGAAACAGTGTATTGTTTCTTAGTTTTTCAAGAGATCGGGGAGTGACCAAGACGAACAAAGTAAGCAGTTAGTGAACGGCGAGTGAGAGGACAACTGGCCCAATTGGCATCACAATATGCATAAAGGTTGAGATCACAATCTGCCCGAAACAAAATCCCTTGTCCTGGATTGGCCTTTAGATATCGCACTACACGAAGTGCAGTCTCCCAATGCGAAACCCATGATCGTTGCATGAATTGTGCGAGAACGTGCACGCTGTAGCAAAGTTCTGGGCGAGTGATCGTCAAGTAGATGAGACGACCCACAAGCCTCCTATACCACGTGGGATCGGTCATATCCTTTCCATCATCAAGTGCCAACCGATGGTTTTGCTCAAACGGGATGGCGGCCGGCTTAGCACCCATTAAACCATTTTCTGTAAGAATGTCATGAGCATATTTGCGTTGGCTAAGAAAAATACCAGACGATCTGCGAGCAACTTCAAGGCCAAGAAAATATTTCAATGTGTCCAAGTCCTTCATATGAAAACAATTGTTAAGGTAGAGCTTAAAACGTTGCAGTGCGATATTATCATTTTCGGAGATAACGAGATCATCCACATAGATAAGAATATATAGTTGGACACCATTGTTGTTTAAAGTGAACAAAGAATAATCTGAGGAAGACTAATAAAATCCATATTTAAAGAGAGAGTCGGCTAGCTTGGCAAACCAACACCGAGGGGCTTGACGAAGACCGTATAAGGATTTTCGGAGACGACATACCTTGCTCAAACTAGGAGACGCAAAGCCCGAGGGAGGCTTCATGTAGACTGTTTCTGTTAAGTCACCATGCAAAAAGGCGTTGCTGACATCCATCTGATAAATGGGCCATCCTCGGGCAGCGGTGACCGCTAGAAAAGTACGAACAGTAACCATTTTGATAGTGGGTGAAAAGGTTTCATTGTAATCAATTCCTACAACTTATCGATCGCCGCGGATCACAAGTCGCTTTGTAGCGCTCAATCGTTTCATCTGTATTATATTTAATTTTGTAAACCCATTTACTATTAATGGCCTTTTGTTCGGGGGGAAGATCAACAAGCACCCATGTTTCGTTGTCTTGAAGTGCTTGAATCTCTTAACGCATAGCCTCACGCCATTGAGAAGATTTCACGGCTTCAGAAAATAGAGTGGGCTCATGTCCAGCAGTAATATTTACAAGAAAATGACGAGGGGACATAGAGAATTTATCATAATTCAAAAAATGAGCTATTGGATAGGGTGTACCTAAAGACGTGGTCGAAGGGGAAGAACATGCGAGGGGACTTAGTCGCTGGGCAGTGTGCGTGACGTAATCTTTGAGATGGACAGGAGCATGTTTTACCTGTTTCCCTCGTCCAAGACTCTCACTATCATCACATTGGGAGAGGAGCTGGCTTCTTGAGGAGCGGAGCTGGCTTCATTGGGCTCCTAGTATCGTGTGTACTAATAGCCGGTGTCAAGATCACTTCTGGCTCAGTATTCGGCACCTGTAACTCATGGGAATAATTATCCCCGGAATTACCAACATCATCAAACCCATCATTTCAAACATCATCTTGCGTGTCAAATATTTGACGAGCCGTTAAATGTTCTTTAGTAGTGTGAAGAAAGGGAAAAATTGTCTTAATGAACTGGACATCTCGTGACTCAAATTGTTCTCCACGTTCCAAGTCATGTAAATACCACCCTTTTTTCCCATACGGGTAGCCAATAAATACACACTTTCGACTGCGACTAGCAAATTTGTCCTTCTCTCGTGTGATGTTCTTCGCATAACATAGACATCCAAATGTGCGAATATGAGAGTAATTAGGTGAATGTCCAAAGAGAACTTCAAAAGGTGTCTTACCCCCAAGTAATTTAGTAGGTGTTCGATTAATTAGGTAGCTAGCGGTGAGAATGCATTTGCCCCAAAACTCAATAGGCAAATTAACTTGAAAACGCAATGCTCTAGCAACATTAATATTCAATATATGTCTATGGTTTCTTTTGTTGGGGAGTTCCTATACACGAGGTTTGGTGGACAATCCTAAGTTCATTAAAGTATCCTTCCAAGCAAGTAAGTTCAGTCCCATTGTCGGTTCTTACGAATTTGACTTGTTTACCAAATTGACGTTGTACAAGGGCAATAAATTTTTTAAGAACCTTTGGAACTCATCCTTAGCCTGCAGTAAATAAACCCACACAGAACAAGAGAAATCATCAACTTTGGTTAAAAAATAAGAGGCACCACACAAATCTGAAAAAGCTCCCTACAAATCACAATGAATCATTTCAAGAATGGAACTTGCTTTATTAGAACTCAAAGGAAATGGCTCACGAGTTTGTTTAGCCCGAAAGCAAATTTCACAGTGCTGATTGCCAAAACTACTTCTACTAATATTTTTATTAAAACCAGAAAGAAAGTCCATAACTGCGGGTGACGGATGTCCCAACCTCTGATGCCATAACTCTGCCGGGGGGAATTCCAGATGCTTTATTAACTAGCACAGATTTCGTCCCCTTCAAATAATAAAGTCCCCCTCGCTGTTCACCCACTCCAATCAGCGTCTTCGATCTGCGGTCCTGAATAACACAAATTTTATCAGTAAATTGAACATGATAAGATGTATATGGCAAAAGTTGAGAGTAGATATCAAGTTGCAATTCAATTTAGGCACAAATAGAACTTCTCGTAGCCTTAATCTTTCCCCAAGCACCACAGTGCCTTGCTTTACTGCATGGGTGTAACACCCGCATTATTTGCATCATTATATCGCATATAATTTTATGTGTATTTTTCATATCTCATATCACCGTTTGCATCATTTTATCGTAAATGATTTTCATATGTTTCGTATGTTATATTATTGCTTAAGTCTCATAATGTGTAGTGTCTGAGACGTGTTACGAGCATGGTGTAATCGAACCTAGGGAAAAGAAAGAAGAAAAGCAAACTGTGTTGGACTGATCAGCCTTGGCACGACCGTGCAGCCTGGTTGGCACGGCCGTGCGAGGCCTTCCAGTGAGTTGATATCGCAATTTGGGTTTGGCACGACCGTGCAGCCATGTTGGCACGGCCGTGCAAAGCCATCCAGAGTCCAGACTTTGAATTTTAGGGTTGGCACAACCGTGCAGCCAGGTTGGCAAGGCCGTGCGAGGTTGGCACGACCGTGCAGCTTGTCTGGCACGGCCGTGCGAAGCGCGAACCACTTGAATTGAGTGGCCCTCAGCGTGCCACGTCAGCAGACCGAACTCTCTCCATTTTTCAGCCACTTAAACTCCTAAGGGTGTTCAAAATACTCCCATTTCTTCCCCATTCACCATAGAACATAAGAGAGAAGTAGAGAGAGAGAAGTGAGGGTTTAGAGTAAGAAAGTGAAGGCTTCTTGAGTTTGTGAAGGAGTCTCGACGATCCGAGCACACCATTGCGAAGGGCTTGCCGAGGGGAAGCTTTTCTACCGAATAGATTTCCGTTTTCTTCACTTTTTCCGACGAGAGGTAAGCTACTACCCCCTCTTCTTCTCGTTTTATGTCTTTTATGGCATCCTAGACCTCTATTACCTAAAGTTACCATGCTAGATACGTGAATATGTGATTTTGCCATGAAATGTGGTTGTGTACTTGTGAATATTGCTATAGCTTATAATGTGATGTTGGGAACTCGAAATTTGGCGATAATGTGTTAGGATAAAGTGCAAAAATCACTTTCGTAACTCGTCATCACTAGTAACCTAAAATGACTCTAACGGAGTCGGTTAGGGTTTGATAATGAATGAGACCACGTGTGTGTTTTGTGAGCTCTTTGGGTGCTTGAGAGACCCGTTGGGAAATCGGTTACGCGATATACGAATAATGGTATTGTGTTGGATTTGATGTTGGTATTATGTGGCTATGTGTACTAGAATTATTGGCGTACATTAGCATGTTATCGTTGGTGTCGTTATACTCCCTACTTTGGAGTATAATGCTTTTATTTAGTGTTAAGTAAACATTACTTGAACATTTGGTTGATTTGTTAATGTGTCGAGTAAATATCTACTTGAGCATTGTTTAAGTCCATGGCATATTTGTTGGAGGTGTATTGACGCTCGGTTATTGCGTGAGCCGGGGCTACGTAATAGCCGAAGGCCAATACACTGGGCCTCGCCCTACCGTTGGCCACGGTAGGGGTTATAGCGCTAAGTGTTGTACGGAATAAACGCGACCTTGGTAAGCTATACCGTGATTGTTTCTCGGGTCGTTGGGGACCGAGTCTTCACGTCGACGTGGATACGGAAAACGGTTCACTTGGTTTTGATTATGGGTTCGATGATCGGGTACGACATCAACGGTTTCTTCTTTGGTATTATTGGTTGGTTGGTTGGAAGTTGGTATGTCGGAGGTGTACCTCGACGGTATCCTTTTATATGTGTTATTTATCGCACCTACGTGGGTTGCATGCTACGTGACTTATGTTGTGAGCCATTTGAAGTGATGATGATTGGAAATGATTATATTATGTTAACCATGTTATATGCAATTCTTATTACTGTTGCATCTCGCATGCCATATTGTTGCATTAGTAGCTTATTGAGTTTTATAACTCACCCCGTCCATTGTTTATTGTTTTTCTTAGATCCCGAGCCTGCGAGAAACCCCCAGTGATCGGTCGTCGCCCGGTGTCGTCGTCAGTCATTCTTTTGGTAGTGCTCCTTGAGCCTGGTATTTTCTTTTGGTGAGGCCGAGGGTACATGTGTTATTTAAATAGTGTAAAGTTGGGTAGAAGTCCCGTACATGTTATTCATCCATATTCTTTTGTAGATGCCGACATGGATGTCAGGCTTTTGTAAACGTTACTTACTTTTATATTCCGCGCACTCTGATAATATTACATGTTTGGTCCCGAGCCTCTTAGCTCGTGGGTTGTTGGTTATTTGTTGGTTATGTTGTGTGTTCATTTCCGTCTTTTGTGTGCCGTGACGTATTGTTTTGGTTTTAAAATAAACATACACTTGCATTACAGGGTTTTTGCACGAAAAGTGATTTTGAAATTGTGCATTTTGTGTCCGTCTCACGAACCGAACGAGATACCATATAGGATCTCGGGTCGGGTCGTGACAGTTGGTATCAGAGCCAGGTTAGCTCGCTGGGATTTGGTATCCTTGGCGTAGGTGGGGGTTGGTTGTGTGTGTCTGAGTCGTTAACGACGAGTGCTTGTTGCAGGTGAACAGTCATGGTTGAGACTCGAAATGGAGCTGGTTCTAGTAGGGCCGCGGAGGCCGAAAGGGATACCCGTAGGACCGGGCCGTCTAACCCATCTCCTAATCAGGCTGCCGGACAGTCAACAGAGGGTCACATGAATCAGAATGAGGCCTTTATGCATACAATGCAGGGGTTCATGCAAACTATGATGGAGATGAACCGACAGACCATGGACATGAATAGACAGGCCATGGATGGACAAGGACAAGTGGGTGGACAGAGAGTGGTGCAACCGGTAGGGGGAGTCGGGGACAATGACCGCCGATTAGAAAGGTTTTTGAAGATGAAACCGAGGAGCTTCAATGGTGAACCAGATCCGGAGAAAGCTGAGAGGTGGATTGAGTCGACGGAGAAGGTTTTCGCAGCGTTGGGATGTACTGATGAGGAGAAGATTAAGTTCGCCACGTTCAAACTAGAGGATGCGGCTGAACATTGGTGGAAGGTTTTGGAAGCTAGTTGGGTACAAGATCAGACGGTGAGGACATGGGAGCTATTTTTACAACGGTTTCGGAATCAGTTTGTTCCGGACGTGATTCAAGCGAGGAAGGAAGTGGAATTTCTCGGTCTGGAGCAGGGGAGTCTATCGATAGCTCAGTATTCTGCTAAATTTACTGAGTTATCTCGATATTGCACACATTTACTACCGACAGAGGAGAAGAAAGTCTATCGTTTTGTGAAGGGATTGAGGACCGAGTATCGGAAGCAACTCATACCACTTGAGTTGGCAAGTTATCAGAGGGCAGTGGACAAGGCCTACAGAATTGAGCACGATATTGAGGAGCACCGTACTAAGGCGGGGAACACCAGTGGGAATCAGCGGGGAAACACTAGTGGTACGCAACAGTCGGGACAGTCGAGGTGGAAAAATCAGGGTAACCATGGGACTGGCAACAGAGAGGGAAATAACAACCGCAGAGGAGGACAGAACCAACAGAGAACGGGAAATCAGGGGAACGCCGTGCAGGGGCAGCGGGCCCAAGGGGTGACATGTACATTTTGTTTGAGGACTGGTCATACGGAAGACAGATGCTGGAAGAAGCAAGGGAAGTGTGTCCTTTGTGGTGATGGCACGCACTTTCAGAGGGATTGCCCAAGGAATAAAGGGGTCCCACTGGGGGGGTGCGCAGCCGAATGCAGGCGTCAAGAGGGACAACGAGGGTCGCCCTAGAGTCCAGGGTCATATCTTTGCCCTAGACCAGAATAGGGTGCCCGAAGCCACCAATGTCATAGGAGGTACCTTACTCGTCTCTAGTGTTAAAGCCCGAGTTCTCATAGACCCAGGATCATCGCATTCATACATCGCATCGCATTTTGCCTGTCATTTGCATCATATGCCTGAATATTTGCCGTATGTGCTTGAGGTGTCTACTCCGATGGGAGAGTGCCAAGTAGCTTCGGATGTCTATCATGATTGTGATGTTATTGTTGATGGCCACCATTTATCTGCTGATTTGGTTATTTTGCCTATACGGGATTTTGATGTGATTTTGGGGATGGATTGGTTGCATGCACACCATGCCGTGGTTGATTGTCGTAAGAAGTTTGTCACTTTTGATATGCCGAACATGTCGTCTTTTGTGTTTGTTGGTGATAAGTGTATGGGTGGTGTTCGACTTATCTCGGCTTTGAAAGCCCGTAAGTTACTATCTCGTAGTTGTTCGGGGTATTTGGCTTGCGTAGTGGATAAGTCAAAAAGGGTGGTTATGTTGGATGATGTTGCGGTTGTACGTGAATTTCCGGACGTATTTTCGGATGACTATGAAATGCCTCCGGATAGAGAGTTGGAATTCTGTATTGAGTTGTTACCGGGTACCGCGCCGATATCGAAAGCACCGTATCGCATGGCGCCGGCGGAGTTGAAGGAGTTAAAGATTCAGTTGCAAGAATTGCTTGATCGGGGTTTCATTAAACCGAGTGTATCGCCTTGGGGTGCACCGGTGTTATTTGTGAGGAAGAAGGATGGTTCGTTGAGGTTATGTATTGACTATCGGGAGTTGAATCAGGTTACAGTTAAGAATAAATACCCACTCCCACACATTGATGACTTGTTTGATCAGCTCCGAGGTTCCGTAGTGTACTCCAAGCTCGACCTTAGGAGTGGCTACCATCAGTTGAAGGTTCGGAAGGAGGATGTTCCTAAGACAACATTTAGGACTAGATACGGGCATTTTGAATTTGTGGTTATGCCCTTTGGGTTGACTAATGCACCCGCGGTGTTTATGGACTTGATGAATAGGGTGTTCTTGCCGTATCTGGATTGTTTTGTGGTTGTCTTCATCGACGACATTTTGGTGTACTCGAAGTCTCGGGAGGAGCATGAGAAACACTTGAGGATTGTGTTGACGGTTTTGAGGGAAAGGAAGTTGTATGCTAAGTTTAGCAAGTGTGCCTTCTGGTTGGAGGAGGTAACATTTTTGGGACATGTAGTTTCAGGCAAGGGGATTTCAGTTGATCCGACGAAAATTGAGGCCGTGGTAAGTTGGAAGAGCCCCGAGACGGTGACGGAAATTCGGAGTTTCTTGGGGTTAGCGGGTTATTATCGGAGATTTATAGAGGGATTTTCTAAGATTGCAACCCCTTTAACGACTTTGACTCAAAAGAATAAGTTGTTTGTGTGGAATGATAAATGTGAGGCGAGTTTTCGGGAATTGAAGGAGAAGTTGACTACGGCTACTATCTTAGCATTGCCGAATGGACATTGTGACGTCCCAAGTCCGAGATTCGATGTTGAACCCCAACTCGGAGCGCCAAACCGAAGAAAGACTAAGTAAAGCGAGCCACAAAAGCTCAAAACCAAAACCAGGGCAGCGGAAAACTAAAAACAAGGCAGCGGAATAACAAACGAACTTGAGCCTCAAAGCTCGAATAACAAGAATCCCTACCCGACATACTAAGTTTACATAACTCAGTTTAACCCACGACCTCACAAGTACATGAAATAAATATAAAATACTAACTAAATACAACTAGAGGATCTTCGAACTAGGGCCTCACTGCGCCGAAACATATCCTGCAACTAAGGAAAACAAATATGGAAGGGATGAGTCGAATGACCCAGTAAGCTACTAATGAAACAATATGGCATGGCATTATGCACATAAGAATAACAGGAAAATAAACAGGTTGTAGCACATAAGACAACCAACCCTATACTCACGAGAGGCTCAGTAGCCGCCAACCGTAATGCACTGGTTGGAGACCACGACCAACATTCGTTCATATAGGAAGCACATAAAATGTAAATAAACACATAAAGGTGGATACGGTGGATTCGAGGTACACCTCCGAAATCCCTTGAAACACTTCCGACCTTATCGCTCCATGAAGCCGTAGTAAACGATCGTATTGCCGCTCCACAGAACTATCAAGGATGCCTCTGCTGCTATCCAACAAGGTAATAATGATAATAGATTCCTGTGCTACTGCTCCAGAGAACCATAATAAATAACTGTGCCGTCGATGCTGGACACATCTCTCAATACCGAACATAAAACATAGATAGATGATTGTGCTGCTGCTGCCGTACACAAATCACAGAGGGACCAGTGCTCGTATCCCAAGAAAATATATGTACCCGATCGCGTCAAGCACGATCTACAAGTACCCAACGATAAATGTACCCGATCGCGTCAAGCACAATCTACAAGTACCCGTGGTGGACCATTTTCTGTATCCACGTCGACGTATCGCTCGATCCCCTACGACCCGAGACAATACGGCTCTAGCCACTTATAGGTATCACAAGGGACCGGTGTCCGTATCCCAATGCATACAAAACAATGTCGACAATGCACGCCGCCGTTTATTCCGTTCAACCGTGGGACTAGAGAAACCCCTACCGTGGCCAACGGTAGGGCGAGGCCCAGTGTATTGGCCTTCGGCTATTACGAAGCCCCTGCTCCCGCAATAACCGAGCGTCAATACACCTCCAATGCACATATGCCAGCTGGACTCGATGCAATGCACAAGTAGATGTTTACTCATGCCAAACTAATCTAAGTGTGTTCTATTGAATCACAACTTAATAAACCAAATCATGATGCGCTCTATTGAATCACAACCCAAAGAAATCAAACCATAATGTGTTCTATTGAATCACAAACTAGATCAACACAATGTGCTTGTAAATACTAAACACACAATCAATCATCAAAGTAGGATGATTGTCCTATTGCTCACTAGAACAACCACACGTACATCACATCATTTAAGTCCGCAATTGCTAGACTTAACCATCATAACCTATGTAAACCTAATCGAACTTACAATCATAATTCAACGCGCTACTTAACACGTGAAACCTAGGATCTCTACGGTATCCCACGATCATGATACACTTCATCTCATGTATATATAATCCTCCTCATTTCTGTCGCATGTTAAATATATTACGACTCCCTACAAGTCACATCGCCCGAAATGGAACGATACCCAAGATGTGCCATACTACCTAGAATACAACTAACTCGTCATCCGACGATTGAGACTATTCATCTCATATGGAATGTCATGCACTAAAGGTATGACTACACGATAACACTTAAGGAGAGATCTAAAATGGATAATTAACCCTTGCTAAGGCATAAGGTTGAGTCAACAATTCACTGCACACCATAGTCAGTAATGTTTGACTAAGTCAACCCAAGTCGAGTCCTATCGAGTCATGATGTCAACAATTCGTCATCCCACACCGTAGGAGACCACAATACAACCTATATAGGTTTATACTACACGTTACCACATTACACGACGTATAATCTCTACGTCTTATACAACACCGCTAGAGTTGGTCACCAATAACTAAACCTCGGACAAACCATAATATTATCCTTAATAAACAGTGTCAACCAAAATAATCAACATTCGGGGTATATACTGCCCGTATAAATCTCACGAGTCATCGCGAGAGTTCTAACGATAAAAATCTCAAAAGGGCTACACATGCTCGGTAGAACTAAAACAAGTCATCGACGATTATAATGCCGGAACCCAACTATAACGTAACCCACGAGTCTATAACTCGGAAAACAACAACGATCCCAAAGAGTCTCTAACACTAGGAGACGTCAATACAATATGTACAACAACAACATGTACCACAATCATCATTCACAAGTCTCTAATATTTTGAGACTACGATATCAACAACAAATCACCAATACTCAACAAATAGCATGCTAACAATTCATATTGAACATGTATAGCACATAGAAATTCCATATACACCATGTATAGCATGTAACCATCGTGATATTATACTACGATGCTCAAAATCTAAGAAGGAGATTAGTAACTTACCACACAACGCAAATCCTCCACGAATCCAAGGGCTTCGGGTGGAAATGTACTCTTCCATGACCTCTACGCCGCTACGGAGTCCAAACGTCGATCCCAAACTCGAACCAAGCTCGAATCGAACTTTCTCTCTCTCAAAACTTCACTTTCTCTCTCTAAAACGTGGGAGATGAGATGAGGTGGTGATTCCTCAACAGATCGGATGATCCATTCAGTTGGAAACGTTCCCCTCGTCGCTAGCTACGCTCCGGCGAAGACGGCTCGCAATTCCGACTCCGAACGAACGAGATATCGCGAATTCTTCCTCTTCTCTCTCTCCTTTCTCTCTCTAGACTCTCTCTCTCTATTTTCTGGTTTGGGGGTGAGAATGAGGGAGAAAATAGAGTTGGGTTTTATTATTAATACCATGGGTAAGTATTTGGTCCAATCCCGGGCTTGTTTGAGCATTTTAAACCACTTAAAAAATGTTAAAAACCGAGAAACGACGAAAACCGGACGAACAGAGCACCAGTGTCTGTCCGTCTTCGCACGACCGTGCCAAAAATAGGCGCACGGTCGTGCCAAACCTTATGGCAGAGTCTGGACCTACTGTAAACTCGCGCACGGCCGTGCCAATATGGCTGCACGGTCGTGCCAAGGTTCATGTGCCCAAACTCAGTTTGTTTTGCCCTCTCATCCTAGATTTGATCACTTGGTCACTCTTAGGTGTTATCCTATCATCAAATCAACATCAAAACACATCCAATACACACCCGAATCATCTCGTGACGAGGCACGAATGATAACGAACATAAGTCTCACACATATCACAGGTCAAACACACGAAATGGATCTTAAACTATCTCAACATACGGGTTAATGACAAAGCGAACGTGCTTGTCGTTTACGAACGAATCCAAGCCGAGGCTAGCATAACCAACTAGAGAGGAAATGAAATGTACACAAATGCTAAACGAAGTCGAGGATGATCTCAAACGGATATAGGAACAAGGTGCAACTTGCCATGAGTTAAACACGTGTCAAATGGTCTTCAATCTAACATGTCACGCTTAACAAGCATGACGCCTCACTCTCCGAGGGTTTTAAGGTCAATATCGATAAACTACGAGTGAACTCAGAATGAAGTTGGGTCGGGGTATTACAGACATGATGGGTTTGTGATTTATAGCGATGCTTCGAAGGAAGGTTTGGGTTGCGTTTTGATGCAGAATGGAAGGGTCATTGCTTATGCTTCACGAAAGTTGACTCAGTATGAACAGAACTACCCGACACACGATCTCGAGTTGGCTGCGATTATTTTTGCTCTTCATAAATGGAAGCATTATTTATATGGGGCTAAATTTGAGGTGTTTACTGATCATAAAAGTCTTAAGTATTTATTTTCACAAAAGGAGTTGAATAATCGGCAGCGAAGGTGGATGGAATGGTTGAAGGACCATGACTGTACTATACTTTATCACCCGGGAATAGCCAACGTGGTGGCAGATGCGCTGAGTAGGAAAGCGTATGTTTCTTGTTTGATGACTAGGGAATGGAAGATGCTAGAGGACATTCGTGATTGGGGTCCTAGTGAATCTAGCCATGGGGTAATCTTTGCTAATATTCGGGCTACTCCGGTGTTATTTCAGCGGATTAAGGAAACTCAAGAGAGTGATCCGGAGTTGAAGAAAGTGATTGATGAGTTAGGTGGGGGTAAGACCCCGGATTTTGTTAAGAATAGTGATGGTATTTGACATTTCGGGGTAGAGTTTGTGTACCGGCGATTGAGGAGGTAAAACGACAAGTGTTAGATGAAGCCCATAAGTCTAAATACACAATTCACCCTGGGAGTACCAAGATGTATCGGGATTTGAAGAAAAATTTTTGGTGGAATGGAATGAAAAAGGAAATCGCCGAGTTTGTGTCAAAGTGTTTGACTTGCCAACGGATTAAAGCGGAACATCAGAGGCCAGCTGGGCTGTTGCAACCTTTGGAAATTCCGAAATGGAAATGGGAGAATATTGCAATGGATTTTGTGACAGGATTACCGAGGACTCGACGAGGTCATGATGCGGTTTGGGTTATTGTCGATAGATTGACTAAGTCGGCCCATTTCCTTCCTATTGCGATTTCGGATTCGTTAGAGAAGCTTGCTTCATTATATATTCAGAAGATTGTGAGGTTGCATGGGGTGCCGGTGAGCATTGTATCGGACAGGGATCCGCGGTTTACTTCTGGGTTTTGGCAGTCACTTCAGAATGCTTTGGGGACGAAGTTGAATTTGAGTACAGCGTTTCACCCGCAGACCGATGGACAGTCCGAGAGAACGATTCAAATACTTGAGGATATGTTGAGAGCTTGTTCGATGGACTTTAAGGGGACTTGGGATTCGCATGTGCCATTGATCGAGTTCGCCTACAATAATAGTTGTCAGTCGAGTATTGAGATGGCTCCGTATGAGGCACTTTATGGTAGGAAGTGTCGTTCTCCGATTTGTTGGGATGAGGTTGGTGAAGCGAAGTTGTGGGGTCCTGAGATGGTGCATGAATCGGCGGAAAGTGTGAAAGTTATTCGGGAAAGATTGAAAACGGCTCAGAGTAGACAAAAGAGTTATGCCGACAATAGACGTAGGGATCTTGAATTTGAGGTTGGCGATCACGTGTTTTTGAAGGTTTCACCTCGGATTGGGGTTAAGAGGTTTGGAAAGAAAGGAAAATTGGCCCCGAGGTTTATTGGACCGTTTGAGATCTTGGAAAGGATTGGAAAGTTGGCGTATAGACTTGCATTGCCGCCATCGATGTCAGGTATTCATGATGTATTTCACGTGTCGATGTTGCGGAAGTATTTGACGGATGCCTCACATGTATTGGAGTATGAGCCGGTGGATTTGACACCCGACCTTTCGTATGTTGAGCAACCGGTGCGAATTTTGGACACAAAAGAACAAGTATTAAGGACGAAGACTATAACCCTCGTGAAGGTGCTGTGGAGGAACCACAATGTCGAGGAGGCCACTTGGGAGACCGAGCAGGAGATGCGTGAGAAGTATCCCGCGTTGTTTGATGGAGTCGGTAAGTAAATTCGCGGACGAATTTATTCTAAGGGGGTGAGGATGTAACACCCGCATTATTTGCATCATTATATCGCATATAATTTCGTGTGTATTTTTCATATCTCATATCACCGTTTGCATCATTTTATCGTAAATGATTTTCATATGTTTCGTATGTTATATTATTGCTTAAGTCTCGTAATGTGTAGTGTCTGAGACGTGTTACGAGCGTGGTGTAATCGAACCTAGGGAAAAGAAAGAAGAAAAACAAACTGTGTTGGACTGATCAGCCTTGGCACGACCGTGCAGCCTGGTTGGCACGGCCGTGCGAGGCCTTCCAGTGAGTTGATATCGCAATTTGGGTTTGGCACGACCGTGCAGCCATGTTGGCACGGCCGTGCAAAGCCATCCAGAGTCCAGACTTTGAATTTTAGGGTTGGCACGACCGTGCAGCCAGGTTGGCACGGCCGTGCGAGGTTGGCACGACCGTGCAGCTTGTCTGGCACGGCCGTGCGAAGCGCGAACCACTTGAATTGAGTGGCCCTCAGCGTGCCACGTCAGCAGACCGAACTCTCTCCATTTTTCAGCCACTTAAACTCCTAAGGGTGTTCAAAACACTCCCATTTCTTCTCCATTCACAATAGAACATAAGAGAGAAGTAGAGAGAGAGAAGTGAGGGTTTAAAGTGAGAAAGTGAAGGCTTCTTGAGTTTGTGAAGGAGTCTCGACGATCCGAGCACACCATTGCGAAGGGCTTGCCGAGGGGAAGCTTTTCTACCGAATAGATTTCCGTTTTCTTCACTTTTTCCGACGAGAGGTAAGCTACTACCCCCTCTTCTTCTCGTTTTATGTCTTTTATGGCATCCTAGACCTCTATTACCTAAAGTTACCATGCTAGATACGTGAATATGTGATTTTGCCATGAAATGTGGTTGTGTACTTGTGAATATTGCTATAGCTTATAATGTGATGTTGGGAACTCGAAATTTGGCGATAATGTGTTAGGATAAAGTGCAAAAATCACTTTCATAACTCGTCATCACTAGTAACCTAAAATGACTCTAACGGAGTCGGTTAGGGTTTGATAATGAATGAGACCACATGTGTGTTTTGTGAGCTCTTTGGGTGCTTGAGAGACCCGTTGGGAAATCGGTTACGCAATATACGAATAATGGTATTGTGTTGGATTTGATGTTGGTATTATGTGGCTATGTGTACTAGAATTATTGGCGTACATTAGCATGTTATCGTTGGTGTCGTTATACTCCCTACTTTGGAGTATAATGCTTTTATTTAGTGTTAAGTAAACATTACTTGAACATTTGGTTGATTTGTTAATGTGTCGAGTAAATATCTACTTGAGCATTGTTTAAGTCCATGGCATATTTGTTGGAGGTGTATTGACGCTCGGTTATTGCGTGAGCCGGGGCTACGTAATAGCCGAAGGCCAATACACTGGGCCTCGCCCTACCGTTGGCCACGGTAGGGGTTGTAGCGCTAAGTGTTGTACGGAATAAACGCGACCTTGGTAAGCTATACCGTGATTGTTTCTCGGGTCGTTGGGGACCGAGTCTTCACGTCGACGTGGATACGGAAAACGGTTCACTTGGTTTTGATTATGGGTTCGATGATCGGGTACGACATCAACGGTTTCTTCTTTGGTATTATTGGTTGGTTGGTTGGAAGTTGGTATGTCGGAGGTGTACCTCGACGGTATCCTTTTATATGTGTTATTTATCGCACCTACGTGGGTTGCATGCTACGTGACTTATGTTGTGAGCCATTTGAAGTGATGATGATTGGAAATGATTATATTATGTTAACCATGTTATATGCAATTCTTATTACTGTTGCATCTCGCATGCCATATTGTTGCATTAGTAGCTTATTGAGTTTTATAACTCACCCCGTCCATTGTTTATTGTTTTCCTTAGATCCCGAGCCTGCGAGAAACCCCCAGTAATCGGTCGTCGCCCGGTGTCGTCGTCAGTCATTCTTTTGGTAGTGCTCCTTGAGCCTGGTATTTTCTTTTGGTGAGGCCGAGGGTACATGTGTTATTTAAATAGTGTAAAGTTGGGTAGAAGTCCTGTACATGTTATTCATCCATATTCTTTTGTAGATGCCGACATGGATGTCAGGCTTTTGTAAACGTTACTTACTTTTATATTCCGCGCACTCTGATAATATTACATGTTTGGTCCCGAGCCTCTTAGCTCGTGGGTTGTTGGTTATGTTGTGTGTTCATTTCCGGCTTTTGTGTGCCGTGACGTATTGTTTTGGTTTTAAAATAAACATACACTTGCATTACAGGGTTTTTGCACGAAAATTGATTTTGAAATTGTGCATTTTGTGTCCCGTCTCACGAACCGAACAAGATACCATATAGGATCTCGGGTCGGGTCGTGACAATGGGTCTCTTCTTCGTTTGGCAGGCCAACAGTTCTCGTATCTGTCATATAGTCGAGTGTTCCTGTCATATGATTCAATGCTCCGGAGTCAATAATCCAAGGTAAACTAGTCGGCGTACCTGAGAGATGTTGATTGGATTCGAGCTTGTGGTTGTTTAGCACGTCTAGGAGAGCAGACCATTGTTCGTTGGAAAGTCCTCCAAGAGTAGCCCTATTTGTTTTACTTACTGTAGCTTGTGCCATATTGACCTTGGGGTTTATGATTCTTCCTCATCCAGATTGATGTGCACCACGTCCTGTGTTGCGCCCACTAGATCGTGACTTAGTACCCCACCAGTCGGGGTATCCAATGAGTTGAAAGCATCCATCTATTTCATGTCCAATACGGTGACAGTGCCCGCACGTTACTCCATCCTTCTTAGCCCCCCCTGTAAGGCGACCCTCTTGTCCTGTGCGCATTACATAACTAACGGGGTCTGAACGAGTCTCATGTATATCCACCATGGTTCTGGTTTGCTCGTCTTGAATGACCATGGAGTATGCCTGATTGAGATTAGGTAAGGGATCTCGACTTAAGATATTGGAGCGGACAATCTTGTATTCGTCTCTGTCAAGCCCCATCAAGAACTGGTGAACACGTTCCTCTTCTCTTCGTTTCTCCAGTTGAGAGCTCAAACTGCATCTACACTCTTCACAGATACACACAGGGATCTGATCATAGTCACTGAGCTCATCCCAAAACATCTTGAGTCATCCAAAGTACTTTGCGACTGGCTCCCTGTTTTGCTTGCAATTTGCCAAGGCTGATCATAACTACTGAACACGAGGGCCGTTAGCGATCAAGAATCGCTGCTTTATGTCATCCCACAGTTCTACAGCCTTTTCTTTAAGCGTTATAGTCGAACGCAAAGAAGGCTCGATTGTGTTGAGTATCCAGGAAATGATCATAGAGTTGACCGTCCACCAATCTTCCAAAATCGGCGACCAATCTTCCAAAATCGGCGAATCCTTCGCCGATTGCTGAATGCTTCTGTCTACAAAGCCAAATTTCTTTTTGGCTCTAAGGGCTATGCGAATGGCTTTCACCCATTCATCATAGTTTTCCCCTTCAGTTGAACTTGGGTAATCAGGCTGCCTGGGTTGTCATTGGAGGACAGGCTGTAGGCAGAAATGCTGCAAGGAATCACAGCCTTCTTTCCGCTATCTTCTTCACTCCTCTCGGATGTTTCTTCTGTCATAGTTTGCTCTGATACCATGTTAGAAGAACAATAATTTTGGAGGAATTTCTGTTGTCTTTTCTTCATTGATATCTCATGTTTATATACAGGACTGTGGCCTTTTGCCCCAAGAAAACTATCTATCAAAAAAGGAAAATCTCAATCTAGATCCAAAAAATCAGGATTACACAAGGAAAGAAAATATGTACAATAGAAAAATATGCTAATTATTCCACAACCTAGTGTAAATCAAAAGAAATAAACAAACAAAGTCAAAAAGCACCTCAATGTCTTAACAATCACAATAACCTCAGTCAAGCCTAACACTTGAATGTAAATTTGGTTTGATAATATTATCAAGTTTGAGAAAATGTTCGACCTGACTTGATTAATTCTTGAAAAAATCTCAAATTTTTAATTAATTGGATCGAGCTCAAATAGTTTGATGTTTTCCATAGAAATACTAGCTTATTTATGGGCACCATTATGTGCTAAATACATGTTAACATATTTTGATTGGTTTGAAAATATGTGAGTCATATAGCGACTCAAGTACTTTAATTACGTTTGGTACAAATAACACTAGTATAATCTACAAATAACACTAGTATAATCTACTTTAACCATTCGGTTTCATTAAATAATAAAATATTGTAAAAGCTTTTTTTTTCCAAACTTATCATTTATCTATGGCTTCGATTACATAAACAAAAAACAGGTTGTTTACTATACCTAGACAGTTGTCAGTAACTTTTATTAGAGTAAGTTTAAAAATATCATGATTACAATTTTTTTGTTATGAGGAAAAGTAATAATCTTAACAAATTAAGTTTTATTGCCCAGATATTATTTATTATACAAAACATTGTTTAATGGCATATTTTTTTTGAATTGGTCTATAAAAATTGATGACTTTCTCTATTGAATAAGAAACGATAAGTAATTTTTTTTACATGTATATAGACTCTATTTTATGTTATTATTATATATAAAGTTACAGATTATATTTACTAATTATAATTGGCCTTCAAACACTTAATTACATGGGCTAGCATAATTGATTGGCTATATATGAGCAGTCTACTCACTATTGTTATACCGATATTGTTAGGATACCGAACAAAGCATCTTTGTAAAACAAGTAATTATTATCTCGATCGAAATGACCATTCGGTTTCGTTAAATAATAAAATTATAGAAGTTGTCTTATATAGATTGTGGTACGCTACTTAATAAAGTATCCCAAAATAATAATGATTAGATTGCTTCGGTTAAAGTAAAAAAGGGTTGTGTACGATACCAAGACAATTGTCCGAATCATTATTACTATTACTTTTATCGGTATGATAAAAACATATAACCAATATTATACGAAATATTAATTTCTATATAGATATTGTTTATTATATAGCGCATGTATAATGGCCTATTTATTATAAATTGGCCCATTCAAGTTGATGACTTTCTATACTGAACAAAAACATGTAAATTTCTTTATTATTTATAGAATATAAATTATACTATTATATATAAGGTTACAGATTATATTTACTAATTATAATTGGCCTTCAAACACTTAATTACATGGGCTAGCATAATTGATTGGCTATATATGAGTAGTCTACTCACTATTGTTATACCCATAGTGTTAGCATACCCAACAAAGCATGTTTGTAAACAATTATTATCTCGATCGAAATGACCATTCACCTTCGTTAAATAATAAAATTATAGAAGTTGTCTTGTATATATTGTGGTACGCTACTTAATAAAGTATCCCAAAATAATAATGATTACATTGCTTCGGTTAAAGTAAAAAAAAAAAAAGGCTTGTGTATGATACCAAGACGATTGTCCGAATCGATTTTAGGAAGAAAGTTTCCATATTATTTATAGAATATAGATTATCATATTATATATAAAGAAATAAAGTTATAGAAAGAGTGGGTTATATATATATATATATATATATATTTATCTTATGAACCTGAATTTTGTTATCAAGATAAAACATTTTTTAAATATAATTATTAGACGTTTAACAAAGAAACATGTTAAATTACAAATTATCAAGCTATATCTATGTTTATGAAAATATTTGTATGCTAACATTTTTGCGAAATTGCAGGTGGCAAAGTGCAGATTTTAATAAATGTGGAGACAAAGAGGTGAATTGGAAGTTATATTTATACTCACAAGTTAAGTATACTTTCTTGAATCTAAAAGTTGTTTTTAACAGTACATAGTTTAACTTTTATAAGAATGATTTAATTTAAGTCAAAAAAAAAAAGAAATGGACATAGTTTATTTCTTGCAAACAATTAGCCAAAAAACTTTTCTACGCTTTTAGAGATCAATGTTTGATGTTATAAAATCCATTCTATTTTGTGTATGTTCATGAACCTAATCATTATTTCATTTTTTAATTTAAATTTCTATTTAAAATCATTTTTTACATATATATTTTACAAAATATAACGATTAAAAAATGTTGCAACAAATATACCTAAAAAGTCAAAATTCAATACAGCCTAAATCTTTTTTAGAAAATAAATATAGAAGCCAACTAAATCATTGTGGAATTAGAATGACTAAAAGCAAAAGAAGCGATTACATTAACCATACCGAATCACAAAAAGCAGCAATTACATCAAGTTTTCCAAAATAAACCATATCGGATTTTCCAAAAGCGGCTATTACACCAAGTTTTTCAAATCAAACTACGCCAAATTCAACAAAAGAGAAATTCCAAAAGAACACAATTACATCATGTTTTTCAAAACGAACCACTGCCCAATTCAACAAAAGAGAATCTCAAAAGGCAGCAAAAGGATAACAGAATTAATTGTTCAACACCAATAAAACCATAGCTAAACAAAAGTTAAACAGACAATAATTAAAGCCAAATCATTCATTCTTTCTCAATCTTCACAAGAACCTTCAAATCCTTTTCTTTTGTTGTAGATGAGAATTCATCCATCGAGCCCTTTTGACACTGGATCTTCAACAATCTCCAATGACTTAGATTCACCCTTGGGCGCTTTGGAGTTGAAACCTCATCTTCGGATGAATGAAACTAAAAAAAAAAACATATTTAAAATTAAAGTAAAAAGATTATTTTCTATCTGAATTGTATATTGAAATACTATTACGTACTGAATTTCATCCCCGTTTCACCGTACTTGAGTTTCGAAAAATGTCGATTCTGTGCTTCTTGATAAATATCACGGTATTTGTCAATCGCTGAATTGTCCACAATGATTTTTATCACAGAAAACTTGCACCGAAACATTTGGTGATTGTCTTTCTTTTGAACTTTAAACAAAACAGTTTTGTCAATCACACTAAAAATTTCCATTGGGAAATCATTTTCTGTTTTGTTCCTTAACTCTAATCTGTTTTTCCAATAAGTTCGTTGCACTCTTTATCCCAAAGCAAGAAAGAGGTGTTTCTGAGAAATCCACAACCCTAACATGAAGCTTATACCGCAAAATATAAATAAATTAAATAAAAATCATAGAAACATTTTTTTTCTCTAAACTTAAATTACGTATCTATTCTTTTACCTTATGTTCCCGGTCGATCGAAACAATCGCACCAGTCACAATAAAACTTATCCGCCGCGGGATCATCTTTTGGGACACTTCTTGCACGATACATACCACCAGTCATTTGATGTTTCTACAGCAGCAATTTTTCCAATAACCCAATAACTTCCGACCTTAAAAAAAAAAAATATTTGTGAACAATAACATACAAAATAAAATTAAAAAATTAAAACGATACCATTTCAAGAAATTTACCTCTTCGATTTCCAAAATCTGTTCTATGCTCCTCAAAAGATCTTTTGAATTTTCAAATTCTTCAACAACATTTCCCAGTGTCGTCATTGAAATTTTACGAACATGTGTTGTTGCTTTCCCATCCGAAATCAACCTATACAATGTAAAATAACTTATTAAAACTGAAATAATTTTAATTGATAAATTATTATACCTTAAAATTAAAAATAAAAGTTACCTGTTAAAAAAATCCTTTATTTCGTCCATTGGACCATTTATGATCACTTTGCTAACATGATACGTATTAGAAACTCGTATTTCACCCCTAAACATTTTTGGCAAGCACAATTGTAGAATTACAATAATAGGCTCATCAGAAGCAACATTTGATACGTGATCACACAAATCATCAACTGACTGTCCCCAAAGCGTACATGCTAGTGTAGTACCCCTGAATACAAAAAAAAAAAAAAAATGAATGAAAAAAAATAAACCAATATGCCCATAGCAGTAAATTTAAAATATATATTTATCTTACTGTAAATCTTCCAATATCAAGTCTAGCATCCTCGTATTGCGACCTCCAATTTGCCTATTTTGGGGAAACGATTTTGCATGCAACTTTCCTATTACATCTGCAGTAAAAAAAAAAGAAAAGATTATTAGCAAACTCACATAATTAAGAGAATAATATAAAAATATTGTATTGGTGTTTATGGATATGAAAATTTACCAATAAGATGGTTCTCTTTGAGTGATTCGACATTTGAGAGTTCTTCGAAAGACTTGAACGTGTAAATAAATGACGGGAATGCATCATCCTTAACTTCGGCCAAACGCGTTGTACCAACAAATATAATTTTATATTTTGCAGATGTTGTCTTGTATTTCATTCGGTTTTCAGCTACGATGAAGTTTTTCATGATGTAAACATGATGCTCTTTCGTAGTGGATGATACTTTTCAATTAGGTTTTGTTTGATGGTTGCATGAACCTTCATTCCCGAAAAACAAAAATATAAGTAGTACATAAACTGAAATAAATTCAAAAGTTGTGCTAAAGCGAAAATAAATATTACATGTGTGTCATGGAAGATGCATTCCAATGAGTATTTCTTCGAGCTATCACCATATGTAGGAACGTCATAAACTCTTATCAACCTGGCTTTAACGCCCACGGTTTGCTTGGGTTGATATCGAAAATGATTTGAAAAGGGCGGCATTGTGCTAAAATCGTTTTATCTTTCGGGCGGTTGTGGTTGCAAACTTATGAAGGTAGACAAATTTATAGTGGTGTTCTGTGAATTGTTGCTTGTTTCAAAGCCCAAGAGACCCTTTGAGATACCCAAGGCTTGCCGACAAATAGGAAGTTTAATTATTTTAATTTTGGAATTGTTTTCCAAATCTTTCTTTGTTCGTTCTCAATTGTACAATTATAATTTAATTACTAAATTGAATTGTAAATTTATTTCCTTACATCAGAGTAGACATGCTTTATTTTTAATTAATATAAATTAGTTATGTAATTTAAAAAATAACGAAATTAAAAATCAAATGGGTAGAATATATCTGACAGTTTAGTTGTTCAATAAAGCAAAAGCAAAACCATTTTGTTTTTAGCAATACAAAACCGTGTTCCATTTCCAAAACCGTGTTCCATTTATGGTTTCAAAGACAAAGCTGAGATCCTTCTCCTGTTTTCAAAACAAAACAGTGTGCCAGATTTTAGGAAGAAAGTTTCTATATTTGGTGAAACGATTTTGGCGGGATATTGCCATATTGATCCACGGTTCTCTTTTTATATATATATAGATTTGTACCCGTACTTGTTACCATAGTGGTAGAGGTAAATATAAACCTATAGTATTGTTTAATACTCCCTTTGTCCAAAATTATTGTCTTTTTTTTTGTCTGTTTAAAAATAATTATCTTGTTTGAAAGATTTTTTTTAGGATAATATTTTTACCAATTTACTCTTTTTTTTTTCTACTTTAATTATCGGTTACATGCACATGTAAATTAAAAAAAATTATACATTATACCAATATTAATAATAAAATAAATATATATTTTTTTAATCCGTGCATCAAATCAACTGGGTCAGTAGTTTTGGGAGGTCGGAGTTACCGGAAGTCAAACTCAAGCTGATTGGTCGGATCAAACCCTACGCGCGCCAATGCGCGTGAGGAAAGTATTACAGCACTGGAATTTTAACAAAAGCAGGGGAAAGGAAATTGGGGGCGTCCCCGTTTATCAATCTCAGGAGCGTCCCGATCCTTTTCTTCTTTCCAGCCATTGCCAGAAATAATAAGAGAACCTTCAAATTTTCCCACACTTTCTCCTTCCCTTCAACCACACACAGACGTACACACACAGTTTATACATCTTCTCTCTCTCTCTCTCTCTCTGATTACTTGTAAACACCATGCAGAGAAATGCGAGGAAACGAATGATCAATACCCATCTATGTTAAAACCCAATTCAATTCATCTATTTTAAAAGGTGTTTTTTTTTTTCTTCTTTAATTTGTTCTAGTCTTTCTCTTTCTCTCTCACTTTCTGTGTGTGTGTTTGTTTCTCTGTGTGTTCTGTGTGTGTGTGTGTGTGTTTGTGAATTTGCATAGTTGGTGTGTATCAGTTTTCTTAATGCATGGGTTGATCAGGTTATTTGTTTGTAATGTTTCGAATTAATTTCTTGTCATTCCCAATTGAAATTTAATGCTGATTAATTGCATTTTATTTGTTTGCAAGATTAATTCAAGCAAAAACTTTGTGTTAGTTTTGGTTAAACACTAGGTTCTGCAAGTGGGTTCTTGATTTTTATGTCTGAATCACTGGGCTAAGATCAAGAGTTTCAGGTAGCTTGCCCCCGGAAACTCTGATCAGGTAAAACAAGATTTATATCTCTATGTTTTTGTTCTCTGTGTATTTTTGAAGGATTTTGGTATACATACAATAAAAATAGTTTATTTGCCGAAATTGGGGCACAGGGATATTTGGCCTATTTTTCTTACCAAAGTTTGATTGCCATTTCGCTCCATGCCTTAATCAGCAGTGTGTCCTTTTGCCAGTGGAATTTTCATCTGCTAATTTATCCCGGATATAGAAGCACTCCCACTTTTTGATATTTTACCCTCCAGTATTAAGGTTTAGGGGATATTGTTTTGTGGTTAGGCTTACATTCTTTGAGAATTTGGACTTCTGATTACTTGTTTTAATTACGAGTGATGTTAATTTTTTTAACTCTGGTTCTGATGTAATGTATCGGAAAAGATTCATGGAGAATTTGCACGGTTATTATTGGCCTTTTCTTTTATGGTTTAAGTTTTAATGCAGTTAAGAGTCTAGAAATATAGCAGTAGAGAAGAAGGTTTGGAGGGATGAGATACCTAGGCATAGGACCATTTGGCATGCCTGGTTGACCTGGTAGGCAATTGTAAACCAATTGTTGTATTTATGTTGAAACTGTACAAAGAAAACTGATGCATTATGCTTGCTACTTTTAAACCTTTTATCTGATTAATTTTATAAATATTTTTCTATTTTTCCTTCCAAACAAACTTAATGTGGGAGAACTGGAATATGGAACGATGGAAAGAGATAGGGCAGAATGCTCCCTTCTGAGGGAAGGAAATCATCTTTCCATTATTTTTTCATTGATTGAGTTGAAGGAATGGGAGGATTTGTTGTTATTCTTTCCATGTACTCTTTTGCCGGAGAAGAAAGAGAGATATGTAAGAGTAAAAACGAAAGAAATTGGCCACTGCATCATTTATGTTCTCTTCCCACTTTTAAGAGAGAAAATATTTAGTGGGGCCATAGCTTGCGAGTATCCGTCATCTTTTGTATTTCCTCCACCTTCGTCATTCCTTATATTGTATGCCTTAACCACCTTCTCAAGATATAGATTTGTGTATTGTAAGTGTATTATCCTCTAAAGCATGTCGCATGGGTGAGTGCCCTTGCAGTAGTTTTTGGGAAGTTCTGTTGCTTGCACAAAGTTTACGAGCAGACACAATGCTTGCACTTATGTTTTTCCATCAGAAAATGTCCAACCATCATATCGATGGTGAACCTTCATTACTCGGTTTCTTTTGTAAGATTCCCGTTTACAGTCCATTTTAGAAATTTTGGATCATTTGCGGGGAGGGGATGGCGTGGCAACTCTTTATGGGTGGTCTGTTAGTTTTTTGTTAAGCCTTTTCTTACTTTTTTGGCCTACACGGTTAACGATAGCTTTTACCTTTGCCACCTGTAATAATCTTTAGGTATAAAATCCTAGTGAACGATTTGGATGGATTTCCTTGCTCCTTTTGGAATTGGCAAAATAGCTACCCGTCTTAAAAAGATTATTAGGGATCAAGAAGGTAATTTCCCATCTTTTTGGCCAATAGGATATGATGTTGTCCTTCAATGTTGCGGTACACAGGATTATCGTGAGTCTATTTGTTTTTTTCTCTTCTTTCTTCTTGTGGGAAAAAAGGGCAGTAGGGGAGGGACATCTTCTCATTTGTAGTGCCAATGTTATGATAAGATTTCCCCATGTGTTGAAACGGGCGAAAGTTGATGATGAAAGTCTGAATTTCCCGTTATATTATTCCACCAGGATTTTGATACACATAATGCATTTTTGTAGTTTCAAATAGGAAACTTTTAATTTATCTTTTTTCCTCTATGGCTTATGCATCACTTATATTTTAGTATTAAATGTACAGTAATTCCAGATCCAGTTCAAATAATTATTACTGTTTTGTACATATAGAATGCCCAATACTTGTGATAAGAATGGTTACTGAATTTCCGGGACCAGCTCAAAACCCCATCGACTTGTGAATGATTTGGTCCTAGAATTTTATATTAAGTGACTATGTTTTACCTACCAGATGTGGGATTATAGTCTTAACACGCCCTCACACTTGGTCGATTTGAGGCTCACATGTGGATATCTCATTTGGGTGATGCAGATTGAATAACTGCTCTGATACCATATAGAATTTCGGTATTGAGGCTTGCACGTGTACATATCTTATTGGGTAATATGGAGTGAGCGCGTGGGGTGAAGGGCCTAAAATGTTTGGAAGAGCCCACTTTATTATTGTGTTGAGTTTGACATCCAACTCAAAACCAATTAGTTTATTAGGGGTTCGCCCCTTGGATCTTAATAAGCCAATTGCTTTTCAAGTTGAACCTTAAAGTCAATACGGCATCAGAGCTGGGCATTTTACATGTGCAGGGTGGTCCATGTGACAACTTTGCGTCACCCAGTACAATATGTCAAGCCTCAGATGAGAGACTAGAAATCCTACATTAGGTAAATACAAGCATTGCATTCAGTATATAAATCCCATCGCCTAACCACTCACAAGCCAATTGGGTTTGAGCTGAATCTCCGAATATAATAGTAATCATTTTAACACTAACAATTTAGAACTGTGAAATTTATAGCAACATTAACTATAAATCTTAATTTCTAGAAAATTTTGTGCCTACTTGGTTAACATCAATAACATGGATACAATATTAAGGCCCTTTAAATTCAAGGAATGATATTGAGAGGCAAATGATGCTACAATGTATTACCACCCACCATAAAAAATGTCCCTTCTTTTCACCTAAAAATCAACAATTGAAAAGTCAAACAGTAAAAGATACACTAAGAGTTACAATGTATCCAAATTATAACTAAAGCTTTACTGTATCCAAATTTTTTATTTCATTTATGAGGGAAAAAGTTACAATGTCCTAGAAATTGCAAGCTTAATGCTTTGAAAAGGGCTCGTTGAGTGGAACCTCCTGAAAGGAACGATGTGCTCCTTGAGTGGAATGTATGGAGTAATCTCAGACTTGTTTATGGTGTAAACATTAGAAGACCTTGATAGATGTTCTTATTTTTATAATATGGAGTACTATCTTAACATACCCCATTTTACTAACTGGACATTGATATTAGCCAGGCTCTTGTATATCAAGAGTGAATACTAAATGGTAATATGAAAGAATTGTGTTTTAAATTGTTTTGATATAATTGGTTTATGTTAAACTCATGCGTCAATGTCAAATTTATTGTTTAAACTAAGAACCAAAAGAAAGCAAAATAATTTTGGTCAATTATCATACAAGCGCATTAGCTTAGTCGAAGTTTAGGGACGCTTTTAGAACTGCACGGACTCCTTAAATGCACTCAAGCTTTTGATAATGGAGTCAGAAGCTTAGCTCAATTGGTAGCTAGGAGATGTGGCTAGTTTAAGAACGTCTAATTAGATTATGGAACTTTGGTAGCTACAGCTAGGAGATTGAAAGGTGTCATTATCTTGAAACAGCTGTTGTAGATGATTTATACCGTGTAAAATAGATGAAGGTAACTAATGGTAGTTGCTATATAGATATCTTATTGCAACATTCTTTTATGTCACCCACTAAATAAGCAGCATAGTAAAGTGTTAGAATGGGTGGCTCAATTCTAGGACTTAGGGAGTGCGGGGGGCGTAGCTCCCCACGGTACGGACCGTGGGTATCATGCAAGGAAGACTCTACTGGAGGCATGGGCGCGCGCAGGGTTCCTAGGCGCGGGAGCGCAGGTGGCGCTGTCGCGGGACGCAATCGCGCAGAATGCGATAAAGTCCTAGTTGTTGGAGCAGTTGCGTGACGCAAGTGCGGGACATCGGGTTGGGCATTCTGTAGTTGGCGCGGTCACGCCGATTGAGATGGCTTGAGTGCGCCGCGCCGCAGGAGCAGTTTTTTACTTTCTTTGTTTGTATATAATTAGGGCTAGGTCTTGTATCCTATATATAAGTTGTAACTCTAAAATGTGTATAAGGGTGGAATATCAATATACAACCCCAAATTCTCTCTTCTCTTCCAATTCCCAATTGCTTGATAATCGTTATTTGCTCAATTGATTGTTTGCTTGCTTCCGTTGTCGCACACCATAAAGGATGACAATTTTGCTTGTTTGCTAAAGGTGGTTTAAAGAATCTAAGATGCTTATTCTTGATCTGAGTGCTATATTCATTAAAATTTGGTTTATTACTGTGTGATTTCCTTCTAGTAATATGATACCATTTAGTGGACCCACATTTGGCTGCACATCGGACACCTACTGTTCATGCAATACTGATTATATTAAATTTTTTATAGTTTACAAAACTGAAGATTGCATGCTGTCCAAGTTAAAGGAATTATGCTTCAATGTACTATAGTAGCAGTGAAGCTATATTATACCGAGGTAGTTTATCATTATGACTGATGATAGATATTT
This sequence comes from Platycodon grandiflorus, assembly GCA_016624345.1. Classification (NCBI taxonomy): domain Eukaryota; kingdom Viridiplantae; phylum Streptophyta; class Magnoliopsida; order Asterales; family Campanulaceae; genus Platycodon; species Platycodon grandiflorus. The sequence goes on along the minus strand of CM028367.1, from coordinate 14,825,761 downwards.
ATCCTCACTTCCTATTTTTTTGTCTTTCCATTGCTATTCAAGTACATTTGCAATGTGTTCTTGTGTAGAAAGAAAATATGATATGCAATTTCCACTTAAAGGGGCTGATTTTTTTACAATTGTTATTTAATACTAGGTTCTTGCTTTTGTCGTTCAATAATGGATATTCAAAATCATTCGGTGTATAATGGTCAACCATTGATGCTTCCGCCACCACCTGGAACGTTTCAAGATCGTGAAGACCTTATCAGACATGTTCGAGATTTTGGTGCTAGCCAAGGATATGTTGTGACTATTAAAAAGTCTAGAAGGGATAGGAGAGTTATACTTGGATGTGATAGAGGAGGTGTTTATCGCAATAGGCGCAAGATTGAAGAGAGCAAGCGCAAAAGGAAAGCGTCTTCGCGCCTTATTAACTGTCCTTTTGAAGCCATTGGTAAAAAGGAAGATGACGTATGGGTGCTTACAGTAAAAAGTGGCGAGCACAACCACGAAGCCTTGAAGGACATGTCTGAGCATCCTTACAGTCGACGATTTACTGAAGAGGAGGTCAGACAAATCAAATTAATGACTGATGCTGGTATAAAACCACGTCAAGTGCTAAAGGCTCTCAAACAAAGCAATCCAGAGCTTCAGTCGACACCAAGGCATCTGTACAACCTGAAAGCGAAGATCCGTCAGGGAAATATATCAGGTCAAAACATACCCGAACTTATTACTTGAAATTGGTCAGAGTGGTCCTCCGAGCTGTTATATAATATGTACCACCAAAGCATCTTGTCTGAAAGGCTTTGCTTTGATGGCCCGTCGAAAAAGTCATTTTTGGCAAAGCCCAGATTACCTTGGGAATTAGGTTCTGCATACATGTATGGTGGCTTCTATTCAGCAGCTACTTTCAAAGAATGAGACTGCATTCTTGCTTGCTAGTGGGGACAAAGTGAAGTGCTTAGCAAGTAGTCTTTGGTCTGCCCATTTGTTACCGGGTCATGCTAACGAGTACTCCCATTGAACTTGTTAAGAATCAACACATTGGGAATGCATCGGCGCATGTCCCAACTCAAGACATTTCCAAAAATAGACTCGTAAAAAGTGCCCTGGAGCAGTTCTAAGCAACTTCTGTTGTTACTTTGGAACTGCTTGTCGTGAATCTCATTTGTTTCTTTTTGTTTTAAGCCCTATCAGATGCTCAACAGTTAACCTGATATGCTCTAAAACTTTGTAACAAACTTAGCATAAACATTGACATTGAAAAGGGACTAGGTCATTTGTTAAATGAATTTGTCTGTTCGAACTGTAGAAACTGGGTACCATCATACTTATTGTCTCTGGTTTGAAATGTTTGGCGGCCTTCATGCAGTTGTATGTATATTTTAGTTGTTGCAAAACCAGCATGGTTCTGTCAAAATCATCGAGGCAATGGATGTATCGGGTCAAAAAGAAAAATAACATGTGGGATGGTTCAACTTGGGCTAGATTGAACAAATTAGTTCCGTAACCAGCCTGGCCTAGATGGTGACACAGTTGCCCTTAATATTCAAAGTAGATTACTAGATTTTATGTAAACCCCTTGTTGACCGAAAACAATTAGGTTAGCCTCTAGCTTATATTGTATTATGTAAATGACCTTATTTTGTTCAATTTTCTCTTTAGTACCTAGAGCTGGTGTTTTGTGGGTGCCTTCTGTCTGAGACTAGCTAAGACGTTTTCCCTAAAGTTGATGTGATAAATGTGCACCTATAAGAATCCAAATTATTTCTTCATTTTTATTCTGATGAATGAGAAAAGGTCAACTGATGGATAAAGCAAGTCATAAATTTGTTCATGATGGAAGAAAGGCTTTTGATTTTGCAGAGAAAAGTTTTAATTCATGGAGGCCTAATAGATCTGCCCTTGTAAGCACTTCTGTTGAGACGTCAGCAAGACATGACTTTCCGGTAACTTTTGATAGGCATGGCAAAAACATTATGTGATAAGAGTTATGCTCTCCTTTCTCTTTCCTATATTTGCTTAAATGTTGGATCTCAACCTCGTTCTTTCTTCCAATTCAACATAGTTGAAGGTGCCTAATCTTGTTGGAGGAAAGTTTGTGGAGTCACAGGCAAGCTCAATTATTGATGTTGTCAATCCTGTAAGTCAGTAGAAGTTATCAGGTTTCATTAATTTCTCCAGAGATTATCTTTTTAATTTTTTCGTACATTTTCAAAGCTACTTGTAGAACTATAGTTCTTAAAGTGATTTTATGACTAGGCAACCCAAGAGGTCGTTTCCCAAGTCCCTTTAACTACTTATGAAGAGTTCAAAGCAGCAGTCATTGCAGCCAAACAGGCCTTTCCTTCATGGAGAAACACGCCTGTTACTGCTCGTCAACGCATCATGTTTAAGCTACAGGAGCTCATTCGTAGGGATATTGTGAGTACCAGAAACTATATTTTAATAATCCCTCCGTCCTAAAAAAGAAGTCCCACTTTCCTCTTTGGTATGTCCCAAAAAGTAGCCCCATTTCTAAAAGAGGAGATAATTATATTGCAATTCAAAGAAAGTACAAACAAGTAAAGCTACAATCATAAATTGTTTGACTTTTCAAATTGGAATTGTTTTGGAACGGAGGGAGTATTTGTTTACCTCAATTTACAAGTCTGACACATAATATGAAATTAAACGTACCTTTAGGACAAGCTTGCCATGAACATTGCTATAGAGCAGGGGAAGACATTGAACGGAGCTAAAGCTGACGTCCTCTGCAGCTTAGGTAATTACTAGCATGTGTATGCACTCTCTATTCTTCTCTTACCCTGCCAAAATATTTAGAATTGAAGTCAAGATAACTTGGATATGTTCCTTGTATTCTTGTTTTTATTATTATTATTGTTGTTATCATTATTATTATTATTATTATTAGTACTATTACTACTATTATTATTATTATTATTGCAGAGGTGGTTGAACATGCTTGTGGTATGGCAACGCTGCAAATGGGGGAGTTTGTCCCTAATGCAGCTAATGGGATTGATACATACTGCACTAGAGAACCGCTTGGTGTTTGTGCTGGTCTGTGTCCCTTTAATTTTCCTGCAATGATTGGCTTGTGGGTATGTTTGTCACACTTATTTCTCTCTTTCTTTCTAATTTTAGTTTTATTCTCAATTATATCCAGTCAACATGTAGACTCATAATAAGTTTTTGAAACTTCCCATTCTTAACTCACTACTCATGCTGAAATGCTTCATTTTTCATGCATCAAGTCACACTTTTGAAGAAGCCAACCAGTGTTTATGCTGCTATAGGCTTAATATCTCTCTTCAGTGTTGTTGCATCATATAGTTGATGTGGTGTGATAAGCTTTTCTCGTTAATATGGAATGTGCACTTCAGCCCAGAGGCTCAGAAGTCAGTTGCTGTTGAAATTACTTTCTGATGTATAATCCTGAAAGAATGAAAGATTTGTCCTAAAGCATGATCATGAATCCTGCAGATGTTTCCTATTGCAATAACATGTGGCAATACATTTATTTTGAAGCCATCTGACATAAATCCAGGTGAGGCGCCCTTGATTTTTATGTTTGATACATTCTTGATCTGGTGTTAGATAACTTCATGGGCATTTCCAGCAAGATATTGATCTTCCTCTGGTTGGTATCAACAGAAAGGCTTTAAGGGCCAGCTGAACCACCCACAATTTCGCATAGATTTGAGTGAGCTTTAACGTGATTGAAACAAGCCCCTTTTTAGCTTTCTTTTTCTCAGCTAGCTGCACGTTGAATCCTGAGAGCCAATAAAACAATCCTCTTTGTTTTAGTTTGATGTTAGGGTGTTTATGGAACTACAAACTTGACTCTCAGATGCCATCCTTTGGCAAGTTTTAGAACGAAATACCCTTAGTTTTTCCTGTTCGAAATTGAGACCAAGACGATTCAAATTCATACACAAAAAGTGTGTTAAACTTGAACAATTTTGCGACTCTCTGTCCATGATCACTCGCTCTGAACAATATCCGTGCTCGCCTCATATCTTTTCTACCTCACTTGCAATACCTCCTCAGCCATACCTCATACCAATAAAAAGCCTTCTATGTGTGCGCGTGTTCAGGCAGCATATATTCGCCTTACATCTTGCTAAATCACCTACATCTATAGTGTAGGGAACTGCCTAGATGGAATTCAGTTTGCAAACTTAAGAGCGAGGGCGATAGGGAATTTAACCCTGGTTAATATTTTCAGGAAAGCAAAGGTTTCCTCCCAATCAAAGATTTGACCTTATAATAAGGCCTTAGTCATCTCAGGTGCTTTATGTGCCCAAGAGCCAATGAGAAACTATTATCGGTGTTGGCTTGGGACCTTATTTGATGATAATTAAAATGAATTATGGATTATTCTCCCTCCCTCATTTCAGAGCTTGCTTACATTAAAATTAAGAGGTCATATTGTAAGATTCCTGGTAGAACTGGTCTTTTGGAACTGATAAACAATTGCATGTGCCTTTCTCTTTATGTTTCTTCTTACTTGTCCACTCATTGGGTAGTTACCAACTTACCATTTCACATTGATTGTTCATAGGTTTCATTGAGCGCATTTTCATACATATGGTCCATTACTGTTTAGTTTGACTAGTTGCCTTGTTTCTTTTTTCAGGGGCTTCAATGATACTGGCAGCATTGGCAATAGAAGCTGGGTTGCCTGATGGTGTCTTAAATATTGTTCATGGCACTCACGTAAGTTTTGCTTCATGTTTTGGCTACCCGACTTCTTTGCATACTCCTAATTTTTGGTTCCCTTTTTGGTTTATGGCTTGCTGGTAGTGATTTCTACCAGTAATAAAAAGAAAAAATAGAGAAGGAAAGTACTTGGGGTATCCGACCAGTGAAGCTACGCAATTTCAAAAAGGAAATAAACCATTTTAGTCACGTGCCCTAAAATTTTGCCTCTCCATTTCTTTTTACTCTCAAACCTTCTAACTTTTTTCCTTTCTTTTTCATTAGTCTTCATTACCAATTACGTATAAATTTTGCTACAGATCGAGTGTTTTATATGGTGCAATTAATTTTTCATAATTACCTTTGTCTTCTGAATTAACATTATCTCTTTTGATTGAGCAGGATATTGTCAATCATATTTGTGATGATGATGATATAAAAGCTATATCATTTATTGGCTCAAATAATGTAAGTTAGTTCTTTTGTTTTGGAACACAAGAGTCAAGACATGCACACACATGACACACATCTATGTTTGAATTGTCAGGGTATCTAACCTGTTACCATGCTGTGTTTCTCTCTGTATTATCCTTCTGGTGAATCATACATTTCTCTTATTAATGGAAAGTATCAAAATTTACTCATACTGCAATAAGGTAAAGAAGCCCAGTTCACGAGGCTACCACCCGGTCTTCTAATACTAGCCATCCTGGCTACTATGTATCTAGTGTTGTTGTTTGAGATCTGAAATTGAATACCGGCTTGACCAAGGCTTGGCTTGTATGTATTACCTATTAGGGAAAGGATATCAGTTGCATCTCATCTGTTCCCCTTTACCATTGTCAAGTGCAGCCATTCAAACAACAAATAAAAGGATGGCCCAGTGTGCGAGGCTTTGGCCATAGCGGGTCCAGGAAGTTTCTAATATATGCAGCTTTACCTGCTAGCAGAGAGACTGTTTTGGTAGTTTGAACCCGTGATCTCTAGGTCATAGTGGGCCAAGCTTGCCATTGCGCCAAAGCTCACCCTTAGCAATTAAGCAACACATTTTTTATTTTATTTTTCTTATTTTGGAGGGGGGAGGGGGCCAAGAAAGAGATAAGCATTCCATGCCTGTGCTGTTATAGCTTTGGGATGTGATTGAATTTTATTAAACTGAAAAGTTATAGATTCGTGCGTCAAGGTTATAACATATTTTATTCTTCTACGCCTCAGCATTCTATTCTTCCCATAAAGTGAAGTCCCAGTTTGCCCTTCTTTAGCCTCAATTCGTCTTATATATTCTGTAAATTTAAGTTTTACATGATGGTACACAGTGAAAGTTCTTATATTTTGTTTGATATATACTTTTATCCCCCCATTCCCGAAGGCTGGAATGCATACTTATGCGAGGGCAGCAGCTAGAGGCAAACGTGTTCAGGTAATTATAATCTTAAGACTCATTGGGTCCGGTTGCCTCTCTAGGTAGACTAATCTGAGACGTTAGTCATTGCACAGTTGGCTTGCTAACTACTTTAATGCTTACTACTCAGTCCAACATGGGAACAAAAAATCATGCCATTATCATGCCTGATGCAAGTGCTGATGCCACTTTGGATGCTTTGGTTGCTGCTGGATTTGGTGCTGCGGGACAGAGGTGCATGACGCTCAGCACAGCTGTTTTTGTTGGAGACTCAGCGCCATGGTATGCTATTTAATCAACCCGAATTTTTTATTATATTTTTGGCCTTTTAGGTTTAAGAATATAATACAGAAATGAGGCTCAAAGTTCACAATCATTTTTTTCTTTTTTCCCTTTGTTTCTTCCTTATATTTCCTTGTATATTGTCATTATTATTTGAAATCAATTGCTCTATTTGTTCCCATCGTGCCCCTTATATCTACAATTTGTTTATACATTGCAATGTTGAGATGAATTGTTAATGGAGTTGAAGGGGTACCAGTATGGCTATTTTATGGATCTCCATTTGTTTGCAAATGTGGAAGGAATATTCATTTCTTGATGGTTCTCAATTATATATTAGGTCTCCTGCTATGTAACAGCATATCTATATTCATATTTGTATATAGAGCAGTTTCACTCGTTTTGGGAAATATTGGTGTACCCAAGTGATTCATGTTACTGAAATGGGAGTCATGATGTAATTTTATGACGTTCAATACTGCACTTAAATGTCTTATGCATACTATCATTATACATTTTCAGGGAAAAAGAACTTGTGGATCGTGCCAAAGTACTTAAAGTAAATGCAGGAACAGAGCCTGGGGCTGACATTGGACCGGTTATTAGCAAAGAGGTCTAAATTTATCTTCTGCTTGTATGCCCTATTGGTTTTCCGTCCTGAAGTCTTTCATTATTATGTATCATCAATCAGACCGTCTCTTTCTGTTTTGGGTTTTCCAAAAAGTTTCTTAAAAACTTGTGCATATTTGAAGGCCCCATTCAATTTGGGACGGAGAGAATCAAAATCAAAATGGTATATCTGCCTCTGCCCTCTTTTGCTGGGGGGTGGGATAAAATATCTGTATGACTACGTATCAATTTTAGTTGTTTGCTCTTTCCATTTCATTACCTTTGGGTCTCCCAGAAGAGATTGGGGGGTGGGGGGAGAGGGTGGGGGAAGAGGTATGCTGTAGGACCCCATTCCCATTTCCGTCCTATTTCACTCATGGTTACTTTGAATAAGCTATGTGACCTTCATGGTTCTGTTTTAAACCACCTTGAGATAGAGAAAGTTACATACAAAAATAAGGAAATATGCTAAAACTCATATTTTCGGCCTGTACGAACAGCCTATAGTGAATAGGCCACAACTTTGTGTAGAAAACTCGGTGTTCGAATTCGTTTGATCCTGTGTAAACTAGACATCTAAGGCTTTCCAATCATAATTTATTTGTTAAATTTGGACTTGCATATTGTTCCAGGCAAACTGCTAAACTTGACCTAAAATTCTGCGAAAATTGTATTGTATTTAATCCTTTTCTTTTAAATAATCAAAATTGATATTTTCAAATTTATTAATTAATTATAATTAGACCTAATTAAGGATGCTTAGTGTTAAGAATGATTAACTAAGCCTAATCTAAGTTAATTAGTACTAATGGGTCATTAGAGTTAGACCAATGAGGTGCTAACACCTCAATTAATGACTTGACTTCCTATGGACACCTAGCTTGTTGACTCTTGACCATGAAAAGTCTAATATTGCTGGAGAGAATCAGTATTCTCTTATTTCTCTCATTCACCAAATAAACAAAGCTCTTCCTCCTTCCATGCCGAGAGAGAGAGATATGAGAACAAAATGTGCACTGCCTCCAATTGTCCAATGAAATGTGTTTAGGCCTTTTTATTTGACTAAGTTGACTAGGCTATATATAATATTGGTTCAGAAGTGGGTTTCACTCTCCAAACATTTGCGAAACCCACACAAACAGTCCGTCATCTCCCTTCCTCTCCTAAAAGCCGTGACTTGCCATTTCTTCGTACGCGATCAATTTGATTCTTGTTCTTTCGAGATTTTGACGAATGGACACCGTAAGATCAACGTGCTTAGCTAGTAGATCAATATCATCGGTAAACTTCGTGTTTTAATCGGTGATTTCGCGATTTTGGTAAGTTACTACTTTTAGCTCCTAGTATAAAATTGTCCTATTTTAATTTTAGTACGATCCATGCTAGTAAACTAGTTAATTGAGATGAAATAGGATATGTTTCATGCATTTGTAATTGTAACTAGCTTGGGTTTGTTAGATAATGATTCTACTTGTTAAGTAGCTTAATGAGATAATGAAATTGATGTACTATGAACACGAGCCAAAATACCGACGTTTAGAATCGTTGTGATTTGACTCCAAGGAGTCTATCGTTAGTATAGTTTAATTGTGTTGAGATGTGGGATTAATTCCTACTATTGTAAATGTTAATTTTGGGTAGAATTACCTATACCGAAATTAGTTATTTATGCCGTGTTTAATAAGTAATTGCGAGCTAGTTATAGGTTTACCCAGTTTAGCGGCAATTACGTGTAAACTAGTTATAAATATTGAGGTCATAAAGTATTGCGACAGGTGTTAACCCGTGAGCTAGTTAACTACGATCTAGTATTATCACAAGTATTAACTTGTGAATCGAGATATTGCGACATTGGTCTATAATGCGACATTGGTCTATGATATTGGTCTATATTGCAACATTGGTCTATAATGCGACATTGGTCTATACTATGATATTGGACTATACTGTGACATTGGTCTATATTCGGTTGGTGGAGGCTGCAGTGGTCTTAACACAGTTGGTTGAGGGGTGGTCTTGGTGCGTGCACTACTATTCAGGCGACTGAACTGAATTGAACTGTGATAGTTATGTTGCACATACAGTTATCCAGTTACTCGGTTATAGAGTAACCGGTGATCTAGTAATTCGGTCCATCCCGTTGTACAGTTATACGGTTACTTAGTAACCAGTCTCTAGTTACACGGCGGTCTAATTATATGGTGAGCTAGTTGTATGGTAATCTAGTTACACCGTGATTGGTATACAGTTTGAATGTGTTTCGCTTGTACAAAGTGACATGCTATTATGATTGATAATAAGTGTGTGATCTGTGATGTATTTGTGCATGCCAGTATATCATGTAGTTGCATGGTAGTAACTTATTGAGTCTTTGACTCACCCCTTCCCTTGTTTTTCTTTAGTTCGCAGGAGTCGGAAAAGTTAGGTTGGTGAGGCCGGTTACAATACGTGGGGACTCACACGTAGTTTTTGGGTAGTTCCTCTTTCGTTGAACCATATGTACATATACAATATCTTATAATAACAATATGTAAAATAGAGTTGTGTAAACTCAAGTTTGGTGATTGTAAACAGTATGAATGTGTGTACCTTTGCTTAAGTAGTTAGCTCCGAATGTGTTAGCTCGTTGAGATGGGTATTATGTTTTGGTTTTTTTGGTTAAGCTCACTTATACTAGATTTATGTTGGATATGATACACTGTATCATGTCCCTATTTGGGGTTCCACGAAGGAGCTCAAATGGGGGTGTGACATATGTTGCATACATCCTGTGGTAGTATGATGCCCTAACTTGGAATTCACATTGTTGTTTTTGTTTGACGTGATTTCTGAATTTGCAGGAGAAGGATCGTATTAGCAGACTCGTCGAAAATGCTGTAGAGAGTGGTGCGAGACTCGTTCTTGATGGGAGAAATATACTGGTATATATGTGCTTCTTTACCGTAATGACATTACTTCTCCATGATTATTCAATATGGATTATGAGTGCAAATATCCTGTATTTGATATGTTTGCTTTTGTTGAGAAAAGGGTAAAACTTCTGTGTATTGTTCATTGAATCAATAGGAATATAAACAACATTGATACTAAACGCAACACCTCAATTTTACTATACGCAACACTTTTTAAGTGAAAAATTTATAACAAGCCTTTTTTTGCCCTTGACTCAAATTAAATAAAAATAAAAATTACTATATTGTCCTTGACTTTAAAATTTGAGATTTTTTAATTAAAATGAATGAAACTACCAATTGAATATTTAAAGTTACCGTGAAATACTAATAACTATTATTAGTTTTGATTTTTTTAAAAAAAATCTGAAATGTATGAGAGGTGCCCAATATGGCTGGCCTTGGAAGAGCATAGGGAACCCCATGTGGCCACACTCTCCTTTTTCAAGGGCACCCCAGTCCAAATTTTTTGTATTTCTTTAAACAAAATTTTGTAAGATAAAATTTAAAGTGAATTATCAAAAACATTTAATAATAATTAGTCACAATTAATGACAATAAAAAACAATTACTAACAATTTTCACTAATTTTTTAGTAATTAATACCAATTATTATAAATTAAAAAAATTTAATAACAACTATTCACAATGAAATATAATTACTAACAATTGTAACAATTATTTACTAATTAATAACAATTATCATAAATTAAAAAAATATTGTCAATTATTATAAATAAATAAAAACAAAAACACCAAGGAGGGCGCCTGTCATGGCCGCCCTCTTCAGTCCTGGGTCGCCTCTAGCCTTAAAAAAATTAGGGTTATGGCGGCCATCTTCAAGAAGAGGGCACTTGTTTTGGCCACCCTTTTCTTGAAGAAGGGCGCCTGTTCCAGCCGCCCTTGTTGTCCAAATTTTCTTCAGTTTTTTTTTTTTTTGGTCTTTTTAACATTTAATAACTTAAATACATCCGTTAAATCTAAAAAAAATTTAAATTGCAAAGTAAGCAATAGAAAACATAAAGGACCAAGGGCAAAATGGGCATTTCAATATTTTAGGAGCAAGGGCAGAATGGTAATAAATAAAAAAAGCAATAAAAAAGTGTTGCGTTTAGCATTTTAGAGTGTTGCGTTTAGCATCACTCATATACAATTGATGATTTACGTAAATATGGAAACTTAGACTTTTTTTTTGGTTGCACTAAGTTTTGTGGAATACTGATGGTTGACTTGTTTCATAGTAAAGCTTCATAGGACCGTCCCACTTTCTAAAATGATCTTCAACCATAGCAACTCGCATACGCCTTGTGCCATTGCTCGAAGTACTGATTCTATGCTCGATCTTGCTAGTACATTCTGCTTCTTGCTCCTCCAAGTAACTAAGTCTCCCCCTATGAAATTGCAATGTCCCGTGGTGAATCTTCTATTGGTCACTGAGCTCGCATAGTCTGCATCTGTGTTTGTAGGCCTCAAGAGTAAGTTTATCACCCTTCTTGAAAAGAATTCCCTTACCTGGAACTCCCTTGAGGTAGTGTAGTATACTATAAACTGCCTGTAAGTGGACTTCCTTAGGATTGTGTATGAATTGGCTTACCACACTAATTGCATAGGCTATATCAGGCTGTATATGAGATAGATAAGTGCACACGAATCTCTAATATACTTCTTTGTTTGTATCCGAATCGCCCTCTGCTTCTCCAAGCTTGTGATTTGGATCAATTAGAGTACTGGATGGCTTGTATGCCAATTTTCCCAGTCTTTTAAGAGATCAGTGACATACTTTTGTTGGAATATGAAAATCCCTTGTCTGTGCCACTTTAATGCATAGGGAATATTCAAGTTCCCTAGTTCTTTTATTTCCAACTCCTTAGCCCAGTGCCTTCCCTAGTTCTGCCTTTCTTTCTTATCATTCCCAGTTTCAATAATGTCATTGATGTAACAATGAGAGCAGTAGGAATTCCACTTTTATCCCCTGTGATCTTCAGTCCTATTCTCCGTCGTGAGGCTCTGCCCCTTGGGGCGGTGAGAGGAAGACAATTTGCTACCTCTGAACCTGAGTGTTTAATGAATAGGGTGTGATCTCATTGATGTAAACAATGAGAGCAGTAACTCCATCTGAACCTGAGTGTTTAATGAATAGGGTGCGATCTCTGTCTGTTTGTATCCCAATGATGTAGCGAAAACTTAAGAATGCAACAGGTAAACACCAACGAGGTTGAGTTCGCGCACAAACTACCGTTCGTTGATCTTCCAAACTCGTTAAGGTTCACAACCTACCGAGGTTTGGGCATCAATCGCCGTTGATTCGATGAATACCGAAAATTGGGAGAAAAGAGCAATGTTATTAAATGGCAAAAACTGCTTCCAACAAACCCTAAAAAACGTATTTATAGGTTCTAAAACCCTAGAAGCAACAAAACAGAAAATTATGAAAAAGTCCAAAAATTAACAAAAACTTCGGAGGCCCGAAACTACGCTTAAACAGTGTTTTTTGGCTTAAAAACTGACGCATCACGGGTGAAGCCTATGACCTTTGTAGAGCTCGAAAAGACCTTCGATTTGATATATTGTGGGCCCCGAAACTCCACCGGAGCCGAAAATTATGCCCATTTGAAGTTGCGATCAAATTTTTCAAGAAATTTCAGCGATTTCCATTCTGCATCATTCTCCCCAGGTTGGCGAAAAATCGACCTCGAATGTGCAGTAGTATCATCATCAGAGTCATCCCCATAGAATGGAAACAGGTGTTTAACGTTGAACACATCGGCTGTGCGAACATGGCTTGGCAGCTTTAATCGATAGGCATTGGGATTGACCTTCTCAATAATCTCCACTGGGCCGATCTTCTTTGCGGATAACTTGTTGTAGGTACCTGCCGGCACGCGATCCTTGGTTAGCCGTGCCCACACAAAGTCCCCAACTTGGAACTCCACTGGCCTGCGACTCATATCGGCAGCCTGTTTGTACTTGGCATTGGCAGATACTAGATTAGCGTGCACAACTTTATGAACCTCCTGCAACCCATTGACAAAATCGACGGCCTTCCCATGAACCCGTTTCTTACTAGGCAGCTCGAGCAAATCAAGGGGACCACAAGGAAGAGCTGAATAGACCACGTGAAAGGGGTTGAAACCTGTGCTGCGATTGATGGCGTTGTTATGGGCGAACTTGGCTTGGCCCAATTTTTGATCCCACTCTTTGACATGCTCCCCAACCAAACAACGTAACAGATTTCCAAGGGACCGGTTCACAACCTCCGTTTGCCCATTCGTCTGAAGGTGATATGCAATACTGAAATTAAGCTGAGTGTTGACCATCTTCCACAGACTGCACCAAAAGTGGCTAAGGAATCGAGTGTCTCTGTCCGACACAATAGACGCGGGTAAACCATGCAGATGATAAATCTCTCGAAAAAATAACTGCCCACATTAACAGCATCGGCGGTTCGTTTGCAAGGAATAAAATGAGCCATCTTCGAGAAACGATCGACAACAACGAAGATGGAATCAGTACCGCGCTTTGTGCGGGGCAGCCCCAATACAAAGTCCATACTGATGTCCACTCACGGTTGCAAAGGAACTGGAAGTGGCATATATAAACCCACATTAGTTGCAGCACCCTTGGACTTGTGACAAATTCGACACCGCTGGACGTATTTCTCCACCTATTTACGCATACCGGGCCAGAAATATGAAGATTGCACCAACTGCAGGGTCCTATCGCTACCAACATGACCCTCCCCATGAAGCTTCTGAATAATCTTCAATCGCAGACTACCGCCCAGAATACAGAGTTGATTACCTCGAAAGAGAAACCCCCCGTGCAATAAGAAATCAGAGTTCTGCTCAGCTTGAAGGTTCTGAATAACCCCAGAAAAATACGGATCAGCAGCAAGAAGGTCACTAAAAGAATCAAAGCCAGGTACCTTAGCCTGCATAGTAACCAGCAAGTTAGTTCTGCGGCTCAGTGCATCGGCAACCCTGTTTGTAACATCGGCTTTATGCTTAATCACGAAGGTAAACTGTTCCAGGTAAGCAACCCATCGTGCATGCCTGGATGACACCTTATCCTGACTGTGCAAATGCTTCAATGAATCATGATCAGTGTACAGAATAAACTCCCTGTGGAATAAGTAATGACACCAATGCCGCACTGCTTGAACAACGGCGTAAAATTCAACATCGTAAGTGTTGTAACTAGTCTTGGCACCGGACAACTTCTCACTATAATACGCCACAGGTCTACCGTTCTGACTCAGTACAGCCCCTATCCCCACTTTCGACGCATTGGTGTGGAGCTCAAATGGTTGAGAGAAATCTGGGAGCACCAAGATAGGCACTGTTGTAAGGCGCACCTTGATTAACTGAAACGCCGTTTCTGCCTCATCCGTCCATGAAAACCTGCTGCCCTTCATGCAGTCAGTGATCGGTGCCGCAATGCTACTAAAATGGGAGATGAAACGCCTATAGAAAGACGCTAAGCCATGGAAACTCCTGATTTCAGTGATAGTTGTGGGTCTAGGCCACTGTTGTAGTGCTTCAACTTTAGCCGCATCCACCTGCAATCCAGCACCAGAAACCACATACCCCAAAAACAGAACTGACGAAGCCATAAAAACACATTTCTTTGTTGCTGCATAGAACCGTTCTCTACGTAGCATAGTTAAAACCTCTCGCACATGCTGTAAGTGGTCATCCTTATTAGCGCTGTAAATCAGAATATCATCGAAATATACCACCACAAACTTACCAATAAAAGGCCGCAATAATTGATTCATAACACGCATGAATGTGCTAGGGGCGTTCGACAGCCCAAATGGCATCACCAACCATTCATATAAACCCTCTCGGGTCTTAAAAGCTGTTTTTCACTCGTCCCCGGTTCTAACCCGTATTTGGTAGTAGCCACTTTTTAAATCAAGCTTGGTAAAAACAATAGCTCCGCTAATTTGGTCTAACAGATCATACAAACGAGGAATAGGAAATCGATACTTGACTTTAATTTTATTGATGGCCCTGTTATCCACGCACATACGCCAAGAGCCATCCTTCTTGGGTGTTAACAAAGCTGGAACAGCACAAGGGCTCATGCTTTCTTGGACTTGTCCCTTGGCTAGCAATTCCTCAACCTGTCTCCGTAACTCCTCATGCTCTTTGGGGCTCATCCTGTAATGCGGTTTGTTAGGCAGAGACGCCCCCGGGACCAAATCGATATGGTGCTGTATATCACGAAGGGGTGGCAACCCTTCTGGTAAGTCATCTGGAAAGACACTGGAGAATTCTGCTACTAAGGGCACTATTGCATCGGGAACCGCCACTGTCTCTGTAATCTCCTTTCCAATGAGCACATATATCGTCTCGGCCTCTTGTAACTCCACATCAAACTGAGCTAGAGATAACAGATTTGTATTCGTGCTAGTAGGTAGTATCTTATCCACTGGTTTGCTAGGTACCAACACAATTTTTGACCCTTCAAATAGAAAGCTATAGGTATTGGCTCGGCCATCGTGTACTACTTTTCTGTCAAACTGCCAAGGTCGGCCTAATAACAAATGACATGCGTCCATAGCTACCACATCACACCATACATCATCTCTATATTTTGACCCAATTGAAAAAGACACAAGAGCACGTTCTGAAACTGTTACCTTCTCGCCCTTTTTAAGCCAGGTTAGCTTGTACGGCTTGGGATGTTTTTCGGTTGTAATGTTCAGATTCTGCTTCCCTCGACACTATGTTCTCACAACTGCCCGCGTCGACTACAAAACGACAAACTTTTCCCAGTATGGTGCATGTGGACTGGAAAATGTTGCTTCTCAGCCAGTCATCCTCGGAGCTTACTTTTGATGTCAAGCATGACCTCCGCACCACCAATGCAATTCCCACGTCACCCTCAACCATCTCTTCTTCCTCTGTTGGGTCCGTATCAAAGATGGGATTTTCTGTAATTACGACATCGTCATCTCCTCCTTCATCAGCGTCAACAAACAGTGCTTTTTTTTCGGCCTTTTTACACTCCGCCACCCTATGCCCGGGCTCGCCGCATGCAAAACACTTTATAGTGCTACTGTTCGCCCCCTTATTGAACTGGTTACCAACACGTCCCATGCCACTACTATTGGATTGGTAGGATTCGGAGCACTATATCTCCCACTGGTGTTCCCACGTCGGGACTGTTTCTCGATCGCTAGGGCCCTCTGATGGGCTGCAGACACCTATCCAGGATCAAACATATTAAGGGTATCCTGAATTTGAACCCTTAAAACCCCAATGTATCGAGCCACCAATTGTTCCTTTGATTCCTGAATCTCGTTCCTAGCCAGTAGTTGGTAGAAATCGGTGGTGTAGTCATCCACCGATTTTACTCCCTGTTTCAGATTCTGCAAACGTTGGTACAAAAGTCACTGGTAATTGTAGGGCAAGAATGTAGACCGCAAGTGTTTCTTCATCTTCTCCCAGGAGGTGATCTTTGACTTGCCTAACCTGGTACGAGAAAGTTTCAGTTGTTGTCATCAAGCTGTTGCCCTCCCACGCAATCTGGTTGCCACTAGGGGCACCCTTCTATCCTTCGGCACCATCTGGAACTCCAAAATCTTTTCGAATGTAGCCAGCCAATCAAGAAATTCATCAGCTTTGTTAGATAGTAAGGGTATTTACGTCATTATGATGATAGGGTATAGTGGAATATATATATATATATATATATATATATGTTACGTAATATGAAAATAAATCAATAAGAAACTACCGCAAGGTAGCGGTTCAGCTTGCTGCTTCTTCTCTCGTTCTTTCTTCTCTTCTCTCTCATTCTTTCTTCATGATTGTTGCTGTGTATTAGTTACATGGTATCAGAGCTCTGGTTTGGCAAGGTCTTGGGTTCGAGTCGTCCCGCTTGCATTTGTTACCCGAAATATTGTGAGTGCATGTTGTCACTCTGTTTGCTTTGTGATGCCCTGATGGTGCATATTTGTTCGTCTCTCCACATGTGCATAGGTCACACGTGAGGGGGAGTGTTGAGATTGATATACATTATTGGGTCCCTATCTATCAGCTTAACTTTTAGATCAGTTGGTCAATTGAACAACTTAGAGAAGTTTGATGGAGATTTCGAGGCAAGGGTTTGGTTCGGAATAGCCGGGCAAACTGGTCTGTGAAGGTCGCCGGCCGAAGTGGTTGTTGTTTCGGTGACGCATCGGCGCGTGGCCCTAAAACCCAAACCCTAGCTTTCGAAATTTAGGGTGGATGTGTCGGACTATTGCTTGGGTGTGTTTGACAGTGTTGATTCACTGATAGGTTGAATACTTGGGACTTGATTGACAGACTAGTTGAATAAGGGGGACTGTTTTGACAATTTGGAATTTTCTAGGGGGCTGCTTTGACAATTTGGAATTTTCTGGGGCTGTTTTGACAATTTGAAATTTTCTGTGGGCTGTTTAGTCTGATTTTTTTTAGTGTTTCGATGGCTGAAGAAGGATCGTCTACGGGACCAATCATGACCATTGTTTCTACCCAAAATAGACTGATTGACATTATACTGGAGGCAGATGGGTCTAATTTTGCTGAATGGAGGTATTTGGTGCAGGTGAATATGGGTGGTTTACGGAAAGAAGGACATCTTATTGAAGATTGTCCCACTGATACAAAGGCGGCCAAGGTGTGGTTGGATGATGATAAGATGTTATTTCCAAAGATTGTGAACTTTATTAGTAGGAAGGTTATATTGTCTATGCAACACTGCAAGACAGTTAAAGAGTTGTGGACGTTATTGCACAAGTGGTTTTCTGGAGCGAGTAACTTGAATAGGTTGTATAATCTGTCACGGGAGGTTCATCGTCCTAGTCAGAAAGGGCGCAGCATTATGGATTACTATTATGATTTCATGCGTGTGAGTGAGGATTTTACTGCCGCTATGCCTATCTCTGCTAATGTGGAGGAGATGAAAGCTCAGCGTGAGAAGTTATTGATGTTTAGTTGGTTATCAGGTTTGGAGAAGGAGTATGATGTGGTTCGATCTCAGTTATTATCGAGTAAGGATTTGGGGACTTTGTCTGATGCCTTAGAGTTTTGACGGCCACTCGAACTGGGAATAGTTAGTCATCATATGTGGAGCTATTTGAGAGATCAGCGTTAGTTTCAAAGGGTACTGGGTATCGCGGAGGTAGAGATGGCAGTCGAGGTGGTTTTCGAGGGGGAACTCGTGGTGGTAGAGCTTTCGGAGGTCGTGGAGGACCTAAAGTGTGTTACAATTGTGGAGAACAAGGTCATATCAAGAGCCAGTGTCCTAAACCTCTCACTCAACAGCAGTAGGAGCATCAGCAAAAGTAGCAGCTCCGATTCACCCATACAGTTTCGCAGACTAGTGAGCATTTGTCTCAACCAGAGACCCGTACATTTGTTATGAGTGATGAGGAATTTGCCAAGTTTACACAGTACCAGATGTCACAACCGTCACAACAGCCTTCTTCCTCCTCCAAAACAACTCTAGCCAAGTCAGGTAAATCTATAACATGTCTTCTGTCTTCGGCTAGAAAGTGGGTGATTGATTTAGGAGCTACTGATCATATGACAGGAGATTTGGGTTTGTTATCCACTTATCAATCGTCAAATAAATTTACTACCGTTACTCTTGCAGATGGATCCTCTTCCAAAGTCTTGGGTAGTGGTAGTACCACTGCCGCTTCTTTATCATTGAAATCTGTGTTATACTTGCCCCGTTCTCCTTTTAATTTAGTGTCTGTGAGCAAAATTACAAAGGCATTAAATTGTTGTCTCTTTCTTTCCTGGCTATTGTCTTTTTCAGGATTTGAGGACTTGGGAGATTATTGGTAAAGGAAGTGAATCTGATGGGATGTACCTACTCGACGAAGTTGTTGCTGCTCATCCATCCACCATTGCATCAGTTGCATGTCAGAGTACTTTGTCCCCTTTTCCAGCTACATTGTCGTTATGGTCATCCTTCTTTACCTATCTTGAAGAAATTGTGTCCAGAATTAGGGTCTCTTTCTAGTTTACCGTGTGAGTCTTGTGAGTTTGCTAAACACCATCGGGCGTCGTATCCTCCTAGAGTTAATAAACGGGCTGCGTCCCTATTTGAGTTAGTTCATACTGATGTTTGGGGTCCTTGTACTGTCCCATCTAAAACGGGATTCAAATATTTTATTACTTTCGTTGATGATTATTCTAGAAGCACTTGGTTATATTTAATGAAGTCCAGAGATGAATTGTTTGAGATATTTTGTTCCTTTTGTGCTGAAATTAAAACTCATTTCAATTGCCCGGTTCAAAATCTTTGCAGTGATAATGCTAAGGAATATTTCTCTGGCATTTTTTCTTCTTATATGTCTCAAAATGGAATCATTCATCAATCTTCATGTATTGTTACCCCTCAACAGAATGGTGTTGCTGAACGCAAAAATCGCCATCTGTTGGAGGTTGCCAGGGCATTGATGTTTGAAATGAATGTTCCCAAATCCTTTTGGGCTGATGCTGTTCACAACGCTGCGTTTCTTATAAATCGACTTCCATCATCTGTTCTTCAAGGGAAAATTTCATACTTTGTTCTTCGTCTATCGCAGTCATTATTTCCAATTTCTCCTAAAGTGGTTGGTTGTACATGTTTTGTACAGGATGTTCGACAACAAGTTAGTAAGTTAGACCGACGAGCACTTAAGTGTGTTTTTCTTGGATATTCTCGAACCCAGAAAGGGTATCGTTGTTATTCTCCAGATTTGGGTCGGTACCTAGTCTCAGCTGATGTCACTTTCTTCGAGTCTAACCCTTACTTCAGTCGGTCATCCTCTTCTGAGTCCGAGTTTGTGTCTTTCGATGATTTTCTCACTTATACATTGGTTCGTACCTCTCCTCCTACTGTTGATATTAATTCTATAGCTCCGTCGCGTCCCCCTATAACTCAGGTGTATACTCGACGCCCCCCCATTTCAGACCAGGAGCCAACAGTAGCAGCTTCTCCAGCAGATTCACCCTTGATACCGGTCTTCCCGTCATCAGATCCATCTCTTGATCTTCCTATAGCGCTCCGAAAAGGTACACGTTCTTGTGTACATCCTATCACCTCTTGTATTTCTTATGCTCACTTGTCAGATTCCTCTCGTTCATTTGTTGCTTGTCTTGATTCAATTGTCACTCCTAAAACTATGTCTGATGCTTTATCTCATAGTGGTTGGAAGTCTGCTATGGAAGAGGAAATGAAGGCTCTTGAGACTAATGAGACATGGGACTTGGTAACCCTTCCTGAAGGTAAGAAGTCTATTGGGTGTAAATGGGTGTACGTGGTTAAAATGAACCCTGATGGAACTGTTGCCCGATTAAAAGCTCGACTAGTTGCTAAGGGGTATGCGCAGGTGTATGGTGTTGATTATAATAATACTTTTTCTCCTGTTGCTAAGTTAACATCTGTTCGCCTTCTGATATCCTTAGCTGCTTTTAACAATTGGGCCTTGTATCGATTGGATGTCAAGAATGCCTTCCTTCATGGTGATTTACAGGAAGAGGTTTACATGGAGCAACCTCCTGGGTTTGTTGCTCAAGGGGAGTCTGAGAATAAGGTATGTAGGTTGAGAAAGTCTTTGTATGGGTTGAAACAATCCCCTCGGGCCTGGTTTGGAAAATTTAGTGCTGCTGTGTTAGAATTTGGGTTAGAGAGGAGTACATGTGATAATACCGTGTTCTTTTGACAAACTGATAGTGGTTGTGTTGTATTGGTTTATGTAGATGATATTGTGATTACAGGAAGTGATACACAGGGAATTAAAGCACTCAAGTCATGTCTCCAGACAAAATTTCAGACAAAGGACTTGGGTATTCTAAAGTACTTTCTTGGGATCGAAGTAATACGGTCCAAGAAAGGGATATTCTTGTCTCAGAGGAAATATGTTCTTGATTTACTTGAGGAAGTTGGGATGCTTGAAGTGAAACCGTGCGACACTCCAATGGATCCTAATGTAAGACTTGTAGCAGGAGAAGGGGAGGTGCTTGAGGATCTGAAACGATATCGGACATTGGTTGGTAAGCTGAACTACCTTGTCGTAACTCGTCCAGATATTGCGTTCCCGGTAAGTGTAGTAAGTCAGTTCATGTCAGCTTCCACATATGCACACTGGAACGCATTGATTCGAATTGTAAAGTATTTGAAAGGAGCACCAGGTAGAGGTATTGTGTATGCGAATCATGGGCATTTGCAGGTGGAGGCATTTTCTGATGCTGATTGGGCAGGATCACCGGGTGATAGAAAGTCAACTACAGGATACTGTGTATTTGTGGGCGGAAATTTAGTGTCTTGGAAAAGTAAGAAACAAAGTGTGGTGGCAAGATCAAGTGCAGAGTCTGAGTATCGTGCAATGGCTCAGACGACCAGTGAACTTATGTGGATACAACAACTAATGGAAGAGATTGGTTTTAGGGTTGCCTTGCCAATGATTGTGGTGTGATAATCAGGCAGCCATGCATATCTTTACGAATCCAGTTTTTCATGAAAGGACTAAACATATAGAGGTTGATTGTCATTTCGTTCGAGAAAAGATTCAACAAAATCTTGTGACCACTTCGTATGTGCGTACGGGAGAAAAACTTGCTGATGTATTTACTAAGGGCCTTACACGGATAAGAGTGGATTATATTTGTAACAAGCTGGGCATGATTAATATCTATGCTCCAGCTTGAAGGGGAGTGTTAGATAGTAAGGGTATTTACGTCATTGTGATGATAGGGTATAGTGGAATATATATATATACATATATGTTACGTAATATGAAAATAAATCAATAAGAAACTACCGCAAGGTAGCGGTTCAGCCTGCTTCTTCTCTCGTTCTTTCTTCTCTTCTCTTCTCTCTCGTTCTTTCTTCATGATTGTTGCTGTGTATTAGTTACAAGCTTGAAGGCTGCCATGAAACTCGGGTATTTCAGTCCTCATACCTATCTCCAAACGCCTAGTATCTTCTGCGACTGGGGCTCGAGGCCTTCTGCGACGGACTTGTGGAATGTCCTCATAGTAGTTGTCTTCAGCCTCCCTATCAGTGCCGCCAACTACCTAATCTTCCTGGTTACGTCGATTTCGCGGTTCTGGCGTGCCCCATCTATTCTGATTACCGAGCATCTCGGCTACCCGCTCTGTCAATACTGTCCTCATCTGGTCCATCTTCTCGTCCACAATCTGCCCAATCCTTTGTTCCAGTTGAGCTTCATCAGCACGCTCGTATACCTCCTCCACACGCTGCTGTCGTGCATTACGCCCGCCAACCATGATGAATAGGAACGATTCGGCTCTGATACCAACTGATGTAGTGAAAACTTAAGAATGCAACAGGTAAACACCAACGACGTTGAGTTTGTGCACAAACTACCGTTCGTTGATCTTCCAAACTCGTTGAGGTTCACAACCTGCCGAGGTTCGGGCATCAATCGCTGTTGATTCGATGAATACCGGAAATTGGGAGAAAAGAGCAATGTTATTAAACGGCAAAAAATGCCTCCAACAAACCCTAAAATACGTATTTATAGGTTCCAAAACCCTAGAAGCAACAAAAAAGAAAATTACGAAAAAGTCCAAAAATTAACAAAAACTTCGGAGGCCCGAAACTACGCCTAAACAGTATTTTTTGGCTTAAAAACTGATGCATCACGGGTGAAACCAGTGACTTTTGTAGAGCTCGAAAAGACCTTCGATTTGATATATTGTGGGCCCCGAAACTCCACCGGAGCCGAAAGTTATGCCCATTTGAAGTTGCGATCGAATTTTTCAAGAAATTTCAGCGATTTCCATTCTGCATCACCCAAGGTGTGCATTACTGTAGTGAATCTCCCAAACCAAGCTCTTGGTGACTGCTTCATGCCTTATATTGCCCTCCCGAGCTTGCACACTTTGTTTCAGCCCATGTTGTTGAAACCAGGGATTTCCATGTAGATTTCCTCCTCAAGATCTCCATGCAAGAAAGCGTTTTTCACATCGAACTGCTGCAAGGGAGTTCACTAAACAAAATTAGTAGAGATGAAGAAAAGAATATGGAATGATATTAGAGCAGAGGGAGTTTACTAAACAAATTCTGTGGACAAAAACCAGAGAAGATGTTCAAAAATATTAATGAGCAAAGCCCTCCACCCCGGAAATCCCAAAATATTTGAATTGCTTTTAAATCCTAATCCACAACCTTATCCAGTTTTTAGTTGCTATGCTGCAATGGGGACAAAAAAAAATTCCACTCTTTTTTTGTTTTTATGTTTGTTCTTTTTTCTTTTCTTTCTTTTTTTTTTTTGGGGGAGAGGGGTTAGGGAGAGTGGTTTAGAACAACGTAATCCTAATGGAGGATCATCATACAATTCGACTATATTTTCACACCACCATAATTGTTTGAGTCTAGCTACTATCTTCTTCTCCTCAAAAACAGAATTTTATTCTTTATCTAAGCTAGTTGGCAGTCATTATGTTTATATTTTGTAGAATATATTTTCATTAAAAAAATATAAAATGGTTAGATGATTTTATAAATTGCATGGTAAAGTGGGAGTGTTTCATTCTTCAAATGCCTGTAGGTGCTGGCGTTGGTCAAAACAATTTTATACTGGCTTATAATTATCACATTTAAAAAATTTCAGCATTGCTCCGCAAATTGATTGAAATGGAGGAGGCTTTTTCCTTCCTCTCCATTCTGTTGTCATGTATGATGTATGCATTGTGTGATTACTTTTTTAATTGTTGAATTGCTGGTTATTTTATATTTCATTTACTAGGCACAATGGTATTTATAATTGGCTCTATTTTTACAGCCAATTATGCTCTTTTCATCTATATCATCATCTTCTTTGTGTGTGTATGTTTGTGTGTGTCTGCGAACCTTTACTAATATCTCTAGTATTTTGCCTCGATGAGCCTCTTAGTAGGAACTGTGATTCAGTATAAATTGTTTTCTCTGTCATGTCATTTATTGTTACAATAGTTAGGCCTTTATTTTAGAGCATGCAAAAGAAATCAGAGAGAGAGAGAGAGAGAGAGATGGGTTCAACAATTATCTTCTTAGGAAATCTGCCAGATTACTCTAACAATGTGCATTTGAGGAACTTGGGTGGGAGCTTTGGCAGAGATATTGATACTTTTGTCCCTCATAAACGAGATAAGAGGGGAAGTAAGTTTGGATTTATTTGATTCGGAAGACTTGAAGAGGCTCAATCAGCGGTGAAATATTTGAATGGAGTTTGGCTCTTGGATAAGAAATTGGTAGCTAACATTGCTCTCTTAAAGCGAGGTAAACGAAAATACTCCTTTGTTGCTGGAATACATGAGGAGGCCAAGAGAAGGATTGAGTTTGATAGAGGAAGGGAAGGTTAAAGAAGTATACATGGGCGGCAGTCGAACGTGCAAAGGAGCGTTGAACGAACATTTGATGCCTAGGCTGGGCAGGTGTATTGTTGCCACTACTAACCAGTTATATAGCTAAAGTATTGTATGTGATAGGTTCCAAGCGGAATGGGTACAGGGGGTCAAGATTATGGATTTAAGTGGTCCAAAATTTCTCATTGAATTTGAGGATAAAGATTACATGCTAGAGCTTGAAAGGATGAACTGGTCATGGATGAGGGATTGGTTTGAAAAAAGTAGAAAGATGGAATAGGAGAACAGAGCATAAACACAGATGAGTTTGGCGTGATACTTTTGGCGTACCTGCACATATGTGGTCGGCCGAAATGTTCAATAATATTGCAGAGGTTTGGGGAAAACTTGTGACTATTATAGATAAACGATGGATTTGGAGAGTTTTGATAAAGGCACGATGTTGATCAAAACTTTGATGATGGGCGGGATCGATGAGGTTATCGTTCTTGAGGATGATCTTTTATGTTTTAAGGTGAGGGTTACTAAATTTTTAACTCTCGGGTTGCTATTGTCAAGATCTGAACTGCTCGGAGTTGAAGAAGAGGTCGTCGGAGGTGATGATGGGGCGACCGGAATTTTTGCATTCGCAGGACTACCCAATGGATAAGAACAGTCCACAACGGTGAAAGTTGCTCAATGGTCTAGTGATTTTTCAAATCCCAATCCTAATGCAAATTTTCGGGTCGGGCGGCCTTGAAAAGATCATTCTCCTTCAATGATGCCGGATTGGGCCTTGGCTGTAGATCGATGGGCTTAGATTCTGGAAAAGAGAATGATGTTGGGCAATCATGCTTTGGGTGTAAAATGGAGGTCTGTTTTTGTGAACCTAAGTGGGCAAATATTATATTGGGCTCAGGGTTGAGGGGTGCAAAGCCCAATCGGTTTAATGGAGTTAAGAAACTGAGACTCCAGCCTATGTATGTTGATTCGGCGGAGGAGACAAACGTTGGCATCACTGCTTCCCCAACTTTGTTCGAGCCAGAAACAAGTAGATGCAAGAGGCCCCCATTTGAAGGTGTTCGAAGGGATTCCTTTGGTTTAGGGATAAAAGAGCGAGGATTTTCAAGCAATAGAGGTGTAGAGATCCACCAAGATAAGTGTGAATCGGAGGATCTTGAAGTGTCAGTGAGGAGTATTTCCCGAAAACCAAGGAAAATCCAAACATTCGAGGAAGACTAAGATCAAATCTAGTAGCAGACTAAAATTGCTGAGAGATGACAAAAAGAAGGCGGGAGGAAAGAAATGGAGAGTTTGAAAGACTTGGGCGTTAGAGAAAAGACGAAGACCGAAAGGAGAAGGAAGCATAGGCGTTCCTACGGCTGGAGCCGGAGAAAGGATTACAGGAAAAAATCGAAAATTGTCAACATATCGTTGTCCGATGTGGAGGTTGAAATTGGTAACGAAATCATTGTTAGAGCAAGCAAAAGAAATCAGAGAGTGGGGGGATAGATTGGGGATCAAAGCGGGAACCCTGAGACAGAAGAGAAAGGGATCGAGCACATTGCTCAACTCCTTAAGGAAGGCTACAAACAAGAGGTGAAGCCAGTACTGCAAGGGAATGAATCATCTCGATTTCTAATCTTCTAGGTGAATCTTTGCTGCTTAGGTGTTTTGGGCATTTGGTGTGTATCGGAAGAGGGGTCGGTAAGGTTGAATCTTCGCTGCTTAGGTGTATTGAGCATTTGGTGTGTATCGGAAGAGGGGTTGGTAGGAATCTGGTGGTTCAGATGTTGTGGATTTCTGGGGGTGTTTCCGACTTTGTTTCTACTGCTAGTTAGGCTAAGGCTTTTGATGTATCTGTGGTGTGTTGGCTTGGGAGGTTTGAATGAAGTGTGTATGAGTTCTTGTCAATAATTAATATAATTTATTTGGCCGTTCAAAAAAAAAAATAGTTAGGTCTTTATTTTCTGAAGCAACCAAACACCTTATTGTGTGTGCGTACTATTTCTGATATTCAGGTTCCAAGATATGAGCGTGGGAACTTTGTGGCTCCAACCATCTTATGCGATGTTACAACCAGTATGGAGTGCTACAAGGTATCTTTATCCGTTCTTCAGATGCTTCTGTTATTGATGGACTTGAATATTTAACCAGTCTTGGTAAAAAAAATAGTTGCACCAAAGACCTCGGGATATTCTTGACTACACTGTATATTTTGTTGACAGGAAGAAATGTTTGGACCAGTTCTTCTTTGTATGAAGGTAATATCAAGTTCACAGTCTTTTCTAATGTTTTATTTTTATTTTTTGGTTGCTGGTATCATTAGATTGCTATAGCAGGTGATTGCTTAACATAGTTCTCGTTTTGGCCACTGACAGGTTGACAGCCTAGAAGAGGCCATCTCTATCGTTAATAGAAACAAGTAATTAACTCGACTCAAAAAATATTCTTCTTCAATATATAAATTGTGGGCTTTGTATTAATTTGTTTCAGAGCTCGGAATTGGAAAAGCCTCTGAAATTTGATGATTCATATCATTGCTTGTCCACATAGTTTCATCTAATTATTTGTGTGAAAAATGGTGCTCAACTGGTTTGCTCCACAACACAAGTAATTATTCCTTTGGTAATTTTTCTGCATTCTAAATCTTGATACCCGGTTGTTACAGGAATGGTAATGGAGCTTCCATTTTCACTACATCTGGTGCTACTGCAAGGAAGTTCCAGACCGAAGTTGAGGCCGGTTTGGTAAATGTTTCATCTGGCACCAGCCCTTGTTGAATGGGTTTGCAATATTCTATAATACTTTTTTCTTTAGCCTATTTCTCTATCATGTTTTCTTTTTCTCTCGTCATCCTTTATTTTTTGTAGAGGCATGATGCACTACTTTTTCTCTCTTCTATCATGTTTTTCCCTTTTTCCTCTCTCCTCTATCCTTCATAATTCTCTCCACATCCACACTTACAATATATCATTCTCTCTTTCATCCTTGTGGCACATGTCACTTTTGTAGAAAGTTTCTGCCTATGCTAGTACCAAATGGACTACTTTCTTCATATATAGAATAGATATTACGGCTGAGAAATTTTAAAACCACATGTTTGCTCATCCTCTCCTATTTGGGTGTTATCTGACAAAGGTCTATCACTCTCAGGTCGGGATAAATGTTCCTGTTCCAATTCCACTGCCATTTTCCTCCTGCGACGGATCCAAGGCATCATTTGCTGGGGATCTCAATTTCTCTGGTATATGCCTCTCTCTCTCTCTCTCTCTCTCTCTTTGTCTGTCTCTGTCTGTCTCTCTCTCTCTTTCTCATCTGTCAATATCTAAGTTACTGAGTCTGAAATTTAGGAAAGGTGGGTGTTCAATTTTACACACAAATAAAAACAGTTGCACAACAATGGAAGGACTTACCAGGACGAAGAGTGTCATTAGCTCTTCCTCCAATATCGGAGATGGAAATAAGCAGTCAACGATTGTCCCATGTACGAGCCCCAACATCTGAAAGTGATTTACCTAGTCGTGAAGTTTCATCAGCATTGCCTTCAGCTTTTGACAGAGATTTAGCTACCCGGCATAATATGTCTGAGCGCTTCTCTTCCACATCTGAAGGGGATTCACAAACAACAGATGAGGAATCACAGAGCGAAGGAGGGTCACCAACCATAAGAGATGCAATGAACCAGGAAGTGTCGCTATCTAGACCTGCTGCTACTGAAAACAACTTACTGGACCATGAATCTTCACCATCCATGGCTCGAACATCTGTGACATCAGATTCTACTCAACCCTCGACATTTACAAAAACTGCTACTCTTAGTTTGGAGAAGACTCGGACACCGTCAAGTTTGAATATGGCTGTGGCATCCTCTTCCGACATGGCTCCTTTATGTCAAAATAAAGATAATTTGGGTTCGATTTCTCTAAGGGCTGCGGATACGACTACACATCAAATCTCTGAGAGGGCATTGCTTCCTAATACTCAAAAGAATGACAATATCGATTCGATTCCTCTAAGGGCTGACATCAATACACACCCAACTTCCAAGAGTTTTTCATTTCTTACATCTCAAAAGAATAATAGTATGGGCTTACTATCTCTCATGCACGACAATTTGGGTTCAATATCTCAACAGACAGACATAAATATGCTTCCAACGTCTGATAGAGGAGTATACATGCCAATGATATCTCATCCAATGCCAAATGTGGCGCCGGCACCTCAGAGGACTGACACAGTTACACGTCCAACTTCCGAGATGTTATACATGTTGACACCTGTAGTGTCGCTAAGGACGGATCCGACGGTGTATCCAGGTTCCGATAGGGTTTACATGTCCTCAGCACCATACAGGAATGACATCGTTCCGTCTCAAATAACTAATCCGATGCCTCCAACTTCTGAGAAGCTGTATATGCCTTCGGGATTTCAGATGAACGAGGGTATGCCATCCACTTCTGAAAGGTTATACTTCCCTGCAGGTTCTCAGAGGTTCTACATTCAACAGCCCCAAAAAGCGAGGGATGGAACTCCCCACCAAGAAGTGTCACGGGCGTCTCCAAGATCTAATAGGTAGTAGGAGGTAGTCTTTTCTTTTGTACCCTCTTTTCCACGACAATATCTTCTGCGGGTAGTAATAGTATTAGGTGCTAATGATGTTTTCTTTTGTACACTTGAGCTTCAGCCACCTTTTGCATATAATCTATGGGAGTGTTTTTTTCTTTTTTTCGTTCCATTTTGCTTGTGCTTTCGGTTTTCATCATTTGATGACTGTTGCTAACATGTTCTTGGGGGTCTTTTGGTGGCATCTTCCTTATCTATTTAGACAAGGCATGTCTAAAAAATTTAATTGCTGTGGGTGCTTCTGAAAGTAGGCTTTTTAGTGTTCTATGAAGCAGAAAATGCCCTATGTTTGGTGGTGGCATCCCATAAGAATGTGAACTGGGAAATGCCGATAAAGTGCAAACACAGGACAGCTTGCTCCACCCAAAGTGAATTGAAGCAATGTGCTTTGGATCAAGTTCAGTTGGCTGTTGCGACAACCCAGTTCTGCACCTGATCCTAAGGCCATTGGGGAAATGTCGAGTAGAGGGCAAACACAGGGCCGCTGCTGGTAAAGCACATGCCTATTATTAGTGTTCTTGGTGACAGAAAATTTGCAATTTAAGTGTTAAATATTTCTGATGTACGGCCAGTACTCATGGTACAACCTCCACCATATAATTCACTTTCCCTGATTTCATGTGTTTGTGTGTGTGTGTGTGCACATGCGCTTGTATGTAGATTTGCAAACGGAAAAAGCATAATCACTTGGAAGAGTTCAAGCAAATCTATGGTTTCTTAGCTGAAGCATATACAAAAAGATTCCACCAGCAACTGATACATTAAGAGATTCAAATTCTCCAGCCATTGGAATGCTTACAAGCTCACATATCTGCTTAGCCTTCTCCGAAAGCCCACTTCCTTCGGTACCCAAAACCAAACAAAGTTTTGTACCTGCCATGGAATCTGCAAGCTCACAAGAAAGCTGGGACACAGGCTTCAATTCTTCATTACAATTTGGATGGCCAGCGAGAATTTTCATTTGATTTTCCATGCTGAAAGCTTCTAGATGAGCCCAACTACCACAAACTATAGGAAGCTGAAAGCAAGCGCCTCGGCTGGCTCGAATTGCTTTATCATTGAATGGGTCACAACAACCAGGAAGCAGAAATACTCCACCCTGTCGAAAATCAGTAAGAAACAAGTTTATTTAAATTTATTAAGGACAAATATCAAATACGGTAACAAGAGAGAGAAACGCCACATTACATGTAAAGAGTGCTATTATGACTTGTGGGAGTAACAAAAGATTTTTTACTTTTAGCTCATCTTTTATAAGCTAATAACGAACCAGAAAAGAACTTGAAAAGAGTTCAGCATCAGAGATAGTTGTCATGGTCGAAAATGATTACCCATCCAAAGGCCATTGCTGATCTAAGTAAGGTGCCCAGGTTACCAGGGTCCTGCATGTAACAGATTATCATGAAATACAATGATAGTCCAGATTCTCCAGAAAATTAATCTGAAATGCATTAACAGCCACATGATTGTAACAAACAATTACTCCCTCTCCCAAAATGAGTGTCATTTTTTTTATTTTTTACAAGAAATAAGAAAGTTGACTTTTAGGCCATTTTGGTAGCACATATACATGAATATCCTTCGTATCCATGCTATAACCTTGCAAGTGAACACTATGCATGATAGGTAGCAAAGGTGAATTTAGTAGAAGTATAGAAAAATGGACACTCATTTTGGGATAAGAAAATTTAAAAGATGGACAATCAATTTGGGATGGACGGATTTTAGTTTTATGCAGCATATAAGAAGCTACTGCACCAAGCAAAACAAAATATGTAGCTTGGTATAACATCTGTTGTTTTTACTTCAAACTTGTGTCTTTGATTACCTACCTGCTATGTTTTAAGGAGGAAAAAACATACACACACGCCCGTGCGAGATTTTGTCAACTGGTGCACAAATGACATTGACCAATTCAAAAAATGATACAAGATTTTCAAGCAGCAAAAGGCTTAAACCAAGAAACCTAGGAGCAGTTCTCCAGAATCGTATATTGTTAGCTTTTTAACTAAGAAGTGCAAAATGTTAACAGGAAGGTAATACCAACAAAAAATAAACATTCATGGGGAGCATTGCATGTAAAAGTAGGAGAATAACCTGGATCCCATCAAGAACTAGAATTCGATAAGAAGATGGAAACCATCTACGACAATCTTTCCCATGATGACTATCTTCCAGAGTGCGAAAAGTTGAAGGAATTCTCATTAGGGCAATTGCTTCAATAGATTCAGTTGATTGAACTCCAGAAAGCTTCTTCATCACCACTGAACTAACACTAACAACACGAATAGGTTGATCGTCCAACTCTTCTGGGATCTCAGCTTCATCATGTAAAAGTAAACAGTCTATGGTAGTTGGTCTGTCTTGCATTAATTCTTGAGACCTGTATATTTCCCTGCCAACGAGACACGTATAATGATGGGATGAGAAAACCTATTGAAGGAAAGAAATCTAGAGAATAATGAGCAACAGGGTAATGATAAAGCTTGTGTCTTGGGATCAGGGATAAGAAAACGACCAGAAAAGGAAAACCCAATAAAGAAAAAAAGAAGGCAGCCAAGCCAGCACTAAACTTGAAACGAAACATAATCTACAATCCACACATTTAAACAGTTGTAAGATGATTGATGATTGTTATTAGCCCACAACAAGAAAGAAATTAGAATGATATATTACATGATGCTTATGATACACTTGAGTTTATGGTAAAGATGTTAGCCTAAACGTATCCTTCATTAAGTCAATTCCTTCTTTCCATCTTTGGTAGCCAACTGCAGAGCCAGAAGAATTGGAGAGCCATAGGATGAGTAATTCAAATTTTGGCATAATCATGCTAGAACAATAAAGAAGGCAGCGAATCTGACAACTCCTTCATCAGTTGACAATAACAAATGCTCAATACTTCCTGCGCACATGTTGTGACAAGAAGCACCACTTGCATAATTTTTTCCTGCATCTCCTAAAATAATCACCAGAGACAAGATAGCTACCTTGGTAGACTGCTTCCCAACAGAAGAAAGCTACTTGTAACTGGGTCTTAAGTCTTCCCAACTTTTTTCCCAGGAAAAGCAAGATCCTTGACTGGAGAAATAGCTCAAAAGATAAAATCACTGACAAGGTAATCGCTCATATCCTCAAATAAATACAAAGGAGTTGTTTCCCAAATGCCTGAGTTAAATATCCTCAAATAAATACAAAGGAGTTGTTCCCAAATGCCTGAGTTCCTTAACTAGGCAGGCAGTAGTTCATTGACCAATATTGGCATAATCATGCTAGAACAAATAAAGAAGGCAGCGAATTTGATTAACTCATTCGTCAATTAGCAATAACTAATGCTCAATACTTCCTGCGTCCATGTTGCGATATGAAGCACCACTTGGCAAAATTTTGTTCCTACTTCTCAAATTATCACCAGACAAGATAGCTACCTTCATGGACTGCTCCCCGACAGAAGAAAGCTACTTTGGGTCTGTCTTCCTAACTCTTTTCCCAATGGTGAGAATTCCTTCTAAAAGACATTCCCCATTTCACCTTAACTCCACATTTACAGTTATCAAACTCACCAAAGAACAAGTTAGGGAATTTGACCCCGCAACACTTTGTCCACCCAGAAGCTAATCGATGTCCCATACCCAGCTAGAATCGAAATAACCTTTTAAATTCGTCCCAACCTTTGCTACTTTACTTTCAGACCCCCACACCACAAGCACCGGTGCCATCTTGGGAAACCACCTAGACCCCCCTACCACCACACACACACACACACACACACACTCACCACAATCCTCTTCAAACATAGCTTCCTTTCTTGTAATATAGATCCAAAAACACTTGTCCACCACGCTGAATTAAACCATGGCAGGATTGTTTGACTCACTTTCACAAGGTGCTACTTCTGTTCCACCCTGATTCTTTGCAAAGGAAGTCTTGTCCAGCTTTTCAAGCCATTAAGGCTATAGATGCTGGAATGACAAATAAGGAGCTACTAATGCTGGGAAGATATATATATATATATATATATATATATATATATATATATATATATATATCGTGCTCTTTATCTCGATCACCATGCCTCTTTAGACAAGTCTTGCTTCGGCAACCAACTTATTGTTGTTCGGGACTCTCAAAATCTGGGTCAAAAGCTGCTACTACTTCAAAAGGCACCTCCAATGGCAGGCGCAGGCTAAGATAAGTTGAACAAAACTACCAACCCGGCATATCAAAAGACGAATCAAGCTTTAGTGTCTTCTCAACATTAAGCAATTTGGTAGATGTTTCAACCATATCTGCTGACAAAATATATCTTTAAATCAAATCAACTCAGTTTGTGCTAACTGCTGGGACTCAGCAACATTTATCCTTTTTCGATGTTCAAAGCAAGAAGATTTCTCTTAAACCATACTTGCGTCAATAGCAGCTTTGTCTTCCCCCACCTTGAACATTGTTCTTAATATTGATATTGTCACTCTCACTTGATGCACTTACTGAGCTACGTTCTAAGTGTCTAAACCATCTCAAATTTTTTATCTCATTTTATATTCTATTGGGGCTACTTTTACCTATTCAGATTTCTAATTTGTCTTTTCAAGTTTTACCATTTATCTAAATTTACAAATGAACTCCTAAGCACGCAAACCAAAAAGAATCAGCAATTCATAAATTAACATTAAATCCCAAAACTAGTGAACCCAATTTGCCCCCTTCCATTGACCCAATCTATATATAGATCTTCTATAAAATCACACATAGTACAAGCCATAAAAATGAGCTAGTTTGGTATGAAATAATCGTCATTCCATTCCAAGTGATCTTATTACAAATTTCATTTTATGGCAGTTAAAATAGCATGGAATAGAATCACGATTGTTAGTCCGAAACGAGCAGATAGGAGTCTGAACTCACTTATTCAAATTGATTTCAGTACAAAAGGTCCTGGAATCGAAAATACTCATATAATCTAACAACAAATTCAGAAACTAAATCAAAATTCTAATGAATACCCATTTTGTATGGAAGCCAAATGCTTTCGAAATTCGGGTAAATGAAATTCAAATGAAGGTGGGATTTGATTAGGGAGGTTGCAAGAACAGACCTTATAGGAGTTGTGCCCACAAGAAGAACAGAACCATGAGAGTGGCGATAAGAAGAGCTGTGGCGAAGCTTGAGACAGTGTTTCACAAATGGGTTTGTTGTGCTTGTGATGGATTTCACATTGTAAGGTAAAGGAACTGTCCGCGATGAAGTACTGTCGCCATTTTCAGTACAAGCATTTGGGGTCACCAAAAGTTGAGTTCTTGATTGCGAGATTGAAAAATTGGGTATTGAAATTAGTGGGTTTCTGAGTGGAAATTGAATTGTTGACACCCAAGTTGGACTTGAACTTTGCATCGCTCTCTCCTTCTTCCCATCCCCCCTTGAGCATCATGCTCTTACTAGTAAATAGTGCGTCTTTCTGCATTTCTTAGCTAACGACACAAAGTTTGTTAATCCAATGGTAAGGATAACAGATTTCAAAATGGGTAGTGCTATTCCCACCCCCCGTTTTTGCTGAGTATACCCCCCTTTCATTATTACAAAATTGCCACAATTTTAAAAGACTATATTACCCTTAAAATTTTTAAAAATCTTAAGATCTTGTGCGGCACCCCACCGCCGCCCTAATATGTGCGGCGGACAGCACGCCCTATATGTGCGGCGGACGCTGCACATTCTAGGGTGTGCGGCATGAGGTCTGCACACTACGCTTTTCTCAAAAATTCAAAAATTATTAAAAATTTAACCAAAATGTGTGTTTCAAGAAAGCAATAGAAATGGGTTGAATATTTCTCTCCATAATAAATGTCTCATTTTTAATGTTCCTATATTGCTTACTGTAAAAAATATATATAATTTTTTTTTGAGTTTTTAAACTCAACATCAACAGTTTCAAATTGGTTGTGGAGCTGGAGCATCTTACGAGAATCAATATTGTGTGTGAATCACTATATATTTTCCAGAATTAATATTGTGTGTGAAAGAGAGGGGTGAGGCGAGGGGAGAGGGAGAGGGGCAGGGTGGAGAGAGAAGATGGAAATGGAGAAGGGAAAAGAAGAAACGAGAAGAGGGGAAAGAAGAGAAAGAGATGGGTTAAAGGGTAAAATAGGAAAATAAGGGGGGTATACTTAGTAATATAGGAGGTATAGAATTTAAAAGGGGGGGTAAACTTAGTAAGTGGGTAGGCTAAGTAATTTTGGGGGTGGGAATAGCAACACCCTTTCAAAATTAAGTAGTTTTGAAAAGAAAAAGAAAAAAATAAACAAAAGGGAGCGCTGTTAAAACCCACACTTTTTATTAATACACCTTCTAAAAAATAATTACAAAATATCATTGTATAAAAAGATATAAATCTTTATATACATCACCAAACAATTTTTCAATACACCATCATCCATAATACTTCATAAACTCATTCCTTATTCCAAACTTCCAACTTCTCCAACTTCTACCAAACTCCCAAAACCAAACCCCCACAACCAAACCCTCAAGTTTCAACATCCATATTGTAACAAAAATTAGGCATGATGACTAAAGAAATAAAGCTTAAAATTTAATTTTTTCACGCATTTATGTACATGTCTGAGTCAAGATTGTTCGGTACTAGTTAATGGAACATCACAGTGGTACATACCTGTGGTGTTCCATCAGGAGTTACCAAACATCACTGTGGTGTTCCTTCAACCAGTCCCGAACATCACTGTGGTGTTCCTTCAACCAGTGTCGAACATAATATAATGAATTGAAACGAAAATAAAATAATATTTAACACAAAAATTAAAACAAAAATGTTATTTAAAGAAATAAAATGGAAGGAAAGAGTGAGTGGGTATGTTGGTGTGGAAGTTGCGTTTAAAATGGGGGGTGAAGGGAGGGAGTGCAGTTTTGCACTTTCCTTTTGCCGTAAAATAAGTTTTGTTTATGTTGGTATATTTAGAAATGAGGGTGGGTATGATAATATTGGGTGGGTGTATTGAGAAAGAAAGAGTGATTTAATTTAGAGGGGTAAAATAGAAAATGTTAGGGTGGTGTATTGAGTATTTATGTTGGTGTAAAATTAGTATAGCGGGTGTATTGAGATAATGAGTGTATTAAGAGTAAAAGGGGGTGTTAATAGCGCTTTTTTTTTTTTTTTAACAAAGACAAGACTTTTGTTTTAAAAATTGGCTATTCACCCCCAAATTACTAAGTACATCCATTTTTTAAGTACACCTCTCCTAATTTGTAAACTCCTCTAAATACTAAGTATACCCCCTCAATGTCTCATTTTATCCCTCCCTTCTTCCTCTTCCAAGCAGCCCCCTTCCTCCCCCAGCAACCCTCCCTCCCACTCTCTCCTCTTTCCCCGTCATTCCCCCTTCCCCCTCTCCTGTGAAATCACACACACACACACACACACACACACACACAACCTCTTCTCCCAACAACAATAAACTTATTAATATTCAAACAAAGTAAACTCTTTTCCCTTAAATCAAAGAGTTGAAAAAAAAAAAAAGATAGAGATAGCGAGTGCGAGATCCCTCCAGTCCTTCGAACACTTTAGGGGTGTTCGGCAATCGCTAACACCCCTAAAGGTGTTCGGTCAGTAATTGCCGAACATTTTAATGACATTTTTATAATAATCGAATAAATGGCAAATATGTCAAGTTTTATAATGCTATTTTTGTAATATATGAGGGGTGCACTTAGTAAATATGCGGGTGTGAATAGCGATTCTCAAAAAAAATTTACCAATTCTACTTAAACCCACTCTAGAGGTTCCAAATTTGGGTTGCGCCACCTAACTTAATTCATCCTTCAATGCGAGTTGAATAGCATAATCATTTAATCTTAAGTACTCATTGTAAGAATCAAATCTGAATAAACAACATAAGAATCAAACTCAACTATACTCTCAATCTCTCTGTTTATTGAATGACACCAAATATTTGTTTAAATTTACCCTTTACGATAAGGTCTAACAATACATATTTGGAAATGTTATACATTGGCATCATCATATAAGGAGTGTCTTCAATGCATGGACATTTATGCTTAATGTAAAATTTTTTAAATAGCAATTTGTTAACATTTTTCTTATGATACTAATGAATAATGAACACTATATTTCACATTCGTTCATTTATGTAATTATTTGACTGTTATCTCTACTATGTGTCTTTTATGTGGCTTTGCTAGTATTAAAATAATTACTTCTCTTCTTTTAGTTCTAAGAAAAAAAAAGTTGGATGGACAATTCTAAATTTTTTCGGAACCAGACTATGTGCTTAATTAAATGTTAAGCCCCTACATTAAGAAGTATTCGTCATTAAGATGTGGATGAGGTTCTATGTGATGTAGTGCTAATGCAGGATGTGCATTTGTTGTTAGGTGTGCCGTGGAAACTTGGTCAACAAGTTAGGCATGATATCTACAACAATAGATACTCGTTCTTATTCAATCAAAAGATAGTACTCACTCTTGTACCAATGACATTAAAGGAGGTCTATAAAGATTTAGTGAAAGTACAATAGATAGAGATTGAGTGGAGACATGGAAAGGAAAGAATAGAGAGAGAGAGAAGGAAGAAAAAGAGAGAATGAAGATGGAGAAGGTAGAGAGAAAGGATTGGGAGAGAAAATAGTGAGAGAGAAAAGATAGAGAGGGAGAAGGTAGAGAGAGAAAAGAAAGAGAGAGAGAAGCTTGAAAGAGAGAAAACTGAGAAAGAGACAGTTGAGAAGGAGCAATATGAGAAAGAGAAGATGAGATGAAGTTTAAAGCGGTTCGAGAAGAGTTGAAGATGCTCCATGTATATGAAGACCCATTCAACTTCAAAACTCCAACTCCACCGATTACTTGGTTCCTCACGCGGCTTATCAACAATCACTTCGGTGGGAAAGATATATATTGTACTAATGAATTTGATCTTATCTTTCCTAGCCTTGTAAACTCTCTACCTCAGGTGAAAACAAGACTTTTTGTTGAACAAAGAACTATATAATGTGCCAAGAAATCAAGACTGATTTTTGATCCTGGAACTTGGGACTGGTTGCCCGTGCAAGCAGAGAAATTTTAATTGTTAACACGGTCCAAATCAATGTCAGAAGTTGAGGGCCGTGTTCATGTTTTAAAGCACACCAATGATAACGTCTCTAAACCAAATGCAGATTTGAGGAAAAATCCCTTTCAAGAGGAGGGGAATGATGTGATCCGAGTTAGCTCAATTTCAATGTTCATATACGTGTTCAAAGATTCTATGGTAAAAGATCGTGCATGGAAATACAAGTGCACTTTGTTCAGTAACCAAGGCTCATAGAAAAGTTTTGATTCAAATGGATGATGATTGGAGGACTCAAGGAAGAGGTTTTAAAGTGTTTCAAGGCTATATATATGGTTGTTTTGAAGACTCAATGGACTTATATAAACTTGATCCAAAGTTTACAAACAAGTTTGGAGGCTTAGAGGATGTTCCTAGAGACTTTGAGGGCCTATTTGTCATTTCTGAAAAGTTTAAACACATCAAAAAGGCCCTTGAACAGAAACTATGGCGCTACATTAGTTTTTCAAATTTTTTGATTTTGTGCGAATTTTGACCTATTTTGATATTTTATGCTTTAATTACTTTCCTTTTACTAGTGTTCCGCCTCCTACGTATTTTAGGGTTTAGTAGGGTTTGTTTTTGGCCTATATAAGGTTGTTCTATGTATTCCAAACAATAACAACTTTGATATTAAATTGATTGAGAGTTTATTCAATTCTTCTTTATTCTTCAAGAACTTTTCGAACTTATTAGGATATATCATGTGGCGTTCATCCTTTATTCTTATCAATTGGTATTTCATTCCAATTGTGGCGAACATCATTATACCAAGGTTCGTGGTCGTCTCAATTATCGGGTTGCGTCTGTACATGCCAAGGTTCGTATTTTGACTGATTCATCAGGTTGAGGTGTCACCTTCCATCAACTTCCTTGATCTTAGCTTTCGTTCCGCGTAAAATCGTGATTCGTCGAGAATCCTTGGCGAAGATCGTATCATAAAGAATAGATGATCAAAATTTTTCTCAATAAATCTTTGCACAATAAAATAAGAATTTAGGAATAAGCAAAGAGTGTTGTTTGAAATGATCGCTAGCTGTAATCCAAACCAGATGTTTTAAGATTTCAGAGTTTTGTATTTAGAAAAACAACAATCTTGTAAGTAGCGAAGGATAATAGTAGAAACTTGCCGATAGAGATAATGAGCAGGTTCTGTATAATTGAAAAATTGTAAGTAATTCCTTTGGAACGTTTCTTTTATCTAGCTCCACCTTATTTGGTTATTCTCCTTAATTATGATATATAGTTATTCCTCCTCCTTAATGATTTGTCTCTTTCATATATGACTACTTTCCTCCTTACTGTTGTACTCTCCTTACTGGTACATGTATACTAAGTATCTTTTTTTAAGTTATTGTTCCTTCATGTATAGTCATTATAATTTCTCCTCCTTAATGATCACAGGTTATGAACAATAAGGGATGTACAATCAGGAAGAATATACTTATAAAATAGCAAAACTGAAGATAAGAGGGTATACAATAAAATAGGCAGCTTAGGAGAAGATGTACAAGTGTATATATATATATATATATATATATATATATATATATATATACAGTAGGAATGACATATTAAACAGAATTGCTAATAAATAAAATATAGGAATTAAAATTAGTTCAAGTGTTCAAACAAATATTAAGTCTAGGTAGGTGAACTCTGAGATGAATTTAAACCAGAAGGGATGTAACTGGAATTTGTCCAATTATTTTCGTTAGGACTCAAACGGAGGACTGACTAACTAACTAATCATAGAATGGGGGTTCATTAAGCCATTCCCAAAAGTACAATAGGTTTTGTATGGTGCAATTTCTATAATATAGTTTTTGAACCTTTAATTAAAGTTCAATAGGTTAAAACATAATTATTCTTACAAAAATAGCTAAATCAAATAGCACCAGAATACAAGTCTAATTATTACAATTGAAAGTTTACATGCTAACCCTGGGCTAGGCCACCAAGGCAGCTAGCTAGCTGCCTTAGGCCCCCAGTTTTTTCAATAAAAAAAGGCTCTCCTAAGTCACTCATTAAAGTCATATATAAAATGGGGAAAAAGGGGGAAAAGAAAATTGTAAGCGTTCTCTCTCAATTGCGTGGGCTCCTCCAAGCTCCAACAATGAGCAATTGACATTCACCTTCCAAATAAATAATTGATCCAATAATCTTCCTTCAAGGCTTCCACCATTTTTATTTGAATGTTCCATCTTATCAATCACCCAAGGAATCTAGGTAATTTTTATTTCTTAATTACTCTTTAGTATTTACTAATTAGGTTTTATCTTTTAAGTGGCACTTTTTTTTGTTTTCGCACTGTCTCTTTTGATTATTATAGGTTTATAAATAATATTCAATGAAATTTGATAATTTTTAAGTCATTAATTTTCTTTTTTACATTAATTTAATGCGATTTGAAAATAATCAATTTTTTGAGGTTCAATTTTATTTTTTTACATGTATATGATTGAAGCTCCACATTTTAAGTTTGCCTAGGACCTCCAAAATCTCAAGGCCGACACTGTCTGTTGTCGCCACAATATAATCATACCGAAAGAAAGCAAAGATAATATAACACCGAATATAGATTATAAGTTTAGTTTTCATTATGTTCATATGTTGTATTTATCTG
The DNA here is from genome assembly GCA_016624345.1 of Platycodon grandiflorus. Classification (NCBI taxonomy): domain Eukaryota; kingdom Viridiplantae; phylum Streptophyta; class Magnoliopsida; order Asterales; family Campanulaceae; genus Platycodon; species Platycodon grandiflorus. The sequence continues at coordinate 14,785,140 of CM028367.1, read as the reverse complement.
GTTAATTAGGGATGTGGAAGATAGGAATTGACTTTGACTACCTTTCAAAGTTCACACTAATGCATCAGATAAGGTATGAGGTGGTATTTTGGTGTAGGAGGAAGGCCATCCCATTGCCTTTGAACGCCGAAAACTGAGAGATGTAGAACATTAGTATAAAACTCATGTTCTTCATTTTTGCAGAGAAAATTAACTATCAATTATTGAAAAAATTTTATTTGGGCTTTCGTTAATTGGATATTATTTTATGTTTATGACAAATGAACTACTAAAAATGGTTCATATAGTAGACATGCCCAATAAATCTAATAGTTATAATAATCTAATTTGATTGAGCAAATGACATAATAGAGGTTGTTGTCCATTAATATCACGTAATCGAAGGGGACTATTGGAGATTATATCGAAGAACTTCCATTACCAAAAGGAAGTCTAAAGATAACACAACATTCCCACCGCCTTCTGCCACCCAAATTCCACCACCTCATAGTCATCCAACCATAACCAACCACCTCCACTATCACCCATCAAAACCCCACCACCTATACTATCATTCAACCATAACACTGTAACATTTTACCTTTATGTTTGACTACTTAAAACCAAACAACGAGGTTGTGACTAATGGGGGCCCGACAATTTATTCACCTAAAAAATCACCGGTCAACTTATAGTTTTAATTGTTAGTACTTGAATTAACTATATCTAACCCACCATAGATTAACAGGAAGAAAAATATTTGCTTTTGTTTGCGAGTGAGTAACGTGGGTTATAGGTTTCTGGATTTCCTATTTTCGCCCATTAAGAAAACTTAAAGCTCAATCAGTGACCTCCACGAGACAATAACAGAATCTCCAATCTATCAATTGGGTTGAGAATTTGACGAATTAACAACAAGATTACTTGACAATTTTTACTTCAAGCCTTCAATTTAATTCGATTCTCTCTACGCTTTAATCGACCTCCAGAAGCTAAGAAAAGGTGTTGCCAATTTGAAGAAGAAGAATGTCGAATAACCCAAAGTACAAATCCCTTGACCCAGTGATAATCTCAATATAGTAATAAAGACACTTTGTGAGAGCCAAAAAAAAAAAAGGAATGTGTAGATGGTTATGGTTTTGTACCTATAAGACTGCTTCAACGTTGATCCTTGTGAACAACGTTGGGTAAAATGACAACTCTACCCTTAACTTAATGGTTAAACTTAACTGAACTTAATAGAAGGAGGGATGGTAGCCAAACTAATAGGGGTCGGAGGTCTATATATTGCATTGATTTACAGAAAACAAAATGAAACGAGAGGAGAATGACGGTGCAGGGGAGAATATTGCCAAAAGATTACGTTATACTACTTGAAATCAAAATGGAAAAATAAATAATTTAAAAAAGAGATGAAAACATATGCTGCTTCTTGTGTACTTAAATGAGTATTATTTTTACCAAAAAGGTCAAAGAATTGCGAACCTAATATATCAAGCATGTCTATAATTTAGATGGTTGTTTGTAAAAGCATGAAAATTATAATTTGGTCACTTTAACAGAAAAAAAAAATGTATGATATTACGAGTTCGAGCTTGTGGTATTATTACAAACTTTAGTGTTAAGAGCTTTTGTGGAGGTGACACAAACAAAAAAGTCTTAGGGGTCGTTTGGTAGTCAGGATTAAGGCCGGATAGGATTAATAAGTCGAATAGTCGGATGTTTGGTACGCAATAGGCGGTCGGGACTAATAGTACGAGCTATCCGGATAAAGTCCTTATCCCCTCGCTAATAATACCAAGGTTGAGGGTGGTATTATTAGCGCCCTCACTAAAAAAAATAATATGTGATTAACATTTTTAAATCCAAAATTACCCCCGATTTATAAGTGGGGATTAATAGCGAGGGCGCTAATAGCACCAGGATTAATAATACTCCTTATCCTTGTCCAGCTACCAAACAAGCCCTTAATTCTCACATTGTCCACCCTACTATTCGGGAAGGTCCAATAAGCTCACTCAACGATTTTTTTTCAGACTTTAATATACTTCAACAAAAGTGTCAATTTGGTCATTCAAAGTGGATGCCGTTATTTATGCTGGATGGAAATGCTCAAAAAGGCCAAAATGCCCATTAACTTTGGAGACTTAGATAGAAAAAGACTTAAATGCCCTTTAAAATTTATAAAACAAACTAATATACCCTCTTTTTATAAACAGGATGTAATGTGCACATAATTTCTTAAAAATAATATTTTCTTATTTTAATATTATATAATGTACTTCTTGGGAGAGACAAGGTAATCAACCCTAAAATCATACTCTTCTAAGCTCGGATGAGATTGACCCGAACCAGGATGAACAAGCTCCATTTGCCCCAAAAGAACCCGACAAAGTCACATGCCTTACACCATCTTCATTCGCACTCGATGATTTCAAACTGCAAAGGAAAAATTAAAAAATCAAATCTTGCCACTCTACAACATTGAGCGAATTAAACACTTGTCGGAATTTGAATGAGATTTATCGGGTACCTTTCAATTGGACTATTGGAGAGCAATCAGTAGATAGATAAATGTCATGCCCGTACAATCCACAGTTGTCCAATTGGTGAAAATGACCAAACCCATGTGATATGATCATATTAATCTCTTCCTTGGAAGCACCAAACCAAGCATACTTCACATTTGCATTCCCACCACACTTGTTCTCAAAACGCTGAAATTGTACTTGTTCTTATGAATAGACTCAACTTTGATATGAATCCCAAGAGGAGAACCCAAACCCGAAACAAACCTCCACTTTATAATTTCATGAACCCCTCCCCCTCATCCAATTTCACCAACCCATCAACGAAAACTCAAGATTCCCCTTCATTGCTCCCTCTACAAACTCCACTTCGCAATCATCGCTATAATTGCTGCCACTTCCCTCAGACGACGAATCCGAAACACCAAGTTGAACTGATTATCTAAACTAGGCGGTGCGTAATCGTCACCAGAATCTAAAACCCTAAACCCCTTTATAAGTGCAACATCATTAGTTCCCATTGGAACAGAGGACAACCGACATTGCTGCGAGGTCTGATTTGAACTGCTGGACAAGAGATCCGTTTTGTGTCTGTGAGAGAGAGAGAGAATGTTGTACGTGTATGTATGTGTATGTGTATGTGTGTGTGTGTGTATGTGTCTGATCACGCCAAAAAAGGATTGGGTGTCGTGTCTGGTCCACGTGTGTAGTCTAGGCAGGATTCCGGCTTACGTTGCAGGGATTGACTTTGAAATCTGTTTGAAACCTGTTGTCAACAAAGAACACCGTTAGGGGTGCTGGGCTGTCCCAGCAATAACCCTCCGGCGTGAGAATTAGCAATGCTGTGTAGGTGTGATAAGGCTGAGACAATATAGAAGCAAGTCTGTATGTGCGTACCTTGTGAGGCCTGAGGAGGGTGTTATTTATAGGGATGTGATCACAATCCTTATTAGATTCAAACTAGGAGTAATTTCCGTATCTTTCGGATCACGTTACCTTATATGTATAGGAGTGATATGTAGAGAAGAATTATAACAGGACTCTTCTTCAAGCAGTGTGATTCCATATAGGACTCTGTCTCATCGAGCTAGGAGAACCCGATAGAGGTCGGCCTGGCTTACACCAGGTCGCTCTATGTCACCGAGGTGGTCCTGGCATCTGCCAGGTCGCCTGTTGTCTACGAGGTCGCCCTAGGACGATCCCAGGTCGCTCAACGATTCCCCTGTATGTGTATTAAGGCATACCGAGCTAAAGTGAATCGACGTTGAATGGGTACCAGGTCGCCCATTAGTCCAGGTCGAACGTCCGGCCTCGCAGTTGTCGTCTTCGCCGGGCACTATGATGAATACGGTCTATTCCTCTCGAGCTGACAGGTTTTGGCGGGCTTCAATGCCTCCATGCTGTCGACCTGGAACCTGCTGGTCGCGTGATGGCCACGTGTACGGTGGAAACAAACTGAGGGTGTTTCAGTAGCCCCCCTACTTCTGAGAGAGAGGATTTATCCTCGTATTCAGGAAGTCGTGTTTTCGTTCCGAGCTGAATTGTCGCGAGGTGAGCGTTCTGATTCCCATGTCGAACTCCTCTGCCGTACTTGTTCTTTTCGATAAGTGTGCGTATTTATTATTCATGAACTTCGAGGCGGCACAAAACGTCAGATCATTTCAAATTTCAAAAGAGGCGGTTATTATTCCAATCTCAAAACGTCGCCGTTCCAAAGTCCGCGTGTTCTACCCGGGTTGACCCAAGATATTCGGATCCTATAAATGTTTGTTCCATCGTGTTTTTAGGGCACATTTCCAGATTCCAGAAGTTTCAAAAAATCCTCCGGCGACTCAGGCGATTTCCGGCAGGCTCATTTCTCTTTCAAAAGCTTCCATCCTTCAATCGTTCATTTGTGTCTTCTTTTTCTCCCAGTCTAGGTTAGTCTCCTTACCTTTCTGTCTGCATTTCGTTCGTTTTCATTACTTTTTCAAGTGATTTTTCCCGGTCGTTATTGCCTCCGTCGTGATCGTACCGCTAGTCACCGGAACAGTATTTTGGTGTTCGTCTCTTTTTTGAACCATTTTTTCTCTTAGTTCGTCTTCCTCGTGTTCTCCTCATACGAACATGAGGGTAAAATGCGCAAATCCAGGCCCGCTATTTGCCAGGCCGCAAAAGGGAAGGGCAATCTTTAAGAGCGAGGATGGGGATTGGCAGGTCGTACTGCCAAGTGAAGCTCGCGACTTGCTGGTTGCCTGGGGTGCGAACTTGGAAGGTTTAGTGGTCCCCGAGGATGGCCCCTTCAAAGTCGATAACATCCCTTTCGGTACCTCTATGAGGATCTTCGAGGGTTATGATACGGCCATGGCGAGCTTGCTTTATTTGTACTTTGATGAGGGTAGCGCAGCTCGAACTAGGCCAGCTCGTGCTTCCTCCTCGGCTGCCGGGCCAAGCTTGTCGACCTCGTCGAGTTACTCTGATGTGAATTATTATTTACGAGCTCCTCGTCCCAAGAAGAAGAAACCAAAGGTCGCTGCCGAAGAGAGTGTTAGTGGTCGCGCCTTTCGTGATTGGCGCAATAGGATTACTTCGTCTGATATGGTCACATGGTCTTCAAAATTCTTTTGTGATCCCAACTATTACCTCGGTTTTGAACCTGATCCGTCGCTTGACTTAAATGTTTTAAGGACCTCGAGAAGCTGGGTTGGATTTTACCTCAGCTTTTTTGATCTGGGGCTTCGGTTTCCCCTTGACCCTTTTATATGTGAGTTTTTAGATGTTACCTCGATGGTCCCTCTCGACCTCACGTGGAATACCATGCGAATTCTTCTCTGTTTCATTGTGTGTACTTGCCTGCTAGGTTTCGAGCCCACTATGTCTCTCTTTTGCTACTACTTTCACCTCGACCGGAATAATAATCGGTTGCAAGCAAAAAGCCATAACTATGGTGTTAAGTTGTTTTTCGATCCTCCAGGCAAGGTCCCCTACTGGGCTGATAAGGTCATTGTGGTGGAGAGTAGACTAGGCTGGAATTTTAGGGTGCCAGTTGAAGAGCCATACACTCTAGTTCGCCACACCGAGCTAGACGACTATGACAAGCTCGCTAAGCAGGCCCTCGAGGTGCCCTTGGGAGTTCGAGGTGGTACTCAAGTGAGGTGTTATGATTGGAGGGAGATCATTAGAAGTGATAACTTGCTGTACGTCGCTGGAATTTTGCCGAGGAGAATAGCTGGCCTTGAACCAATGTGTACTTTTCCTGAGTTCGAATGTTTCCCAGGCTGGCATAGGCATAACGATCTGATATTCCAAAAGTATTGTCCTGATTGTTGGCGAGATTCGGAGAAAGGCTGCCTGTTAATTGGTTAACTCACTTTCTCGTTTGTTATTTAGTAGTTCGATACTTCCAACTGTCTCTGACTTGTATTTCTTTTTGTAGATATGGAGGACCTCGACGCCATGAGGGGGAGCTCTGGAAAAAGAGTACAAGCAAAGTCTGCTCGCTCGGAACAACTTGGTCGAGCTCGAGTGGCGGCCAACTTGGCGGGCACCGTCGAAGTGAGTCCTACTGTGTCTGTGACTGCTGACAAGGGAAAGGAGGCCGCTAGTTCGAAGTCGGCTGAGAAGAGGACCAGGTCGTCATCCGGATCTGGGCCCCCGAAGAAGTTGAGAATCGAGGAGACGGCAGTGGTTACGGTGTCTGATGAGGGGGTCCAGAAGGATGTTCACAGCGTGACGAGCCCGGCTAAGAATACACCTTCCCCTTCCAGCTCGGCTACTCCCAAACAGGCGGGCCATGAATCGAGCCAGGCTGCCCGGGGTGTTGAGATTGGGAAGGCCGCTGTCTTGGAAATTTGTAACGACGACCTGGGTGCCGTGTATGACGGCTACCGTGTATGACGGCTATTCTCCCTCCCACCTCGCAGGAGTTGTTGGGGGCAATTTGATAAGTGTAAGTTTTGTCTTTTGGTTTTACTTGCCCTTGGTTATTGTCTTCTCTAATGTCCAGCTCGCTCTTCAGGCGGCCACGGCTATCAGGTCGTACACCAACAGGCTAGCTGCTGCCAGCAAGGAGAGGAAGTCATTGAGGGCTCAGGTTGCTAGTCTCGAACAGCAGATTAGTGAAGGAGCAAACAAGGCAGATCTGGATGCAGCTCGAGCTCGCATATCCGAGCTCGAGAGAGATATTGAAAAGTCTAAGAGCGACGTGAAGCTGAGCCAAGATCTGGCCGCTGAGAAGGTCGAAGGCAACAAGCTCTCCGAGGAGGTGACCCGTTTGCGAGGTGAGCTCGCTGGTGTCAGGGCCGAGCTATCAACGTCCCGGGGTGAAGTTTTTAATGCCCATGGCGAGCTGACAAAGACAAAATTGAGTCTGGAGGGGAAGATCGGTGATCTCGAGCGTCAGTTATCAGTGGCGAAGAAGGCGTCTAACTCGGTGACTGTTATTAGTGAGTTCAAGAAGACTCAGACGTATCGAAGTGAGATTTTCTCTTATTATGAGAAAGGGAAGGCCCAGATTCTGCGAGTAGCTGCCGCCTGCGGGGTGTCTCTTCGAGACTTGGTCAAGTGGGGAAGCGCAGAACACAGGGGGGACCTCGTCCGTCATGGCCACGAGCTTGTTCCCTACAGATCTGAAGAGCTTGAACTCATTGCGAGGAAGGATGCCGAGCAAGGTCGCGATCCTTGGGCGCCTCCTTCTCCTTTTAGTAACAATGTTCCGTATCTGCTCGACGCTTTGGATGATGGGGATGCCGTGGAGTTTGACGGAGATTTCAAGTTGAGTGAATTTGAAGGAGCGAAGTCTAATCAGGATGCTCACGCAAAAGCCGTCTTCGAGGCGGAGAGTCGAGCTGATCCATGACTTCCTGGGTCGAGTTGATTTGAGCCTGCGGGCTTTGTAAGAAAACAATTTTTATTATTCGCCTGGCCTGCGTGCCTTAAACACTTATGAATTCTGCATTTATGTAAATTATTAGTATGCCGTTTCTTTTCCTTTAAGTTAATTTTAAAGCGAGAAGGAAAGTTTTTGGTCCTTGCTGTAATCGCCATCTTCTTGGTCTGCGTTTGTTTTTAGCGAAGTGCAAGTCGCAGCCTATCTTCGACTTGACTTACGATATTCTTCAACTGGTGAAGAGTAGGTCGCGAGGGGACCTCGCGTGGCGGGGTGCCTTTTTAACTTACGATCTTCTTCAACAGAAGAGTAGGTCGTAAGGTGACCTTGCGTGGCGAGGTGCCTTTTTAACTTACGATCTTCTTCAACAGAAGAGTAGGTCGTAAGGTGACCCGCGTGGCGAGGTGCCTTTTTAACTTACGATCTTCTTCAACTGGTGAAGAGTAGGTCGTAAGGTGACCTCGCGTGGCGAGGTGCCTTTTTAACTTACGATCTTCTTCAACTGGTGAAGAGTAGGTCGTAAGGTGACCTCGCGTGGTGAGGTGCCTTTTTAACTTACGATCTTCTTCAGCTGGTGAAGAGTAGGTCGTAAGGTGACCTCGCGTGGCGAGGTGCCTTTTTAACTTACGATCTTCTTCAGCTGGTGAAGAGTAGGTCGTAAGGTGACCTCGCGTGGCGAGGTGCCTTTTTAACTTACGATCTTCTTCAGCTGGTGAAGAGTAGGTCGTAAGGTGACCTCGCGTGGCGAGGTGCCTTTTTAACTTACGATCTTCTTCAACTGGTGAAGAGTAGGTCGTAAGGTGACCTCGCGTGGCGAGGTGCCTTTTTAAGAGGATATAAACTTGCCATCGATTTCGGATAGGAAGAATTCTTTTTTATTGATAACTTTCGCAACAGTATTACATTAGTGATAGTATTTTTTCAGATGATCTGCATGCCAAGGGTTCTTGAGCGGTGTGCCATCTTGTTCAGCTAGCCGATAAGTCCCTTCTTTGACTATGCCTGTTACTCTGAACGGTCCTTCCGGTTTGTTTCTTCCGGTGTTTCTGCCTGTCACTTCGATCTTCCTGAGCACCCAGTCTCCGACGTTGAATGATCTTGTTCTAACTCGCTTGTCGTGGTGAGCTTTGGCGAGCTACTTGTAGTTGATCATCCTGAGTCTTGCTTCTAGCCTTCTTTCTTCCAGATAGTCGAGGTCGAGCCCCCGAGCTGTTGCGTTGGCTAGCTCGTCGAAATGGGATACCCTTAGTGTTGGTAAGGCCATTTCGACTGGGGCCATTGCTTCTGATCCGTACGCCAGCGTGAAGGGTGTCTCCCCGGTTGAGCCTCTAGCCGAGGTGCGTATTCCCCATAACACAATGGGCAGCTCGTCGGGCCATCGACCTTTCTTTTCGTCCAAATTTCTCTTTAAGGCATGGAGGATCTTCTTGTTCCCTGCTTCGGCCTGTCCGTTTCCTTGGGGGTGAGCAACTGAGGATTTCCAATGCCTGACATTCATTTGTTCGCATCTCTGAGTGAACTTGGTGGAGAACTGGGTGCCATGGTCGGATATAATGGCTCGAGGTAGACCAAATCGACACCAGATATAATCATGTATGAAGCTAATCGCCTTTTCCTCGGTTATGGTAGCCAGCGGTTTTGCTTCTATCCATTTCGTGAAGTAATCTACTGCCACTATCACGAACTCACAACCTCCCTTGGCTTTGGGGAAAGGTCCTATGAGGTCGACTCCCCACATATCAAATGGCCAGGCTGCAACTACTGGCGTTTGTGGAACTGATGGTAGTCTTGGAATATTAGCAAACCTTTGGCATTTGTCGCACTTCTGCACATAGGACTCTGCATCTCTTCGCAAGGTCGGCCAGTAGTAGCCGTGGAAGAGAATCCTGTCTGATAATGACCTTGCGCCTGGGTGGCCCCCACATACTCCCTCATGGACTTCGGCGAGGAGGTCTTCTACTGTCTCTGGTCGGACACATCTGAGCAACGGCTTGGTGAACGATCTTCTGTACAGTATTCCAGTAATTACTGTGTAGCGAGCTGCTCTCTTCCTTACAAGCTGGGCCAGGTCTTTTTCTTCAGGTAATGTGCCGTGCTCGATATAATCCTGTATGTCATCTATCCAGCATCTTTTTGTCGAGTCGATGGGCATGGCCTCCTCCTTATTGACTGATGGTGAATCGAGGGTTTCCAACCATACGTCTTGAGGGAGGTCGCCAATGTCTGATGATGCGATTTTGGATAGGTGGTCGGCTCGTGCATTGTCGGCTCTGTCTACCTGGTTTAGTTCCCAATATTCAAATTTTTTCAGCAGGTGTTTTGCTAGATCACAGTATTTTGACAATGTGGGGTGATTAGCCCCATACTCCCCCCAAACTTGTTTCACGACGAGCTGGGAGTCAGAAGATGACAACTGTAAACCCCAGTTCTAGTGCGAGCTCGAGGCCGGCGATTAGGGCTTCATATTCTGCTTGGTTGTTGGAGGCCGGGAACCTGAACCGTAGAGCTTTGCTGAATTCCCCTCCATCTGGTGAGTGTAGGGATAGGCCTGCGCCGCTGCCTGACTTGCCAGACGAGCCGTCAACATAAAGTGTCCAATGGGGCGAGGGCCGAGGACGTGACGAGTTGGCTGTTCTAATCCTCCTGGGCGGGCTGGGAGGGCCTGTTAGCTCGGCTGGGTTTTGATCTTGCTTGACAAATGATGTTTCAGCAATGAAGTCCGCGAGTACCTGTGCCTTTATTGCCTTGCGTTGCTCGTATGTGATGTCGAATCCTGAGAGCTCAACTGACCATTTTAACATTCTACCGGCCACATCTGGTTTGTGAAGTATCTGTCTGAGTGGGAGGTCGGTGTAAACCGTCAAGGCATGGGCCTGAAAGTACTGGGTGAGCTTTCTTGCTGCTATGATCAGGGCTAATACTACTTTCTCCACGTTTAAGTATCTTGTTTCCACTTCTGTGAGTGCATGGGAAACGTAGTATATTGGCCTCTGAACGGCTTCTCTTTCACTTAGCAAGACTGCTGCGACAGCTGTGTCTGAGGCAGCGAGGTAGATGTACAGGCGTTCTTCTGGTACCGGGCTAGTCAATAATGGCGGGCTGCCCAAGTAAGCTTTCAGCTCGGCGAAGGCCTTGTCGCAGTCTTCATTCCAGGCGAACTTCTTGCTCCCTCGTAACGTCTTGAAGAATGAAAGGATTTTTTCTGCTGATTTTGCTATAAATCTTCCCAGTGCGGTGATCCTTCCGTTCAACCGTTGTACCTCCCTTATCGAGCTGGGAGCTTTCATGTCTACCAGGGCTTGAATTTTTTTCGGGTTGGCCTCTATCCCCTTCTTGTTCACCATGTACCCCAAGAATTTACCTGCCCTTACTCCGAAGGCGCACTTGGCTGGATTAAGCTTCATCTTGTTTTTCCTGAGATTTGAGAAGGTCTCGTTCAGGTCGTCGACGTGGTTTGCTTGCTTTGTCTTGATGACCATGTCGTCAATGTAAGCTTCTACGTTTTTCCCGAGCTGGTCTCCAAAGACCTTGTTTACCATCCGTTGATAGGTGGCCCCTGCGTTTTTAAGACCGAAGGGCATCATCTTGTAGCAATAAATGGCCCCCGTTGCTCGGAAGGCGGTCAGCTTCTGGTCAGCTAACCACATCCATATCTGATGGTACCCTGAGTATGCGTCGATGAAGCTGAGTATTTTGTGGCCTAAGATTGCATCTACGAGCTGATCTATCCTTGGTAACGGGTACCAGTCTTTAGAGCAGGCTTTGTTTAAGTCAGTGAAATCGACACACATCCTCCATTTTCCATTGGTCTTCTTGACCATTACGACGTTCGCGATCCAGGTTGGATAGAAGATTTCTTCAATGATCCCTGCCTTTAGCAGCTTGTCGACCTCTTCTTTGATTACTGCTTTTTCGGGGAGAATATTCTAGGTCGTTGCTGTATAGGAGTTATTGTTGGATCGACATTCAGCTTGTGTACGGCGACCTCCTCGCTAATTCCTTCCATGTCTTCCGTCCTCCATGCGAATACATCTTTGTTCTCCCTAAGGAATGCAATTATTGCTTCCCTTTCTTCTTTATCAATTTCCAGCCCGACCTTGACTTTCTGCTCAGGGTAGTCAAAGTTGATGATTACCTCGTCGAGGTCTTCATGGGGCTGTATTTCTGGTTGATCTCTCGGATCCAAGCTTTCTACTGCGACGACCTTTGGTGGCTTCCTAGGGTCGCAATTGGTGTCCTGGCATGAGTCGGCTTGCTCGGTGGCTGGGGTGGACACGTCGGGCAGGTCGTCATCCGGGTTTTCATCAGGGTGCGAGGTGAGGAGGTTGGCTAGCTCGTCTTGAGGGAAGTCGGCGAGCTCGGCGTCTGTTCTGAACATGTCGCTCGTGTTGGCCTCAGTGTACGGGCTGGGATGGCCAGCCCGCACTAGTTGCTATGCCTGTTCGTCCGGGGTGTTTGTCTCCGAGCGCTCCTTTATTATGATGGACTTTAGTCGCTTGTCATTGAGGGTCTTTGGGGGAGCCTCTTCGTGGTCTGTAGTCATTTTTCGCTTTCCTTTGAGCCGAGCTTCCTCGGCCTTCTTTTCTTCCAGCAGGTGATTCAGAGTGCTTTGGGATCATTCTTCACTTCTCAGACCCTCGTCGGTTGGAAATTTGATTTTTGGTGAGTGGAGAGATCACCATTTCAAATTTTGTCTGCAGGTTGGGAGTCCCGAATAGCATTGTATGGAGAGGGGATGTCAAGGACCAGGAAAGTGACGACCTCGGCGCGGGAGTTATCTTTTGTACCGAGGACTACGTTGAGGTCGACTGTGCCCTTGACAGCGACCTTGTGTCCGGTGAACCCTTCTAGCTTGATTCCACTCGGGGTCAAGTGCGAGCTTCCTAGCCCGATCGCCTGGAAGCATTTATAAAATAGGATGTCCTTTCCTGCCCCTGTGTCGATGAGCACTCTTTTCACCCTTCCTCTGCCAATCTTTGCTTCAATGGTTAGGGCATGTCCCCCTGCGGCGGGGTTAGCGGCCAGCTCGCTGGGTAGGAATGTTATCCCCTTTTCTCCCCAAACGGCTGGCGGCTGACAGTATGGTTGAGGCTGTTTATTGCTGTCTTTATTTTGGTGATGCTCGACCATTCCTCCGTAATTGTGTTGACCAGGACCTCGTCGTCGTCGGCATTAACCCTCGGGGCTTCCCTGGGCCTATCTCTGTGGGTTCTTCCCCGCTGTTCATATCTTTTGAGTTCACCCCGATCAATCAGCTTCTGTATCTCCCTTTTTAACTGGATGCAGTCCTCAGTTGTGTGGCCGATACCGTTGTGGTAAGCGCACCTTTTGTCAGGGTTGCGAGGATATGTAGTTTCTTTTAGTGGTGGAGGTCGGGCAATCTTATTTTCTTGGAGAAGTACGTTCATGATTTGCTCTCGGGTTGTGTTCAAGGGGGTGTAGAATTCTTCTTTTTTAGCCCATTTATTCTTCCCCTTGCCTTTTCCGTGTCCATAGTTGCCTCCTTCCTTCTGTTCACCGGCCTTTTCTTCTTTCTTTTGTTTCTGCGTTCCAGGGGGTTTTTGGTCCTCCCTCTCTTGGTCTGCCAAGGTCTTTTCGACGTTCCCAATATTCTGTGCGGCAGTGTACATTTCTGCACTGGTGGTGGGTGGTCGCATGCCAATTTCGGACAGGAGCTTGGCAGATCGACATCCAGCTTGGAAGAAAGCCATTATTGTTTTGTCAGGGACGTTCAACAATTTTTTGGCGACGTTCTTGAATCTTTCGAGATAGCTCTCCAATGACTCGCTGGGTCGTTGTTTGATTCCGCAGAGGTCAGATTCCTTCTTGGGGAGGTCGCCTGCTGACGAATACTTTTTCAAAAAGGCCTTCTTCAGGTCGTGCCAGTCTCTGATAGAGCCCTCGTCTAGTTCTTCAAACCAATTCAGGACGACCTCTTCAAACGTGCTGACGAACACTATGCACCAGAGATCCAAATCTCTAGTGCAAACTCCCATTTTTGCTTCAAAGCTTGATACGTGGCTTCGAGCATTTGTGTTTCCGGCGTAACTTTTCAAGGATGGCAGCTTCAGGCGATGATTTGGAGGAGTATTCCTGATTCTCCTACAAAAGGCTGCCGTTACACTTCCTGAAGGTTTCCATTCTTTTCCTCTTTCGAGAGCCTCCAAGCGTTCCTTCATTTTCTGTAGTACCTCGTCCTCCAGGTCGCTGCTCTTACCCCGCCTCTTAGATCGGCGATCATGGTCGTCGATCTTGGAATATTTGTGCGAGGTTGCCTCGCTGCTGGAGGTACTGTGTTGGACGGATTTACGTTTGGATCGGTGGCTGTGGCTCTCCTGTGGTCTTCGAAATCTTTCCTCGATATCTTCCATTCGGCGGGATCTGTAAGACTTTGCCGGACTGGGACTTCTAGCTTGTCCATCCATCCTTGAGTGGATGCTACCTCTAGGTCGCTCCCTGTCTGGGGTGCCTAATCGGTCCTTGGTGGCAAGTGTTTGATGCGCACCTACTCGTCGGGGCTGGCTTTTTTCGCTACGTCTGGGAGCGTCGTCCCTTGCCTCCCCCTGATGACTGTCAGCCCGCAGACTCCCGGGCTTACTCCCTTCAGGTCGACCATTGTGGTGCTTGTCATGGGATAGGTGTAAGCTCGTCTCTAGTGGCTGGGTCGTCTGGGCGGCGAGCTTGCGTGATAGCTCGTATTTGCGTTTTTCTAGTTCTCTCTGCTTCTCCAAGAAAGCCTTCTCTCTCTGTATGTCCTCCAATTCGGCGAGATCGATTTCTTGTTGAGTAGGAGGCATCCTACTATCCATCATGATGAGATCGTCCTTGTCTCCTAGGCCTTCGCCGCCCGAGGAAGGTGGAGTGGGCGTCTGGCCATCACGAGTTGTTAAAGTTTGGGCTTTTGGTTGTTTGTGCTGCCTTTTTTCCCAAAGCTTTTCTTCTCATTGCTCTGGCCAGTTTTTGAGCTCGTGTGTTTTGGTGAAGCGGAAGCCCTGATGAGGGTATTGCTGGTGACTCCTTTTCAGGTTGTCCAGGAGAGTTGCCAGTAAGCGGAGCGGCGGAGGGTACACCTGGGGTTGTTGCTGGAGCGGCAGATTTAGAGACTTGCTTAGAAGATGCCATGCTTGATCACGAAAACAAAGGTCCCGGCAACGGAACCAAACTGATCACGCCAAAAAAGGATTGGGTGTCGTGTCTGGTCCACGTGTGTAGTCTAGGCAGGATTCCGGCTACGTTGCAGGGATTGACTTTGAAATCTGTTTGAAACCTGTGGTCAACAAAGAACACCGTTAGGGTGCTTTGGTGTCCCAAGAATAACCCTCCGGCGTGAGAATTAGCAATGCTGTGTAGGTGTGATAAGGCTGAGACAATATAGAAGCAAGTCTGTATGTGCGTACCTTGTGAGGCCTGAGGAGGGTGTTATTTATAGGGATGTGATCACAATCCTTATTAGATTCAAACTAGGAGTAATTCTCGTATCTTTCGGATCACGTTACCTTATATGTATAGGAGTGATATGTAGAGAAGAATTATAATAGGACTCTTCTTCAAGCAGTGTGATTCCATATAGGACTCTGTCTCATCGAGCTAGGAGAACCCGGTAGAGGTCGGCCTGGCTTACACCAGTCGCTCTATGTCAGAGGTGGTCTGGCATCGCCAGTCGTCTGTTGTCTACGAGGTCGCCTAGGACGATCCTGTGTCGCTCAACGATTCCCCTGTATGTGTATTAAGGCATACCGAGCTAAAGTGAATCGACGTTGAATGGGTACCAGGTCGCCCATTAGTCCAGGTCGAACGTCCGGCCTCGCAGTTGTCGTCTTTGCGGGGCACTATGATGAATACGGTCTATTCCTCTCGAGCTGACAGGTTTTGGCGGGCTTCAATGCCTCCATGCTGTCGACCTGGAACCTGCTGGTCGCGTGATGGCCACGTGTACGGTGGAAACAAACTGAGGGTGTTTCAGTGTCATTGAAATCTGAAAGTTATATGAAAAATTATTACTTATTAGTAAGGGTATATTTGGGATATCAAAAAAATAGTAAGCTTTCCATCCAAAAATTTGGATGGAGTGATAAATGTGATATATATGTCTAAGTAGAGTTAGTACAGTCTGAAAAAAAAATCATAGAGTAAGCTTCTTGGACTTTTGCGAATAGTAGGATGGATAATGTGAGAATTAAGCGGAAAAAAAAGAAAAAAAAATGAAAACCAACTTATGAGCCAAAAAGAAGTAAAATAACCAAAAACTCTGGACAGGTGCGGAGCACGTGCGTTAACGGTATTGAAAGTTGTTTCTTGACGAAATAGCACTTCTAACCCGAAATCAAGGGAAGTCATCTCTTGAGCGACAAGCTGGGCCTAAGAGCATCACCAGTGGGGGGTTTTTCCCCCACTTTTCTCTTCCTAAAAAGCTTGATACAAGTTTTTTACCGTAGTGGAAATTTTTGAACAGCTCGGTGCAGTGAAGCAGCTCTCTCTCAAGAGAGCAGATTTTTGTGTCAGTGTGGAACCCAAATCTGAAGAAAAGTCCCCTTTGCATGTGCTGTTGTGCGCCCCTCCTCCCAATGGCTACATATATCCGTTTTTCTTACTCCTTTTTTAATTTATAAAATTTTAATAATATTATTTAATAAATAATATAGATAAAGTAGGATCTATAAAAAAAAATTGTCAGGAGGTTTTTAATAGTGGAAAGAGGTTTGAAATTTTGAGGTTTTGAGGTAGAGATGGTGTGGCATGTTTGGGGGGCGGGGACCCAAAAAGCTCAAAAAATGAGCTACACGATTGTGGATGCTCTAAGCTTCTAAAATCTCAATCTAGTTTTCAGTTTTTCAGTTCGTACACAAAATTAGGGTTCATAAATCTCTTTCCTAAACTTCTCTAATTCCCATTTCCCAAAATATGTCAAACGATGACCCAACCTCAATCTCACCACTAGGAGCCGCCGTGATTCCAGTAGTGAACAAGCTCCAAGACATATTGTCGGTGGCCGGAGAGTCGTTGTCGGAGATCGAATTGCCTCAGGTGGCGGTTGTAGGCAGTCAAAGCAGCGGCAAATCGAGCGTTTTAGAAGCTTTGGTCGGCCGTGACTTCTTGCCCAGGGGTAATGATATTTGTACTCGCAGACCGTTGCTTTTGCAGTTAGTGCGGACTGATACGGAGGAGGAGTACGGCGAGTTTCGGCACCTTCCCGGGAAGAAGTTCTTTGATTTTTTGGAAATTCGTAGAGAAATTCAGGTATTTGTGTTTTGAATTTTGGTCTAATTGTCTTCTTTGTAATCAATCAGAAGCGCTTTCAAAGAAGTGTTTTTAAGTAATTGGGGAATGTCAAAAGCATAATACTCCCTCAGTCCCAAAGTGGGTTTTTTTTTGAAAATCTTCAAAATAAGTGTCTTTTTCCTAATGAAGTTACTAAATCACGGGAATTAAGGGTAATTATGTACATGTTCTACTAAAATAGCATAAATTCAACTTCCTTAATTTCATTTCCTCTAAAGACCAACACAATACTAATTTTGGAGCGGAGTAATAATGAGAGAGATACAAACTTTTTGTTCCAATCTAGGTGTAGATTTGATGGATTAAAGGATATCACATGCTTGCAACTAGGGTGGGAAGAAAAGTTGGACAAAAAATTTGTATCCCTGTCACTAGTTTTATATATATATATATATATATATATATATATATATATATATATATATTTTCCTTTTAGATTATTGTCTTGTAAGGATGACTAGAATACTGCTTCTACAGCTACAACTGTAGTCTTGACTGTTACTAATAATGTCGCATAGAAAAGAAACTTGCATCAAATTTCCAAAGTCAAAACTTTTTAATATTTTCTCGTTTTTATTACTATAATTTTAGAACATTCCATTCGAGAAGTCCTATTGAAAACTTGAGCTAGTTTTTATCGGATGTACCAATTAAATTTTAGAAATATCTAAGTTTATTCTTACTACATAAACATAAATTTGAGACAATTTCTGTATTTTTTAATTATTAACAAAGAGAAAAAAGAAAATTATTGTAATTCTCAAAATTAAGGATATTTATGAAAAACCATTTTAATCCTAAAATGATTGCTTATTTTCTTTGTGGTCTATAAGAACATATATGATGTGATAATCTTCCTCCGTCCCGAAGAGAGAGTCCTATTTGACAAGTCAAACTTTTTAATTTTGTACTTTTTCTTCTATGTATTTCCGATAATTTGAACTTACAGAGGAATACTTTTTGTGTTATATGTATAAGAAATGTCATGTATTTAAAGAAAAAGGATTTTTTTTTTTTGATAAATAATGCAATATATGTGTGAAAGAATTGGAAATGAGACTGCTTTCTGGGACAAACAAAAGTAGAAAGTGAGACTTTTTTTCTTTTTTTTTATGGGGATGGGAGGAGTTTTCTTTGGATCAAGCATGTTAGGAAAGATTTGCCCGGAGAGGTAGATTAAGTTGAGGTGTGCGCGAACTCGCCCGAACAAGCATGTTAGGAAAGATTTGCCCGGAGAGGTAGATTAAGTTGAGGTGTGCGCGAACTCGCCCGAACAAACCATTGTACTGACCAAACGAAGAAAAAAAGACATGTTGGGAAACCCAAATAACTCCTCCTTCTGACCCGGGAGAAAAAGAAGAGAAGAGTCATATGTTTACTGTTGAATGTCAACTTGGCATTTTGGATGAAGATTTGTTAAGATTCTTTTAAAGTCATATATTTCCCGCTTCACATTGCTCAGTTATTATTTGTCCGTACAGTCGTTTGATAATAATGTTTCTTTCATCGTCGTCTTACTCTGAAACTAGTTTGTTCATGGGTTTTCTTTACATATGCACTGACATCAGTTTAATTATCCCAGGCTGAAACCGAGAGGGCGGGAGAGAATAAAGGAGTTTCAAACAAACAGATTCGTCTGACAATCTATTCGCCAAATGTTCTCGACATAACATTGGTGGATTTGCCTGGAATGACCAAGGTTCCAGTAGGTGACCAGCCATCTGACATTGAGTCCCAGATCCGTACTATGATACTGTTCTATATCAGGCAACCAAGTTGTCTGATATTAGCTGTAACACCTGCTAATTCAGATTTGGCAAACTCAGATGCTCTTCAGATAGCAGGAATTGCTGATCCTGATGGTAAATGTTTCCAAGACATTATAATTAACCAGTGTTTTCTGTAAGCTATATAATTGAATGTTGGGTATAGCAGTCAAAAAGATGCATATGCTTTCATCCTAATGCTATTAAACTCCCTTTGGCAGGTAATCGAACAATTGGTGTACTTACAAAGGTATAATTAATGTCAAATTGCCAATTTATCTTTGTTGTTTGATTCTCAGTTATTCCATGTTCTTATCTGCAAGTTTCTGCCATTTTCTCACGAGTCATTCTGATTTTACTTCCTTCTCCATGATCTTAGTTGGATATCATGGACAGAGGTACCGATGCCTGCAATTATTTGCTTGGAAACGTGATTCCCTTCGACTTGGTTATGTTGGTGTTGTCAATCGTAGTCAACTGGTAATCTTTTTGAAAAATGAGCTTCAACCTTTTATCACTGCAGCCTTTTGTAATTACATGTCAGTATGGATTTTTTTTTTCCGCACATGAGCTCATTATTTATAGACTCGTTAAATAATATTTTTCAGTGCTTTTTATCTCTGATGTTAACGACTCTGCTGTTGTTTTAGTAACACAATGTTTTCCTAAGTGCACTCCTTACTTTATAATTGAATAAATATAAAATCTTTGAAACATCATATACATATTTTTTGTTCGAGTTTCAGTTTTGTTGCCAGCAGAAGTTGCATTTGGTCCGAATTCTATGACTTTGTTGCCGAAATAAGTAACCTTTCAATCCACTTTGCAAAATTTTTTTTTGGATCAATTAAGTGGCATGGATGCCTGCACCCTACTGTTCTTCTACACACTAGCAATTACTTAGTAGAGAGGTTTGAGCTAATTTATCACATATGAGGTTTAGAGAAGCATCCTTCAACAAAACGTTAACAGAGGCCATTGTTTAGTTTAATGGCCAGGTTATCCTGCCATTCTGGTTAAGATGTGTAACCATTGAAAATAGGTACCTCCTGCAAATAAGTGAGAAGAATTGGTCCTTGGCTAGTCACTGTCATGGCATCCTAAGCGACTAAGCGGTAACACTCCAATTTAGGGTTTGTGGAGTTTAAATTCTTTTGTTAGCCTGAAGTTTGAAATTTTAAAATCCAATGTTTTGAACTTTTCGGAATTTCTAGTACATTTGTATTTAAATCCTTCATAGTTAAGATGAATGATGATGCTTATGTTCAGGTGTCCTGTAACCATAGGGATAAGTTTTCAATAGTGGTGCTAGTCTCCTAGTGTTGTATTGTCCGATTCATAATTGGGGAATTATTTGCTATGGAAGGCTAACTTGTTTGCTTGGCCCGGCCAAATCATTTTGATAATAAATTTGTTGGAATGTTTCCATTATTTGCTTTTATCCATCAAGACCCGAGCCTGAGAGCCCGAACTGTGACGCATCCCACCCATTGGCCAAACAACACCGAGGTTAACTAGGCCCACCCATAAGTCCATGGTAATTGTTGGTCGCCTACACTCACCTATGTATCATTAGGGTGTTACAATCTACCCCACTAATATCCTTGACGTCCTCGTCAAGACCGAACAGTCACCAAGATTATAGTCCTCGGCGATATAGGATTCAAGAAGTGGCTCGCACAGGTACAAGAGGTGGCTCCAACGTGCCTCCCACTGTGTAGTACGTTGTCACTTTGTTCCCACATTTTCGGACGGGGTTTTGGTCTGATACCATTCTATCAGGTCCGAGCCTGAGAGCATTAACTGCAACACATTCCCACCCACCGACTCAAAGAACACTTGGGTCAACTAGGCCCACCAGAGCCCACCCAGAAGTCTTTGGATAATTGTTGGTGCTAGTCGGTAGTAGGTGGCCAACTTATCAAAAAGAAAAAAAAGATTGGGGTGTTACAACTTATCAAAAAAGAAAAAAAAAAGATTGCGGTGTTACAACTCCACTGTCTGAATTATAGCCGCTCTCTCTATACATATTTTGCAAATTGTTAGCAAATATTAATTGTGTTTCAAAATAGTGGGATTCTGATAAAGCATCTTTTTTACAAATAATTCAGTCCACATGACACGGAAATCCTCTATTAGGCAGGAAACAGCTCTTGATGCTCGACTATTTGTATGATTAAGATATCTTCGTTTTGCAATTTGCAGCCAGTTAGAGATTCAAACTAGGGATCATTTTTCATGCTCAAAATTATAGTGCTGGTTGATTCCTTGAGTCTTCTTTTTGAATTAGCAACTAAAGTAAATAGAAGTCCGGTGTGATGTATCGTTGAATATCTAATGAAAATTTTGCCTTATTATTGTTACCAAAAGAAGAAAGAAAAACAAAAATCTTATCACAGTAATTAGTTAAGTATTCGAACAGTTTTGATCATTATATGGAGTTATTTAGAGGCAGCTCTCTCTCTGCTCTCCCTCTTTTCCTTCAGTTCATCTCTCTTTTTCCTAAATACGCAAATTGTTGTGGGAAGTTGTAACAACATGGCCTCCTTCCACCTTTAACTTAGCACTCCTTTTTCACAAGATTTAAAATTTTTTTTTTTACATATCGTTCATTAACTGAAGCTATTACCTTAGCAGAATCTATATAAGAACTTTGCATAAAAGCATAGAGATTTCTTATATTATGGAAATCACCTTTTTGATCCACCTACGTGTCTTTTGTGTGCAATCTGTTATACCTTTCCTAAGTTAATTCAGCTGCTTTGACCATCAGTTACTTTTGATCTTCACTTAATGTTGTCATTATGGATGACGAGTTAATGGGATCTTAAGAAGGTAGACGTAACTCTTTTTTGAACAAAGATGGTTAAATTATATGCATTTATGATGCTAACTGTTTGAAGATTGACTAGCAAGATAATATTAATGCTTTTCTTAATGGAAAATTGATCAAGGAAGTTAGAGAACACTTGTGACATGGTTGCTTCTTGCACAGGAGGTCACGCTCAATGGCAGTATTAAGGATGCACTTGCCTCGGAAGAGTCTTTCTTCCGAAATCATCCAGTATGACTTGCTTTCTTAAATACTCTTTCATAAATGACTAATGGCCTCTCTCTCTCCCTCTGATTGTTTCTTGACGCTGTTAGGCAGGTATATAATAGTATTGCAGATCGCTGTGGCATCCCTCAATTGGCCAAGAAGTTGAATCAAGTACAAATCTTGAGTGACTTTGTTATAACTCAATTCCTTGCTTTGCATAAATTGTGATATTTAATTTTTTTTTGCAGATTTTAGTACAACATATCTACAAAGTACTTCCAGGATTAAAGTCACGAATCAGGTCAAAGATACTTTCAGTTGGAAAGGAGCTTTCTAGCTATGGGCATATGGAAGAAACCAAAGTATGTAGAGATCTATGTTGCATTCATTGATTTTTTCTTCTTGATAGGCTTTCAGTTCGGTATACTATTGGGCTTATGTTAAGTTTCGAGATCCATATAAACTTATTATCTAAAATAAATCATTTAGAAGGTCCTAGTAATCTTGATACTTAGACTCGGCGGTGTTTTTTTCCTTTTTATTAAGATTCTTATTATGAAAGTTTTTACGTTAATGTGGTGGTAGTAGTTTTTACTCCTTTGATATTTAATTTTCATATATTTGCAATTCTGTTTCCGTCTCTCAGAATTTGTGTGGTTATTTATTCATATGCTTTGATATTGCTAATTTCTATGTCAATTTGTACAATTTACAGTCTGGTCAGGGAGCTCTAGTTCTGAATATTCTTTCAAAGTATTCTGAAGGTAAAAAAGATCCTTTGATCAGTTATATTCATTTTCCTGGCAAAGTGCGTCTCCAGTTTAGTAAGTTCGATGAGTCTTCTCTTTTAAAATGATCATCCTACTTCCGTACACCAATCTTGAGACTGCATTGCCTGAAATTTTTGAAATATGGCACAAATAAGGAATTCAAACTCAATTGTTTATCAGAAATGAAACTTGAGCTGTTATCCAAGACTCAAAGATACATCCCCCATTAATAGGTTTTGCATCCATGGTGGAGGGACGAAATGAAGAGAAGTTGACCTCTGAGGTGTATGGCGGAGCACGAATTCTTTACATCTTCCAGTCAATCTTTGTAGATCGTTTGGAGGTACGCATGTTTACCTTCTGTCTTAGCACGCTTCTGTATGAATGCTTCTACTATAATTCTACTGCATCTTGGTTTTATCCACGCATATAAATGTTACATTTCTCATGGCCTAAACAGTATGCTTCAGACGTATTCGGCCATTATCTGTTGTTTGAAAACTTGTTGGCTTGGGTCATAGTTGATGTTTTGTACTGACTTTGTCTCTTCTAAGAGCTCGATGTCAGAGTTTCTTCTTGAATTTGTTGAGAAACGTATTGAGGGAGAACTTGAATTGGTTTGAAGTCGTATTGTTGGTAAAGAAGGAATGGTTTGAATAAGATACTGAATGTACCGTGAGCTATTTGATAAAATTCTCATTGAGCCCTCACAATCAAGATATTTCTACTACTACTACTACTACTACTACTACTACTACTACTACTACTAATGTTAAATAGAGTAGGAGAGAAAATCAAATATAATTCTTCTTGTCTTGCAGGTGGTGGATCCATTCGAGGGTTTAACAGATGAAGACATCCGCACTGCAATCCACAATGCAACTGGTCCTAGGTCTGCTTTATTTGTGCCAGAGGTGGGCATTCTTCTTTTCTTAATCTTTAAGCATCCAACTGGACACAGATGTTAACAGAGGAACATATTTTGTTATATATGTTGCCCATGTATCAAACGGTTTCTGATTGACGATGCTGTTTCTCTCTCGAAATATAGGTTCCATTTCAAGTTCTGATCCGAAGACAGATAGCTCGGTTATTAGATCCAAGCCTTCAGTGTGCTAGGTTTGTTTACAATGAATTAGTCAAGGTGGGCGCTCATTTATATCAGTTTTGTGGGTAGTGACTTTAAGTTACATGTTTTTGGCACCAGTCAATGCTTGAGTTTTGTAAGCTTTATTTCAGATGAGCCACAGCATTCTGATGACTGAACTGCAGCGATTTCCTCTTCTCAGAAAGCGCATATATGAAGTTGTAGGAAAGTTCTTGCTAGAAGGCCTTGAACCTTCACAGACGATGATTGGACACATAATTGACATGGAAGTATGTTAAAAGAATTGGTTTTATATTATTCATCTATTTGTTTATTTGGATATTTGGTCTTTTAGCTTGACCAAAGTAGTAGAATGACGAATCAAGATATATGCAATATAACTACCTTACCAACTCCATTCAATAGCACAACATTGGACGTGCATTTGAGACTCATAACTCATTTCTTGATCAAGTGAATTCATTTACATGCTTGCACATTCAAGTTTCACGAGGTATGAGGAAATCTTAATTTCTAACTAAAATCGTCATTTTAAGTAAAATAAGATGATGATGCTATTGTATCACTTTGGCATTGAGATAAGAAAATGATCTTGACTAGGTAAATGTTCTGTAATTAACCTTATTTTTGCGCATAATCAAAATTTTCTTGAGCTTTCCAATTATTATCTTTATTTTTGGCCAAAAGGCAAAAGCATGAATCATTAAGAAGCAAGTTTCTGATGCAAATATTCTCAATTGCAGATTGACTATATAAATACGTCACATCCTAATTTTATCGGCGGAAGTAAAGCTGTGGAAGTTGCTTTGCGACACGTCAGGTCATATAGGATGTCTACATCGATGCCTAGACCAAGGGTATGATGGTCCTGTTATTATTGAAATATTACAATACATTTTTCTTTTTCTTTTTCTTTTTTCAAAGTATGAGACCCATTGTAGTCTTAGTTCAAGCTGCACATCTTTGACAGGATGGAGTAGATTCTGATGCAGAACAAGCTTCTGAAAGAAGCCCAATATCTAGAGCTATGATTGTTAGGTCTCAAGCAAACGGACTAATTAATGACGAGGTTTACGGTTTTCCATCTTTTTACTTGAGTTGATTTTTTTTCCTATGTCAATTTGATTGTTACTGTATAAAAGTGCTTGGATATGAAATTCTAGTGCTGACATCGAAATCACCATTTTCTCTTGTTGCTTGATTTTTCCCACAAATAGGGAGTTCGTTCGGTCGCAGATATGGGGGTAAATGGAGCATCTGGTAATATTCTATAGAAGTGCGTTTTATTACAAGTATGCTTTCTTTTATTATTGAGGTACTTTGAACAAGAGAATAGAAATGCCTGCAGGGAGGTTGTGTTACTTCTTATTTAAGACATTTAGTATCATAAGCTTCGTATGGTCCATGGTGACACGCGTGTATGATAAACATATATCGTAAGTCGTCGTAAGAAGTCATAAGTCATTAGAAGTCATAAGTAAGAATTCATAAGTCATAAGTCATAAGTCATAAGTAAGAAGTCATAAGTAAGAAGTCATAAGTTATAAGTTATAAGTTATAAGTCATAAGTCATAAGTAGAGCTGGCAATGGCGGCCCAGTGCAAGCCCACCGGGCCAACACTTAATATTGGGCCGGGCCGACCCCAATTCTCCTAGGGCCTAAGAAAAGTCAAGCCCAGCCCAACCCACCCATCGCGGCCATCAAGCCAAAAAGCCCTTGTTGGAAAAATAAATAAACTAAAAGGAACAACTGCAGCTGCCAATTGCCAAATCAAGTTCTAAGTTACTTAGGGCCTTGATTTAGCCAATGAGAAATGACTTATAGCCAATAACTTATGACTCATGAATATTCTTTGCATCATTATTATTATATTTATTATTATTTACTATTAATATATATTATTAATATTTATTTTTATTATTATCATTATTCACTATTATTTATTTATTATTAATATTTATTTATCATTATTCACTATTCTTTGCATCACTATTATTTACTATTAACATTTATTTTAATTATTATGTTTATTTATTATTATATTTATTACAATTATTATGTATTACTATCATTATTTACTACTACTACTACTACTACTACTATTATTATTATTGTTATTATTATTATTTACTACTATTATTATTATTATTATTATTATTATTATTATTATTATTATTTACTACTATTATTAATATAATTATTATTTACTATTATTATTATTATTATTATTTACTACTAGTATTAATATTATTAATAATATTATTATTATTTACTACTATTATTATTAATATTATTATTATTTAATAATATAATAATATTAATATTGATAATAATAATAATATTAATATTATTAATAATATTATTACTATTATTAATATTAATAATAATAATAATATTATTAATTATATTAAATTCTTAATAATATTAATATTATTAATATTATTAATATTATTAATATTATTAATAATATTGTTATTGTTATTGTTATTGTTATTGTTATTGTTATTGTTATTGTTATTGTTATTGTTATTGTTATTGTTATTGTTATTGTTATTGTTATTGTTATTGTTATTGTTATTGTTATTGTTATTGTTATTGTTATTGTTATTGTTATTGTTATTGTTATTGTTATTGTTATTGTTATTGTTATTGTTATTGTTATTGTTATTGTTATTGTTATTGTTATTGTTATTGTTATTGTTATTGTTATTGTTATTGTTATTGTTATTGTTATTGTTATTGTTAGGGGTAATCTTGGGATATAGAAAGTTTTACTAAAGAAGATGACTTATTTGTTTTTGAAAAGTAGAAATAAGCACCATGTCTAGTGCTTATAACTTATGACTCACATGTGCTTTAAGTGACTTGTACGTGACTTATGACTTATTCACTCATAAGTGAAATCAAACGCATCTAAAATGACTTATGATAAGTCATAAGTCATAAGTCATAATCACCTATCCATAAGACCAAACAGGTAACTAAACAAAAGCAATACTATGATTCATTGTTTGTGCTAACTACTAAAGGTAAAACAATGCCCACCAACAGTCGCCAATCATCACAAATTCAATCATTCTCACCACAGCTTAAGATGGATTACAACGGCGTGCTGTACTCTTGTTTGTTTTGTAATTTTGTTTATTGACTTACTGTGAAAGTGTGAAAGAGTGAACTGAAGACCGAAGTAAATGAGTAAAATAATAATAATAATAATAAAATAGTGCTGGGCTGGGCCTAGCCCAAAAGCCCTTGGCTTTTTTGACTCAAGCCCAATTGATCCATTTGGCCTACTGGACCGGGCCAAAAGGACCCACGTTTTTTGGGCCTCCAAAAATTGAACTTTAGCCCATGCAAAACATCGGGCTGATCGGGGCACACTAGGCTGGCTGATTTTGCCGGCTCTAGTCATAAGTTATAAGTCATAAGTCATCAAATTTCACTAAATCAAACAAATTTCAGCTAAATCAAACAAGTCCATTGTGACCCACACTTTATATTGGATATTCTACACTTAAACTCAAATTCACTGACAAATTCTAGATAAGGCTCTCTCTATATTTTTTGTTGCATAGGTGCCCTTAAATGAGTAAAGTTCCATTTATAAAAATAATACTCCCTCTGTTCCTATATAAGTGTCTTGTTTTGACTTTTTAAAGTAAAATCGATTGTTTTTCAAATGAAAATTTGACGTGTATTTTTTTTTCTTCTCAAAATCGTAAAGCACGTAATTCGTAAAAAAAATTGTTTACTACGAATTTCGTGTTTTATGGTTTTGAAAAAAATAAAAAAATACACGTCAAATTTTCATTTGAAAAATAATCAATTTGACTTTAAAAAGTCAAAGCAGGACACTTATTTAGGAACGGATGGAGTATGACACTATTAATCAATATGGATAAATTACAAATATTTTTCTATATTGGCTAAGGGAACAGGTAATCTATTCAAACGGTTATAGTACACAGCTCGTCTCTTGAAAGAGTTGCAACATGGTAGAAAGAGATAACAGTAAAGGTTATTGGGACTTGGGGGAGAGAGGGTGGGGGCATGAGAGAGGTAAAAGATATATGCGGGAATAAACTGGCGAATCAGAGAAGAGAGGAGTGAGTTTCTAGGAGGAAAGAGACAATCAATATTCGGAGATGGCCATCGCTTAGGTGGACGTAGGATTCTTTGTCCTCTAGTATATATATCGAATAATGCATTGTTTACAAGTCACTGATAGATTGACAATACGAATCCCTTGACACATACATACCCGCCCACAACACTTGTACCTCAGGTGATATAACGAGCCCTTTCTTTTCTTCATGCCATTCTATCTCTCAACCATAACTAAATTTAGTGCTCAGTTAGTGATGCGGAATGTACAAAGAAAACAAGAGAAATTGGATTTCAATTAATGTTTGGTAATTTTGTATTATTATGTAGAGATAAATCAATTGTATTTAGTTGTTACTAGTCTATCAGGATAATTATTAGTTTAAGGTTATTTTAGTCTTTTAGTTTTATTAGGGTTTTATTCTAGAATATTCTAGGCAAATTAGGAGTTAGTTGAACTACAAATATTCATGTAATGCTTCGTTATTAATCAGAATTGAGTATTTGATAATTGAGAGCTTGCGAGCTTTTGTGTGTTACTGAGCCGAGGGTAGGTTTCCCCTTCTTCTCATAGTGTGCAGACTAGTGGATCCTTTGCAAAGGTGACACAAACCATTACTTTCATATCTTTACCGCCTTCTTAGTTGCTGCACACACGAGATCTCCGTATCCCGTCCTACATCAGTTTTCACCAGTAGAATTCGAGGTCTTTGCCTTCCTTTTTTCCCCACTTCTTTTCTTGAGTACTGAAAGAATAAAAATTTGATTACTTACTAGGGCGTTCACATGGTTCTAGCTGGGTTTCATCATTTTTCCGTGGAAGGGAGAACCATAATCCAGTAAGAGAGATCTCCAGAAGCCATGGTGAAATTGAACCTGTTTACCAAGCCGGGCATGCCTCATCCACGATACATCTGAGAGAGGTGTGCTATCCTGTCCAAAAGAAAGAATTTTCATACTTAAATTTTTCTTTATTTGGATAAGTCATTTTCTTGGTTTTCACTTTTTTCTGTAACTTCTATACTGAATGTGGAAATATGATTGCTTCCAGCCTCCTACAATGTTAAGGTCATCAGAATTGCACTGCGAGCAAGAAGCTGTTGGACTTGCTGTTACCAAACAGCTATTGGGATCATATTATGCCATCGTGAAAAAGAAAATTGAGGATTCTGTTCCGAAAGCAATTATGCACTTTTTGGTGAGTGCTTCTTGTTATTACTTTTCTATGTTAAAATTGAGAAACTTCCTCCTTGTGTTTTCATAGGATCAAATTTTCTTGTATTTTTGATAAGTCGAAGTTTATTGTATCAGTGGTCTTAAACTCACAGTGAATGACTCGGTTGATTCATATTCTCTTTCAACAGAAATGCCGACCATTCCTTGGCTGTTCTGTTGTTTTCCCCTTGGAAAAGATTGATATGACCTTTAAACAATAGCAGATTAATTTTTCCCAAAAATGCTATCAGTTGAGCATTACAGAATCCTTTAATTACGAGGTTTTGGAGGCTTTTAGATCCTCTAGCCTCTTTTTTTGATGTCAACTGTTGTTCCGAACATGATTACTGTAGGCTTTACTTTAACTCCTTCAAGATGCATTGTCATTCAGGTAGTTAACCTTTTACTTCTCATCTAGTTGACCTCTACGATGTAGTCAATCCTCGGGTTTGGCTGCAGACAGCATTCCAAAAGTTGCTTGAATGATAAAACTATAGTAATATAGTCCAATTAAGAAAACTACGTTGGCTCTTAGAATAAAGGGTATATATGGCAAATCAATTATATTCCTCAAATTTGTACTCTTTCAGCGGAACAAAGGGGTATTTGTTAGTAAAGTCCAACTCTGAGATTAAGATAGACTCTAATAAGTATCTTTGACTGATTATATATCCAGGTCAATCACACAAAGAGAGAGCTGCACAACGTTTTGATAAGAAAGCTGTACAGGTGAAGTATTTGGTTCAGTGCTTGGTTTGAAAATTGACCTTAAACCAAACAAAAAATCATTTTAATCACCATGCTAAATGTATTTAATCCAGTTTAGCTACATGAGCTTGCAAGTTGAGATTTTCTTTCAACTTCTGTTATTAAAACAGAGATAACCTTGTGGAAGAGTTTCTGCGAGAAACGGATGGGGTGACAGTGAAGCGAAAGCGTGCTCAAGAAACTCTCTGGGCTCTTCAGCAGGCTTCTCAGGTGTGTGCTTTTCCTTGAATTGGTGGAGGATAATCTTTCATTAATAATGTTGATTCCTCTCACAGTCCATGAAAGGAGTCCTTATTAGAAATAGTGATACCTTTTAATCAGAGATGGCACGTTATCAGAGCAAAAGATTGACTCTACCAGAGCATGATACTAAAATGACAGTCGGAGCCTTAGAAGTCAAGGAATAAAAAATTAATAGATAAATACAGCTACCTCTCCCTCAAACAACTCCTCCATAACCCATGTTCAACAATCTGGATCTTGTTCTGTCAGAAAGCTGCTTTTTCGTCAATCTTTTATTATCACATTTTGCTTTGAGATGTTCTTTGTACCCTGTGAAAGAAACAATGAACAAACCACAGAAATCACCAAATTGTTGGTCGTTGGAGCCCGCAAACACATTTATCTATTTCTATTTTTTTATCTCTTGGACCTTGAAGATCAGAATTGTATTGCTGAAAAAGATTTCTCTAACAAATCGTTCTTTGTCCTGGAAAATTACGAGCCTTAATATTATTTCTTATATTTTCAAGTTCATCTCTTCATCAACTTTGTATATTGTATGACTGCTTATTACTTGTCATTCATGTGACTGTGGAAATAAGAAGTGAAAATAGGAAGAATATCGAAATGTGAGAAAAGATGCATGTGACAACCTGTTTCCATGATACCTGAAACAGTGTAATTGCTGAAGATAAAATGGGGAAAGCGTAAAGAAAGGAAAATTATAACAGAACAGGAAAACATTCTAGTGATTTTCTTCATGTGGTAGATCAAATTGCTTGAGCATGCTCTGAAATATGCTGGTCAATTGGCACCGACTTTACTGAAAATGTTACTTTGAGGACTAATGCAGGGATATATCTGGGTTTGACCCAGTTAAATGATACCCTTTGTGATCTCTTAATTGTTGTAGTGTAGGCCATTGACTATTCAAATTTGCAGTCAGGGTTTTCTTGTTGTTTATACCTTTAAGGTCCATCTCCCTTGACATCAAATATACTGATTATCTTCTTGTATTCTTTTTCTCTTCAGACGTTAGAAGTGTTGCCCATCGAAGGCTTTGAAGTACAAGATGAAAATAGTGAGGGCAGTGTTGATGGCCCTTCTCAGTTTGATCTTATCGTCAATGAGGTTGAAGGTGTAGTTCATTCAGTTTCACGAACGTCAACACCACCTGCAGAGAAGTTGATGACACAAAGTATTCCGACTGTAGAGATGCCCCCTGCGTTTCCTGCCCCCATTCCGCGTGCTCTTAAGCCGATTCCCTCATTTAGTGTTGGGGTTGTCACTTCAAAAGCTCATCGTCAAGCGGCTTCTTCTATTGGTGAGAGAATAAAGGAGCAATTTGCGAAAATGACTCTTGATGATCTTCTGTGTTCTAAAGAAAAATTCTTGAGACTTTTTTCCCTTATCGAGGAGTACGGTGTGCACCTCTCTCCTCTTAGGAAACGGATTGAAGCTTTCATGGTACATGCGAAGAAGTTTCAAGAGTTGTACTCACAACACTCTGGTAAGATGGGTTCACTGACTCATCTCGAGCAGCTGGTTCATATTGAAGAAAAGATTGAAGAAGCAGCTTCTCTTGAGCGCGACAGAGTTTCTCGTAGCACAAATCTTAAAGATGAGCTTACTTCACTAGAATCTAGACGTGTTGCCCTGATAAAAGAGCTTGAGCAGTTGGATCTTAAGAAAGAGGGGCTTCTTGAGGAGGTTGCTCGAGCCGATGAGGAGGTTCTTTCTAGTCGTGGTACCTTGGCTGACCTTTAGGTCTCAGCAACATAACGTAAAGCATGCCCCAACAATTTCTGCTGATGAAGCTATGCAATTGGAGACACTAGAAGACCTGTTAGAGGATGACCGCAAGGATATTAGCACACTATCTTGGGTGCTCTAGATTGGATTAGTCATGTTTCTTCTTCTCTTTTTTCTCAATGTTAACCATTTTTTTTTTATTCTTTCAGAATATTTGTAACAGACTTGGTTCTCCTTAATTTGAAATGATTAGAATTTTATGCTTTTCATCCTTTTTGCCAATTTTGTATTTTTATTTATTATCATTATTTTTTGGGTGATTGTGCTTGGAAAAAGATTCCAAACTGTCTACGTACCCGAAATGGGATCAAGTCATGACGTAGTTCAAAGGAGAAAGAAGATTTTTTTTTTTTTTAGGAGACTGTGTTTGGAAAAAGATTCCAAACTGCCTACGTACCCGAAATGGGATCAAGTCATGATGTAGTTCAAGAGAGAAAGAAGGGATTTTTTTTTTTTTTGGTTGAATGTGCTTGGAAAAAGATTTCAAACTGCCTACGTACCCGAAATGGGATCAAGTCATGACGTAGTTCAAGAGAGAAAGAAGGGATTTTTTTTTTTTTTTGGTTGCGAGAAATTTCAATCCAATTTCAAGGGAAGTACTGTTTCAAGAACTTGTCATTGATAGGTCCAACTCTAAGTCCGTCGTGATCAACGATCTTGTAAGCACCATTGGTGTATGCCTCTTTTACGACATACGGGCCGTCCCACTTGGAAAGAAACTTGTTTCCAGTCCGATGCGTAGTTATGATCGGTTTGCGTATTGCAAGTACTAAGTCCCCTACTTGAAAGGATCGAGGCTGGACCTTCTTGTTAAAGGCTCTTGTGAGTCGAGCCTGGTAGCATTCCAACTGTTGTTGAGCCTCAAGCCTTTTTTCGTCCAGTGCTTCCAATTCTTCGAGACGAAGTTGTGCATTTTCCTCATTTGTCAAACCCTCTTGGATGGCTATCCGAAGTGAAGGTATTTGTTGTTCTAGTGGTAGGACCGCTTCTACACCATAGACAAGTGAATATGGCGTTGCTTGAGTTGGAGTACGGTATGTTGTTCGGTATGCCTAAAGAACCTCGCCAATTCTCTCGTGCCAATCACGTTTTGACTTTGCCACTACTTTTTTTAACAGATTGCCAAGAGTCTTGTTGAAGGCTTCAGCAAGTCCATTGGCAGGGGCATTGTACATCGAAGAGTTGTGTTGCTTGAACCCGAATTTGGCACAAAGCTGGTCCATGAGAGCGTTGTCAAAGGGCTTTCCATTGTCAGTGATAACAAATCGCGGTACACCATATCGAGAGATGATGTTGGATTTGATGAAGCCGACCACTGTCTCCTTTTTAACTTCCTTTAACGGTATGGCTTCAGCCCACTTTGAGAAGTAGTCAGTTGCTGCTAAGATGTACAAGTGTCCTCCAGAAGACTTGGGCAGAGGTCCAATCGCATCCAAACCCCACACATCAAATGGCCACGATGCTACGGTAGGGTGTAAAGGCTCAGGCGGCTGGTGAATAAAGTTTGCATGAAATTGACAAGCTTGACATCTTCTAGCGTAATCCAGGCAGTCTTTGACCATAGTCAGCCAGTAATATCCCATCCTCTTTATTCGAAAGTGAAGCTTTGGCCCTGATTGGTGAGCCCCGCATATTCCTGAATGAGCTTCCTCCATGGCTTGAAATGCCTCGTCCTCCCCAAGACAACGAAGAAATACCCCTTCAACTGATCGACGAAATAAGGTTCCCTTGTAATGAATGAATCTTGGTGCTCGTCGGCGTATCTCAGACCTACGGCGTGGTTCATCTGGCAACTTCCTATGCTCTAGGTAGTCAATGATGGGCTCCCTCCAGTCTTCATTTGTAATGACATTCACCGACACAACATTACTTTCTTCAAGGTCGCACTCAACAAGTTGTGGCAGTATCCATCGTTGACATATGGGTACCTCGATAGGTTCATCACTTGAGAATGCTAGAGCTATATCCAAATTAGCTAAAGCATCTGCGATGCGATTCTCGCTTCTTGGTACATGCTCCAATGTAACATTGTCAAACTTTGCTATCAAGTGGGTGGCATATTTGAAACAAGGCACCAAGTCTTCCTTCTTTACTTCATACTCTCCCAAGAGCTGGTTGATCACTAATTTTGAATCACCAAAAACCTCTAGGTTGGTTATTTCTAATTCACACGCCATTTGTAGACCGATGATCAATGCTTGGTACTCTGCCATATTGTTAGAGCAGTTTTCTCCCAAAGTGAAGGCATATGGAAGGATCTGTCTTTATGGCGAAATGAACACAACCCCAGCACCTGCCCCTTCTAGCCGAGCCGCTCCATCAAAGAACATCATCCATGGTGAGAGAGTTTCTACGAAAAATACTTCCTCATCAGGAAAATCGTCAGAAATCTCCCAATCGGCTGGAACAGGATGATCAGCTAAGAAATCTGCCAGGGCTTGACCCTTAACTGCTGTTCGAGGCACGTACACAATTTCAAATTCATTGAATAAAATGGACCTCCTTGCTAAACGTCCTGACAAGACCATCTTAGTCATCACATATTTAAGAGGATCATCCTTGGCGATCAAACGTATTGTGTAAGCCAAGAAGTAGTGCCTTAGCTTTTGAGAAGCGAATGCTAACGCGAGGCATGTTTTCTCAATTGGTTTGCACTTGAATTCTGATTCAGTTAACCTTCGACTTAAGTAATATAATGTTCGCTCTTTATTCTCTTCAGTGCTTTGAGCTAGCATAGCTCCAAGTGACTCCTCTTGTGCAGCAATATAAAGCAACAATGGCTTCCTAGGAATCGGTGCACCCAAAACTGGCGGATTTGATAGGTACTTTTTAATGCTATCCAAAGCATTTTGGCAAGCTTGATCCCATACAAATTCAACACCCTTCTTCATGAGATGATTGAAAGGTTGACATCTCCCAGAGAGATTTGATATGAACCGCCGAATATAAGAAAGTGAACCTTGAAGACTCCGCAGCTCTCGCAAGTTTCTAGGTGGTGGCATGTTTTGTATGGCATCGATTTTGGACTTGTCAACTTCAATCCCACAATGCTTTACAATAAAACCTAAGAACTTCCCTGAAGAAACTCCAAAGGCATACTTCGCAGGATTCATCTTAAGGTTATGTTTCCTTAAACGGTTGAAAACTGCGCGCAAATCCTCAAGGTGATCCTCTTTCTTCTTAGTCTTCACCACTAGATCGTCAACATAACATTCAACTATCTTGTGGAGCATATCATCGAAGATCTTTTGCATGGCACGCTGGTAAGTAGCTCCAGCATTTTTTTAGTCCAAAAGGCATTACTTTGTAGCAATAAATCCCTTTTGGTGTGCGAAATGCAGTTTTCTCTTCATCTTCAGGAGCCATCCGTATTTGATTATATCCTGCACATCCATCCATGAAAGAAAGAACTTCATGTCCTGTAGTCGCATCTACCATGAGCTCGATGATAGGGAGTGGGAAGTCGTCTTTGGGGCATGCGAGGTTCAAATCACGAAAATCCACACAAATACGTATTTGGCCATTCTTCTTCTTTACTGGGACGATACTTGAGATCCATGTTGGATACTTGACCTCTCTGATAAACCCTGCTTCGATCAATTTGTTAATTTCTTGCTTAATTTTGGCAGCCAACTCGGGGAAGAATGTACGTTGTGCTTGTTTAACTGGACGCACGCCATGTTTAACCGCTAAGTGGTGAACTGCTACTTTAGGGTCAAGTCCAGGCATTTCTTTGTATGTCCATGCAAACACGTCTTTGAACTCAAGCAAAAGTTCTAGGTATCTTTTTTCATCAATAGGACTGAGGTGGGCACTAACAAAGACAGGTCTGGGCTCTTCAGATGTACCTAAGTTAAGCTCTTTTAGATCATCAACAGTCGGTTGCCCCCCATATTCAAGTTGTGGAGGTGCATCCATCACTTCGTCGTCTAAAGATTCTGAATCACTGACTTCCTCATAAGTGATGTGATTCACTGAAGCATGCGTATAAGCACCATCAATCTCGTGTTCTTCCAAAGTCCCTTCCTTAGCATCATTTTGGAGTTGACCAATCGGTTGTCTCGTGAGTATGATAGTCCGCCTTCTAGCTTTGAGGGTACCATCGCTACTAACTTCCAGTGCCGTCTTTCTTTTCATACGGGATGGAACCAGACTTCGGATCTCATTTCCTTCATGCTCCACTTCTTGCTCAAACTCTGGAAGCATGTTTGCACTGCCGAACTGGGAGGTTTGCAACCTTCTTGATTTATTTGTTCGTCTCTCTTTTTCATGCATGGTGGTGCTCAATCTAGAAAATGGCGATGCACGAGGTCTGCGAGAAGAAGGTTGAACGCTTAATCTCCCAAACACTGACCCATGAGGGGATTGGGGCATTACTGAAGTATGCTCTTCTTGAACCACGGTGCCCAAACTACTAAGCACTGGAATGCGAGTTGATGGGATCTCGATACGATCAAATACAGATCTTCTCGAGGTCGAGCTTTCTAAATCATTTTCTCCCACTTCTTTCGCGGTAATGTATTGAGCAGTGCTTACTTTTGATTTTCCTTTTATTGGTACACGAATTGGTTCGACTGGAGTAAAGCCAAGACCCGTTTTAGGGGTAATGACTTTGTAACCTTGTTGCTTCAACTTCTTTTGTGTTTCATTCAAGCCATGAACCCTCTCTCCTGTGACTTCAGGACTAAGCTCTCCCAGTTGTGATGGATTCGCAAAATCATAACCTGCACTCTCCATTAGTTTGTATGCCTTTGGATCAAAGCCTTCATCAGTCCTCTTTGTTGGGAGTTGAGAACTCCTAAGCGAATCTTGAGATGGTTCGACGAATCCCTTGAGTGTAGATCTTGACTTCCCCATTCCTTTGAGAGGTAAGGTCAGTCCTTCTCCCAAGCTTTGAAAATCATTTTCTTTATTTCTGAGGAATTTCCCTCCTTGGATTTTGTAAGCTCAACAAATGGTGACTCTCCATCTTTCCTACGAGACCTCCGAACATACTTGAAGACTGGTAGTACCTCTGAAGCTTTTGAAGGAGCACTTGACACTTGAGAGCGTGCATTTTCTAACTCTTTTTCAGGATCAGTAACGGACGTCTTTGGTTGAACCTGCTTTTACTCGCCTCCATCGGGAATTTTGTCATCACTTTTCTTTATCACGTGGGTTTCGGCTGAAGCACCAAGGTCTTCGTAGAACTTTGCGTCAGCAAAATGAGCCTCCGCCTCAGTGAATGACTTGGTGTCACCTACCACCGTTCTCTCTTCACCTCGATAAAACTTGAAGCATTGGTGAAGGGTAGAGGGAACCACTCCATTTGCATGTGCCCACGGTCGCCCAAACAATAGATTGTAAGAAGTCCTTGTATCAATCACATGGAACAATGTTTCTGATTCCAGCTCTCCTATGACAAGTTGAACACGAATCATACCAATTGCGCGTTGCCCACCTTGATTGAAGCCTTGAATGATCAGACGACTTTTTGATAATTCATCCATGGGTATGCCTAGTTTCTTCAGAGTTACCTTTGGCATGATGTTAACTGCAGATCCCCCATCAATGAGAATTCGGTTAACTCTTTCTTCTCGAATGTACCCCGAAACAAATAAAGGCCGGTTATGTGGCTTTGAGCCCAACTGAAGGTCTTCATCGGTGAATGTGATTGCCATACAACATGGGGTACAAGGCTGAGATGAAAAGTCTCCTACTCCGATGTTTGTTTTCTTCGGATCTTCTAGCATTCTCTTCAATCTAGCGCGTTGGGATGCGGAGAGCTGTGATAACTCGCATAGCTTGAGCTGTGATGATAAGTCTTGAAGACATCCTTCATCCTTGCTCCCATCATTATGTTTCACATCTTCCCCTTCATATGCAGAAGCCATGTATACCGTCATAGTAATTGTAGGATCGATGATAATGGAAGCGTGATTCGTCTCCACCACATCTTCATTATCCATGATAATCTTTCCTTGCTTAGATAGATTCATGATCAACTCCTTGAGTATGAAACACTTCTCGGTAGGATGACTAACAAGACGATGATACTTACAGTATTTTGGCTCATTTGTACGCCCACTTTCTTCAGGCCGCTTGCATTCTGGGAGTTGGATTACTTTCTTCTCGAGTAAATAATCTAAAATCCCTGGCACGTCTGAATCTGGAAACGGATAGACTTTTCCTTCCAGTTCCTTGAGAGTAGGACGTGGTCTCTCTACCTCTCGGGGTTGTTCAAACTTCTTGCTTTCTTGCTTCTTGTTCTTGTTAGGGACTTTTACTGGGACCGAAGTGACTACCAATGCCTCCTTGCCAATCTTCGAAGACTGGCCCCCCTTCTTCGCTTCCTTTCTTTCATTTCTGGACTCGGGAAGGAAAGAGCTACTTCCTCCATGGGCAGCTATGTTCATTTCCATGTCGTGAGCCCTTGTAGCCAATTCCTCGTAACTCTGAGGTTTGAGGCCTTGTAAGATATACAAAAGTCCCCAATGCATGCCTTGCATGCAGAGCTCTATTCCGGAATGATCAGAGATCTTCTCCTTGCAATCTAGACTTAGTGAATGCCATCTGTTAATGTAATCAACCACTGGCTCATCTTTTCTTTGCTTGGTATTAGTCAGCTCAGTCATACTTACAGTACGACGTGTACTATAGAATCGCGTCAAGAACTCTTTTTCTAATTGACTCCACTATCGATGGACTCAAGCTCTAGGTCAGTATACCAATCAAAGGCATTTCCTTTTAGGGATCGCACAAATTGCTTAACGAGAAGGTCTCCTTCTGTTCCAGCGTTATTGCATGTCTCTACAAAATGTGCGATGTGTTGCCTTGGATTTCCTTTGCCATCAAATTGCTGCAACTTGGGTGGTTGATAACCCATTGGCATCCTCATGCTATCAATCCTCCTCGTGTAAGGCTTTGCATACATGAAACTACTTCGTGCAGGGCCTCCATATTGTGCTCGGATCGTGTTCGTTATCATATCCTGCAAGCGTTGGATAGATATCGAGCCAAGTGAAGACTGATCATCTTGGTTTACTTGCTGTTTTGAAGTGGATGCACGCCCATTGTTGTTGGTTAGATGATCTTGCGGAGTGAATCCTGGTGGATGGGAGCCATCGTGAGCCGACTCGGTAGTACTCTGCTTCTCCAACTTATTCATGAGTGATGCGATTTGCACGTCTTTATCAGCCACAATCTTGGTCAACTTTTCAATGGCTTGAGCCATATTCGCGAGTTGCTCATCTAAGGAAGCTGCATCAGCCATCATGGCTGGCATAATGGACGTGCATGACTCAGAATACCTCGGCGAGTAAGATTTGCTAGGTGTCCCAGGGGATGATCCGGAACTTGATCCAGAGCATGATTTCACTTCTAATGAAGAGTATGAGTTGGTGCCTTTTTGCATGCCACTTACATTCGTCTTGAAACTAACATCCATGTCATCATTTGCCTCTGTCGGTAGTGAAGTCGTCTGGGTCCTAACTTTAGGACGGATGGGCTTTAGCGGGATGACTTTTGAAGTTGCTTGCTGATCTTTGCGAGAGCTTGAGGACTTGGACTTGCTCCGTGTAGTCGGGCTTTTAGGCATATCAGTCATCCTCACGGTGGACGAGCCCTTCCCTTTGTTGTTGACTTGAACGGTAGCATTCTTTGGTGCCATCGAATCTTTGAAGGATGAGTCTTTTTATGGAGAAAGAGATGAGAGGTAGAGTTGTCCCACTGGGCGTGCCAAATTTGTAAACACAAATTTCGAGTCGAAGACAAAGACAAGAAATAAATGCACAAAATAATTCAAATTTGATTAGTATTAAAATAATGGGTTACAACTCTATGATTTTTATACCGATTACAAGGTATGAAACCTCTGATTCAATCTCTGTAATGGGTTGGACTTGAGGGCCGAGTGGGCTTGATCTCGAATCCGGATGATTGACGGTGGAATCTTGAACGAGGGCCGGCGGGCTTAATCTCGAGCAAGATTTGAAGGGCCTTGTGTCACTTCGGTTGAGGGCTGGGATGGCTTGATCTCGAACGAAGCTTCAAGAAGACCAAGTAGAAGACGAAGAGTGGCGCGGCTTCTTATGCGCTTGTTGTTCTTCAATCGAAGTGCTTAGTCGGAGGAAGATTTGAAGTAGAATCTCGACAGAGCTTCAGCTGGTTCTCGCAGGGATTCTGTGTGTCCATTGCTCTCTCCAATGACCTCTATTTATAGGCTAGAGATGAGGGCTAGTTTGTAAATTCTTTGATTGATGATTTGATTGACATCAATTAAAGGTTGTAATTCCCGTGATCTTGGGATCTTTGTCTCCCCTTGATTTCTTAATGAAAAAGATTTGTATTTCTCAATAATTAAGAAATAATTTAAATTTATTATTTCTTTATGTCAAGTAACTAGAAGTGGGCCTCTAGAATTTTTTTTTTGACATGGGCCGAATTGGATTTGTAAGTGCCCGTTATATTTTAAAGGATCACGTACTAATAAATGAACGAGCCCATTTATTCATCTTAGACCAACCCATATATTTGTACATGAATTATTTAATATAATTAGAGGCCCAAAATTAATATCACTCAATTTTGATTTTGACTAATCAAAGTAATTTTGAGGAATTTAACTAGACAAATGGTAAATAAAATTTACCGAATTTTCGGTGTCTACACTAATATATCAAGCATGTCTATAATTTAGATGGTTGTTTGTAAAAGCATGAAAATAATAATTTGGTCACTTTAACAGAAAAAAATGTATGATATTACGAGTTTGAGCTTGTGGTATTATTACAAACTTTAGTGTTAGAGCTTTCGTGGAGGTGACACAAACAAAAAAGTCTTAATTCTTACATTGTCCACCTTACTATTCGGGAAGGTCCAATAAGCTCGCTCAACGATTTTTTTTTAGACTTTAATATACTTCAACAAAAGTGTCAATTTGGTCATTCAAAGTGGATGCCGTTATTTATGCTGGATGGAAATGCTCAAAAAGACCAAAATGCCCATTAACTTTGGAGACTTGGATAGAAAAAGACTTAAATGCCCTTTAAAATTTATAAAACAGACTAATATACCCTCTTTTTATAAACAGGATGTAATGTGCACATGCACATGGGGATTTGGCCTGCTGGCTTGAGTTCATTGCTTCCATTCTGGAGGTCATGGGTTTGATCCCCCCAGGAGTTAGAGGGAAGGCTTTCTCTCCCTAGGATTTATTTCCTAGGCGCTTCTGTGCGTGCATGTGTGTGTGTGTGTGTGTGTGTGTGAGTAGAAAAAAAAAAGAGGATGTAATGTGCACATAATTTCTTAAAAATAATATTTTCTTATTTTAATATTATATAATGTACTTCTTGGGAGAGACAAGGTAATCAACCCTAAAATCATACTCTTCTAAGCTCGGATGAGATTGACCCGAACCAGGATGAACAAGCTCCATTTGCCCCAAAAGAACCCGACAAAGTCACATGCCTTACACCATCTTCATCCGCACTCGATGATTTCAAACTGCAAAGGAAAAATTAAAAAATCAAATCTTGCCACTCTACAACATTGAGCGAATTAAACACTTGTCGGAATTTGAATGAGATTTATCGGGTACCTTTCAATTGGACTATTGGAGAGCAATCAGAAGATAGATAAATGCCATGCCCGTAGAATCCATAGTTGTCCAATTGGTGAAAATGACCAAACCCATGTGATATGATCATATTAATCTCTTCCTTGGAAGCACCAAACCAAGCATACTTCACATTTGCATTCCCACTACACTTGTTCTCAAAACGCTGAAATTGTACTTGTTCTTATGAATAGACTCAACTTTGATATGAATCCCAAGAGGAGAACCCAAACCCGAAACAAACCTCCACTTTATAATTTCATGAACCCCTCCCCCTCATCCAATTTCACCAACCCATCAACGAAAACTCAAGATTCCCCTTCATTGCTCCCTCTACAAACTCCACTTCGCAATCATCGCTATAATTGCTGCCACTTCCCTCAGACGACGAATCCGAAACACCAAGTTGAACTGATTATCTAAACTAGGCGGTGCGTAATCGTCACCAGAATCTAAAACCCTAAACCCCTTTATAAGTGCAACATCATTAGTTCCCATTGGAACAGAGGACAACCGACATTGCTGCGAGGTCTGATTTGAACTGCTGGACCAGAGATCCGTTTTGTGTCTGTGTGAGAGAGAGAGAGAATGTTGTACGTGTATGTATGTGTATGTGTATGTGTGTGTGTGTATGAGTCATTGAAATCTGAAAGTTATATGAAAAATTATTACTTATTAGTAAGGGTATATTCGGGATATCAAAAAAATAGTAAGCTTTCCATCCAAAAATTTGGATGGAGTGATAAATGTGATATATATGTCTAAGTAGAGTTAGTACAGTCTGAAAAAAAAATCATAGAGTAAGTTTCTTGGACTTTTGCGAATAGTAGGATGGATAATGTGAGAATTAAGCGGAAAAAAAAGAAAAAAAAAATGAAAACCAACTTATGAGCCAAAAAGAAGTAAAATAACCAAAAACTCTGGACAGGTGCGGAGCACGTGCGTTAACGGTATTGAAAGTTGTTTCTTGACGAAATAGCACTTCTAACCCGAAATCAAGGGAAGTCATCTCTTGAGCGACAAGCAGGGCTTGAGCTTCTAAAATCTCAATCTAGTTTTCAGTTTTTCAGTTCGTACACAAAATTAGGGTTCATAAATCTCTTTCCTAAACTTCTCTAATTCCCATTTCCCAAAATATGTCAAACGATGACCCAACCTCAATCTCACCACTAGGAGCCGCCGTGATTCCAGTAGTGAACAAGCTCCAAGACATATTGTCGGTGGCCGGAGAGTCGTTGTCGGAGATCGAATTGCCTCAGGTGGCGGTTGTAGGCAGTCAAAGCAGCGGCAAATCGAGCGTTTTAGAAGCTTTGGTCGGCCGTGACTTCTTGCCCAGGGGTAATGATATTTGTACTCGCAGACCGTTGCTTTTGCAGTTAGTGCGGACTGATACGGAGGAGGAGTACGGCGAGTTTCGGCACCTTCCCGGGAAGAAGTTCTTTGATTTTTTGGAAATTCGTAGAGAAATTCAGGTATTTGTGTTTTGAATTTTGGTCTAATTGTCTTCTTTGTAATCAATCAGAAGCGCTTTCAAAGAAGTGTTTTTTTAAGTAATTGGGGAATGTCAAAAGCATAATACTCCCTCAGTCCCAAAGTGGGTTTTTTTTTTTGAAAATCTTCAAAATAAGTGTCTTTTTTCCTAATGAAGTTACTAAATCACGGGAATTAAGGGTAATTATGTACATGTTCTACTAAAATAGCATAAATTCAACTTCCTTAATTTCATTTCCTCTAAAGACCAACACAATACTAATTTTGGAGCGGAGTAATAATGAGAGAGATACAAACTTTTTTGTTCCAATCTAGGTGTAGATTTGATGGATTAAAGGATATCACATGCTTGCAACTAGGGTGGGAAGAAAAAGTTGGACAAAAAATTTGTATCCCTGTCACTAGTTTTATATATATATATATATATATATATATATATATATATATATATATATATATATATTTTCCTTTTAGATTATTGTCTTGTAAGGATGACTAGAATACTGCTTCTACAGCTACAACTGTAGTCTTGACTGTTACTAATAATGTCGCATAGAAAAGAAACTTGCATCAAATTTCCAAAGTCAAAACTTTTTAATATTTTCTCGTTTTTATTACTATAATTTTAGAACATTCCATTCGAGAAGTCCTATTGAAAACTTGAGCTAGTTTTTATCGGATGTACCAATTAAATTTTAGAAATATCTAAGTTTATTCTTACTACATAAACATAAATTTGAGACAATTTCTGTATTTTTTAATTATTAACAAAGAGAAAAAAGAAAATTATTGTAATTCTCAAAATTAAGGATATTTATGAAAAACCATTTTAATCCTAAAATGATTGCTTATTTTCTTTGTGGTCTATAAGAACATATATGATGTGATAATCTTCCTCCGTCCCGAAGAGAGAGTCCTATTTGACAAGTCAAACTTTTTAATTTTGTACTTTTTCTTCTATGTATTTCCGATAATTTGAACTTACAGAGGAATACTTTTTGTGTTATATGTATAAGAAATGTCATGTATTTAAAGAAAAGGATTTTTTTTTGATAAATAATGCAATATATGTGTGAAAGAATTGGAAATGAGACTGCTTTCTGGGACAAACAAAAGTAGAAAGTGAGACTTTTTTTCTTTTTTTTTATGGGGATGGGAGGAGTTTTCTTTGGATCAAGCATGTTAGGAAAGATTTGCCCGGAGAGGTAGATTAAGTTGAGGTGTGCGCGAACTCGCCCGAACAAGCATGTTAGGAAAGATTTGCCCGGAGAGGTAGATTAAGTTGAGGTGTGCGCGAACTCGCCCGAACAAACCATTGTACTGACCAAACGAAGAAAAAAAGACATGTTGGGAAACCCAAATAACTCCTCCTTCTGACCCGGGAGAAAAAGAAGAGAAGAGTCATATGTTTACTGTTGAATGTCAACTTGGCATTTTGGATGAAGATTTGTTAAGATTCTTTTAAAGTCATATATTTCCCGCTTCACATTGCTCAGTTATTATTTGTCCGTACAGTCGTTTGATAATAATGTTTCTTTCATCGTCGTCTTACTCTGAAACTAGTTTGTTCATGGGTTTTCTTTACATATGCACTGACATCAGTTTAATTATCCCAGGCTGAAACCGAGAGGGAAGCGGGAGAGAATAAAGGAGTTTCAAACAAACAGATTCGTCTGACAATCTATTCGCCAAATGTTCTCGACATAACATTGGTGGATTTGCCTGGAATGACCAAGGTTCCAGTAGGTGACCAGCCATCTGACATTGAGTCCCAGATCCGTACTATGATACTGTTCTATATCAGGCAACCAAGTTGTCTGATATTAGCTGTAACACCTGCTAATTCAGATTTGGCAAACTCAGATGCTCTTCAGATAGCAGGAATTGCTGATCCTGATGGTAAATGTTTCCAAGACATTATAATTAACCAGTGTTTTCTGTAAGCTATATAATTGAATGTTGGGTATAG
This sequence comes from Platycodon grandiflorus, assembly GCA_016624345.1. Lineage (NCBI taxonomy): Eukaryota > Viridiplantae > Streptophyta > Magnoliopsida > Asterales > Campanulaceae > Platycodon > Platycodon grandiflorus. The sequence continues at coordinate 14,740,626 of CM028367.1, read as the reverse complement.
CAGTCAAAAAGATGCATATGCTTTCATCCTAATGCTATTAAACTCCCTTTGGCAGGTAATCGAACAATTGGTGTACTTACAAAGGTATAATTAATGTCAAATTGCCAATTTATCTTTGTTGTTTGATTCTCAGTTATTCCATGTTCTTATCTGCAAGTTTCTGCCATTTTCTCACGAGTCATTCTGATTTTACTTCCTTCTCCATGATCTTAGTTGGATATCATGGACAGAGGTACCGATGCCTGCAATTATTTGCTTGGAAACGTGATTCCCCTTCGACTTGGTTATGTTGGTGTTGTCAATCGTAGTCAACTGGTAATCTTTTTGAAAAATGAGCTTCAACCTTTTATCACTGCAGCCTTTTGTAATTACATGTCAGTATGGATTTTTTTTTTCCGCACATGAGCTCATTATTTATAGACTCGTTAAATAATATTTTTCAGTGCTTTTTATCTCTGATGTTAACGACTCTGCTGTTGTTTTAGTAACACAATGTTTTCCTAAGTGCACTCCTTACTTTATAATTGAATAAATATAAAATCTATGAAACATCATATACATATTTTTTGTTCGAGTTTCAGTTTTGTTGCCAGCAGAAGTTGCATTTGGTCCGAATTCTATGACTTTGTTGCCGAAATAAGTAACCTTTCAATCCACTTTGCAAAATTTTTTTTTGGATCAATTAAGTGGCATGGATGCCTGCACCCTACTGTTCTTCTACACACTAGCAATTACTTAGTAGAGAGGTTTGAGCTAATTTATCACATATGAGGTTTAGAGAAGCATCCTTCAACAAAACGTTAACAGAGGCCATTGTTTAGTTTAATGGCCAGGTTATCCTGCCATTCTGGTTAAGATGTGTAACCATTGAAAATAGGTACCTCCTGCAAATAAGTGAGAAGAATTGGTCCTTGGCTAGTCACTGTCATGGCATCCTAAGCGACTAAGCGGTAACACTCCAATTTAGGGTTTGTGGAGTTTAAATTCTTTTGTTAGCCTGAAGTTTGAAATTTTAAAATCCAATGTTTTGAACTTTTCGGAATTTCTAGTACATTTGTATTTAAATCCTTCATAGTTAAGATGAATGATGATGCTTATGTTCAGGTGTCCTGTAACCATAGGGATAAGTTTTCAATAGTGGTGCTAGTCTCCTAGTGTTGTATTGTCCGATTCATAATTGGGGAATTATTTGCTATGGAAGGCTAACTTGTTTGCTTGGCCCGGCCAAATCATTTTGATAATAAATTTGTTGGAATGTTTCCATTATTTGCTTTTATCCATCAAGACCCGAGCCTGAGAGCCCGAACTGTGACGCATCCCACCCATTGGCCAAACAACACCGAGGTTAACTAGGCCCACCCATAAGTCCATGGTAATTGTTGGTCGCCTACACTCACCTATGTATCATTAGGGTGTTACAATCTACCCCACTAATATCCTTGACGTCCTCGTCAAGACCGAACAGTCACCAAGATTATAGTCCTCGGCGATATAGGATTCAAGAAGTGGCTCGCACAGGTACAAGAGGTGGCTCCAACGTGCCTCCCACTGTGTAGTACGTTGTCACTTTGTTCCCACATTTTCGGACGGGGTTTTGGTCTGATACCATTCTATCAGGTCCGAGCCTGAGAGCATTAACTGCAACACATTCCCACCCACCGACTCAAAGAACACTTGGGTCAACTAGGCCCACCAGAGCCCACCCAGAAGTCTTTGGATAATTTTTGGTGCTAGTCGGTAGTAGGTGGCCAACTTATCAAAAAGAAAAAAAAGATTGGGGTGTTACAACTTATCAAAAAAGAAAAAAAAAAGATTGCGGTGTTACAACTCCACTGTCTGAATTATAGCCGCTCTCTCTATACATATTTTGCAAATTGTTAGCAAATATTAATTGTGTTTCAAAATAGTGGGATTCTGATAAAGCATCTTTTTTACAAATAATTCAGTCCACATGACACGGAAATCCTCTATTAGGCAGGAAACAGCTCTTGATGCTCGACTATTTGTATGATTAAGATATCTTCGTTTTGCAATTTGCAGCCAGTTAGAGATTCAAACTAGGGATCATTTTTCATGCTCAAAATTATAGTGCTGGTTGATTCCTTGAGTCTTCTTTTTGAATTAGCAACTAAAGTAAATAGAAGTCCGGTGTGATGTATCGTTGAATATCTAATGAAAATTTTGCCTTATTATTGTTACCAAAAGAAGAAAGAAAAACAAAAATCTTATCACAGTAATTAGTTAAGTATTCGAACAGTTTTGATCATTATATGGAGTTATTTAGAGGCAGCTCTCTCTCTGCTCTCCCTCTTTTCCTTCAGTTCATCTCTCTTTTTCCTAAATACGCAAATTGTTGTGGGAAGTTGTAACAACATGGCCTCCTTCCACCTTTAACTTAGCACTCCTTTTTCACAAGATTTAAATTTTTTTTTTTTTACATATCGTTCATTAACTGAAGCTATTACCTTAGCAGAATCTATATAAGAACTTTGCATAAAAGCATAGAGATTTCTTATATTATGGAAATCACCTTTTTGATCCACCTACGTGTCTTTTGTGTGCAATCTGTTATACCTTTCCTAAGTTAATTCAGCTGCTTTGACCATCAGTTACTTTTGATCTTCACTTAATGTTGTCATTATGGATGACGAGTTAATGGGATCTTAAGAAGGTAGACGTAACTCTTTTTTGAACAAAGATGGTTAAATTATATGCATTTATGATGCTAACTGTTTGAAGATTGACTAGCAAGATAATATTAATGCTTTTCTTAATGGAAAATTGATCAAGGAAGTTAGAGAACACTTGTGACATGGTTGCTTCTTGCACAGGAGGTCACGCTCAATGGCAGTATTAAGGATGCACTTGCCTCGGAAGAGTCTTTCTTCCGAAATCATCCAGTATGACTTGCTTTCTTAAATACTCTTTCATAAATGACTAATGGCCTCTCTCTCTCCCTCTGATTGTTTCTTGACGCTGTTAGGCAGGTATATAATAGTATTGCAGATCGCTGTGGCATCCCTCAATTGGCCAAGAAGTTGAATCAAGTACAAATCTTGAGTGACTTTGTTATAACTCAATTCCTTGCTTTGCATAAATTGTGATATTTAATTTTTTTTTGCAGATTTTAGTACAACATATCTACAAAGTACTTCCAGGATTAAAGTCACGAATCAGGTCAAAGATACTTTCAGTTGGAAAGGAGCTTTCTAGCTATGGGCATATGGAAGAAACCAAAGTATGTAGAGATCTATGTTGCATTCATTGATTTTTTCTTCTTGATAGGCTTTCAGTTCGGTATACTATTGGGCTTATGTTAAGTTTCGGAGATCCATATAAACTTATTATCTAAAATAAATCATTTAGAAGGTCCTAGTAATCTTGATACTTAGACTCGGCGGTGTTTTTTTCTTTTTTATTAAGATTCTTATTATGAAAGTTTTTACGTTAATGTGGTGGTAGTAGTTTTTACTCCTTTGATATTTATTTTTCATATATTTGCAATTCTGTTTCCGTCTCTCAGAATTTGTGTGGTTATTTATTCATATGCTTTGATATTGCTAATTTCTATGTCAATTTGTACAATTTACAGTCTGGTCAGGGAGCTCTAGTTCTGAATATTCTTTCAAAGTATTCTGAAGGTAAAAAAGATCCTTTGATCAGTTATATTCATTTTCCTGGCAAAGTGCGTCTCCAGTTTAGTAAGTTCGATGAGTCTTCTCTTTTTAAAATGATCATCCTACTTCCGTACACCAATCTTGAGACTGCATTGCCTGAAATTTTTGAAATATGGCACAAATAAGGAATTCAAACTCAATTGTTTATCAGAAATGAAACTTGAGCTGTTATCCAAGACTCAAAGATACATCCCCCATTAATAGGTTTTGCATCCATGGTGGAGGGACGAAATGAAGAGAAGTTGACCTCTGAGGTGTATGGCGGAGCACGAATTCTTTACATCTTCCAGTCAATCTTTGTAGATCGTTTGGAGGTACGCATGTTTACCTTCTGTCTTAGCACGCTTCTGTATGAATGCTTCTACTATAATTCTACTGCATCTTGGTTTTATCCACGCATATAAATGTTACATTTCTCATGGCCTAAACAGTATGCTTCAGACGTATTCGGCCATTATCTGTTGTTTGAAAACTTGTTGGCTTGGGTCATAGTTGATGTTTTGTACTGACTTTGTCTCTTCTAAGAGCTCGATGTCAGAGTTTCTTCTTGAATTTGTTGAGAAACGTATTGAGGGAGAACTTGAATTGGTTTGAAGTCGTATTGTTGGTAAAGAAGGAATGGTTTGAATAAGATACTGAATGTACCGTGAGCTATTTGATAAAATTCTCATTGAGCCCTCACAATCAAGATATTTCTACTACTACTACTACTACTACTACTACTACTACTACTACTACTAATGTTAAATAGAATAGGAGAGAAAATCAAATATAATTCTTCTTGTCTTGCAGGTGGTGGATCCATTCGAGGGTTTAACAGATGAAGACATCCGCACTGCAATCCACAATGCAACTGGTCCTAGGTCTGCTTTATTTGTGCCAGAGGTGGGCATTCTTCTTTTCTTAATCTTTAAGCATCCAACTGGACACAGATGTTAACAGAGGAACATATTTTGTTATATATGTTGCCCATGTATCAAACGGTTTCTGATTGACGATGCTGTTTCTCTCTCGAAATATAGGTTCCATTTCAAGTTCTGATCCGAAGACAGATAGCTCGGTTATTAGATCCAAGCCTTCAGTGTGCTAGGCTTGTTTACAATGAATTAGTCAAGGTGGGCGCTCATTTATATCAGTTTTGTGGGTAGTGACTTTAAGTTACATGTTTTTGGCACCAGTCAATGCTTGAGTTTTGTAAGCTTTATTTCAGATGAGCCACAGCATTCTGATGACTGAACTGCAGCGATTTCCTCTTCTCAGAAAGCGCATATATGAAGTTGTAGGAAAGTTCTTGCTAGAAGGCCTTGAACCTTCACAGACGATGATTGGACACATAATTGACATGGAAGTATGTTAAAAGAATTGGTTTTATATTATTCATCTATTTGTTTATTTGGATATTTGGTCTCTTAGCTTGACCAAAGTAGTAGAATGACGAATCAAGATATATGCAATATAACTACCTTACCAACTCCATTCAATAGCACAACATTGGACGTGCATTTGAGACTCATAACTCATTTCTTGATCAAGTGAATTCATTTACATGCTTGCACATTCAAGTTTCACGAGGTATGAGGAAATCTTAATTTCTAACTAAAATCGTCATTTTAAGTAAAATAAGATGATGATGCTATTGTATCACTTTGTCATTGAGATAAGAAAATGATCTTGACTAGGTAAATGTTCTGTAATTAACCTTATTTTTGCGCATAATCAAAATTTTCTTGAGCTTTCCAATTATTATCTTTATTTTTGGCCAAAAGGCAAAAGCATGAATCATTAAGAAGCAAGTTTCTGATGCAAATATTCTCAATTGCAGATTGACTATATAAATACGTCACATCCTAATTTTATCGGCGGAAGTAAAGCTGTGGAAGTTGCTTTGCGACACGTCAGGTCATATAGGATGTCTACATCGATGCCTAGACCAAGGGTATGATGGTCCTGTTATTATTGAAATATTACAATACATTTTTCTTTTTCTTTTTCTTTTTTCAAAGTATGAGACCCATTGTAGTCTTAGTTCAAGCTGCACATCTTTGACAGGATGGAGTAGATTCTGATGCAGAACAAGCTTCTGAAAGAAGCCCAATATCTAGAGCTATGATTGTTAGGTCTCAAGCAAACGGACTAATTAATGACGAGGTTTACGGTTTTCCATCTTTTTACTTAAGTTGATTTTTTTTCCTATGTCAATTTGATTGTTACTGTATAAAAGTGCTTGGATATGAAATTCTAGTGCTGACATCGAAATCACCATTTTCTCTTGTCGCTTGATTTTTCCCACAAATAGGGAGTTCGTTCGGTCGCAGATATGGGGGTAAATGGAGCATCTGGTAATATTCTATAGAAGTGCGTTTTATTACAAGTATGCTTTCTTTTATTATTGAGGTACTTTGAACAAGAGAATAGAAATGCCTGCAGGGAGGTTGTGTTACTTCTTATTTAAGACATTTAGTATCATAAGCTTCGTATGGTCCATGGTGACACGCGTGTATGATAAACATATATCGTAAGTCGTCGTAAGAAGTCATAAGTCATTAGAAGTCATAAGTAAGAATTCATAAGTCATAAGTCATAAGTCATAAGTAAGAAGTCATAAGTTATAAGTCATAAGTCATAAGTAGAGCTGGCAATGGCGGCCCAGTGCAAGCCCACCGGGCCAACACTTAATATTGGGCCGGGCCGACCCCAATTCTCCTAGGGCCTAAGAAAAGTCAAGCCCAGCCCAACCCACCCATCGCGGCCATCAAGCCAAAAAGCCCTTGTTGGAAAAATAAATAAACTAAAAGGAACAACTGCAGCTGCCAATTGCCAAATCAAGTTCTAAGTTACTTAGGGCCTTGATTTAGCCAATGAGAAATGACTTATAGCCAATAACTTATGACTCATGAATATTCTTTGCATCATTATTATTATATTTATTATTATTTACTATTAATATATATTATTAATATTTATTTTTATTATTATCATTATTCACTATTATTTATTTATTATTAATATTTATTTATCATTATTCACTATTATTTATTTATTATTAATATTTATTTATCATTATTCACTATTCTTTGCATCACTATTATTTACTATTAACATTTATTTTAATTATTATGTTTATTTATTATTATATTTATTACAATTATTATGTATTACTATCATTATTTACTACTACTACTACTACTACTATTATTATTATTGTTATTATTATTATTTACTACTATTATTATTATTATTATTATTATTATTATTATTATTTACTACTATTATTAATATAATTATTATTTACTATTATTATTATTATTATTATTTACTACTAGTATTAATATTATTAATAATATTATTATTATTTACTACTATTATTATTAATATTATTATTATTTAATAATATAATAATATTAATATTGATAATAATAATAATATTAATAATAATATTATTACTATTATTAATATTAATAATAATAATAATATTATTAATTATATTAAATTCTTAATAATATTAATATTAATATTATTAATATTAATAATAATATTATTATTATTAATATTACTATTATTATTAATATTATTATTATTATTATTATTATTATTATTATTATTATTATTATTATTATTATTATTATTATTATTAGGGGTAATCTTGGGATATAGAAAGTTTTACTAAAGAAGATGACTTATTTGTTTTTGAAAAGTAGAAATAAGCACCATGTCTAGTGCTTATAACTTATGACTCACATGTGCTTTAAGTGACTTGTACGTGACTTATGACTTATTCACTCATAAGTGAAATCAAACGCATCTAAAATGACTTATGATAAGTCATAAGTCATAATCACCCATCCATAAGACCAAACAGGTAACTAAACAAAAGCAATACTATGATTCATTGTTTGTGCTAACTACTAAAGGTAAAACAATGCCCACCAATAGTCGCCAATCATCACAAATTCAATCATTCTCACCACAGCTTAAGATGGATTACAACGGTGTGCTGTACTCTTGTTTGTTTTGTAATTTTGTTTATTGACTTACTGTGAAAGTGTGAAAGAGTGAACTGAAGACCGAAGTAAATGAGTAAAATAATAATAATAATAATAAAATAGTGCTGGGCTGGGCCTAGCCCAAAAGCCCTTGGCTTTTTTGACTCAAGCCCAATTGATCCATTTGGCCTACTGGACCGGGCCAAAAGGACCCACGTTTTTTGGGCCTCCAAAAATTGAACTTTAGCCCATGCAAAACATCGGGCTGACTGGGCGGCACACTAGGCTGGCTGATTTTGCCGGCTCTAGTCATAAGTTATAAGTCATAAGTCATCAAATTTCACTAAATCAAACAAATTTCAGCTAAATCAAACAAGTCCATTGTGACCCACACTTTATATTGGATATTCTACACTTAAACTCAAATTCACTGACAAATTCTAGATAAGGCTCTCTCTATATTTTTTGTTGCATAGGTGCCCTTAAATGAGTAAAGTTCCATTTATAAAAATAATACTCCCTCTGTTCCTATATAAGTGTCTTGTTTTGACTTTTTAAAGTAAAATCGATTGTTTTTCAAATGAAAATTTGACGTGTATTTTTTTTTCTTCTCAAAATCGTAAAGCACGTAATTCGTAAAAAAAATTGTTTACTACGAATTTCGTGTTTTATGGTTTTGAAAAAAATAAAAAAATACTCGTCAAATTTTCATTTGAAAAATAATCAATTTGACTTTAAAAAGTCAAAGCAGGACACTTATTTAGGAACGGATGGAGTATGACACTATTAATATGGATAAATTACAAATATTTTTCTATATTGGCTAAGGGAACAGGTAATCTATTCAAACGGTTATAGTACACAGCTCGTCTCTTGAAAGAGTTGCAACATGGTAGAAAGAGATAACAGTAAAGGTTATTGGGACTTGGGGGAGAGAGGGTGGGGGCATGAGAGAGGTAAAAGATATATGCGGGAATAAACTGGCGAATCAGAGAAGAGAGGAGTGAGTTTCTAGGAGGAAAGAGACAATCAATATTCGGAGATGGCCATCGCTTAGGTGGACGTAGGATTCTTTGTCCTCTAGTATATATATCGAATAATGCATTGTTTACAAGTCACTGATAGATTGACAATACGAATCCCTTGACACATACATACCCGCCCACAACACTTGTACCTCAGGTGATGTAACGAGCCCTTTCTTTTCTTCATGCCATTCTATCTCTCAACCATAACTAAATTTAGTGCTCAGTTAGTGATGCGGAATGTACAAAGAAAACAAGAGAAATTGGATTTCAATTAATGTTTGGTAATTTTGTATTATTATATAGAGATAAATCAATTGTATTTAGTTGTTACTAGTCTATCAGGATAATTATTAGTTTAAGGTTATTTTAGTCTTTTAGTTTTATTAGGGTTTTATTCTAGAATATTCTAGGCAAATTAGGAGTTAGTTGAACTACAAATATTCATGTAATGCTTCGTTATTAATCAGAATTGAGTATTTGATAATTGAGAGCTTGCGAGCTTTTGTGTGTTACTGAGCCGAGGGTAGGTTTCCCCTTCTTCTCATAGTGTGCAGACTAGTGGATCCTTTGCAAAGGTGACACAAACCATTACTTTCATATCTTTACCGCCTTCTTAGTTGCTGCACACACGAGATCTCCGTATCCCGTCCTACATCAGTTTTCACCAGTAGAATTCGAGGTCTTTGCCTTCCTTTTTTCCCCACTTCTTTTCTTGAGTACTGAAAGAATAAAAATTTGATTACTTACTAGGGCGTTCACATGGTTCTAGCTGGGTTTCATCATTTTTCCGTGGAAGGGAGAACCATAATCCAGTAAGAGAGATCTCCAGAAGCCATGGTGAAATTGAACCTGTTTACCAAGCCGGGCATGCCTCATCCACGATACATCTGAGAGAGGTGTGCTATCCTGTCCAAAAGAAAGAATTTTCATACTTAAATTTTTCTTTATTTGGATAAGTCATTTTCTTGGTTTTCACTTTTTCTGTAACTTCTATACTGAATGTGGAAATATGATTGCTTCCAGCCTCCTACAATGTTAAGGTCATCAGAATTGCACTGCGAGCAAGAAGCTGTTGGACTTGCTGTTACCAAACAGCTATTGGGATCATATTATGCCATCGTGAAAAGAAAATTGAGGATTCTGTTCGAAAGCAATTATGCACTTTTGGTGAGTGCTTCTTGTTATTACTTTTCTATGTTAAAATTGAGAAACTTCCTCCTTGTGTTTTCATAGGATCAAATTTTCTTGTATTTTTGATAAGTCGAAGTTTATTGTATCAGTGGTCTTAAACTCACAGTGAATGACTCGGTTGATTCATATTCTCTTTCAACAGAAATGCCGACCATTCCTTGGCTGTTCTGTTGTTTTCCCTTGGAAAAGATTGATATGACCTTTAAACAATAGCAGATTAATTTTTCCCAAAAATGCTATCAGTTGAGCATTACAGAATCCTTTAATTACGAGGTTTTGGAGGCTTTTAGATCCTCTAGCCTCTTTTTTGATGTCAACTGTTGTTCGAACATGATTACTGTAGGCTTTACTTTAACTCCTTCAAGATGCATTGTCATTCAGGTAGTTAACCTTTTACTTCTCATCTAGTTGACCTCTACGATGTAGTCAATCCTCGGGTTTGGCTGCAGACAGCATTCCAAAAGTTGCTTGAATGATAAAACTATAGTAATATAGTCCAATTAAGAAAACTACGTTGGCTCTTAGAATAAAGGGTATATATGGCAAATCAATTATATTCCTCAAATTTGTACTCTTTCAGCGGAACAAAGGGGTATTTGTTAGTAAAGTCCAACTCTGAGATTAAGATAGACTCTAATAAGTATCTTTGACTGATTATATATCCAGGTCAATCACACAAAGAGAGAGCTGCACAACGTTTTGATAAGAAAGCTGTACAGGTGAAGTATTTGGTTCAGTGCTTGGTTTGAAAATTGACCTTAAACCAAACAAAAAATCATTTTAATCACCATGCTAAATGTATTTAATCCAGTTTAGCTACATGAGCTTGCAAGTTGAGATTTTCTTTCAACTTCTGTTATTAAAACAGAGATAACCTTGTGGAAGAGTTTCTGCGAGAAACGGATGGGGTGACAGTGAAGCGAAAGCGTGCTCAAGAAACTCTCTGGGCTCTTCAGCAGGCTTCTCAGGTGTGTGCTTTTCCTTGAATTGGTGGAGGATAATCTTTCATTAATAATGTTTATTCCTCTCACAGTCCATGAAAGGAGTCCTTATTAGAAATAGTGATACCTTTTAATCAGAGATGGCACGTTATCAGAGCAAAAGATTGACTCTACCAGAGCATGAATACTAAAATGACAGTCGGAGCCTTAGAAGTCAAGGAATAAAAAATTAATAGATAAATACAGCTACCTCTCTCTCAAACAACTCCTCCATAACCCATGTTCAACAATCTGGATCTTGTTCTGTCAGAAAGCTGCTTTTTCGTCAATCTTTTATTATCACATTTTGCTTTGAGATGTTCTTTGTACCCTGTGAAAGAAACAATGAACAAACCACAGAAATCACCAAATTGTTGGTCGTTGGAGCCCGCAAACACATTTATCTATTTGTATTTTTTTATCTCTTGGACCTTGAAGATCAGAATTGTATTGCTGAAAAAGATTTCTCTAACAAATCGTTCTTTGTCCTGGAAAATTACGAGCCTTAATATTATTTCTTATATTTTCAAGTTCATCTCTTCATCAACTTTGTATATTGTATGACTGCTTATTACTTGTCATTCATGTGACTGTGGAAATAAGAAGTAAAAATAGGAAGAATATCGAAATGTGAGAAAAGATGCATGTGACAACCTGTTTCCATGATACCTGAAACAGTGTAATTGCTGAAGATAAAATGGGGAAAGCATAAAGAAAGGAAAATTATAACAGAACAGGAAAACATTCTAGTGATTTTCTTCATGTGGTAGATCAAATTGCTTGAGCATGCTCTGAAATATGCTGGTCAATTGGCACCGACTTTACTGAAAATGTTACTTTGAGGACTAATGCAGGGATATATCTGGGTTTGACCCAGTTAAATGATACCCTTTGTGATCTCTTAATTGTTGTAGTGTAGGCCATTGACTATTCAAATTTGCAGTCAGGGTTTTCTTGTTGTTTATACCTTTAAGGTCCATCTCCCTTGACATCAAATATACTGATTATCTTCTTGTATTCTTTTTCTCTTCAGACGTTAGAAGTGTTGCCCATCGAAGCTTAAACAATGGAGGATGTTTAAAGTGTGGGAAGAGATCCACATGGGACACCAACGTGTGGCACAAGTATAGAGGCCAGTTAATATTTTCCTGTTTCTCCACAGAAGCTGCTTCTAATTCCTTGAAGCTACAATTAGCAGTATGTAGAAGTCTCTCTGTTACTTGAGACATTATTCAACAAGCGACAACTAAGCATTTTAATGGGATATGAAACGTCATCTGCAACATGATACCATAGGTGCATTCATGCTTACCTTGTCCTTTTGTGTTCTTGAACCTCTATCTTTTGTTCCTTTTTATCATCATTTTGAACAAATGAAGAGAGATAAGATTCATCTCTGCAACTGCAAGAAGTTATGACAATTGCCTACCAGATTCCAATAGAAAAACATAAAGAGAATGAAAGGCCACGACATTCTATTATTTTCACATGTTATGACAACAGAATGTCCGTCATAACGTTGAATTGACTGTTGTTTTATCTTTAATGTATATTTGTATAGTTCAAGTACTGTAGATAGTTATGCACACACCCTTTCTTAATGGATAACATATCCAATATTTGGTTGAGTTTCTGAGATGCTGCAATATATTTTGTTTTGTTTCTTGACGGCTAACTATTATCTTTCTAGATTGATCACTACACTCGAATGCTGCTATGATGTTGTAGTAACTTTTTCCTTTCCCTCAAATCAGAACTTGGTTATCAGTTGTTATTGCCGTTATTTTCAAAATGGCCCCTGATTTTCAACATGCCAACGCAATGCAATGAGATTAGTCTCGTTGAGGTTTTCTTAGATGTTTGGTTTGCTATTCACTTGACTTTGAATGAACGTATAAAGTGGCTTCTTTATCTACTCGATATTGAGTATTTCTGGAGTTGTTAGGGTTTATTATCGAGTTGTCTAGCCTGGTTAGTTTTGAAAAATATAGATCGAGGCTGAAAAATAAGACTGGAATGGAACTGCTTGAGTCTCATTTTGAGAACCTCAGCATTATATAGTACTGTAATATCTATTAGCTTCAATCATGTCCCAAATCTCTTGGCTGTTACAACTGTTACAATCTACCACATTGTAGCTGTTGTTACGCAAATTATTTGTGCCCATTCTCTCAGAATCGACTCTATAAATATCTCATTGGAAGAGCGATGAATAGAGCGAAGAATTTCTTCACCAAGACATCAAGAATCTCAAACACGCTATCCTACCTTACCCGTTTTCAGAAGCTGTCAAAAGCATTCCAAAGAAAAACAGTGGCAAGAGACGATTGAAAGGACAAACGCCAAATCAGGGAACGAGGTATTGAGATCAGGGAACCAGTCCCTGATTACAGAAGAATTGCTCAAAGAACTCTACGTCAGCAACGTGAGCATGCGCATAAAAATGCGCATGACGAACAAATTGAGGTTTAATCTCAAGGAGGATCATTCTCCCCACCAGAAAAAGAAGAAGAGAAGAAGGCCAAGGGCAAGGCTCCTGCAAGCCCTAGCAAGAATGATGATGAGGACGAGATGATGATACTGACTGGTAATGAGTTTGCTTGCCTCAAAATTTACAAGAAGAAAGCTCAAGGTTGCTAGCAAGGAGAACAATAACGACAAGTGAGGCGGGAGATTAATAACGAGCAACGAGCCAGGACGATAATGACGAGCAACAAGCAAGGAGACTTACGACGAGTAGCGAACAAGGAGGATAATGACGAGCAACTAGCAAGGAGACTTATGATGTGCAATGAGTAAGGAGATTTTATATATATATATATATATATATATATATATATATATATATATATATATATATATATATGCGCTAAACGCAGCCCCTCCTATGCGCTAAACACAGTCCCCCTCTGCGAAATTATTAACTTGTCCTTGTCTTTTTATTATAAAAATGTGCTCTACTCCGTGTGAACATCAAAATCGTATATTTATTCATTCAAAATAATGTTTGAATGATGGAGATATTAATGCCTAAAGTAAGTGGATTGAAGTTGGATAAGTGAGTTTATTTCACATTGGAAAGAAGCAAAAACAAAGTTACTTTATATACAAACTCCTTTCTTGTATAGAGTAAGTTTGTATAGTATAGAGGCTCTCTCTCACGCATGCCTGCAAGGGGGTGCAAATCTTGGTTCGATTTGAGGTCCAGATCAGAACTCGTGTGCAAGTGCGGCTTGCAGACACGGATGTTGGACCAAATGAAGCCCCTTAGACTATCCCATATTTTACTATTTATTTTTTTTTGTAAAACTTGCGCCTATGACTTAATTTTTTTTATTTTTTTTTTGAAAAAAAAAAATCAAAAAAGGGGACATGCGCCTACACCATGTGCATGTCCTCTTCAACATGCGCGCGCATGTACCCTTTTTTTTTTTTCTTTCAAGAACAAGTTAATAATTTTGCAGAGGGAATAGGCTGCGTTTAACGCATAGGGGGAGGGGGGGGGGAGAGGGGGACTGCATTTAGCGCATAGAGAGGCTACGTTTAACGTTTCTCTAAAAAAAGACTCGCACTCGACGATTGGCTTCTGCAAAAATTTCAGCCCAACATTTTCGCTAGCACCATTTTTCACGAGGCAAACAGCCAACTTATTGGTATCTCTATTATTGAAGCTGACGATGTGTAAATTCCCTTTTTATCCTTAATTTTTCATTTTGCTATTTTGACAACCAACGTCCAATTATCATTTGTATATGCTATTAAAAGCTTCAGTAAAGTTTCAATTATATCACAAAATCGTGTCTTTATATTCATAGGATGATGCTAATTCGAGATAGAAGAGGTGATGACAAGAGTTTCCCAATATGCATTTAGCAAAGATCGACACAACATTGAAAATCGCAATTCACGAGACGTGATAACAACACTCTACATATACAAAACAAAACTTCCATTTGGAGTTGCCTTTCTAAGGTAAGGTTTTATTTTATTATTATATATAATTATTCATGTCATCCGAAAAATTATTTTTTGATTTATAAGGAATATATTACTAAAGCGTCAAAAAAAGGTGATGTTTTCTGAGTACACTAGGGGTATATCAAACTAAAGCTAAAGTAATTGTAAAGTTATTCACAAAATCTAAAATAAAAAAAAAAAAAAAAAAAAGACTCATTCGCCGACAACATATCCTTACACCAAAAGAATAACATATGAAGCAAGGACTGTTTGAGCTTAAGAATAGACAGTTCAACGTTCTCAAAGGCCTTTCGATTCCTTTCTTTCCACAAAATCTAACAAATGCCCAAGGGGACAGCATCCCAAACCCACCCAACTCTTCCTCTTGCGTTTGAAGAGAGACCAAGAAAGAAGAAGATCGTTGGGAGAAGAAGGAAAAACCCAACATAGATGTGAAAAAGGTTGAGGATAAAATTCCACAATTCACTCGCCACGGGACAGTGGAGCAAAAGATGATTAATTTACACTCTCCCTATTCTTTTTGCATATGAGACACCAGTTAATAAAGATCTTCTTACGAGCCCGAAGGTTGTCGCCAGTGAGAATGGCTTCATGAACTGCCTCCCACACAAAAAAAAAAAAAACAACTCTGGGTGGAGCTTTCGATCTCCAAATTAACAACTTTCCAAGAAAAGGTCTCCCGCTCTGTAGCGGGTAAATTCTGGAAAAACGACCGCACCGAAAATTTATTATTAGAAACCCCATCCCACAAAACTGTGTCCTCTCTCTCCACACAAATCTGCTGGGAATAGATCTTGATCTCTAAAAACACAAGGAACGTATGAACCTCCCAATCTTGAAAGTTCCTTCTAAAGACCGATCAAATTCCAAAAAAACCTGCCATCTTCCCTACGTACCCACAATATCACTGACCAAAGTCTCTTTGTCAACAATAATATTGAAGAGCGTGGGAAACTCCTCTCTGAGCTCACTATATATTACCGCACCAAATATCTGTCCAGAACTTGACACACGATCCATTGCCTACTTTGAAGTGAATATTTCTTTTGATCACTGCTCCCAGTACTCTTTGCAAATACCTAATTTCCAAATGCATACTCCGTAGGTAAAAAGCACCTCATTCGGGAACCACACATGCTCCTCCTCCCCATACTTGCCCACCACAATATTTCTCCACAACCATTTTTCTAATAAGGCATTATTGAACACCTTTAGAATTTTTCTAATACGTATACCCTATTAGGTTTTTCAACCATAATAAGGACTTACTATATTACTTTTTATTCACGGGTCAAATAAAGATTAATATTTTTCTAACTAGGTATTTATTTATTAGTATTATTAATTATTGGTGGCCAAGCCCAAATGTACGAGTAATTTATTGTCACACTTTGACCTAATTTAAAATTGTAGTATCAAAATAAAATGCGACCGACCCAAAACAATTATAATATTAATTTATGCAATTTAATATTAGTAACAAAAATTTGGGGTATTACACTTTCACCCCCTTAAAAAATGTTTAGTCCTCTAAACTTAACGTACCTAGTCAGGAAAGAGGTCGGGATACTTTTCACGCATTCCTTCCACCAAGTCCCAAGTGGTTTCAAAGCACTTGCAAGAAATCATAATTTCTAAAACCTATTTAAATATCAAAATATCTACGACATAATCAATATCCCAAAATATTATCTTTAATATTGATAAATAGGGTTCATATGCTTGATTTTCGTGTCATCACATTCTCCCCACCTTTTAAAATTTGGTCCTCCCAAATTTACCAATACTTATAATCCCAAAAATTATGCATCACGCTTCTATTGCGCATTCCAAGTACAACACAAGATAACTCACTACAATGAAGGTCTTTAAGTACTTGTAACCCTTAGTTCAAAACCAAACGTCACAACCTTGAGTTAGTCAATTGACATTTCCCGATCTAATTTAATTTACATCGAGTTTAGCCGCCTCTAATTCTAAACACTTCCCTAAAGATCACTTAGTCGACAAACTATGAAATGATTCCATTACATGATAATTCAAGGCCTTAGCTTTTAACTATATCATTACACGAACTCTTTAATTACTAGCAAAATTTTTAAATGATTTCTAATCAAATGCAAGACCCAATGCACATAGCACAACTAGCTAACATCCAAAATTTTGAACAGATCATAACCTAAGTCGTATTCATGCTCAATTCGTACTCAAGGCCTTCTGTAAGCTCCCCAAAATCTTTGGGGTAAACCTAGCATAATAGTCTGACACTATCGGAACTGGTATCCCATGTAACTAGACAATTCCGTCCATATTTCCTTTCGCAATACTTGTAATACTTCCCTTAAATGTTTTTCATGCTCATCCTTAAAGTTAAAGTAAACCAAGATATCCCTAATAGACACAATCACCCACCGATCAAGAAACTCTTGGGAGACTCCAATCAATAAATCCTTAATGCAGTTGGGGCATTCGTTAGTCCAAACATCATTACCAAAACTCATAGTGCCCATATTTTATCATAAAAGCAAATGACCTATCCATCCCAAAAGTTACATTGAAATTCTTAATGTCTAGAGTAAACAAATCAATAGGCATCTCTCAACCCCCAACTCAAAGGGCAAGATCTACGTGTTTAGGTTACAGAAATGGGCCATTAGCTGACGTGTCTTTATCTAAATCAACATCTATGTTCTGAGGTGACAATTTATAAGTCGTGTAGTTTATACCATCTGTTCTGAATGTAGAGTACTAGGATCAATACGAACTTAAACGTCGCGAAGACAAAGTTGTACAGTACCTGCCACTATATCATGGTCGTCCGAGCATACAAGGTAGCGAGAAGTCACAACACTGGATAGGAAAACAAACTGCTATCTAACGGTTCTCTAAATAGGAACGATGCATATCCACTCCGCATATTATAATAAGGTATGAAAAAAATTTCTAGCAATTCTCAAACACAAACATGAATGTGTCATGCTTTTATAGAGTTAAAACATAATTCAAAAGTAACACATACAAAAATGACTTCCTTCGAATAATATAATTAACTAACTATTTGGTTTCTGAATTCAAAACAATAATCCTAAAATTGCGTCATAATGTTTCAAGAAATTAAGAGAAAACTAACTCTAATGCTGAGGCTACTCTTCAGCTATAAGCTACTTGAACTAAATTATTCATTCTTTTCGTACTCCACAGGTTGAGCATCCTTCGCGGTCGTGGTATCAATCCTCCGTTACTTCTTAGAATTTGACTTGTCCTTTTCTTGACCACGCGTAAACTTGCCTCTAAGTGGCTCTTGGCAGTCCTTAATCTTATGCCCAATTTTTTCGCAGTTGAAACATGCTCCTTTAATCCGGTAACAGTCTTTTGCATGGTGACTCTTGCCACACTAGAAACACTTCATCTTCTTTGTTACCCCTTGACCTTGGACATAAATACTTTTTTCTCTTGGCCTTCATAACTTCTTTAAGTATTTTCTTCCTATAATAGTTACGTTCTTCATGAGCCTTTCTAACTTCCTCTACAACTTATTGCATCCGAGTTGCACCTAGCTCAGCTTTCATTGCATTCAATTGTTCCTCTAAACGTTCAACCATATCTCGTTGTTCGATTGGTCCAACTCTGCTTACATGGTTAGGTCCGCCACAATATCCATGTGTGATTCTTGTCTCCATATCACTGGTCCTCGCATAAAGAGGCTCCTCTTGTCCATTAAGCTGTAAATTAAGCCTCCTTGCCATTCCAATAGAAATCTTGACTTTCGAGAGCTGCTTAGTTGACTTCTCCAATTCTTGATTCATTCTATCAATCAACGTCTCTTCACGCATCATTCTGTGATACGACATCCTAAAAATATGATACAACATCCTAAAAATCATCATAAAATTTAACTTTCAATAAATTATTCAAACTAGAACCTCAAAATTTGAATCAGACTCCAATATTCAACTCAATCAACTAATTTCTTTCAATTCCAAGAACGTGACACATGTTCAAGATATATGTATATTCTTATAACCCAACTCATGTAATTTGTCCAATGGGGATACCAAAATGAACCCCTAATATACTTACCGAGGAATTCCCTACCTTAAGAGGTCACACCTAGATTTATCTAACACATTTTTTTGACATATGTCTTCAAATACGATAAATTAAATCAATGATATTCAAAGAGGCGCGTATACGAAAAACAATATTCTTCAAATTCTATAATTAAATACCATTTTCTCCGGATTCAAACAAAACTCATTCTTTCCTTGGCAAATAAAAAAATGATGTCCTACTTATGTTTCTAGGAGTCTTCATTAATCGTGCCATCCTTACGATGCATCGACTGTATCACTTTTCCAAATATCCAACAGTGATGCTAATATCAATAAAGTAATGTGGTAACCATATCTGCGTGCACAATCATAATCTTAATTCTACAATCGTTTCTTAATTCTAACAGCTTTTAAGTTTCTAAACTTTCAGGACCTAAAGCCTACTATTACAAACTTTGTAACGACCCGAGCCTGAAAGCCCGGTCCGCCACGCATAGCTCACACACTGGCCCACCAAGTGCCTGGGTCAACTAGGGCCTATCACAAGCCCACCCAAAAGTTCATGGAAAGGTTGGTGCCCAATGGTAGTGGGTGACTACTTATAAAGCATATACAAGTTTCACATCTACCCGATGTAGGATATCACATCAATGCTACGAAGACAACCTCTCAACACAGCTTTGTCCAACAACCGGCTTAGAGCTTCCATAACAATTAGAAATAAAAAAAGGAGATAGAGGATCGCCTTGACGTAAAGCCCTCGAGCTCGAGAAAAAACCAGTTGGTTCTCCATTAATCATCACATAAAACATATTTTCATTATAATAGTGCCACTTGTAAGCTACAAATTTTCATTATTATTAATTCAAAAACGTAATATTTATATTTCATGCCATGCTGAACAATCTACTATTTTTGTATAATTAAAAAAATATATTAATAATAAAAATACCCTCTTAAAAAATTATTTTAATTTCTTAAAAAAATTGATTATTTTCTTGATTACCCAATTATTTTTTCGAGGTTTGCTATTCATACCCTCAAATTCTCTAAGTACACCCTTTTAAATATTACAAAATACCATTAAAAAATTTGACCTAATTGCCCTTAATGAAAGGGGCCCTAATAGTGTTCGGTAGATACTGTCCGAACACCCATAATATTGTTCAATAGGCTATGGTCGAACACCTTTAGTGGTGTTCGGTAAACTCTGGCCGAACACTATTAAAGGTGTTCGGTGAGTGCTTACCGAACACCACTGAACAGCCATGTCCGCCGCCTAGTAAAATCCTCCAACATTCAAAGGCGTGTGATGTGGATTTTACTTTGTCTCTCTACCTAGCCCCAACCCCAACCCACCGGAAAAACAAAGGGCTAGAGGGAAAGAAGACGGTCCGTAAAAATCAGGTTCTATCTTTTTCTGTTCGAATTTCGCTTGCCATTGTCTGTCGACACCAATGAGTCTCACTCTGACTCTCAGTTCCTCCGACTACTGTCGCTCTATCCTCCTACTTTTACGTCCTCTCTCCTCGTCTTCTCCCGCCGACGACCAACTCCGATCACTCCTCGAGTTCCAAAAAGGGATCCGAGAAGATCCCCTCGGCAAAGTCTTCGACTCATGGAAAATCCCTCCTTAGCCCCAGATCTGACCGCCTGTCCGACCTTATTCCACGGCGTCGTTTGCAATACTCCAGTTACATCTCCGCCAGTTCCCTCGACGACCTCAACTTAACGATCTCTGAAATTTGAATTATCTCAATTTGTCCAAAAATAATTTGGGAAAGATGCCAGAATAAAAAGAAAAATTAAGTGGGGGTTGTACTTAATATTTAGGGAGGTTTGCAATTTAGGAGCGGTGAACTTAGAGGAGAGGTGTACTTAGAGATTAGCTGGGTGTGAATAGCAATTTTTTATTTTTTTCCTTTCTTTTTCGATACTTCGTCCCCATTTCTCAATAGCGTCTTCCCACTCCATTGGCATAAGATCAGATCTGATTTACGCGCTCAAATGACTGTTGATTGTTACGCTCCACACTGAACTTGCCTTACTTAGCTGTCTTTGCAATACTCTCCATTTACCCGGAGCAAATCTCCCAAGACGCCATTAGCTCCTCGCCGGCAGCCACCGCCTCCGGCAGGTTCCTGCCAGTTATGTCTGCAGCAAAACCTACACAACCACCTTATTCCGCTGCCGCCGTCTGCACACGCCAAGGATCACTCCTCACCCTCGCAATCCTGACCCTAATCACCTTCACGTACGTCTCTCTAACCTCCCTCCAGTCCAACAGCTCCTACCCTCCGCCTCAAACTTTTCCGGCTCCTTCTCACCAGGTACTCTAATTTTTCCTCACTTTCTTGCTCAATTTTCCCGGTAAAACTCACAGTTCTGAATATTGAATTAATTATATGCTTTCAATTAAGGTTGTTACAGATGAGGAAATTTCGGATATATATCACGCACCGGAGGTGTTTAGGTTAAATTACGCGGAGATGGAGAGGAAATTCAAGGTCTATATATATAAAGATGGAGATCCGAAAACTTTCTACCAGACCCCGCGGAAACTAACTGGAAAGTATGCAAGTGAAGGATATTTTTTCCAGAACATTCGAGAGAGTCGGTTTCGAACGGATGATCCAGATCAGGCTCACTTGTTTTTTATCCCGATTTCTTGTCATAAGATGAGAGGAAAGGTATGGGTGCTTCCATTGAAGTTGATTTGTATGAATTGTTAGGTTATGGAGTTTGATTGTGAGGATTTTTGGGTAATGCTGTTAACTGAATGTGATTGTTATGTCCATGTTTCGTGATACATTGTGCGGACACATTTGTGTGAGTGTCTCCGATCATCATTGCTGGCTGGTAACTAGCTGAGTGTGCACAGCGGCATGTGTGTGATCATCCTGCTGCTGTTAACCTGCTAGAGTGTGTTTGTGTGTGTATTTTAGTTAATTGTTTTAACTGGTGCTTGTTGAGAGTGTCTCATCGAATTACAATGCTGACTTCATTTGTATTAATTTTGTTGGGAGCTCAATTATAAGTGTGCTCGAGCTAATAAAGGTAGTTTAGACTTGTGATGATAGGGAAGGATTGGTGAATTCTTAAACTTGATCTGCTTTATTTCTTAGTTTATGCACCTTGTGCGAGAATATGACTATATTGCTTTAAATTGAGCATGATTACTGGGGGCGTAGTCAGCGTAGCTGAGATTTGGGCTACTTCTTTTTCTTTTCTAAGTACATGGGTTGGGTTCTAACATTTGTGGCTTTTTTCGTGGTTTTCACTTTCTCTCTTCTTGGTCCTCTTTATCTCTCTCTACTTTTTGATCTAATCATCATCACAAAACCATGAAAAAGATCACGAACCAAAAATCGAAAAACAGGGCCTTGGTTTTAAATGTTAAACAGAGAGGGAGAAAGAGAAAGAGAGAATACATACAGTGTAAGAACTGATAGGAGACGCTCAACTCAAAGGGCACATCACACAATGACACGACTGCGAATCACATAATTACACATTCAAGAGTCGGTGCTTCAAGAAAAAAGCTATTTTTTTCATGTATTATCTTCAAATCATAGAGATCCTGAAGATATTTTCTGTTTTTATTAATTGTTAGTAGGCTCACGGTGGCCAAAAATCCTGGCTCCACCGCTGATGATTACAATGTCTATGCTTATCCTATGTTTGTTGTGCAGAGACTTGGGTCAATGAGTGTGTGTTTCAGTTATTGTTTCAACCAGTTGTTTTTTTATAGTGTCTCATAGAATTACAATGCTGACATCGTAATTTTTTTTTTTTTTTTGGGAGGTCAATTGTAAGTGTGTTTGGTCTAATAAAGGTAGTTTAGATTTGTGATATTAAAGTGGATGCATGAACACTTAGTTAGCTGGTTTAGAACAATGATTTGCATTCAATGGAGGAAGTGTAAGATTGAGTTATACAAGATGCAAGTGAAGCTTATTTATAGGAATTTTCTTATACTAATTACTGGTGTTTTGTCTTTTTTACTTGTTATAGGAGAGAGTTGTTCACGGAAATTTGGGTTAAGTCCAGTGCAATATGAAATGATTCTGTATTACAAAGGTGGGGTTAATGGGTGGTGTGTTAGACCTCTTAACTCCATGGTGGGAGATAGACAACACTTAGCCTTATCTAAATTGTTGATTTGGTGTACCTTGTTTCTCCCCCAGTATTTTTCGTGGTTCTTTGTAGAGAAGTTTTTTGCTGAAGATTTTTTATTATGGTAGTTTCGGCCAACCTCTTATAGTGCAACCTACTACTATAGCTTATTGGTTAGTTTGTAGGTCTAAGGATCAATGATCAGATTAGAAGTTGCAAGACTCGTGAATGAACACTAATTTCTATTTGCTGTGGAGCATACTAGGTTGATATATAGGAATTAGGATCATATATTTGCAGGCTTTGGGAGAAAATAATAAAGGATTAAATGAATAATGGCATTGGTGAAAATTTGTGAACGAAATATCTATTTTAAGTGAGGTCTTACTAACATGACGTCTATCATGAGTAGTCTAATTAGCTAATTACAGAAACTGCAAAGTCAAAATCAATCACAAGAAATAGATATTACAAATGCAGTTCTAGATCAAAAGAAATATTGATCAGTAGACCTGTGTTTGATGTAGCTGACAGTTTTTGGCTTGTCTCCAAGTGACACTTGACCTCCTTCACTATTAACACACCAAAGTTTTATAATGCATCCAACACAGTATAAGGGTAGTCTAGTCTTTAGACCATAATGATGTATGAGTTGTGAATAGAAGATGGTAGATGGAGGATATTTTTTCCTATTTGTACACCACACAAAATCAATCTTCTCATGTCATTGGCCTCCTGTCTTACTGAAAGTTAAAGAGGAAAAGTAAACCAATATCTCTTAGTAGTTTGTACTCGATGTTTTTATCAAACTAGATATATTCTCGTAAGTCCAGTAACTCAACTTTACAGAGTAATGTCGCATATGTTTTTATAAGCTGCTTTGGTTGCTTCATCTAGCGAGGAGTTTGTTCTGAAGATTCTATACCAGCACCCCTATCGGTGATATATAGGTGCACGCATGAAATTTTGATAGTTGTCTTCAGTTCACCATTTGAGTAGTCGCTCAATAACCTTGAAGTTGGGTGTGAACTATCTAAAAGTAAATTAACTGCCCACTTAGGGTTTTACGAAATGCGGAAGACATAGTTCACTGTTATGTCGCACCATGATTCATCAATGTTATTTTGAGTTGTGTCTATATATTTAGCAACCTTGAAGTTTTATTGGCTTATATCTCCTCAAAAATAATAATATGTGTTGGGTTCCTTTCCTTTGCTGTCTTTTTCTATTGATATACTTAAGCTTTGTTTCTCCGGTAATATCACATGTTTTATATGCAGAGATGTTTTTACATTAATTTGTTATGCTCATGTAACTTTGAACTTTAACCTGAGTTGCATATAGAAAAGCAATGTTTAAACATGGCCATTCCCAAGTCAAATGATAATATTGCAGGAAGTCAATTCTGTTTAGATTTGATTGATAACTGTATGGGTATGTGATTAATGTATAATTTACATGCAGGGGACTTCATACGAGAACATGACTGTAATTGTCCAAAATTATGTTGAAGGCTTGATATCTAAGTATCCTTACTGGAACAGAACCTTGGGCACTGATCACTTTTTTGTCACTTGTCATGATGTTGGGGTAAGGGCAACCGAAGGATTTCCACTTCTTGTAAAGAATGCAATTCGAGCAGTGTGCTCCCCAAGCTATGATGTTGGATTTATTCCACACAAAGACGTTGCTCTCCCTCAAGTACTACAACCTTTTGCTCTTCCACGTGGAGGGAATGATGTTGAAAATAGGTACAGTCTAGATATGGACTTGTGTATTCTGGGCTAAGCATATTGAATAGTTGGTGGATTTTCAGCTCTGTTTTGCCTCCCCTCGTGTTTTTGCATGTTATTCAAAAGTACCCTGTGCAAATATTTTGGAAGTTCTGTTTTTGGTTGAAACTTCACACAGACACATACTGAATTTCTCCCTTTAAAATACATTGATTCAATGGTAAATATCAGTCTTTGTCTTCTACTTGGGCAAAGAACAAGCTAAATTTTCTCATCCTATATTAGTACTAGCAGTATCTGTCAATTGCTAGATTTATTGCATTTGCAGTTATAGTAATAATTATCCTGCTATGTTCTATTATTCTTATTGTTTACGTAGTATCACATCTGGGGGTTCATCTCAAAACCTGATGGCTTGTGAGAGGTTTGGCCCTAGGATCTCATATATTGAATGGAAGGCATGTCTTTACTTGATGTAGGATTCTATAGTCTCGAGAAATATAACAAACATGATCTTACTGATGTTTTTCATATCTATTCTTAAACTTATCTTTGTTTTACATCCAGTATGATTGGATTTACTTCATCATATGGAGAAAGAATGTAGTTTTATGTGGTATGAGAAAACCTTCCTCTAGGTGCACTTCTCAGAACTGACAAGAGGCATATTGTGCAGGACAACTCTGGGTTTCTGGGCTGGTCATAGGAACTCTAAAATTAGAGTTATATTGGCACGCGTATGGGAGAATGACACTGAACTGGATATTTCAAACAACAGAATAAACAGGGCTACTGGACATCTAGTATATCAAAAGAGATTTTATAAAACTAAGTTCTGCATATGTCCTGGTGGTTCCCAGGTCAATAGTGCTCGTATTGCAGATTCCATCCATTATGGGTGTATTCCTGGTGAGTACTTGATTCGTTTGTTATCTAAATTAATTCCAGAATCAAGGTCATTCCTTTCTAATTCTTGTATTTAACATTATTTTACCAAGGGCAGTGAAAAACGTCAGTCAAACTATGATGGCACAGGGAGAAAAAATAAGGGAAAAGAAAGAACTTGTACCACGCCTTAAGAAACTTGCCAATACCTCTGAGATTGGACCAACTCTGTTTTTTGAGAAATAGGATTTACCATATGTCTCATACCTCTCAAATATGAGCTGCTTATTCTTCAATCACCACGAAAAATAAAGTATATGAGGACCCAATTTGCGTAGGGGCAGCAGACAGATACACCAAACCAATACTCGTTGCCATATCCCATGGAGATTGGTGCATACTAGTGAATAGAGAAGTCCATGTAACATAGTCCAACAAGTAACTACTGTGCGGTTTATTTAGTGCTTGGGAAAAGCATTTTTCTTATCCCTCTGCAAAAGTGTAGTCTTGTCCAGCGAAAGTTGCGGGGACACTCTGAAATACTCTTCCAGAATCCCAATAGTGATCCCTTCTTCCTTTTTGTTAGTTTGCGAGGATGTTCTAGATTTGCCCTTCATATGTTAAAGAAACTACTAAGTTGCCATTGTAGATTTTGATACATCAAATGAGTGGCCATATTATCGTGTACGGTCTACAATGTTGACCATTTCATCTGTGACTCATGTTGTGGTATGGCATGGATAAGGCATCGGGCCATTTATTTGGCCAAGTTAATCCACCATTTGTGGATCCAATAAAAAAAATAAAGGCCAAAATTCATTTAGCACCCCAAAGTATACACCAAATTCCATAGTGCACCCCAACCTAAGGTTTGTCCCAGAATAGAATGGCATTTAACGTTACATTTTGTCCCACTTTGCCCCCTGCCCGTGACTGGCGTTAGAAAATTAATGTTTTTCATCACGTGCCTTACAGAAGGGGGGCAGTTGGATTTTTTCCCATTATGCAGAACACCGATAATGGAAGGGGTCAGTGTTAAAAATGATATTAGAGTTCATCGATCTAGGGTAAGAGGAAGAGACTCCATTGAAGGACGCCATTGTTGTTCTCTCTTTCCCTCATCCATGGCCACCCTATCCTTCCTCCCTCCTTCTCTCCACCACCACCACTAACATCGCAAGGCCACCACTACCAGCCGCCTCATCCTAACCTCCCCATCCCACTTCCCTCCTTCAACCTAAGACGACCTGAGTTCTCTCTGATTTGACACAACTCAAACCCTTGGCTTTGATCCCTTCCCATTGACAGCGCCGACAAGGTTGACCCGAATCTCAATTTGGGCAAAGGCCGCAGCGGCGCCCTCCTTTGTGAATTAATTGTGGAGGTCGCTTTGGATAAATTTGTTGTCGTCGTAGATAACTCCAAGTTGGTGACTCGTCTAGGTCGAACTGGGTTGGCTAATGGCGGTTGAGGTGGTTCAATTCAGTTGGAAATACAACTTGGTGAGACTTCAGGAGTTGTTTAAGGATGAAAGGGTTGATGCGAAATTGAGAATGGAAGCGTTATGTGACTGATAATATGAATAACATTGTTGATTTGTACTTCAAGACTCCCATTAAAGACTATGCCGCCGCCGGGAAGGGGATTTCAGCCTTGGAAGGGGTGGTTGAACAGGTTCTCCATGTCTTTACACTTTGGCCTGATTTGTTAATTGAATTTGGTAAAGTTAAAGTGGGTTTGACACTCTGACCCCCTTTGTTTAGTGTTCCATTATTAGTGTTGTACGTATATGGAAAAAAGACCCAATTACCCCCTTTCGTGCAAGGCACGTGATGAACAACGTTAATATTTTAATGCCGTCACGGCAAGGGGGCAAAGTGAGAAAAAAATGTAATGTCAGATACCATTTTGGGACAAACCTTAGGCTGGGGTGCACTATGGAATTTGGTGTATACTTTAGGGTGCTAAATATATTTTAGCCAAAAATAAAAGAACAGCTGGAGCCCACTTGCTTTGGATTAACTTGGCCAAATAAATGGCCGGGTGCCTCAGCCGTATGGCATGAATATTTGCCAATTTCTATTGCATCAAAAAGTTGGAATATTTGGATTTGGTTTCAGCAGAATATAGTTAAGTCCGTTTTTCCTTGAAACTTGGAGGTATAAGATGCTTCAAAAGTACAGTTTCATTACACATTGATGTTCATATATGACTGCTGTTGAAAAAGATAGAAGAAAAGATGCTATGAAATGGTAACCTGGAGTCCATTATGATTAAGTCACTGCCACACAATATACCAAGGGTTATCTTGGTAATAACCCCAAATGTTAGGGAGGCCCTTCAGATTCTAGCTGTGTGTACTGCATATTATTTTATTTCCTGCCGTGACTGGTTTCTTATTGTCCGTCTATTTGCTGATGGGGTCGTTTTCTGCAGTAATATTGTCTGATTACTATGACCTACCATTCAACGACATTCTTGATTGGAGAAAATTTGCAGTAATTGTCAAGGAGAAAGACGTATATCAACTCAAGCAAATTCTCAAGAACATATCAGATGCAGAATTTATTTCTCTACATAACAATTTAGTCAAGGTAAGAGACCTCTTTTTTATCACACTGCTTGAAGAATGCAAATATGTTTTTAGACCCCAAACTTCTTGTCATGTTTGAACAAATTAGTATACTATATTAAAGTTTCAGTCGACCACTTACTATAATGAAACAGGCACTTGAATCACATATTGTTGACATCTTTGCATCAGGTTCAGAAGCATTTCCAATGGAACACACCCCCCATCAAACATGATGCTTTCCATATGGTGATGTACGATCTATGGTTACGACATCATGTCATCAAATACTGAGTTGGAATTGGATAAATCATACTTACTCCTCTCATACACGATCGGAGGTTGGCTGACAATATGTAAACTGTAAATTACCATTGGACAGTTTTCAAATTATATTTTTTTATTTTTTGACTTTATGATATGTTGTAGTACTACTTAGAAGGGTCACTTCAGGTTTATTGTTCATAGTTAGTTTTGTATGCATCTTTGAGCTTCGCTACTTCATACAAGAGTGTACTTGTAATCTCTCTCTGTCTCTCTATGGTGTAAGGTCATACCATCAAACCGAACTGAACGTAACTAGACCGAACCGCTCAGCTTGGTTCGGTTTTGTTCTAAGGCGGTTCGGTCACGGTTCTAAAAATTTAAAAATCGATCAAAAAATTTAAAAATTGATCGGTTCGGTTCGGTTTACGATTTTTTGAATCGAATTGAACCGAATTGAACTGAATCGAATCCAACCGAACCAAACGTATATATATTTTTATATATATATATATATATATACATATACGGGGGAGTATTTAATGGTTATTTTTTTATTTAACTATCAATGGTTACTCTAATTATCAACCATTGGATCAAAAATTAAAGGTTGAGATTTAATGCATTAAATGACTCACCTACTTGCATTAATTGCATTTTTCAACTAACCATTAAATCTCAACTTTTAATTTTTACTTTTTTATTTAACCATCAATGGTTACTTTCATTATTAACCATTGGATCAAAAATTAAAAGTTGAGATTTAATGGTTAGTTGGAAAATGCAATTAATGCAAGTAGGTGAGTCATTTAATGCATTAAATCTCAACCTTTAATTTTTGATTCAATGGTTGAATATTCCCCTATATATATATATATATATATATATATATATATATTATATTATATTAATTATTGTGAGACATTGGAATAGTATGTCAAATTTAGAGCCTTGAAGTTATTTTATTTTAAAGTTATTTTTTGACTTTAGTTATCTTATTTTGTGTTAAAAATTGTCTTGTTTGAAACTTTCTTTTTTAAAACACCACTTTTACCATTTTACACTTACTTTTTTACATATACATGAACATTAAAGGAAACTACACACTATACTAATATTAATAATCAAGTCAATTGTGTTTTCTTAATTCATGTACCGGGTCAATCTAAACAATAATTTAGAGTCGGAGGGAGTATTTCTTTTTTTAAGAGTGTTTTTTGGAAATATTAAATAATTAAATCATGTAACTGAATCAAATCTATCAGTTCGGTATAGAAAAGATGGAACTAATAAAGGGCGATTCGGTTCATGATTTCGACCTAAACCGAATCAAATCAAACCACTTACCCCTCTTGCATACACTTCCATTGTTAAAAGGAACCTTGTTGGAGGGTTACACACGACACATACCTGTGTACTTGCAACAACAGATGACTAATTTGATTGTTTATTAGTCTTTTCCCTCGTCAAAAATAAAATAAATGCACTGAAGTCTATGTAATACTTTAAGATGTTTCCACTCCTCCAAGGAAATGGAGGGAGCGGTAAGCTTTGTTCTTCACAGAGGAGGGAGGGAGGGTGGGAGAAGATGAATAGATTTTCCTGTCAGTAGTAGATTTTTGTACTTATATTTTTAAGTAGTTTAGTGTTTTTGCACTAAACTCGCTCTGACCCACACTCAAAAGACACAAAAACTAGAATAGGAATCAGTGAGCAACTGACCATAAACAAAACTGGATTTTGGGCAGGTGTGTATTTTAATTAATTTTCTCCCTCTTTTGTCTAATGGATATCATAGAGATAAGTACCTTTCCTTTAATAATACTAATAAAAATTAATATTTCTATATTCAGAAGGTATCTGAAACCATTAGTCAAGTTGGAGAATGAGACATACTACTAGTAGTATCCAAAATCTCCTCTACTTTTGAATTTAACATCCCCTAACGATAATTTACCTTTCCTTTCTTTTTACTTTTGAATTTAACATCCCCTAACATTGCATCAATTCTTATAGATTATTTATATCGGGAGACGCTAAACGCAGCTCCTTGGCGAAATTATTAATTTATCATTTAAAAAAAAAATTGGTACATGCGCTAGCACCAGGCGCATGTCAAAGAGAGACATGTGCATAGTGTTGGCGCATGTCCCTTTTTTTTTTTTTTTTTTTTTTTGCAAAAAAATTGTTAAAAAAAAAATAATAAATAGCAAAATGTGGGTAGTCTAAGGGACTTAATTTTGTCCGACATTCGTGTCTACAGATCGTGTTTGCACACGAGTTCACTGGTCCGGACCTCAAATCGAACCGGGATTTGCACTCCTTGCAGGCGTGCATGCGAGAGAGAGAGCATTTATGCTATACAAGCTTACTCCATACAAGAAAGGAGCTTATATATAAAGTAGCTTTGTTTTTGCTTTCTTTCCAATGTGGGATAAACTCACTTATCTAACTTCAACTCACCTACTTTAGGCATTAATATCTCTATCATCCAAACATTATTTTGGACGAATAAATATATGATTTCAATGTTCACACAGAGTCTAGCACATTTTCACAATAAAAAGATAAGGACAAGTTAGTAATTTTGCAGGGGGGTTGCGTTTAGCGCATAGGAAAGGCTACGTTTAGCGCCTATGTTTATTGAAACTATCAAGTTTGGAGAAGGACGAGGAAAATGAAGAAGAAGAAAAAGAACTTTGATTTCACAATGAGGAAGACCCTAGGTATGAAATTTCTTCCATTTTGTTTCTTCAAATAGCATTTTCGTTTCAATTTTTGTGTTAAATATCATTTTATTTGCAATGTATATTGTTGGGTTTTGTTAATTTTCGTTATATTATGTTTGACACTGGTTGAAGGAACACCACAGTGGTGTTCGGGAATGGTTGATGGAACACCACAGTGGTGCTCAGGAATGGTTGAAGGAACACTACAGTGGTGTTCGGGAAGGGATAACCGAACACCACTGTGGTGTTCCATCAACCATTCCCAAACACCACTGTGGTGTTTCATTAACCATTCCCTAACAGTGTTGTTGTGTTTCTACAACCTCTGCTGAACAACATATTATGATTATTAACATTTCTTGTTTAATCGATTTAATAAAAAATATTTCTTATGTCCAGATTATGTAGCAGATGTATATGAAAAGAAAAGACCCACTGCTTCAAAAAGAAGACAAAGATAGCTTGAACAACAACAGTCTGAGGATCCCTCACACGTCCCATAGGAACAAGAACAACCTTCGATACAGAGGCATGATTACGATTTTGAAAGAAATGCTGGTTTTGGAGAGGAGGATAGAGAAGAATTGAGAATAGAGGAATGTGTTGAAGATGAGAGAGAAGACCAGACACATAGCCCATTTTCCAGTGGCCCTGTTAATCCATCCATACTGACTACTTATGAGACACATGTATCACGTTACATATCGGATGGGCAAGAGAGAGACCCTCTCAAGTGTAACAATCATGCTTCGAAGCTAGTTCAGTGGAGTTATCACAGAAATGTATGTGATGAACGATGGTTGGATATTGTCAAAGCCTCCAAGTTGTAACGATTAAGGCACACATCGTACTTTGAAATTGACAAAGTCTTGGTCAGTGCATTTATGGAACAGTGGCACCTTGAGAGTCTGAGAGCAATAGCTTTCACCTACCCTTTGACGAAATGACAATCACATTGAATGATGTCTTTTGCCTTACAGGTCTTCCGATCATAGGGGTTTCAGTTTTATTGAGATGGAATTTAACACCAACCTCCACTCATGATGTTAAAAATTGGTTGGTAGTTTCTTACGCTGAGGCGATAGAAGGAATAAGATGTGTGAGGGGGTCATCTGTGAAGCTAGAGTGGCTCAGGGAGAGGTTTAGTCAATGATCCGAAATGACATGCGTTCTCAGCTAGGGCTTATTTATTGTACACCATAGGTTATACAATTTTTGCTGATAAGAGTAGCACTTGTGTCAACACATTGTACTTGGAGTTCCTGGTTGATTTTAAGAGGGTTCATATGTATGCATGGAGAACTACCACTATAGCTTATTTCTATAGACAACTAGGGCTAGCGTCTACAGTCACAACCAAGCAGATGGCTAGATATTCCACGTTATTTGAGGTCTATAAATTCATATTTTGACTTATTTTTTATATCATAAAATAAATATTTATTAGATTATGGACTGATTATTGTGTGTTTTATTGCATTTCATGTAGGCATGGATATACGAACGATTCCCAATGTTTAGGCCTTCACATGACGTTGACTACAATGAAACCTTTCCCCTTGTAAAGAGGTGGCTACCAAAGGCCAATGTCGGAGCAACTATAGAATGATTAATGGTAGTGCGTGAGGTTCTTGACTCCCTTAAACCTATAGTGAAGTGAGTATTTATATGTTTATATATATTTTTATACATTGAAATGCATAGTCAATATACATTGTTTAAAATTTTTTTTCTTAAATTGTTATAGTTTATTTAGTTGCCTTATACGTCAAGGGTAAGAGAACATTTTCCATTCCATATGATTTCGTATTACCACGGATGCATCTCAGCAAACAATGTGGTGGAGCCATATCATCCTGACCGAGTCCTGCGACAGTTTGGATATGTGCAGATAATTCCATACATCCCTATTGCTCCCGGTGTCCCCAGGAAAGAAACGCAGTAGACTACGCCGATATGGGGGGCCCTTGTACGGTACTTTGTTAATTGGGATAGTCACGTGTTATCTGACGAGAGACTTGGTAGACCTTCTCGACCACCATGACTCTGTGACCATTCATATCTTAAATGGTATTACACAAATTCACATCCCATTGTTGAAAACCACGACCGTCGGTCCTCCTACGTTAGCAACACAGCTGATACTGCTCCGCAAGATGCTTGAGATATTGTTAGGTATGCACGGGGTTTGATGGAACCGATCGTTCAGCAATTGAGATCTGGAGACCGATCTATCTCCAGAGAAGAGTTTGAGTCAGTGATCCTACGAGCATATGATGCGTTAGGAGGTCCAGATGATGAGGGACCATCGGATGCTGTGCCAAATCAGACAGGGCCTTCCATGTTGTACCTAGTCGTAGGAGAAGAGGATATTGACGAATAATATTATGTATTATGTATACAACTTTGGATATTATGTATTTAGCTATGGATGTTATGTATTTAGCTGTGGATGTTATGTATTTAACTTTGGATGTTATGCCAAAATGAATTGTTATATGCAAACCTTTATATGCTGGTGAATTGTTTGAGTTTTGAGTTGATGTAATTGTTATAGATTTTAATTTTTTTTTTAATGTATTGAATTGTATGGGTTGATACGAAAGTTAGGTTGTGAAAGGATTGCAGCCACGGTAAACCAAAATAAACAAACCAAACACGAAAAATAAATACTTGTAAAATAGTAAACACTAATGAACTGACCAATGAGTTCAATGAAGTGAACACATTGGAGAGCACATTGACATAAACGGCAATAGAATATTAAAAAAAGTAAATGAAAGAAGTATGAGATGAATGCAAAGGAGTAAACAATTTAATCAACAAGTAACAACTTGTTGATTTGCTAATGTGGCGAAACTTTCACTAGGTAAAAACTTGTAGTTTAATACAAATATGAAAACCTACTAACTAGTGAAAATCAAACAAAAAACTCTACATGTAGCTGATATAACCATGGTAAAATAGCTCACCCAAAAATACGTAAGATATATCTTATCAGATCTAATAAACAAAGGATGGCTAGAAACACTACGAATGAGTCCTTGGATGAAGACACATTAAAGGACTTATTCATAAAAGCAACAGCAGTCTTTTAAAAGTCTCTTGTAAAAACTCTGTGTATTCTCTCTTTTTCTTTTGTACTTCGTTAGTCTTTATATCTGAGTCCTCCAGTTTAAATAGGCTTTGAAGACGACCTAGAAACCTTGCACAATAAGAATTCAA
Organism: Platycodon grandiflorus; assembly: GCA_016624345.1. NCBI lineage: Eukaryota > Viridiplantae > Streptophyta > Magnoliopsida > Asterales > Campanulaceae > Platycodon > Platycodon grandiflorus. The sequence goes on along the minus strand of CM028367.1, from coordinate 14,706,213 downwards.
CTTCCATAAAAAGGTTAATAGGTTAGCATAATAAACAAGGACTCAAACACGAATAAAATATACTTACCTTTTAACAAGGATTCCTGACCAAAATAAACCAAGACAGCTGTGTGTTACACAGATACAAGCAATACGGCAACAAACAAAGTAAAAACCCTAAGTTTTAAATACTTTCATAAACCCTAATAATATAATTCTCCTTAAAATATCCTTTCTTCAAAAGGATTAAAACACATAAATAAATAATTAACAATTAGTAAAATCAAGAAAGGCAAAACCAATTATTAATTAAACTAAACAATTTTAATAATCATAATCTTTATGTGTTTTTAAAGAGTTTTGTTAGGGTGAAATAGAGTTGTGCTCTAACCCTAATAATTGTGGTATATGTTTCCTTAGTATGCAAGATAGTTGCTGCCTTTCTTGGTGACCTTCTCACTAGTTTCCTCGTACCTTTTGTAAGGATAAAAAAAATGGCATGATCTATTGGTCATTTTCTTGGAAGGTTCCACATACCTTCTTAAGGATGGACAATATTGGATAATCTAACTTGTAGGAATTCTTTGGTTTTTATGGTAGGTGTTATTTCCTAATCATGTAACCTTGCTTGTTTTTAGTCATTGCTTTGCTCTACAGGTTTCCTAGGTATAAAGGAGAGTTCGTGTTCAGGAATAGTTGTCCGAATTGTTGAAGTCTGAGAGAGATTAAGCATAAAGTAAAACACTAAAGTTAGGACGCGTCTGTGAATATAACAACATTAATAGCTACATACGTGTGCTGTTTCACCGAAAGTCTATTTACACCCATTGTTTTGTTTTTATACGTTGTTTTCTATGAGTGTTTGGTATTAAACATTTTAGATAAACTCAGTAGGGAGTTTTCATTTGAGTTTCACTAAGTGTCTATGTTTAAGTATTGTAATCTGTACAATCTTTTCGTTTGTGGAAGTTTTGCCATATTGGCCGATCTACAAGCATTGCTTGTAGATCAAAATTTACAACTTGGTGTTCTTACCTGTTTTTATTTCGTTTTAATTCCATTGCTTTACTTGAGTGTGTGAACAATGGTTGTTGCTACATCCAGCGCAACATCCACGGTCTGGTTGTTGTCTTGTGTGAGATCCTAGCTACAAAACTTTCAATTGGTGTCAAAGCCAACATTTGACGTTACTAAGTGTGGTTCATGGTTATAGCCGTGATAGATGCTCAATATGTGCCTCAACGTCCTCCAATTCTCAATGGGACAAACTATTATCTTTGGAAAGTCAAGATGCACATTTATATCAAATCAATTGATAAAAGAGCGTGGCTTGCAGTTATCAATGGTTGGACTCCACCTAGTGTGATTGATATTGATGGTGATTACAAAATCACGTCTGAAGCTAGTTGGACTCATGAAGAAAGAATCGTTGCTAATTTTAATTCGAAAGCTCTTCATGCTATCTATAGATCTTTGGACACAAGTACTTTCAAAATCATAGCTACATTCATGTGCTTTTCCACCGAAAGTCTGTTTACACCAAATTTTTTGTTTTTATACGTTGTTTTCTATGGGTGTTTGGTGTTAAACAGTTTAGATAAACTCAATAGGGAGTTTTCATTTGAGTTTCATTAAGTGTCTATGTTTAAGTATTGTACAATCTTTTTATTAGTGGAAGTTTTGCATCTACACGCATTGTTTGTAGATCAGAATTTACAATACTTAAACATAGACACTTAGTGAAACTCGAGGAGCGCTATTAACACCCTCATTTCCTCTATATACTCATTTTCTTAATACACACATTATCTTTATTTTAAACTAACCTAAATACTTAATACACACCCTCTATATTTCCTATTTTACCTTTCTTAAATTATCTCTCTTTTTTTCTTACTACACACCATTCTCTCATCTTCTCATTCTCTCTCTAACCTTCACCTCTCTCACTGTGTTTGAAAAGGAAGAAGAAAAAAAGAAAGAAGAATTCAAACAATGAGAAGGGCGGGAATATGTATGAAATTCTTTCTATTTTGAAGTTTAAATGGGATTTACTTTACAATTTGTGTGTTAAATAAGAATTCCGTTGCAATGTAAACATGAATATGATGATTTTGCACAAAATTTTAGTTGGAATTGTTCGACACTAGTTGACTGAACACCCTAGAGTTGTTCAGCCAGTACTAACTAAACATCCTAACGATGTTCACACACACACACACACACTTATATATATATATATATATATATATATATATAAATAAATAAATAGATACACGTGTGGACTTATATGATAGGGATAAACTTGACCCTGAGCCATAAGCCGGGGGAGGTTATGCCATTCAACATGTTCTCACGGTTCCAAGAAGGTAATGTTTAAAATCAGTAGAAGGTGAGAAAATTTAAGGGGGTTTAACTCAGTTTGCTCACCTAAAAAAAAAAAAAAAAAAGGCCTCATTTCGCTATTATCTTCTCTTCTTTTTGTTCTTTTTTTTTTTTTTTGAGAGAGAGAGAGTGATTCCTTTTTGGTTTTTAGATGAGTGGATAATGTAAATATTAAAATATTATACCTCTAATCAAAAATAATTATCGTTTTAGTAATTTGCACACAGATTAAGGAAGCTTACGTAAAGACAATAATCTACATTTATTTAATGTTTGTTTATTATTAATAAGTTGCATTAATGTTTTTTCTCTTTCCTCTTAACAACCCTCTTTGATGAGAGTAATAAATAAGGACAATTTTGATAGAATACGTGCAAATGTTTCTTAAAATTTTATAATGACACTTATTTTGAGACAAAAAAACTTTGCTAAACTACACTTATTTTGAGACAAATGTAGTCTTAACTTTAGTGATTATATTAAATTTAGACTTGCGTTAGATGTTATGAGTCTGTTATTCATCGTAACTTTAATTTTGTGATTTTGAATTTCTCTTTTTTAATTGTTTCATCAGCTCTCTCTGTCTCACTTTCTCTTTAATTATTAAAAAAAATTAAAATTACAAAATCAAACACTAAAATAGTAAAGCCAAAAACACTGTCTAAACATATATATATAGTTACAAAAATTGATTGTTCAATGAACTAATTGCAAAAATACTCAAATTTGACAACCATCTATCTAAACTTAACGGGCTACCCTAACTAAAAAGTCATTAAACTCGCTCCGGATCTCTTCCCACAAAGACACAAAAATTGGAATGGGAATTAGTGAGCAGCTGACTATATATAGACAAAACAGGATTTTAGGCATCTTTCCTTTTTAAAAATAATAATAATAATCAGTATTCCTATTTTCAGAAGGTATCTGAAACCATTAGTGAAGTTGGAGAATGAGACATACTATCCAAAATCTCCTCTACTTTTGAATTTAACATCTCCTAACGATAATTTACCTTTCCTTTCTTTTTATGCTGCTTTCAAGGGCACAAACATTTCATCAAATCTTAGACTATTTATTAACTATCAATACTACTTTTTTTTTTTATTACTTTATTAACTTACTCTCTCCACTTCCAAACTTAAATTTATAACACAATAAAATATTTCCACATGCCTTTTCTTCTTCTTTCTACTTTTATTTTCGATTTTTGTTTTTTTTTTTTCTATTTGCATCCATAAAAGATTGCACAGTAGTGGTAACCGTTTTTATTGCCCTGAATTCTTTCGCGTTTTATGTTACTGAAACGTTTTCGTTTTTGATTTGCATCAATAAAAGATTGCTCAGTAGTGGTAGTGTTTTTTTTTTTTTTTAAATTCTTCCACGTTTCATGTTACTGGAACATTTTCTTTTTTGATTTACGTCAATAAAAGATTGTACAATAGTGGTAGCCGTTTTTTTTTTGTCATACATTCTTCCGCGTTTCACGTTACTGGAACGTCTTCTTTTTTGATTTCCGTCAATAAGGATTGCTCATGGCAGCTGTTTTTTTTTTCTTTTGCTCTAAATTCTTCCACGTTTCACGTTACTAGAACGTTTTCTTTGAGCTCGTTTGGTACAGCGTTTATAAAACGCAGTGTTTTAAAAACGCAGCGTTTTAAAAAACGCAGTGTTTTAAAAACGGAGGTCTTTCCTTATAAATACGTTTGGGATATCACTTCAATACGCAGTTTTTTTTTTCTAGTAGCGTTTTAAAACCTGCGTTTTGGGAAAAAACTAGGAATTTCAGCGTTTTAAAACGCAGCTGCGTTTTGAAAACGCTGCGTTTTCTGCCGCAGTATTGAGACACCTTTTTTGCAAATAAGCTGCGTTTTATCCCAAACGCTCAACCAAACGGGCTCTTTATTGATTTTCGTCAATAAAAGATTGTACAGTAGTGGTAGCCTTTTTTTTTTATGTCATAAATTCTTCCGCGTTTCACGTTACTGTAACGTTTTCTTTTTTGATTTGTGTTAATAAAAGATTGCTCAGTAGTGGTAGCCGTTTTTTTTTTTTTTGCCCAAAATTCTTCCGTGTTTCACGTTACTAGAACGTTTTCATTTTTGATTTGCGTCAATAAAAGATTATACAGTAGTGGTAGCCGTTTTTGGTTTTGCCATAAATTCTTCCGCATTTCTCGTTACTCGAACGTTTTCTTTTTTGATTTGCGTCAATAAATGATTTCTTAGTAGTGGTAGCCGTTTTTTTTTTTTTTTTTTGTTGCCATTAATTCTTCTATGTTTCACGTTACTGGAATGTTTTCTTTTTTGATTTGCATCAATAAAAGATTGTCCATTTTTTTTTGCCATAAATTCTTCCACGTTTCATAGTAAATGTTTTCTTTTTTGATTTGTGTCAATAAAAGATTGCTCGTAGCCATTTTTTTTTTTCCTTTTGCCATAAATTCTTCCACGTTTGACGTTACTGGAACATTTTCTTTTTTGATTTGCATCAATAAAAGATTGTATAGTATTGGTAGCCATTTTTCTTGTCATAAATTCTTCCGTGTTTCACGTTATTGGAACATTTTTTTTTCGATTTGCGTCAATAAAAGATTGTTCAGTAGTGGTAGCCGTTTTTATTTTGCCCGAAATTCTTCCGCATTTCACGTTACTGAAATGCTTTCGTTTTTGATTTGTGTTAGTAAAAGATTGTAAAGTAGTGGTAGCCGTTTTTTTTGCCATAAATTCTTCCGCATTTCACCTTACTAGAACATTTTCTTTTTTGATTTGCGTCAATAAAAGATTTCTCAGTAGTGGTAACTTTTTTTTTGCCATAAATTCTTCCACGTTTCACGTTACTGGAACGTTTTCTTTTTTGATTTGCGTCAATGAAAGATTGTCCATTTTTTTTTTGAACGTTTTCTTTTTTGATTTGCATCAATAAAAGATTGCTCAGTAGTGGTAGCCTTTTTTTTTCTTTTGCACAAATTTTACTCATTTCACGTTGCTGGAAAGTTTTGTTTTTTGATTTGCGTCAATAAAAGATTGTACAATAGTAGTAGCAGTTTTTTTTTTTTTGCCATAAATTCTTCGGCGTTCACGTTACTAGAAAGTTTTCTTTTTTGATTTTCGTCAATAAAAGATTGCTCAGTAGTGGTAGCAGTTTTTTTTTTGTCCTAAATTTTTTCGCGTTTCACGTTACAGGAACATTTTCGTTTTTAATTTGCGTTAGTAAAAGATTGTACAGTAGTGGTAGCCGTTTTTTTTGCCATAATTCTTCCGCGTTTCACTTTACAGGAACGTTTTCTTTTTTGATTTGAGTCAATAGGATTGTACAGTAGCCATTTTTTTGCCATAAATTCTTTTGCTTTTCATGTTACTAGAACGTTTTCTTTTTTGATTTGCGTCAATAAAACATTGTACAGTAGTGGATAGCCGTTTTTTTTTTTTGCCCTAAATTCTTCCGCATTTAATATTACTGGATCGTTTTCTTTTTTTGATTTGCGTCAATAAAAGATTGTATAGTAGTGATACTAGAACGTGCGACTGGACATTACGTACCCACTACTCTTAACAATCAATCAAGTCGAGATATGGTAATATATGGAGGGATCAGGAGATGAATATAGGTTAGAATTAGCCATAAAATTGACTTGATCAATTCAAAATTTAGATTACTTATTTATGAAAAGGAATTACAAAGTAAATTGTGTAATTGAGACAGGAATCCATGTTGAAGGATGCAGAAGGAGACAAACCAACGAATGAGGTATCTAAGCTTGGGGCCGGCGTCTTGATGCTCGGCTTCTAGACAAATTCAACACATTAGTTTATTTTATACTCCCTCCGTTCCACCCAATGAGTCCACATTTGAAAATTTTATTTATTAAGTGATATATTAATGTCATTAAAGTTGGTTATAATTACAAAAATATTTAAGCACAATCAAAATAATTACCACACAAGTGGAGGGTAAAGATGAAAGATTATGAAAATTGTAAGCATAATTTTTTGAATGTGGACTCTTTAAGTGAAACATTCTAAAATAGTATAGTGGACTCTTTGCCTAGAACGGAGGGAGTACTACTTGGTTCTGTACGTGTGTGTGTGTGTGTGTGTGTGTGTGTGTGAGTTTTTATATTTGGGTTTGCCCCCAAAAAAATGTAGATTTCCAAATTTCAAATATAAATGCCATCATTTTTAAAATTTCTTTTTGAAAATATATGATCCCTCTGTAATGTGTCAATACCGAAACAGATATCACACCTTTATAGTGGAATATTATAAAGATAACATACTATATAATTGAATTTAGCAATTGTTAACAAAATATAATGTAAATTTATTTATCATATTTAATCTTTTATCATTGTTTTTATTACCCCCTCCTTCCTAAAATAAGTGTTGCTTATTTCATTTTAAGACATCCCAAAATAAATGTACCTTTCCATTTTTGGAAAGAATCTTTAAGCAAATTGTACTAGTATATACTCATTCTGTTCCGGGCAAAGAGTCCACTATTTTATTTTAGGATGTTCTACTTAAAGAGTCCACTTTAAAAATTCTATATATGCTATAAACATCTTAATTATGCTCAATTTTTTTTGTAATTATGACCAACTCAAAGTCTTCGTTGCTACTTATATATTCCTTAATTATTAGATTTTTTCAAAGGGCAAACTACACAAATGGTCCTTGTAGTTTTAGTGTTTTTTGCATTTCGTCCTTACACCTCGCAAATGGTCCCTGTACCGAGACTTTTTACACAAATGATCCTTCCGTCCACTTCTGTTAGTTTTTGGCCGTTAAGTATGTACATGTGCTTCGCACGTGCTTTTGAGAAAGGGTAAAAAAGTCATTTTATTTTGAAAAGTACAGGGACCAATTCTGAAATGATTAAAGCCAAAGAAATCAATGACATTGCCCAGGACACCACACAATAAATAAATTAATAAACTAATTGAAAAAGAAAAAATACTTACTCCGTTTCTAAATAATTGTTCTGTTTGATTAGATATACAAATTTTTTTAAAAAATTAATTGATTCTATTATAAATATAGATATAATATGTAAATTTTTTAAAGCTCATATATATGTAAAACATAAATAAAGTATGAAGAAAAAATAATTATAAAATACCCACATTTTTTTAAAGAACAAGTTTTTTTTTTTTTTCATTCATGAATAATACTCGTGCTTAAGGTTCTTCAATTGCAAATAGCAAGTGCCAAGTTCTCTTCGACTGCTAGATATCAAGCAGGTTTGGACAGGAATCCTTTGTGTGGATCAAGTGAGTGGTAATATAAAATGCAATTCCATGATGAGAGCACATCTCCTTTACAATGTCCCTAGTCCCTAAATGGAAGTTTTGGGGAAAACCGCTTGTCCTGTCACGCAAACTATGAAGTAACCATAGCTTTATCAAGGAGAATTCAGCTTTCATAGCTTAGCTTTAGCCACATCAAGTTGTCTTTGTGCAGCTGCTGTTGCCTGTTGGATGCTTGTGCGAAAAAATAAATTCCCATTCTTCTGATAGACAGCCCGAGAGGGAGGAAGATTATTAAGCTCCGCCAGGGTAATCTCGTGGCTCTTTATCTGCTTGATGAACTCAGCAGCAGTTGAGATAGAAACAGCCGGGGACGGTGTTGATGAAGATGTCACCGCCATCCTTCTCTCTGTTTACCCTTAGTACAGTGGCTTTAAAGAACAAGTAAATTACTCCAAATACCCACATTTTAAAACAGATTATAAAAGGCAAATTTTCTGCCGCAAGTGATACGCCGCCGTGGTTGCGGCGGTGGAGCTTCATATTAGTTTCTGCCTTGCCGACGGCGGCGGCAATAGTTGTAAATTTGAAGTGGGTTGAGAATGAGAAAAACTCCAAAATCAACCAATAACATTGATTGATTGAAACTGTAGTTGGGGGTTGGAAGTATAGATTGCACTACTAGTACATAAATGAAACTAAATGGCAAGAATTATGGGGAAGAATAAAGAAATAAAGGAAAGAAAGAAATACTCTGTTTTTCTTTTTCAGTCGAGGTCACCATTGCCGGAGAAGAAAACCAGCCCAAATTTCACGGTTGGTCCCTGTACTTTCATAGGTAAAATGACAATTTTGTCCTTGTCCAAATTCACGTGAGGAGCACATGTCAATATTTAACGAAAAAAAATTAACGGAGTTGAACGGAAGGACCAATTGCGTTCAATTGGTTGGTACAAGGACGACTGGCAAAAACATTTTTGTATAGGGACGAAATGCAAAAAATACTAAAACTACAAGGACCATTTGTGTAGTTTAATTGCTCTTTTTCAAACGTGAACTCTTTCGATAAAACGAATGGAGTGGAATGCATTGATGACACCACTAAGGATACTTTGAGAATATTAAAGAAAAGTTATATAGAATCAACCATTATCTAAAAACTCATATAAAATCAATAAGGAACACTTATTTTGAGACAGGAACCGTATTTTATTTGGCTGGTAAGGTGATTCTTTCTGGTCAATATGCGTCCGCATCTAGTCTGGGCTAAGCCCAAACCCCCACTTGGCCTTCTCTCTACTTCTTACTCTATCTAATTCTCTTCATGAGTCTAGTGACACCTCCGGCACTTGGTTCATCCATTTGAGCATTACCGTTCACATGATGACCACAAGAATCAAATTTGAGTGAATATCATGAACAACGAACCATTACCACCAAGTAATTCATGTGATTATTTATCATATAGTTCTCCTATATTTTTTGAGGGATGAAATATATAAAACTTAAATATGTCGAATTATATAATAATTAGATATTCCTATCAACTTTTGGCAGAGCCCGAAACGATTATGTCTCATCAACAGCACATCATTTATTATGTTTCTTAATTTCTGTATTTTATCAACTATGAACATTTATCCTAGACGGAAGAAGAACTATTTATATATCTCTTAATTATTAAATTTTTTAGATGTAGACTATTCAGATGAAATGAATGGAACATACTAGAGTGAATTATCTTTCCTTAATATGCGTGTTGGGTTAACAAAACTACATTTTAGGAACTGAGGGAGTAACAATTATTGCATACTGGCCAACTAACAACAAAAATAATGGTGGTGGCTTTTCATGGAAGGATGATAGTTTTTGGGGGCAAAAACAGCCATTTTTCATCTAAAAGCTCATAGCGAGCAGCAAACTAAGGATATATGTGATAGTTCACTTTAGTCCTTATTCTCCCATATATGGGAAACTATTGTTTTTTTAAAGGTCGGAGGGGGATATAGAACTTACTCTAACATTTATTATTATTAGTATTTAATTAATGTTTTGAAAGGCTAACATTAGGACTATATGGTATTTTTGGTATGACTTGAATAAATGGTATTTTTGATGAGACTTTGAACACCCGACCTTTCCGTTGAGAGTAGTAAAGCACCAGGATAGCTCTGACGTCTCTGTTAAGAGTAGTGAATTACCATAGTGGCTCTGGTGGGAGAATTTAACAGTACTAAATGGTGCCTTTGGAGGCTTAAACAACAACGATGCTTCTGGTGAAGCTTTAAGCACTCGACATCTCTGCTGCCTTTGAGAGACTTGAACAACAAGGATGCATCTAATGAGGCTTGATGATCGAACACCCAACCTTTCTGTTGAGAGTAGTTAAGTACCAGGGTGTATGGTGACACTTGAACACTCGTTTTCTCCCGACATCTCTGTTGAGAGTAGTTAAGTACCAGGGTGTCTAGTGAGACTTGAACACTCATTTTCTCTGTTAAAATAAATGAACAGTACCAGTTGAGTTAGAGTTCATTTATTGGGAAACTGATATGGAGTATGGATTTTGGATTCAAAAATAGTTGGCTATTGTGTATAATTGATTATAAAATAAAGAGAGGTTCCAACATTGTCATTAGATAATGGGATCTATAGTTTCTCGATAATCAACAACTGACTACTGTTTTTTTATCCAAGCTTTTGTATCATTTTTTGGGACCCTATCACATATATATATTGTTCATCTCGACTTGGAACCATTTGTCTAAAGTCATTAAAAATGAAGAGTATCATTCTAATTATAGAATGTTTAACCTTTTTTAATCGGTATTATAAAATGTTCAACTTGGAGAGTGTTCATTTGTATTTTCAAAAAATTTACACATTGATCACGTAATGCAACAGAAAATTTCAATTGAACCCGAAAGAATAATTAAGTGATCTTATTACGAGAAATCCCTTAAAAAATATTAAAATAAGGTCAAACATATTGAACCTTAAAAATTATAGAATCCACTGGGAAGAGATTATTGGAATCCACAATGTAAAAAGAGAAAACTCTAATTTTATTGAATATATTTGAATTAATTCGAAATAACAATAAGACCTATTTTAATAGCCTAACATATATAGTAACTTTCTAAGACTTATATACATTAATTAAATGTATAAATCTACTTCTGAATATAAAAATATCACCCTATTAATTACATTAAAATCTGAAATTACAACAAAAATAAAAATAAAAATAATAAAACTTATAACAATAATTCATCCAATCCTGTCCTGATGCTCGGTCACTCACTAACTCGTCATCTAGTTCATACCCAAAGCTTGAAATCGACCAAGTCAAATAAAGAGATACTTGGAGTATTGTAAACTTTTCCGCGGCTTTAAAATCAGATCAGAATACGTATCAACTTTACTTTGTAATTCTTCATTTTTTAAGTTATTTGCTAAGTCCATCAAACAAGGTGTAGCAAGGCGGGCGCCTAGAACGATTTTTCGAACACTGCATACAACAATGGTCACCGGAAAGCAGACTTAGACGGGCACCAGAAACAACAGATTACCCATCAACCCACGATGCCATACAAACCACATAAGTGGCCGGCACCCACTACTGAGAACAACGGCGGAATGTAACGGAGTGGGGTGCAAGATTAAGGGGTCACATAAGGCCTCAAAAAAAGAAGAAAGGACCCCCAAGAATTTTCCTTCTTAGCAATATTATTATTATTAAATTTTTTTAAGGTTGGAGAGGACGTACCTGTGAAGTACCAGGGTGGCTCCAGTGGGGCTTGAATAGAAGACCTCTCCGTTAAGAGAAGTGAGCAGACCCGATCTCTTTGTTGAGAGTAGTTAAGTGCCAACGTATCGTTGGTGAGACTTGAATATCTGACATCTCCGTTAAGAGAAGTGAGCAATACCGAGCTACATCTCTTTGGTCCTTCTTAGCAATAGATAAACATTAGTTCACAGCTTAGTTAAGTTAGTTTGCTCCATTCTCCAGTTAGGGATTCTGCGACGACCAACCATTAGCTTTAGGTTTTACATTGAATTCTTGTAAGTATTATTTCCTTTTGTTGTTATTCTCATTTCAAAGCTAAGATTTAATTTTCCAGTTTGATTTGTAATTTTTATTTGTAAATACTATCTCTATATATTCGCTGCAATTTCCATTTCAAAGCAAGATTAAAATTTTTAGTTTATTTTTGGGCATACTTCACATTTTCTATTATCGATGTTGGATATTGATTTATTGAGATTATAATATTTATAATTATTTAGTTTAAATTAATTAATTAGTTTTGCCTTTCTTGGTGTTACTAATTGTTAATTATATTTTTATGTGTTTTAATTCTTTTAAAGAAAGGTTATTTTAGGGAGATTATATTTTGTAAGGGTTTATAAAGTTTAGGGTTTGTTATTTGTTCATTGTATGTGCCGTATCAATCTATGAATAAGATCACAGCAGCCTTGAGTGAATTTAAGTTAAGAATCCTTGCTATATGGTAAAGCCTTTATTTTAGGTATTGAGTCCTTTTTTGATTCACTAATCTATTAACCTTCTATATGGTAAGTTGTTTTCATATTGAACAAGGTTTCTAGGACATACTCAAAGGCTGTATATACTGGAGGAATCAGCCTTGAAGACTAACGAAGTACAAAGCTAAAAGAGAGAATACACAGATTGGTTTCGAAAGAGTTGTTTGAAAGTTGCTGCTGCGCTTTACGAATGAAGTCTTCAATGTGCCTATATCGGAGAATTCATTCATAGTTTTTCCAACGTTGTCTTTTTATTTTCGCCCAGCCTTTTTGGTTTTTAATCTGATAAGTTATATCTTACGTATTTTGGGTGAACTACTATTTAATTATTATATCAGTTACATGAATTATCATATGATTTTCACTAGTTGTTAGGTTTTTATCTTTGTATTAAACTACAAGTTTTTACTAGTGAAAGTTTTGTCATATTGGCACAATCAACAGGTGATTTACTTGTTGATTAAAATTTACTCCTCCATGTTTTTTTTCTCGCACTTCTTCCTTATAATTGTTTTTATTATTCCGCTGTCATATATATCAATGTATTCTCCTGAACACATTGAGTACATTGGACAGTATATTGGTATTTATCTTTTACAAGTATTTGTTTTTCTTTTTATTTTATTTTTATTAATTTTACCGTGACCCCAATACTCTTTCAATTGGTATCAGAGCCAACACTTGACGTACAAAGTGAAGGTCCTTAATTGATTGGAGCCATGATGAATGCTCAGAATAATGGCTATCACAAGATTCTCATTCTTGATGGTACCAACTATTCTAGTTGGAAGAACCAGATGCGTTTAGATAAAGTCTATTGATGAACGTGCATGGCATGCTATTCTTACAGGTTGGTCCCCTCCAACAAGGACAGACGATGAGTGTGATAATTTACCTAAGTCTGAAATTGATTGGACTAATGAAGAATTTGTCTTGACCAATTATAATTCTAAAGCCATGCATGTTATAAACTCTGTTGTTGATACTAATCTTATGAAGATTATTTCTAATTTTAGTTCTGCCAAGGATATTGCATGGGATGCCCTTCAAAGACATTGTGAAGGATTTAGAAGTATGAGGCAAACTAAACTTAGAATGATCGTGACAAAATTTGAAAATTTAAGAATGAAAGAATCTGAAGATATCTCTTCCTATAGTACTAAGATCATTGAGCTTTCTATTGAATCACAATCTTTAGGAGATCCGATCTCTAGTAGTAGATTGGAGAGCAAACCCATGAAATCACTTCCTAAAAAATTTAATGTTAAAACTTCTACTATAGAGGAGCTCATGATACTATTACTCTTGATCTTGATGAATTAATTGGGATTTTGAAAACTTTTGAATTAAATCTCTCTCAACAATCTAAAACCAAAGAAAAAGTAATTGCTTTAAAAACTCAAACTGAAAAGGAGGATGGGTTGTTTGATATTTGCAAAGATATGAGCAATTTTGATTTGAGTGAAGATTCAGTGGCTTTGTTAGCTAAAAAATTTGAAAAATATTTGAATAAAAAAAAAGTTAAAATATGTCTAGAAATATTCAAAATACTAACACTGGGTTTGTTAATTCTGCCTTTAGACCTAGTCCTAACAGGTTTCAAGAGGCTCATACTACAGGCTTTGGAAATCAGAATGAACCAAGGAACATTGATTCGGTTCAGTGCCATGCTTTTAAGGGATTCGGTCATTATGCAAATAAATGTGCTAACACACTTCGAAAGAAATGTATGAATCTTATTGCTTCTCTAAGTGATAGTGAAGAGGAAGAATCTAATGCTTTATATAGTTTGTTTGCTAATGAAAGACCTTTACCTAAAAATCCTTTAAGACTTCGTCATATGAATGGAGTCAGTAATGTGGGCACATCTAGCAATACATCTGCGAAATTCAGTAAAACTGTTTAGCCAAAACCCATATGTTTTTATACTTTTTTCAATTCTATGTTTACTCCTAAGGATCTGGACGATTTTGATGGGGAAAATAATGATTTTGACAAAGATTATAAAAATCTTTTTAATGATTGGCAAAAAAAACGTATTTTGGCAAAGGATCTTATAAAAGAAAAAGTTTTTCTCACTAATGAAAATAAACGTCTCTGACGCAGCGGAACTAACAACTATGAAGCTCTTACCACGAGAAACTTCAAGAACAAGCCTAAAGACGGCTTAGGGTTTTCACAAAGAAGAAAACGTTTATAATTAATCAAAAGCTGCTCATAACAATGTTTAAGAGGGTATTTATATGCCCTAAACAAACCAAACCCTAAAAGGAAAACGTCAAAAGTAAATAAGGAAAACTTCCGAGGCCCAAAACAATACTTAAACAGCGTTTTTCGGGCCAAAAACCAAACGCGTCATGGGTAAAACTGATGAGTCTTGTAGATCTCGTCGAGAGCTTCGATTTGATATGCGGTGGGTCACGTGGTTCATCCGGGATCAAAAGTTATGCCCAAATTATGCCCTACCGACAAAAGACTCCTCCAATTCATGATCTCTACTAGTACTAGTTCTGCCTATTGCTACTTTGCCCCCTAACTTTCCAATCTTCTTCCCAAAACTCTTATTGCCTTCCATCTTGCGCAAATATACTTCAGCCACGTGTTCTACATCAAGTCAGTAATGTGGGCACATCTAGCAATACATCTGCAAAATTCAGTAAAACTGTTTAGCCAAAACCCACATGTTTTTATACTTCTTTCAATTCTACGTTTACTCCTAAGGATCTGGACGATTTTGATGGGGAAAATAATGATTTTGACAAAGATTATAAAAATCTTTTTAATGATTGGCAAAAAAAATGTATGTTGGCAAAGGATCTTATAAAAGAAAAAGTTTTTCTCACTAATGAAAATAAACGTCTCTCTGCTGAAAATGATAATCAAAAAGGAACTCTTGTACGTTTAGAATCTCTTCTCACCAAACAGGATAAGGAACTTAAAAGAGTCAAGATAGAGCTTGAAAAATCCAATGGGACTTTATATCGATTAAATACTGAGAAAGCTAAACTTTATGAAATTCTTAAAATAGGCAATGAGGGTAAAACTGGTCCGGGATTCAATGTTTCTGGACAAGAATAGATCCAAATGAAGCATAGACCTAAGAAGCGTAGAAATGTATGCCATTACTGTTTTGCTAGAGGGCATATAAAACCTTTCTGTTATAAAAGAATAGCAAATCAGGCCAAAAATAAAAAACATATATGGATGAAGTCTCCTATGTCCCCACATTCAGGAACACATTCATCATGTTCTCTCAGAACTGTTTCGTCCCAGAAATCGAAAATTCTATGCCATGTTACTTTTATTTTATTTAAGTCTAACATTGCAGATGCATGGTATTTTGTTAGTGGATGTTCAAGACATAAGACAGGTTCTAAAGATGCTTTGAAAAATTACAAAAATGTCACAAGTAGTTGTGTGACATATAGAGGTGGTGCACAAGGAAAGGTAGTCGGTAAAGGTACATTAAACATTAAAGGATTACTTAAGTTGACTAATGTATACCATCTTGAAGGTCTAACTGCAAATTTAACAAGTATAAGTCAGTTATGTGATAATAATATGCATGTGAAATTTAACAAAGATTCTTGTAAAGTTTTTGACAAGGATAATATGTGTATCTTGTCTGATTTTAGATCATCTGATAATTGTTATCTAGTTCAGAATGATTTTGTTTGTCGTGCATCAAGTATAAATGAAACTGACTTATGGCATCAAAAACTTGGACACATGAGTACTAAACAATTGAAGAATTGTTAAGACATGAAGCAATTAGAGGTTTACCTAAATTAAATATAAAAAAATATGAGAATTTGTGGTTCTTGTCAAAAAGGTAAACAAATTAAAACCTCTCATAAAAATACTTTAAATACTGCTTCAGCAAGATGTTTTGAATTAATTCATACTGATTTAATGGGTCCTATAGAAGTTGAAAGCTTAGGTGGTAAAAAATATACCTTTGTATGTGTTGATGATCTCACTTTACATGGGTATTCTTTCTTAGAGAAAAATCTGACACATTTGAAGCTTTCAAAATTTGGTATAAAAAAAATGTTTAACACCTTCAATCTTAAGCTTGTGAAACTCAGATCTGATCATGGAAAAGAGTATAAAAACTCTTCTTTTACTTCTTATTGTGATAAAAAAAGGTATTACTCACGAATTTTCTGCTCCTAAAACTCCTCAACAGAATAGAGTAGCAGAAAGGAAAAATAGAACACTCCAAGAAATGGCGTGTGTTATGCTTAATTCAAAAATATTGTCTAAAATTTTTTGGGCTGAAGCTTTAAACACTGCATGTCACATTATTAATCGTGTGTATCTAAGGCCAGGCAGTACTATGATTCCATATGAAATACTTATGAACATGAAACCTACCTTAAAGTATTTTCATGTTTTTGGGAGTATTTGCTACTTGCTAAATGATAGAGAGTATTTGACTAAGTTGGATTCCAAGAGTGATAAATGTATATTTATGGGATACGCCAACAATAGTCGTGCATATCGTGTTTTTAATTTGAAAACTAGAACTATTATGTAATCTTTGAATATGGTGTTTGATGATCTCTTTGACTTAGGCATAAAAAGTACTGAAGACCAGGTTGAGGACCTTATTGAAGACACATCCATAATAGGATCAGATGTAACCACAGCAAAAAACTCTACAAATTTAATTCTCAAAACTGCAGAATCAAATGAAGCCTCGAATGTGCTTACATCTGGGAGCACATCGGTGAATGCAGAAACTAACTTAGATTCAGAAGATGAGAAACTTGCTATATATCGATCAAAGGACATTCCAAGCAGAATTCTGAAGGATCACCACACTACCCAGGTAATTGGTGAGGTAAGTGCCAGTGTACAAACAAGAAAGAAAGATAGGATAAGTTATAAAGAAATGGTCACACTTGCATGCATATTACTTGAGTGTTTAAAAGTTCATACTTGCTGCTATGTTTCTGAATCTAAACCTAAAAACATAGCTGAAGCTTTAAAAGATGAATCATGGATTAATGCTATGTAAGAAGAATTAGAACAATTTGTAAAAATGATGTATGGTACTTAGTTCCTCATCCCAAAAATAGCAATGTAATAGGGACTAAATGGATATTTAAAAATAAATCAGATGAATTAAATAATGTAATTAGAAATAAAGCACGTTTGGTTGCCCAAGGATATACCCAAGTAGAAGGCATAGACATTGATGAAACCTTTGCACATGTTGCTAGAATAAAATCTATAAGATTGTTTCTTGCTATTGCATGCTACCTAGGAATTTCATTGCAACAAATGGATGTTAAAAGTGCTTTCTTAAATGGTGTGCTAAACGAAGAAGTCTATGTAGAGCAACCTAAGGGATTTGAAGACCCTTTTAAACTAGATTATGTCTATAGATTGAAAAAGGCTCTTTATGGGTTAAAACAAGCTCCTAGAGCTTGGTATGGAAGGTTAATTGATTATCTTCTAAAAGACAATTTTAAAAGAGGTGAAGTAAATAAAACTTTGTTTATCAAGAAAACCAATAAAGAAATTTTAATTGCTCAAATTTACGTAGATGATAGCGTATTTGGTTCCACGTTTGAATCCATGCTACAACACTTTGTTAATGGAATGTCATCTACATTTGAGATGAGTATGGTCGGAGAATTAAATTTCTTTTTTAGGTATGGAGATTAAACAATCTAGTAATGGTATTTTTCTCTTTCAAACCAACTATGCAAAGAATCTTGTTAAAAAATTTAACTTGGAAAATACCTCAATAAAAAAATACTCCTATGGGCACAAACGATAAATTAAGTAGAGATGATAATAGAAAGAGTGTTGATGACACCTTCTATAGGAGTATGATAGGAAGTTTGCTATATTTAACTGCTAGTCACCCTGATCTTATGTACAGTCTTTGCGTATGTGCTAGATATCAAGCTAATTCTAAAGAATCGCATCTCAAAGCTGTTAAATGCATTATTCGATATGTAAAGGGAACATCTGAATTAGGTATTTGGTATACAAAAAACACCAATACTAATCTTGTACGATTTAGTGACTCAGATTGGGTAGGAGATACGTACCATAGAAAAAACACTTCCGAAGGATGAAACAATGTTGTGTACTCTTGGTATAGTAAAAGGCAAAACTATGTGTCACTCTTTACTGCTGAGTCAGAATATGTGGCATTTGGGAGCTGCTGTACTCAACTTTTTTGGATGAAACAAATGATTGAGGATTATGGTTTGAATGGTGACACTTTACTAATCTATTGTTATAATACTAGTGCAATAGATATATCTACAAATCCTGTACAACACTCTCGAACAAAGCACATAGACATAAGACACCATTTTATTAGAGATTAATTAGAGAAAAATGTTATACATATAAAATTCATTAGAACTGAAAATCAGTTGGCTGACATATTTACCAAGGCTTTAGATCATGAGAGATTTTCCATTCTACGGAAATCTCTTGGCTTGTGCATATTATGACATTGGTTTTAAATGTGGCTACATTTGTAACCACATTCATTGTACACACTGTATAATCTTTTATTTTAAAAAAAAAATTAGGCATAAACTTATAAGAAAGTATCTCACGACTGTTCTTCCTAATGTGTTTATAAATTTCTTCACAAAAGAAACTCTTTTGTTGTTACATATTATTGATTTTTCTGTAAAGCAGTTACTTCTTCTTAATGTTCCCAACAAAAAGTTTAATCTCAGTTGGTGATAATGGAGTCCTTTGAGGTAAAAAGCTACCTTTAGTTATTTGATGAAAGCTATTCATATAGGTAAAATCCCACCATTGACCTTGGTTACTTTCATTGGTAAGGATCCTGTGAAAAACAGTTATCTATAACAAAGAGTGAAAGCTATCCACTGGATAAATCCTCTTTATATTGAGATACATTGATACTCATAGATATGACTTTTCAATTAGTACTCTCATTATAAAATGACTTTTGGGGAACAGATCTTCAATTCATTATGTTTTTACAAAATGTAGTCTCCAATGTTGTGACATTGATGAATACATTGGAAGTACAACAATCCATCACTCTCTCATATGTCTGTCTTTTATTTTTATACACTCTCATGATTTTAGACATATTTTAGGACATGCATTCTTGGTAAATATGTATGCTCCTTGACAGACAGTTCTGTGAATACTCTCGTATACTTTAATCTTTTAAATTTTTAATAATTGGCATATTATGCAAAGTGAACTGAATTAGAGATTGTTATATAAGGAATTTGTGATTATTTTATGCATAATAATTATCCATATTTTGGTAAGTATTTTTACGTTGTGGAAACCATAATTCCTTGCGTATTTGTGAATCCTTAGTTGTTTAGGACTTCGGTTTCCTTTTACCCATATTCTGTTTTTACATTCCTTTCTTGCCCTGGATTCCTTCATACTCTAGTATTTTGTTCTCTTTACAAACCTACAAAATTTGTCTCCTATATATATCAGCTTATAGTCTCCTTATTTTATCAAATCTCAACGTTTTTCTCCTAAAAGTTTATTTTCTCTCTTCGTCACCATGTCTTCTAAACCTGTTTGTTCCTTCCCTGAGAATACTGCGTTGCACCCTGTGGATATTTCAGATTCCCTTGTGCCTCCCCATCCTTGCAACTGTGAGAACTGTGTTTCTCGTAAGTTTGGAACTGCTAGGATGAATGTACCCTCCAATGAAGCCTCATCTAGACGCCTCATTCGTTCTCCTCCAGCGTACATGGTGTCTGTATCCTTTTTATGTGATAGGATTAAGCACATTGATGTGCAGATTGCCAATATTTTGGAGTTGTATGACTTAGCTATTGAGCAGCTTCGTCATCTTCGCAATTCCCGTGAGTTGTTCAATGATTTACTTCTTTCTGGCAAAATCAAAGGGGGAGAGAGTCTGTGCCTTTGCATAATTTAGGAGGAGTAGCTAGTGCTAGTGCTAGTGCTAAGGCTAAAGCTAGGGTTGAGCCAGATAGTGATAATGGAAATGGTGATGGTGCTGAGGATGTTGAAGTCGTGGCTAATATTGCTGCAGCTGCTTGGGGGATGCTTCATGTGTCCCGTGGTGACAATTCATGGGGAGTTGATGATTCTCCTATCCCTACTCCTGTGGACGATCGTTATACAATGGAGATCTTTGCTCACCATGAAGAGCGCTTTAGATCTTTCTTTAAAGCTTAATTGTTTTGCCTATTTTTGATAGTTAGTTGATTTATTAAGATTATAATATTTATAATTATTTAGTTTAAATTAATTAATTAGTTTTGTCTTTCTTGGTGTTA
This sequence comes from Platycodon grandiflorus, assembly GCA_016624345.1. Classification (NCBI taxonomy): domain Eukaryota; kingdom Viridiplantae; phylum Streptophyta; class Magnoliopsida; order Asterales; family Campanulaceae; genus Platycodon; species Platycodon grandiflorus. The sequence goes on along the minus strand of CM028367.1, from coordinate 14,685,768 downwards.
CTAATTGTTAATTATATATTTATGTGTTTTAATTCTTTTAAAAAAATATTATTTTAAGGAGATTATATTTTGTAAGAGTTTATAAAGTTTAGGGTTTGTTAGTTCATTGTGTGTGCCGTATCAATCCATGAATAAGATCACGACAGCCTTGGGTGAATTTAAGTTAAGAATCCTTGCTATATGGTAAAGCCTTTATTTTAGGTATAGAGTCCTTTTTTGATTCATTAATCTATTAACCTTCTATATGGTAAGTTATTTTTTTTATTGAACAAGGTTTCTAGGACATACTCGAAGGTTATATATACTAGAGGACTCGGCCTTGAAGACTAACGAAGTACAAAGCTAAAAGAAGGAATACACAGATTGGTTTCGTGAGAGTTGTTTGAAAGCTGCTACTGCGTTTTACGAATGAAGTCTTCAATGTGCTTACATCGGAGAATTCATTCATAGTTTTTCCAGCGCTGTGTTTTTATTTTCGTCCAACCTTTTTGGTTTTTAATCTGATAAGTTATATCTTACGTATTTTGGGTGAACTACTATTCAATGATTATATAGAGCTTTTTATATAATTTTCACTAGTTGTTAGGTTTTTATCTTTGTATTAAACTACAAGTTTTTACTAGTGAAAGTTTTGTCATATTGGCACAATCAACAAGTTATTTACTCCTCAGTGCTTTTTTTCTCATACTTCTTCCTTATACTTGTTTTTATTATTTCGCTGCCATATATATCAATGTGTTCACTACATTGAGTACATTGGACAGTACATTGGTATTTACTTTTACAAGAATTTATTTTTATTTTATTTTTATTAGTTTTACCGTGGCCCCAATACTCTTTCAATTGACAAAATAAATTATATTTATTAATACTCCCCTCAGTTTTTTGTTTATGGTGAAACATTTTTCAAATGAAAATTTGATTTTTTTTCAAAATTATAAAACATATAATTCGTAAAACTTTTTTGGTACAACGAATTACGTATTTTAAGATTTAAAAAAAAATAAAATATAAACGTTAAATTTCATTTGAAAAACAATCAAATTTACACAAAAAAGTCAAATAGAGCAATAGTTTAAGAATAGATTATAATTCTACACCCAAAACTCCAAAATGTCCAGACATCCAAACATACACCCAAATTTCAACTCCAATATACACCAATTACACCTAATTAATAATTTAGAGCTACACCCAAATGCTCCAAAAACATCCGAACACCAACGACCCGAACAAGCCGAAAGACTCACACCCAAACGAACCTTGAACATGCCCAAAGACCCATACCCAAACAAGACGAATATCCAAAAAACATCAAAAGACAACCCTAAAACAAATCCCTAAAATCCAATTTGAAATAAAATACGTGTTGTAATTTAAAAATACTACAAATTACGTGCTATATGATTTTAGAAAAAAAATATAAAAAATAAACGTCAAATTTCCATTTAAAAGACCAAAAAAAGTCAAATATGACGATAATTTAAGAACGGGGGAGTATAAGTTTAGGGGGTGTACGTACTTTACTGGTTGAAATGTCAGGAACTTATAGTTTAGGCCAAAATACTATTAACCCCCCAAAATATCCACCAAATCTCAGTTTGCTATTTATATTCTATTTTGTCCCATTACAGTATCCAATGTTGTCATTTCTCCCATTTTCACCCCTGGGTTGGACGGATGTTAGGAATCTATCATTAAGTCGTACATGGTCTTCCACGTGTGGGGCAATTTGGTCTTTATCCATTTCGAGGTCGATTTTTGTCAAAGGCTAGCCTGGGATATGGCTTCGCTCTTGCATACAATAGGGGTGGCAATGACAGGCACGACACGATTGCACGAACCAGCACGACACGATTATAAACACGAATTACAGAGACAAAAGACACGATAAGGCACTGCACGACACGAAACACGATACGAAAGCACGGAATTATAAATTTAGTTAAAATAACGTTTATTATTATATTTATGATTAAATAAGATAGATAACACGAAAACACGATAGTGTGGCACGAACACGACACGATGACACGAATTGCCACCCCTAGCATACAACAACCTCTCTTGCTAAAACTGCTTTCTTCCACCTCTTTCTATCTCTTTCCAATCTATTTCAATGTTCATTGAGATTTGCAGAAGTCCTCTTCCCCATTGTCTACTAGATGAAGCAAGTCTCATAATAGATTATACATCAATTTTGACATAAGGGGATCAAGTCTGATTCACTTTCCACCCCATCCAAATCTCAATTTGTGCTCAAATCTAATTTTACATCTCTCTCTCTCTCTCTCTCTCTCTCTCTCTCTCTCTCTCTCTCTCTCTCTCTCTCTCTCTCTTTCTGTCTTTCTTTCTCTCTCCTCTTCCAGATCCAAAAATTTGTATTATTCTATCATGAATTGAAGTCATCTCTCTCTCTCTCTCTATCTTCCTCTCTCTTCGTCTTTCTTTCTCTCTCCTCTTCCAGATCCAAAAATTCGTATTATTTTATCATGATGAATTGAAGTCATTAGTTATAGAAAGAATTGAAGCCATTGGTTTCTCTCCTCTTACAGATCTAGATTTAAGGAAAAATAAAAAAAAGGGGGCAAACAGAGATTCGTGCTTGGAATTTTGGGATTTCAAAAAGGACAATTTGTACGACCGTGGAGATGAGCTAAGTAGTGGCCTGGCGGTGGCCGTTGTTATTTGGTAGTGGTGAGTTAAGTTGAAGGTGGTAGTGGTGGCGGCGTAAACACTTTATTGTACAAGGGGAAGAGATTGAGGGAGAGTAGACACTTGATTTGGGTTTTGATTTAGAGATAGGTTGACGGCGGTGGTGGGTATTCAAGATTTTTATGACCTCAAAATGGATAAAGACCGAATTGCCCCGCACGTGGAAGACCACGTGCGACTTAACGATAGATTCCTAACGTCTATCCAACCCAGGGGTGAAAATGGGACAAATGGCAACATTGGATACTATAACGGGACAAAATAAAATATGTGTAACAAACTGAGATTTGGTGGATACTTTGGGGGTAAATAGTATTTTGACCTATAGTTTATTATGGGCCAAAATATGAAAAACACCCCAAGGTTTCCACCGAATCCCAAAGTCCCAACCTACGATTTGCCTTATAATGTTCCCACTTTTCCTAGTTTGACCCGTGGTCCTGACGGACGTTAGAAAATTAACTGGAATCGAACTGGGATTTGCACCCTCGTTGCGGGCACACGCGTGAGAGAGAGCCTCTATGCTATACAAGCGTACTCCTTATAAAAAAAAAAAGAGCTTGTATATAAACTAGACTTGCATTTGCTTTTTCTTTTCAATGTGAGACAAACTGACTTATCCAATTTCAACCCAACTAATTTAAGCCTTAAAATCTCCATCATCCAAACATCATTTTGGATGAATAAATATATGATTTCTATGTTCTTATGGAGTAGAACACATTTCCACAATTATCTTTGTTATTCGACAAATGAACCACTAAGAAATTTGTGCCACTAGATGCACGATTTCCTTCACTTTGTACAATTTTTCCAACAAAAAGCACACAACGACGCTGGCCCAGTCATTGTCCTTTTCTAAGCCACCTCCGCTTTGTCCGCTCTCCTATTCGTCTTTTGCTACACCAAGTTTGCTTTAGAAACTCCCGTCGCTGGCAACTCTTTTTCCTTCACATCGAATTGGGCGATTTCATAACCTTCAATATTGCCGCTGGTAATTTTCAAAATTTCACCTTGTTTCTCTTTTATCTTTAAGTTTTCATGAAATTCTGTATGGGCTATTTACTTCTAGTGAATTAGGTAAAATTTTACTCGAGGGAATTGTTGGTTCTGTGGGCTTGGCTTAGTCATGCTCATCATACTTTGATAGATGATGGTAGTGGGGGGTATAGTGATTTAGGAATGGGTGGTGGTGGGTGATTTGGCAATATGTTGTGGTGGGTTTGATTTGGATTGAGTTTGTAGGAGGGAGAAAGGGAATATTTATTTTAAGAAAATAAGTTTTTTTTTACACTTTGACCCCGCTTTATTTGGTGTTCTGCATATATGGATAAAAGACCCAACTGTGCTCCCTCGTGCAAGGTATATGTAGATTCCCATTAATTTTCTAACGCTCGTCACGACCAGGGGCCAAATTGAAAAAAATGGCAACATTAGGTATGATTATGGGACAAATCGTAAGTGGGGGGGGGAGACTTTAAAATTTGGTAAAAATCTTGAAGTGCTTCTCGTATTTGGCCTTTATTAATTATTATATCAAGTAAAATGTTTTAGGAAGAATCTGTCTCTACGAATTTCGCTTATCTACTATAATCATTCACAATTACTTAAATTAATCTTTATCATGTCACAATCGTCCTTCAAATATGCCTTTATTTAACAATGACATATGCTTAAATTAGTTATTTATTTACCCTTGTAATTTTTTTTTTTTATAATCTTTCCATTTAATTGCCAGTACTAAAACTTTGATTTTCTATCATCCATCATTTTCATTTAATTTCTTCACTGGAAAGAAAACTTGAAGGAAAAATATGTCACCCAATTTTTTATTTTGTTTTCTCGATTAAATATTTTTTTCTACTTGGTAAGTTGAAAGAAACTAGGTCTATTATATTACTTTTATTTTAGCTATTTATTTTTAGTTTTTGATTTTGGTCATATAAAATCTTGTATTTTCCTTGAGTGATTATATATAATTTTTTTGAAAAGTCAAATTACAAAGGGAAACGACAAATTAGTTAACTTTGGAAAAAAAAAAAGTAATGTTACATGCACCTAATAAGTACCTAATTTTGTGCACAAAATGATGTGGCGTTCTATATATCATCTTATTTGTCATCCTATGAACTCGACTGTAAGTTAAAAAGTAAAGTCAATTAGATGACACGAAAGATGCCACATTATTTTAAGTACAAAGTTAAGTAGTCATTAGTTGGCTCTAGCATTATAACATATATATATATATATATATATATATATATATATATATGGGAGTATTAAATGGTTATCAATCATTGGATCAAAAATCAAAGGTTGAGATTAATTGCATTAAATGACTCACCTACTTGCATTAATTTTATTTTCCAACTAATCATTAAATTTTAGCCATTGAATTTTGATCCAATGATTAATAATAATAGTAACCATTGATGGTTAATAATAATAGTAACTGTTGAATACACCTGGTTTAATGGTTAGTTGAAAAATGCAATTAATGCAAGTAGGTGAGTCATTTAATGCAATTAATCTTAACCTTTGATTTTTGATCCAATGATTGATATAATAGTAACCATTGACAGTTAATAATAATAGTAACCATTGAATACTCCCCATATATATATATATATATATATATATATATATATATAAAGAGGTAGTTGAGTGGAAATTATGTTAAGGCATTGATCAATTCAATAAAATGTTACTCCCTCCATTTCAAAATAAGTGTCGTTTTAATTAAAATAATTTGTTCTAAAATAAATGTCGTTTTAGTTTTGTAATGCATGTTTTGCCTAATTTACCATTCTCTTCTCCCAAATTCCAACAATTAATCATCTCTTTAATAAATACTTTATATTCTCTCAATAGTTATCTTCTCCTAATTTATCTTTTTAACTACTCTTAATACAAAATTAATGATATTTAATAAGGGTATATTTTTTAACCTACAACCTATAAAATTTTAATAAGGATATATTTGATAACATATAAAAACATTTTAATTTGTATGCACAACTCATTTTATTAGTACATGTGCACAACTTTAAAAGTATAATTATTTTGAAACTGAGGAAGTAATAAATGTCATGGAAGATGAGGAAAACTTATCCACTACATTTATTACAAAAAAAAAAATTCAACTTTTAAACAAGAGACTCATTATATAAATTGGACAAATGGAGTATCCACTACTCCACAGTCCACCCCCTCTCCCCAACTAAACATTAATTGTCTTAAGAAAGCAAGACATGACAATGAAACTAGGACAGGTCAATTTGGCACTAACTTCAGATTAGCTAATAATAATGGTGGATCATGTTAAAAAAACCTAATTAAAGGATAATGGCCACGTGTAAGAAGGCACTCCAATTTTTAACAAAGAAGTTTACTATTCAAAAAGCATCATGTACAAGAAGATGAAGCAATACTTGAAGTGACTTAGTTAAAAATTGAGTGCTAATAGTAAAGCTCTCCCTTAATGGAGAAAACTTCATTTTTCATTTTCCCAAATAAATATTTATTTTTAAAAATTAAGAAAAAGAAAATGATCATGTGTGTGTGTGTGTGTGTGTGTGTTTTTTTTTTTGAGAAAAATGTGTGCGTGTTATACTAATATATCCAAACACATGTATCTGAAACCAAATTTTAGTTTTTTTTTTTTTATTCTAGTCGATAAAATAATTTATTTACTCAGATTTTTGTAATTGTGTACAACAAATTTTGTCCTACTACCGTAAATTTCAATCAACCTAAGCCAGCTAACCAAAGAGGGAAATTCCAATAAAAACCATTAAAATTTAGATAAAATTAATTAAGAATAGAAGGAAACGAAATTACAATCAACCTATTCGTCTTTTGCTACACCAAGTTCGCTTTAGAAACCCCCGCACATCGCTGGCGGCTCTTTTTCCTTCCTTCGCATCGAATTAGGCAATTTCATGACCTTCATTACTGCTGGTAATTTTCAGAATTTCAAAATAAATGTCGTTTTAGGTTTGTAATGCATATTTTGCCTAATTTACCATTCTCTTCTCCCAAATCCAAACAATTAATCATCTCTTTAATAAATATTTTATCTGCTCCCAACAGTTCTCTCCTCCTAATTTATCTTTCCAATTACTCCTAGCACAAAAATAAGAATATTTAATATGGGTATATTTGTCAATCTATAAAAATTTAATAATGGTATATTTGTTAACCTATAAAAAAAATTTAATATGTGTGCACAACTCATTTTTTTAATATATATGCATAAATCTAAAATGACAATTATTTTGAAACGGGGGTTTAATAAATTTCATGGATGAGGAAAACATATCCACTACATTTACTACAAAAAAAGATTCATCTTTTAAACAAGAGGCTCATTAAATTGGACAAATGGAGTATATCCACTACTCCACAGTCCAGCCCCTCTCCCCAACTAAACATTAAGTCATCGATTGGTACACGAAAATAAAATTAATTTTACAGAATCGATTATTAGTAATGAGATTCTACAAAAATAAATGGAAAGATGATTCCTAAAACGTGTTTGGTAGCATAAGAAATGTGATTACTAATGTAATACAAATTTCTATTATATTGTTTGGTAATAAACAAAACAACTTGGAATACAAAGATAAAATTAAGGCAATTGACAACATTACCTCAATGTAGACAAGTACTTATTAATGACTTCCATGAAAAAAATATATGAGATATTAACGTTATTACTGCTGCACAAATAACAAGTTCTTCATCTCTTTTAATTTTGCTGAAAATTTTAAATTATCCAACATCAATAAAGTAAGAAAATTTATTAAATTATAAAAAAAAACTAATGTTATAGTAAAACTAGTTCAAATAAAAATAATGTAAACATTTGAAACAATTTGAGAAAATAATTACTTATTTAAAATAATTACTATTGTATTCTCTTATATAGTTTCAAGTAGATCAATCACCCACTCTTCTTTTTCATCATCTCCAATTGTGAGAATTAACACTACAATAATAAATTATAAACTATTATTAACAAATTAAATCAATGAGAAGAATTAGAAAAACCTTATGAAGAGCCGAAGAACAACGACGACTAAAAGGAGCAGCAGAAAATAGTTGAAACCAAATGAAATTATAAATATAAAACAAATACTTGACCTAATAGAAAGATATTATTGTCATTTTACATGAATTCCAACTATTAGGAATCCATATACCATTTCATCCATTAGGATTGTGATTCCTTAATTTTTAGTAATTAAGTCCAAGATTTTTGTAATCAATTCTTATTCCAAATATAATTTTTGTACCACTAAATATTATTAATCAATTCTGCAGAATCAATTTCAATTCCGTGCCAATTGAGGCCATAATTGTCTTAAGAAAGCAAGACATGACAATGGAACAAGGACAGATCAATTTGGCACTAATTTAAGATTAGCTAGTAATAATGGTGGATCATGTTAAAAAACCCTAATTGAAGGATAATGGCCACATGTAAGAAGCATAAATATAATGCATTCCAATGAGCACTCCAATTTTTAACAAAGAATTTTACTATTCAAAAAGCATCATGTACAAGTAGAGGAAGCAATACTTGAAGTGTCTTAGTTAAAAATTGAGTGCTAATAGTATAGCTCTCCCTTAATGGAGAAAACTTCAATTTTCATTTTCCTAAATAAATATTTATTTTTAAAAATTAAGAAAAAGAAAATGTTCATATGTTTGTGTGTGTGTGTGTTTTTTTTTAGAAAACTTATACTAGTATATCGAAACACATGTATCTAAAACCAAATTTTAGTTTTTTTTTTTTTTTTTTGTCTTTATTTACTCCGATTTTTGTGTACAATAAATTTTGTCCTACCACCGTAAATTACAATCAACCTAAGCCAGCTAACCAAAGAGGGAAATTTTAATATAAACCATTAAAATTTAGATAAAATTAATGAAGAATAGAAGGAAACAAAATTATCATATTTTCTCGTGAGAAATTGAAATATATCGATATTTTGCTGACACACAAGCCACCAGGGACGGCTTATTAAATGTTCTCTGCCCTGTTATCTCTTTCTATATATATACCTCATGACCAGTCACCTCTCTATTTCTCAAACAGAACCAACCAGTCATGGCAATCTCAGGCTCTCTGATTAGATTGAACCCATCTACCTTTCCATCCTTAAGTCCTCCAAGACTCAAACATGGTGTCAGAAAACAGGTCAGTTTACTGAAAATCCCAATAATTTTATCTTACAAGAATTGATCATGTTATACTCAATCGAAATACTCAGTTTTTACGACCCTTTTTAATCATAAACATGTTGTGAAATGGGTATATTTTGCAGTTCTGTATAGAGGCTGCAGCTTCAACTCCAGGAAATGAGGAAAGAAAGCTGACTTTAAAGAGAGAGAAAGAAGGTTGGAGGATTGATTTCTCAGGAGAAAAGCCACCCACACCATTGCTTGATACAATCAATTTTCCAGCTCACATGAAGAATCTTTCCACACAGGTTTGATCAATCTTACGTAGTTTTAAGCAATGATTCCCTTTTTTGTTCTTTTGTATGTATGGGTTTTCAGGAATTTTATTTTCACATAGCTAAACAATAGGGATAGAAATGTAATTTTAACTAATAATCACGACGAAGACTCACAGTTTAATAGTTAAGCCCACCCAAAAGTTCATGAATGTTGTTTGGTGCTTAGTATTAGTGTGTTTTCACTTATAAAACCTATGCAAACCCCACATCTAACTTATGTAAGTCGGGGTAGTACAATTCCTGCTTGTACGCTCTTCTTATTTGGTTGTACATTCAACTTATATTCATTTATTTATTTTATTTTTGTAGGATCTAGAACAATTGGCTGCAGAGCTTAGAGCAGATATTGTCTACTCTGTTGCAAAAACAGGAGGGCATCTAAGTTCAAGCCTGGGAGTAGTGGAGTTGGCTGTGGCTTTACACCATGTATTCAACACCCCAGATGACAGAATTATATGGGATGTTGGCCATCAGGTGAGATTGATTTATTTTTTTATTGTTCTTTCTAATTTGGCCGGTGAGGTGGCTCGTTTAGGCCAGCTTGCTAGATTTTGAACTTGATACGCCTCCCCAGACGAGTCCAAAGGTGCGACCCGCGATTGGCCTATGGGAATTATCTTTCATGTGCTGGCCACAGGGTCGCATTTGGTGGATGGTATAGGAAGCAAACCTAGCTACCACTTGGACTACTATTTGATTAGTTATGTAAAAACAGAAGAAGAATGATTTATGTGCTGATACTCTGTTTCTCTTAGCTTAATAGTGATCTAAACTACATATTGTAGGCATATCCCCATAAAATTCTAACAGGAAGGAGGTCAAAGATGCATACTATTAGGAAGACTTCAGGGCTAGCAGGATTTCCTAAAAGGGATGAGAGTGTTTATGATGCTTTTGGTGCAGGGCATAGCTCTACAAGCATCTCTGCTGGACTTGGTATGTTAAAATTGCATTTGCGATTTTGTGCTCTTTTTGTATGTATATACTTACCTTCTTTTTTTATTATTTTAAATAATCATGTTGTGAAAATATAAAATAAATGGGCCATAAGGGTAATGAAGTAAAATGATTTTGCTGGTTTGAAATATGTTTTGTAGGTATGGCTGTTGGAAGAGATCTTTTAGGGAAGAACAACAGTGTTATATCTGTGATTGGAGATGGAGCCATGACTGCAGGACAAGCATATGAAGCTATGAACAATGCAGGCTACTTGGATTCTAACTTGATTGTTGTGTTGAATGACAACAAGCAAGTCTCTTTACCCACTGCCACTTTAGATGGCCCGGCTACCCCGGTCGGAGCTCTCAGTGGCGCTTTATCCAAGCTTCAAGCTAGCACCAAGTTTCGTAAACTTCGTGAAGCTGCAAAAGTAAACATCTTGAGCAACCTTTTTTTTTTTGATACCCTCACTTGAGTCTTGATCATGTTATGGTATTTCTAGCTTGTCAGATTTGAAATTCAAGTGAAATCTGATTTGCGTTTTTCGGTCTTATCTGTGATTAGAGTATTACAAAGCAAATTGGACCTCAAGCACATGAAGTTGCAGCAAAAGTAGATGAATATACAAGGGGAATGATCAGTGCTTCTGGATCAACTCTCTTTGAGGAGCTCGGTTTGTACTACATTGGTCCAGTCGATGGGCACAATCTCGAAGATTTAGTAACCATTTTCGAGAAAGTGAAGTCAATGCCTGCACCAGGGCCAGTTCTAATTCATATTGTAACAGAGAAAGGGAAAGGCTATCCCCCTGCTGAGGCAGCAGCCGATAAAATGCATGGTAAGCACTAACTTGATACTAATTCAATTTTGTCAACAAAATGATAGATAAAACGGTCTAGTAGTGCACCAGGATCCCCTCACTGCAAAGTCTTACTGTTGCATGCAGTGAACCTGTTTTTGTATTGGGTCGTGGCAATTCATTGTCAAGATTCTGTCTAATGTTGCAATGTTTCAGGGGTTGTGAAGTTTGACATACCAACGGGAAAGCAACACAAGGCCAAATCGCCAACACTTTCGTATACCCAATACTTTGCTGAATCGCTGATAAAAGAAGCTGAGGTGGATGACAAGATTGTAGCCATACATGCAGCAATGGGAGGAGGGACAGGGCTCAATTATTTCCAAAAGAAATTTCCTGATCGATGTTTTGATGTGGGCATTGCTGAGCAACATGCTGTTACATTTGCAGCAGGTTTAGCAACAGAAGGCCTCAAGCCATTCTGTGCTATATATTCATCATTCCTGCAGCGAGGCTATGATCAAGTGAGCACTCGAAACTAGAAATAGTCTCTCAAAAGTTCTTTTGAACAACTTTTATCCCCTTTGAAAGCGTTAAAGGGGTTAAATTTTGCTTAGTTGGTTGTTGCTGACTTTTGAACTAAAATTACTTGAAATGGACATGTAGGTGGTGCACGACGTAGATCTTCAGAAATTACCTGTCCGGTTTGCAATGGATCGAGCTGGTTTGGTTGGGGCAGATGGACCTACCCATTGTGGAGCATTCGACGTAGCATACATGGCGTGCTTGCCAAACATGGTTGTCATGGCTCCATCTGACGAAGCCGAGCTTATGCACATGGTTGCTACAGCAGCAACCATCGATGACAGACCAAGCTGCTTCCGGTTCCCAAGGGGTAACGGAGTTGGTGTTGTTCTTCCCCCCAACAACAAAGGAGTGCCACTTGAGGTTAGCAATTACAAGTAACCAATACATAATTAGCTTCCAAAAATGATCAAAATTACATTCATCAAGCACTTTACGCCACAATGTTCTAAAATATTTATTGTACATTGCTAAAATGACGCTAGTGTTAACTTTGAGAATCCCCCCTCAAGCTGACTATTGACTTATACAGTTTAGAAAAATAAATAAGCAATGGAACGGATCATTCATGGGATAAAATTAATGATTAAATTATCATTGAGCAGATTGGAAAGGGAAGAATACTGATGGAAGGAGCAAGGGTTGCGATTCTGGGGTATGGTTCGATAGTTCAACAATGTTTAGAAGCTGCTGACATGCTCAAAACCAACGATATATCAATAACAGTAGCTGATGCAAGGTTCTGCAAGCCACTGGATGGAGATTTAATCAAGAGACTGGCCAAAGAGCACGAAATCTTAATAACCATCGAGGAAGGTTCAGTGGGAGGTTTCGGATCTCATGTCGCCCATTTCCTAAGCTTAAACGGTATTCTCGATGATGGTAAACTTAAGGTAAATCCCCCTGAAAAAACAATTTCTTACTCTAGCCCATTGCTTACGTTTTTTCTTTTTCCTTTTTTTTTTTTTTAGTTGAAAATCTAATTATGTTGTGAAATACTGCAGTTGAGATCAATGACTCTGCCTGATAGATATATTGACCACGGAGCACCCCAAGATCAACTTGAAGAAGCAGGTCTTTCGTCGAGACAAATCTGCTCAACAGTGTTATCGCTCTTTGGGAAGCCTAAAGAAGCTTTTCAGTTCAAGTAAATCGAGACGTACAAAACCTAGCTATCGGTTGTTCGAGTTCGTGTCGATTACATAACATCGATCTTTGGCTGATCATGTTGGGGCTCTCTGGGTAATGCATGGAAATTGAGGGAACCCAAGTTAGAGAAACGCTTATACTCCATTGAGAATTTATCAGGACTGAAAGGTGTAGAGAATACAGGATTGAGAGATCCATTCCTGTGTACAATATATGAGATAAAATTAAATTTCATCAACATTAAATCATTAAAGTTTACATCTCTCCCCCTACTTTTTGGAAAAAGTGTGCATGACCATCATCTCTTTCCAATGATTTTCCTAGAGGCCCACCAATTAGTGAAATTGCATAACCATTTATGTGTCGTATTCAATTTATTGTAATGATGAAAAAAACTTCGAGTACATTCACCGAGTAATAAAATAAGAGTGTGGTTATTAACACACCACTTTCCTTTAAATACACATATTTTCTCAATACATCACCCTTTTTAATTTTAAAATTTTCAAAGAGAAGTGCTATTTGCACCCAGTTAATTGTTGAGTACACTCCCGAAGTGTTCGACTGAACGCCGTCTAATGCACCATTTTTGTATTCGGTAGGGGTGCCAAACACCACGGAGATGTACTCAACAATTTGTTAAATGCAAATAACAATTCTCTTTCTCAAAATACTAAACACTCCCCCCTCAATTTCCCATTTTACCCCTCCCAATATACACCCATTCCCTCTCCTTCCTTTTTCCTCTCCAGTCGACGCCCCCCGTCGCCGACCACCTCCCACCTCTGCCCATCACCCTCATTAGTTCCTTTCCATCTCAGCTCTCTCTCCTTCTTCCCTTCAACCCCAAAACCAACAAGCTCCAACTATTCAAACGAATAGACCTCCGATTTAGCAATAGCAAAAACAGGTTTAGAACACTCAGGCATCGCGTCGAGTTAGACTAGTTACACCTTCCTTATATTCAAAACCATAAAGCCTTCGTTGTATAGAGAATAGACTCCAAATAAACGATCCAAAAATCTTCCAAACTATTCTACATCACCTCACCTGTGCGATGAAAGCCTAAACTCACGAGATTTCAATAACTACTGAGTACAGCAAATTTTTCTTGGAAAAATCTTATTTCCATTTCCAGCACTACAAGCATTTTTATAGAAAGTATTTAGTTACCACTGGAAGTTAAGTATGGTCCCAGGCCCAGCAAATCAATAATGAAAAATCATTTCGTGTTCCGGTATTAACGTAATTGCTCACTTGCTTCTTGGGCATCGTTGTTAATGTCAATTGAGTAATGTTGAAGATTTGGAACAAATTTTATGTTTAACCATATGAATTTAATTGTACATAACTACCCACTATCTCCGGTAGTATTAACTTTTGAAATTCTTTTAAAATATAACAAATTTTGAAATGCCCTTAAGGGGTAGAGGTGGCCCAGTGGTAGCTGGGACTTCACAAAGTGTGAGGTGTCAAGATGTTTTTCCACGCCCTCTTAGGACATTAAAAAAAAAAATTTAAATAAGAAAACATCAACGAAAAAAGAAAAAAAAAAGTTTGCTGGTATTATATACTAATTTGTGAGAGAGATCAGATAATGAATGATGGGCTGATGGACATTGACATTATCTTTAATTAAGCTAATAATCAAGAGATTGTGTGATATATCGTATCTAATGGAGTATAGTTACTATAGTATATGTATATGGAAAAGGGTAATACTTTTGGCACAAAAAAGTCACAAAGACGTTGTTGTCAGTTTTTGATTGGTTTTTTTTATTAGTTAGTGACGGGCCATAAACTATGCAACCAATTAATAACTACCATCGAAAATTTTGTGAAAAAAAATTTGTGACGTTTTTGTGACCATAGCATTGCTCTATAAAACAGCAAGGAAAGTGTGGAAATTGGACTTGTTATGTGTGATCGTATTCATGGCCATTGCTTTATATGTAGGGACATGAATCATGAACGGGAAGAATGGAGCCAAAAGAGCAGCAACTTAACCTGACCAATTTTCACATGTGACCTAGCTAGCTAGCAAGGATTCAAATCTTATATTCCACCCTATGTCACATTCTCTGTCTCATTAAATCTCAGTTCTTTGTAAAAATTATATAAAGAAGACAAGTTAAAATAACAAGGACACGTGTAAGGTCAAGATTAAGTAAAATACGGAGTGTGATAGGAAGCGGAATAGAAGATTTGAAGCCAGCTAGCCAGTAGGCGTAGCAACCTGCATTCCGTATATTATGTTATGCATGTGTTGATTACATCAAGTTTTGTCGTATCCCCGGCTTTTTATTCAACTTCTTGACCTTGGAATTTGGTAGGGATAATGCTTCAACGTACAGGCGAGAAAAAAAGGCAAAATAAACAGCATGTGGAATAAATGGTGTTCTACATCTTTGCGGAATAGAGTTAATTGTTGTTGAAAGATGTTGTAATAGAAAATCATAATCTTATGAGCTGTTTGGAAATAGTGGGGTACTCGGTGAATTTCTTGGATCCCGGCCCCCTAGGTACGTCGAGGCACCTAGTCAACAATTCTTCGCTAGGCTTGACGCAACCACGTTCTATTTATGTTTAATCTGTTTTGCGTTTCGGGCTTCGGCCCTCCATTGTACTCAAAAAAAAAATATATATATATATATATATATATATATATATATATATATATATGAACTATTCCTTTCATCACAAAATAATAATCTTATTCGTCATTTTTAATAAAAGAAATTGTAGGTTTATTTGTTTTTACTTGCTTAAACCGTACTAAAATTGTATTGCTTTTCAAGAAATAAAATTATTTTTCTGGCATAAACTAAAAAATAAGTAAAAACTATTGTTTTAGGACGGAGTGAATATAAAAAGTAACTCGATTATTAAAGAATAATCAAAGTAGCTACTGATTAATAGAAATAATAATAATAATAATAATAATAATAATAATAATAATAATAATAATAATAATAATAATAATAATAATAATAATAATATGGACATTACTAATCGAGTAATGTCCATATTTGTCTTTACACAAGTATAAAATCTGCAATTTTTACATTTTTAATATGCCCCGGGTCCCAAAAAAGACTTTTGTTAAAATTTGAATATAAATTAAGAAAGATCATTAATTAGAGTTTATTTTGAACAAATTTTTTTTTGTTGTCTGAATTACCCTATTAATTACTCCTATAAGATAAGTAATTGATCTACTTTTAAAAAGTGACCAATTATTTTGGGACATATAAAAATAAAACAAAGATTACAATCTTTTTGGGATGGATGCATTATTTCGTTTTTGAACAATGTTTATGTAATACCCTGTTATTTATTTTTATTATTTAGTAAATTGTGATAATAACAAGTTTTGGCATCAACCTATCCATGGAATTTTGGGTGGCTTGTGGTGGGCCAGTTGACCCAGGTTATTAGTTTACGCTCGGGGTGAAATTTTCGGTACTCTTCCGGGACAATTGTGAACTTGGTCAACGGATCACCTACGTGATCATGACATCAGTAAGTAGTCCATCGTGGCTAGCTGGTGTGAGATGGTTTGTGACGATTGGATTACTCGACTTCGTACCTTGTATGTTTTCCTTTCTTTGAACTCTTATTTGTGATACACTTACTCGTTTGCCTTGTTCATTTACGTTGTTAAGTATTATATGAATTGCAAAATATCTTTTGGAACATCGTTCACTTTGGTTATTCTTCTTGTGGGTCCACCTTTCTTTAAAAATCGGAAGGGCGACGTTTGAACTTACTGGCCATTGTTTGCTCACCCTTCACTTTATTCTTCTTCTCATGTCACAGATGAGAAGTAATGTTTTGTATTGAGGCGTACATACAAGAATGGATTTACATACAAGACTAGAGTTATTTTATTAAGTTTTATGTAATAAATTGATTCCAGGTTAATGCTAGAATAATTTGGTCAGTCCTACTTGACGATTTATTTTGGACCGAGACTTGGAGGTTGTAAACTTAGGTTATTTTCCGTTGTGCGTTTTCTTGGGAACTAATTTTGATATATATTATTTCATTTGATTTAGTTAAGTTGAATTGTGAGCTGTGACGTATTCGGGCTTGGGCCCAGATTTGGGACATTACAGTTTATCATCGAAAATAGAGCGTATGAATATTCAACATAAATTTATATATGCCGTTAAATATCGAAAATTAGACTTCGAGATAATTTCAAAATAAACCCTATACTAATTTTGATATTTTAATTTAAACCATATATTTTTATTTTTTGCAAATTGAACCTTCAACTATTTTATATTTTTAATCAAAACCTTCCGTCAACTTGCTGTTAAAAAAATGACAGAAGGCTGATTTGGCAAACCACGTGGTTCTTACGTGAAAATGGCGGGAAAATTATTCCAAAAAAAACCTTGTACTATTTTCTTATTTAAAAAAAAATTTGGCTGTTAACGAATTTTCAAAAAAAATAATAATAAAAAAGAACCTTGTACAATTAATATATTTTTAAAATAAACCCTGACAGTTTCTTTAATATCTTTTTATAATAAACCATGATCTTTGATTATTGAAATAAAAAATTAATATTTAGTTTATTGAAATCAGTTATAATCAATTTAATAGCAACGTCCACATTGCTATATATTATTAAATTAATATTTTAAAATGTTATTATTTAAATTAATTTAATTTTTTAATAAAATATCTAGTATTTTCTAAAATTTTGCTAGACAAATGCCTTAATAATATTTTTTTTCTTATAATGGAACACGAGTTGCGAGTTATGAGCATGATTGACTAAATATATTTATTTTCAAAAAATAAAAATAGAAAAATAATAAGTAAAATTAATTTCTCTCTAAAAGAAAATACGTAACAAACTACTACCTATGACTCAAAATAATTGTCGTTTTAGCAATTTGCACACAGATTACATTAAGACTGATTTACCCTTATTTAAGCTCATTTGTTGTAGATAAGTTGCGTGAGTATTTTTTTTCTTTCCTCTTAACAACTCTCTTAAATGAGGGTAGTAAATGATGACAGTTTTGGTAGATTATAGGAAAATATTTTTTGAAGTTCTATAACGACAATTATTTTGGGACAAAAAACTTTGCTAAATTAAAATAATAATTATTTTGAGACAGGGTAGTAATATTTACAATAAATTAATTAATTTTAAATAATATGTGTAATGAATCAAACAAGGAAGTATATTTTTAAGAATAGAGGAGTATTTTTTTTTTTTTAGTATTTACAGTTTTTGATTGGTATTTTTAAGAATAGAGGAGTAAATAATATGTGTAGTAATATTTACAGTTTTTGATTGGTTTTTTTTAGTAGATTATGAGTTACGATTAGGAAAGCAAAGATCATCCATACCTGTGGGCTATTTTTTTTAGTATTATTCTGTTTTACGTATTAAAAAGTTTGTGTGTGTGTGTGTGTGTGACAGCAATGCATTAAAGTACTTCTTTATTTCCTAAATATTATAGAATAATTGTTATGTTTGATTGGACACACAAATTAATTAAAATAAACTAATTTTATTATGAATTTTAATACTCTTTTGACGAAAACACTTGGTGTGGATGAAATAGATATATAAATACCCATAATCTACAACATTCCAAGGTTTATTTTGAAAATAAATTAATTGTACAAGGTTCTTTTTAAAATACTTTTTTTAAAAATTCGTTAACAGCCAAAGTTTTTTTTTTTTTTAAATCATAAAATAGTACAAAGTTTGTTTTGAAATAATCTTCCCGCCTTTTCCACGTAAGATCCACGTAGTTTGCCAAATCAGCCTTCCGTCATTTGTTTTAACAGCAAATTGACGGAAAGTTTTGATTAAAAAAAATAAATAGATGAAGGTTCAATTTGCAAAAAATAAAAATACATGGTTTAAATTGAAATCTTAAAACTAGTACAGGGTTTAATTTGCAATTATCTCATTAGACTTCTTATATGGGATAGAACTATAGAAGGGTAAGTAATTTTAATAGTAATTATTTTAATTTGAATGATGCATCAAAACTTTTTTAAGTTCATGTGCTCTTTTCTTGCGTATTGCCTAATTCATGGTCTGCACCATGTGATCTTAGACTATGTTTGGAAGGAATTAAGAAAGAAGTGCAGAGATAGAAACTGGAGGATGAAAAGATAACGAAATGTAAAGAACTTTTCCTTTGATATAATAGTAATCATTGAATACTCCCCGTATATATATATATATATATATATATATATATATATATATATATATATTGTTAGGACCTTAGTTTTAGTAAGTTTTGATGTT